>OY757236.1:42368288-43046290 GCA_963583995.1 Xylota segnis | reverse complement strand
TGTATGACACAACTTATAAAGCAATCCTTTTAACATCAGAAGCCTATTCGTACCAGATGTCTACAAGAAGTCCACTCATCCAGAGGCCTAGCAGAGAAATCTTCTAAAATAAAACAGAAATACGCTTGTCCTTGAAGCGAGCCTATGGTCAAGTCGCTTTAAATAGGTATTTGTAGTTAAAGTCACCTGTGGACACCATGTACTTGAAGATTTACACACAAACATGACATCAAGATGATAGAAAAAATCACAGAGACAGGTCAGTACATGGTATCGAAAGGTCCTACATATCCTTCTTTGGTTGCTCAGGAGGTGCCATAAGTAGAACTTAATAGTATCTACATCTACAAGTATAATGCTAACTATGAAAGGTTATGGCATCATATCGATACTTGCCTATTGCCTACCTACGACCATATCTGTGAACATTTTTGAACAGAAGTCGTCCTACATTTTCAGAACTTCATTTCTTGAAAAATGTATTTGAAGCTTTTTGAAAGGAGTAAGTAGTGTAAATAGTGTGTTAGACTATTTGCGTCGAAATCTCTAAATGATTATGGCTAAGACGCAGGCAAACTATAAGTTGAAAGTCAAACACTCGAGGACATGGTCAGATCCCACTTCACGCCTAGGAGAAATTTGTAGGTATGTGCTTTTTTTATAACTAAAATGAAATCGAAATCCAAGAAGCAATCAAACTCTAATTGTATTTCCAAGCAGATATCATTTTTGGTATAATGGTTCGAAAATTTTTGATTATTTGCTTCTATCACATGGTTGGGTGGCTGTGTTTGGTGGTCCGGCCTTGAACCTCGTATAGATCCTATGGATTACAATCAGCAATATTATCTCAAATCTCAAAAGACTTAGGAGCTCATACTAAGGTTGTATGACGAGTACACCCAAAGCTATGAAAGACTCTACAAAGGACATGAACCTAAAAACGGTTTTATACATATTTTTCGAGCAGTAATGATAAGTCAATAAAACCTCCACAGTACCCACTGATATTTTCCAGGAAAAGGTTGATGCACAGGGATGTGCCTTACTCTCTATAGAATCAGCAATATCTAGACTTTTTTTTTGTGCCTTCGGGACAATCAAAATCTCTTGAGGATGGAATCTGAATTATAGGAATTGGCTTGAATTGATTGAACTGATATGTAAGTTTTTTCAGATCAAGTCATCGACTTAGGGGTTGAGTATGTGACTTAACCTAAAAGTTGTTAGAACATCTGCAAGTGAGCAATTCATTGACATTCCACTATGGAAGGTTCAATCGCAACAGGACATGAATATTCCACCTAAGAACAGTGAAATGGTTCGGTGTTATAAAGACTCAATCTGTGTCTTCAGTATATGTAGTCCGTTTATAGTTTCCATCCAAAAATGGTAGCAATATCATAGTTCCTTGGCTTCTCAACAAAACGAAACATAGGGTCTTGGCACTGAAGGCCGAAAGTAGTCATTATCTAGCTTTTTCTTAGTTCTAAGATGTTTTCAGATACGAAACCTGTCACAAACTTTGAAGATCGACATTGATTTGACCATTAGCACACCCTTGGTTGCCACTTCATATAGAGTGCCTTCCGATGACATGCCACCTAAAGGAGGGTAATGCACATATTCCCTACGAGATCGACTGCTGGCCCTTTTCGACTCATAAAGACTATGTTGCAGCTACCCTAAAGCCATAAACTTACTAACAGCGTCGTTAATCAGTAATTGATACTTTCCCAGGAAGTCACACATACACCTATGTATACACATGTGTGTGAAGCGTGCCAATTTGAATACGTCCATCTAAATTATGCCATACATCGCGCACTTAATTTTCGATTTTTATGCCCTCTCGACCGTCTCGAATTTCACTCAAAGAAAAACCGTGCCATCCGAGACAAAAGAAACCTATTTGACAGCCGTACCGCTCCGCGCCGGCCCACATTTAACAGCTTGTCAAAGTGTGTCTCTCTATTAAGCATCCCAATTAAATCAAAGAACAAAGTAGACCTCCATATAATATTTATTGCCACTAAACGAGAATAATTAAAATTGTTGGTTTGTGTCTTCAGTCAGTCAGTCAGTCAGTCAGTCAGTCAGTTTTCTTTTGGCTTGAGGTAGGTTATAATCACTCTCTGTGTAAACAAAATAAAGTGTAGTACCGTATCGAGGAAGGAAATCGGCTAAGAGCGCCTGCTCCCCCACTAAAAACGGCTCCAACGACAACACACTCTCAGTCTCCTTCTGGATAGTAGGTATGTATATGATTGATGATGATAAAAACGCGTCGGAGATTCATAAAATCATTTAATTTTTATTTTTATTGACATTCATGAAATAAAATTTATCTACATTCGGCCGAGACAACAATTTATTGTTACTATTCCCTCGGCAGTAACACAGCGCATAAGTGTGCGTTAGTGCTTTCACTTTCAATGTGTGTCTCTTTAAATGGCAAGCCACGACAGGGACGACAGTACGCCCCTTTTATTAGACCAATTAATACCGTTTGCATGCGCGTGTGTGTATGTGTTAATGCGGCAAGGGCAATTATTTGTACCGGGCTATAGGTGTTAGCCACCATAGAACTAAACACACAGCACAAGATGGACTGTGGCCACTCTAGACCAGACCTCAAGAACGGTCTTCTCCGAAGAAGCCGCCAACCACCACCAGCGGCCAGTATGGTGTGAATGGACGGGACTTTACGTCTCTTTGCGCGGCATGATAATAAACTAAACAAATTTTATTATTTGTTTATATATTTCGTTCGTGTAGTTTGGTTTTTATTCGTTTTTATTGTGATTGCTACTATTATTGACGTGTTATCATGTTCGGGTGATGAGTGATTGAGAGGTATGGTGTGCGCCTCCGACGAAATGGTAATTAGATTTGATTTCTGTTTACAAATCTACACATTATACATAATTTTTTGTTGATTTTATTAATATTGCCGATCATCAGGTTTTAATGAGCTGTTGAAAGATGATCTAAATTTTTTATGGCATCATTATGGTAGATAGTTTGCATTGGGAATTGAATATTTGTCGCAGAGTTATTTTAAGCAGGGCTTGAGTGGGGTTTTATGGGCGCAGAAGGGGTGTTTGAAATTCTACACAAGACTTTGTTATGAAACCGATTAAAGCCATTGAAAAACGGGGCGTACTGTCACGGGCTTTCGTGAAGGAGGTTGCTGGGAGCGATAGTGATCTTCTATTCATTTAGAATAATAGACGACACTGTGTGAGTCATCAACTATGAATTTACTTATGAAATACTACTTGTATGATCCCATACTGGCTAGATTCAGTCCCCAAACCAACACCCTCCTCTCGTGAGCATCTGACAAAAAGCCGAGAGTATGACTGTCATGAAAAGCTTCTGAAATATATGACTATCTTTCGAACAAATACTAAAAACCATTCCATTCTAAAACCAGTTCGAAGCTAAGCCACGGGTATGATCCCATCTACTGTTTTATTCAAAACACTAATAAGGATAAGTCTGACTTGAGACTCGACAAAATATATCGGTGACAGGTAAAATATGTAAGCAAGTCAAGCCCACTGTATCGTTTTTTTAACTGGTTTTGGGCATTGACAACTGGAAGCAGGTTGTCCTGTTTTGAAGGCATCAGAAAGAGATTTTTTTTTTTTTACAGATGATGAGTCTGTTAAAAACACTTTTCAAGTCCTTAAAGCAGTTTAAAAGGCTAACCTACATTGAAAGCTATTGTTGGCAGAATGGTCTACTAATAAAATTAAGAAGTAACACATTGTTACAGACGAACCAAAGCTGGATCAATAGTGAATAGCATGACCGAGAGTGAATAGCAGGTTCTTTCTCCTCTTTAGCTCTATAAAAATATAAGCAGGTGTTTCCCATAATTCCACCGTATGTAGAGTGTGTTAAGTAATGTGCAGCTGAAGCTCATATTTCTGATGGTCATCTCTGGTTAGATGTGTAGATATTATTGACCTTAACATGAGCTCTTTTATAATAAAGTATTAACTACCAGCACATCTGCTTTGTAGTTACTAGTAATTAAGCTCAGTTTAGTTCAAATTTGTTTGCTAAACTAGTTCGTTCTTTTAGTTCATTTAGTTCAGTATAGTTCACACCTAAGGAAATTCGATTTTGTGCAATTCCTGTACATACATTTGAAACTTCTCTTCACAGATGGACCAACATGGAAAGCTATACTTACAACATCACCTAAAATCCAGACTAGCTATACTCTAATGACTTGTTAGATGCACGTAGAAGAAGTTAGATTGAAACGTTTTAATCTGCTGGACTTTTTTATGGAACCCTGAATATGCATAGACACTCTGTGTATTGGATCTTACGTACATACATGCATACATATATCATCGCGGTTTTCAATAGTTTTTTGTCCAACATTGCTTCCAGAATTAGACACAAATCTGTTGTTTTATCAGAAACGTCTTATCTGACACCATTGAGAGAAAAGAGTGACTTAACCTAATAACCTTTGGGAAATACCCCAAAACACTTACACACAAGATCTTATAGCCTAACATCGACTGAACCAGATTCTGAGTCATAAATATCTTTATAAGAACAAAATCTGTATCGTACTGTCCTCACAACCAATTCAAAACTGATCAAAAGGTATTAAAGGTATAAACTCAAGATCCGTAGGATCACGCCATACTGAATACCGAGACACATGGTGTCCAAGGAAATGAAAGGTCGAATGACCTACCAACAGATCACTCAGCTCTAATGCGCATCCGTTTCCTCACATCCGGAATTACCTTGGACTTCGATAACATGGACAACGCTAGCTATAGTTCAGTATTCGTGGGATGTTCGAGACTACTTTAAACCAATCACATCAAAAAAAAGGACCAGGACCCACTGTAGACCTGCTCAGAAGGGGTGGTGAGACAGAAGTGGAGGAAGACTCTGCCAATACTCGAGCTTCAATAGAATTAGATACTCAACGGAGTACGGACTGGCTCAGAAGGACCACTATCGATATTGACTAATTCTCTCTTTTCAGATATCTCCCACTGGAGACTGAGATCCGCCTGAGACTGCACTCCTTTGGCTACAGTCAAGCCCTCCAAGCTACCTATTGTCAAATGGAAGATCTTGCGATCTAAAACTCAAACTCGCACTCTGGTTGCGTGGGAAAGAATCTAACGTTGAATGCCCCATAAAATATTTCATCGACTTCAAACAGTGAATTCTAGCAAAACAAATAATTTGTAGTAAACATTTTTTTTATCACTCAAAATTAATTTGCCTTCATTAAGAAAATACGACTTCCCTACCACTCGCTAGCCTCCTTTGATATTCCTTTGATTTATGTATCTCAAGGTTGTTCCGAAAATTTAAATGGAAATCTCTAAACTTAATTATTTAATTAATCTAATTTCAATAGATTTTCATTTTCAAATTTTCTTTAAAGCAAAATTTATGAAAAAAAAAAAAGTAATGCTCGGTGTTGTACCATTGGATGAATCCTTCAAAGTTATTTTATGCTGGCATTCATAAATTTTCTTCTTCATAAAATATTCACATCACGCCTTGACAGTTTTTCTCTTCCCCACATTTTTTTTTTTTACATATTTTTAAGTTATACATATATGTTGGGTTGGGTATACATACATACTTATGTATAAATATTTGTGGATGCTGTGAGGAAAGGAATCACTACCCCCACGCTTATTCTAAAAGAACTGACAAAAAGAAAATAACAACAAACTTAGGGAAAACATAAAGAAAGAAAGAAAAAAACTGACACAATATCAATAAAGAAAAAGAAAAGCTATCATCATAAGAAAGAAGAGAGAATAAAAAAAAAAAAAAAAAACACATTGGTTGCTGGAAATAGGGAAAACTTTCGTTTTAAAGACAACAGCAGTGCGGATGGATATATGATGGCAATGGTGGATGAGAAGAACACTTTACATGGCAATCGTCTGCGCCTCTCTTAAGGTTAATTTTGTATCTTTTTTGTTTTGTCTTCCTTCTGAGAGTATCAACAACACCCCCGAGTTTGGTGTTATCATCTCTACTATGGTTACTATGCGTATACGGTTGTGTGTTTAAAATTACTTTTACTCCCCCCAGGGATGTGTTTCTACTTTGTGCCTTCCATTTTGGGCTTGTGCTCAGAAGTTTGGCCCCTAGTGTATTCTCTACTCGGCTGTGGATGCTTTGGGGGGTGAAGTTGTTATCAGATTTAAAATGGCATAGGAAAAGATACACGAGCCAGGGTGGAGTTCATGAAAAAAAATTGTATTTTTTCCCTCATACCTGTCATTCGTTGAAACTCCCATTATAGACATGGTTTCGTGGCATTGTGAGCACCATAATCACCTCCACTCCACTTTTCAATCAACGCATCTTCATGACATTAGCCCGCCCTGGTACCATATTGCTCCTTTCCCTTCATAGATACATGAAGCCAACATGTATCTAAAGTTGGATGCAACGAGTTTCATCCCACGAAACATGATCAAAAGTTTTTCACATACCTACCTCTTGGAAGATGTCATTGATCTTGTTCACACTCGTTTCGTTCGATTGGAGTGAACAACACTGTTGTCGGGGGAAGAACTGGATCATTGAACCGAGTACGAGGTCGAAACAAGTTTGGAGATGCCCAGGACAATAGTTTGTTTTATGAAGTGTTATGGCTTTATTAGTTTGGTTTCATATTTTTGGTTTGTATTCAATCTTTTAAGTGGCTTTTTGGTTTCTACTTTTCGTGTGATGTTCTGAAATGTCACTCAAAACGTTCTCTCGTTTTAGACAATGAAAGTGTGGTTTCTATTAATCAAAGGATCATCAATTAAGCACACCTTATGGTGATCAAGTCATGGAAAGTTCTTTCTGAGGCTATTTTTCTCGAGTGTTTCAACTTTTGGTTTCGAAGGAGTAAGGCTTACCTTGGATACGGCATTCTACATGCTACTCTACTACATGCTAGTCAGTGGAAGGCCGGGGTACTTTATTCAAAACTCATTCGTACACTATTGATTGAAAAGCAGATCTAGAACCTCAAGACTTAGCACGAAACTGCTAGAACAGTTATAGAGTGCCTAGATGTAAAAACTTCCGAATTCCTTTGAAAATATTGGCTGACTAAAGGCTATCATGGATGATGGGCTTGTACAATTCACGAATGAACTGGTTCGGAAAAGAGCTCTTACAAGTGAGCTACATAAGTGAACTAGTTCCCAATGTCATTTTATAGTTCACTCAGTTCAATAGTTGGTAAATAGTACTCTGCGTTCATGTAGTTCAGTAAGAACAACTGAACTATATTGAGGGCTTTTTTGAGAATCGATTCAAAGCCTCCACCTAATAGTAAGCAAAAGAGCAACTGCCGTAGTATCCACACCAAGGCCAAACATTGCTTAAGGCGGTGAAAATAGTCATCTTTATCAACATGGTAGGGAATATAATCTCTGAGCATTGCCTTCTAAGGCAACAGCCTTTGAGATTAAGTTTATCGAATACGGATGTATGCAGATACTGCAATGAGATACACGTCCCAATGGATCTTGCACAATTAGACTAAAACAGCTTGGAAAACTCTTTGATCATGGCTGCATGGGTGCAATGATGTAAGTTTCGTTTTATAAATGGCAATGTCGGGGTAACAAATGTCTTATGATAACCTAACCCTGATGGTACATCTGAGCAACATTTCTATGGGACCCAAAGCCTAGCTTCTCGCAACCATTCGTATTGTATGTGTTATATCCTTTACACGAATGGAAGGGGTCTACTGTTTAACGCTGTACTCGAAAGGAAATGTGTTATTTGAAAAAAATTTGTCATTATACTCTCTGATGTTTCTCAGATGTTTCCGAGAGGCGGGGCCGTGAAAACATGTTTAAGTGTTTCGACTGAGATTTGGATCTCTTGGTCTTGGTCCATAGTTCAACGCACTAATCACTGAGACACGGCGCCCAGATATTTCAAAGATATTGGTAAGTATGAATATATGTATGTATAGGGGGTTAAAGACAGTCTACAAATCGCACTGAGGCGTCGAATAGCATCGAAGCCAGATTGCCGGAGATGGTCATGGATTACCTACTGGGTAACCCTGGGGGACCTCTACCACATTTTAACTCCGCCGAGTTGGTTAGGGACAATCGGGTAATTAGAACTGAAAACCAGTCCGAAAATGTTTTCTCAGCGAGTGTCATACAAGCTTATCCCCGCCAAAGATATTCCTCATGCCTCCACGCCTAAACGACCAGTTACCAGTGGTGCTTGAATCAAGACTTAGCTGGAAACTCAACATTGAATAGCGGGTAGAGAAACCCTGTGTGGCCTTCTATGCTTTCAACAAGACCTTTGGTAAGAGGTGGGGACTTTATCCGAAGATAGTCTTATAAATGTACACCGCGGTGGTGCGTCCTATACTTTTCAAAGGATTACTAGCCTGGGGGCCTGCGTTAAGAAAATATTACTTACAAACAAAGGACAAAGAACTCTGGCTCTAGCTAAAACGGGGGCCAAGAGAACATGCCCTACAGACGCTTAAGTGTTATATTCCACCTTTTACCACTCGACCTGCATATCATGTCCCTCTCATCATGTAGTGCGATCAGGATACTGATGTACCAAATCCTATGGTCACAACAGGCATAGCCATCCATTCACAGACAGCCAGCTATCAAGCCTGTTGTGTCGGTCCTCGAAAGTAGTAGAGGAGTGCAAAGAAGAACTTTCCTCGCTGGGGCTTTGTTTTAAAATCAGTCTCCTTTAGGTGGAGTAGTATCGAGGGAAATAAGAAAGCGGATGCAGTAGTGAGATGGTTCTCTGCCTTTGATGGCATCCTTACTGAGGCGGTGGACGTCCCGCTGGGAGCCGTTGAGGGTATCCATAATCTGATAAAAAAGCTGATAGTAGATGGCAGTGGCTACCAAACTGTGTCATATTTAGACAGTTGTGGCCCAAATACTACTGGAATAGGACACAAGAACGTATTGAGTAGAAACCAGACAGATTCATATTTCTAGAGTTCTGGCAATTGGTACTAGCTTCTAGCGATCCCCTAGACTTGGTCCACGTACCTAGACTTGGTATTCCAATTATCCATACTGTCGCACCTCCAATATCTCAGGAGAAAAAAAAAATATTCTACACTTCTTGTGCAAGTGTCCAGTCCTTTATGAAAAAAAAGGAAAAAGGGGATAGTATTCATTAGTTTCCTCAATTTAGCCATCTGTCAACACCATTCTACATTCGATAGGTCACAAGAGTCGTGGTACTAAAATGATACTTTCGGTTTGGTTAGGTTTCAGCATTGCTTGTTGACACAACCACTTCTAAGCCAATATTGCCAACAACTCAAACAGTGACTCTATGCAGGTTTTTTCGGAGCCAAAATGACTCTAATCATTCTAAGCTTCGCCTTTTTGTCTCCTCTTTAAGCTTATTAAGGAACTTTTCAGATTTAGAAGACCTGGTCCAACCACAGTCAAGGCTAAGGTCTCACTTTGATTCACTGCTATTTGAGTGAACCGCTGAAAGGTCCTTTGGTGGTTATAACTAGAATGTTAGCTGAAACACAGCTGAAACACTAACATTCCTTCACTCCACATGGTGGGTCGCGTCAGGTGCGTGTTCAGCAAAACGTTTCAATTTTAATCGACCTGCACCTGACCAACGCCATTTTTTTTTGTTTCCTTTTGTTTTATCCAAACTCTGTGAAACAGGTATATGCTCTATGAGCGGAGGAGGACAAATATGAATTCATCTTTCGACGCGCAGACATTTTTGTTTGAAATTATTTCCACCTTTTTCCAGAAAAAAAAAAAGGAAAGAGAAAAAAAAAATCTCTCCAGTTTTACGAGTTTTTACCTTTAACTTATCAAAAAGATTGCATCAGGTTGATAGGGGATGAGAAACTTACCCGACACGATTCCGTGGACGTACCAATAATAAATTTTCTCTCTCTGGACACGGACACCGGTACCACATTTCTTTTGATGACTTTATCAGTTTTTTTTCCTTAAAGAGAAACTCTGGACAGAGGGGGAAATACAACAAAAAAAAAGAAAAGAAAACCAAAAAACAAGAGGACGACACACAACGGACAAGTGGAGTTATAAGTCCATTTCGAATAAATTTCCGTACACGTCAACGGATTCTTTTGTTTCTATTGTTCTTCTTCTTGGTTTCTGGTGTTTTTTTTTTTCCCAAATTTTTACTTCTTCTAGGCATAGATAGGTGTATTCTCTCAGATTATGTATCTACAGTGTAGAACATTAATAAAACAAAAAGCAAATACCTGTTTTGTCTCAATTATACCAGAGGGGGGGCTCTGCTGCTGCCACTTGCCACTTGCCACCATTGGTCAGAAAGTGTTCGGAAAAGATACAGGAATAACAAAAACGAAGCTAGGAACCGTAGATGGAAAAAGCCGCCCAAACAACAGATATACGGATAATTGTGTTCGAAAGGCATTTCGAGACCGAAAATCCAAAACCAAGAACCCAAAGGCGCACCACTGGGCGATGTTCTCGATGTCGTTTGTGGCTGGATGTATGTATGTATATAAAAGAAATGCCGAACGACTATAAAATGTGGAATTTATTTCAATTAATAAATGCACCGTGCACGATGCATGGCATGCAACCCACCTCCTGCTCTTGTGCCGCGACTGTCCGCGAGACCATTATAGCCCGATGCTGGTGTTGAATTCTAAAAAGAGTCATCATTATCATCATCGTCGTCGCGGGGCGAATGAACCGCCAACGACACATTCGTTAATGCATTTCGATGTCTTTCTTGTTTGTATCTTGGTTTGTTGGTTTTGTTTTTTTTTTTTCTTTCTGTGTGTTGTGTATCTGTGAACTATTTTAGGGCGTTCACACAGACATCTGGTATGGAGATGAGATAGTTTTATTTATTTTTTTTAGAACGGTTTCATATTTGGGTGTTGGTCTGTCCTTTAGATGGTGCATCGATACCTAAATTTAGGTCTTAAGTGCAGACCGAGATACGAGGCATTTTAATCAAGCAAAAAAGGCCAAAATACGAACATGGTATCTGGCATGGGATTGCTTATAGATATTTACGTAGATACAGAGTGAACATCGTGTATGAGAACCAAATGCTTGTCAGCTATAATGTATTTGCAGCAAGTGTCCGCCTTTGACTGAATCTATAAAAAAATACTTTTATTACTCCCTCGAGAGAGGCGAGCTGTTGTATACGCTATTTGTAGTTGAGTCATGCCGTAGGTATGTGTGTCTCGAGAGTTGGGAGCATGTTTTCTGTTAAATTTTATTTCATAAAAATAGTGGTGGTTGTGGTATCAAAAAGCTTCCCCGAGACTTAAAATGTGAGCAGAAAATCTTTACTTTAGGTGGAGCTACTAACAAGGCTCTCCAACCAGTTCGATCTTTAGCCAGCTGGCTGCAAAAAATACTTAAAGTAGTCCATAGGCAGATAGGATCAGGTCCGTACGAGATGCGGCACCTCGCTTCTCACAACCATTCACGTTGTACCATGCGTGATACCGGGTGACCAGATAAGAACAATAGGAAAATAAATTTAGATAAAACAATAACGGCATAAGGTATGAAATTGATTCTGACTTTGTTTTGAAGCTACATTCATGCCATTATGTCTGAAATAGCACATCATTCCAATGGCAGCCTTGGCTTTGCTCCAGTGCTTCAAACGGTCGGTCAGATTTTTGATGACTCGGTCCAATATGTCTGAGGCTTTTCCGGTAATAGCGGCCCCAATAATGGACTCGAACTCGTCTAAAGTGGTTGACTTTTTAAGAGTACATGAAGGACTTGACGTAGCCCCAAAGATAGTAATCGAGTTGTATCAAGTCGCGGCGGGCAATTAATGAACGCTCGCGACCGTGAGATGACCCAAACGCCAAACTTCTCTTTCACAACTTCGAGCGTTGCGTCTCTTGTATGGCATGTAGCACCGTCGTTTTGGAACCACATCTCGAATATATCGATATTGTCCAGCTCTGGCTATGGAAAGTTGGTTAACATCGCTCTATACCTGAGACCATCGACGGTAATGGTGTCCCCTTCCTTCGAAAGAAATAAGGTCCGATGAAGCCGCCATGCCATACAATCGCACCAAACAGGCAATCTTCATCGGACACTTATGGATTGTGTTCGCTTCAATATTAGGAATTCTGCTTGTTGACTTAAACACTGAGCCAAGAATGGCCCTCGTCCGAGAAGATGATTTTTTGGCCAAAATCCGGATTCTGTACAACAACTTCTGGAGAAGTTATGGTCGAAAAGGAACAGGGAAACCATTAGTCACATCTGGCCGGCTACATATGGAGAATACATATTCAAAGATCTAAACGTTCTCAATACCACCTCCATGGCTAAGATTCGCTCTTTCATACAAAAGAGTAAGTAGTTCCCAGAGTAAAAGGGTGATCCACCCACCTTACACATCGGCAACCCAATGGACCATCCTCTGGTCTGAATACATCCTCACAGTGGGCCGGTCTTAACCTATCATCCAACGAATGAGAACTTTGTTAGCACGATTATGCCGGTACTAACGAAACTATACAGAAGCTGTATCATATGAAGGGATATTCCATACTCAAGACTGCCAAAGCAAGCCATACCACGGGTTAGAGCTTTAGGTTAATCCATCTTCACTTTTTGCGCACTGACTTACATTTGCCTTGTTTCGTGGCCATTAACTTAATGGCTACCACGTTGTTGCAGAGAATGGTATCATGAGTACTACATCTACAGCGTAGCTAGAGGGTATCCTTAACCAACTCCCGCTGGATATCTTCATCAAAGTCTCAGCTAACTTTAGTGCCCTAAGACCAAATCAATGAGGACAGTGGGGACATATGATCCTAAAAAACGTCATATCTAGATTTTACAAGTCTGAACGGCATACCATCAGAGGAGATTGCAAAAGCAGCCGCTCAGTCTGTCTAGAAAGATGGATCAAAGTTGAACAGAGACGCGGACGCAGATATCTTCTCCAAACCCACTGGGCATATAGCAATGAAAACAAATTATCTTTCTAACCACAGCAGTGTATCCAAGTGATGGTCCTTCCAGTAACAAAGTCCCCCATGGGACTGGGGTCAAAGCCAACCAGCCATGCAGTCTTAAAAGCATTTTCTGCTACTGACACAGAGTACTGTTGAAGCACTGTCGAGAAGAGCTAAAGATTCTCTTCTGTTGATTGCCTAGTCAGGAAGACATACCAGGTAATGAGACGACCGACCAAAGGTTTGGAATTTGAATGACAACAAATAGGCTCCTTGGTAAAAGCTTAAAGCCTCATATAAGGCCAACAGATGACACTAGAAAAATAGCATAAGGAATGCCTTACTTTGACAAACCAAGGACCGACAGGAAAAGGCGAAAAGATAGGAAATCCCTTTCTTGTCTGATAAAAGTCATCGTCAGGCATAATAGTCGTGGTACCACATTCCTCTGTCGCCGTCATCATCTTATCCAACTTTTAATACAAATTTGTTGGAAGACACGAAGTAGGCCAACAAACAATATTCTACAAGCTATAGAACAAGGCCAATCAATGGACAAGAGACCTCTGCTCCCTATGACCATTACAGTCAACCTGTGGCACCTAGTCCCAGCCTCGTCTCAACTGTCACCAGCAACAAATTGTGCATCCACGAGTCTTGGCATATTTCTACTTTAAATGCAAATGCTTCCTCCTCCTCCTCCTACACCATCGGCAATAGAGAGGTGAAATATTGCCATGAACCAGGCCATTCCAATATCTCTTCGCTTTTATGTGCACTCTCTTTACCGTACTGATCCTTTGGCCATGACAGGTGCTTTAAAAATGAAGACATTTCGTAACGCCTGACACTTAACGACCTGGCTCTGTGTAAAAATCAACCAATCTAGACCTATTAACAACTGACCGACTGGAGGCTTTTGTGGTCTCATTCCAGAGTACTCCCGCCGCCGACAGAGTCCTGCAGTAAGCGGTAAACACACACAAACACATACGTATGCTTTTATTATGTGATTTTCGGCGATTGATTTAATGTGTCATTCATAGATTTTTATTGCGGCATTTTATTACCTATTTTAACTTCCGATTTACCACACCATTCCAAAGTAGCAACACCGCACACAGATACACTTACAGAGCAGAATCCCTCCTGGCCAGCCAGTCAGCCAGTCTGAACTGCGGAACACAGTACTTAAGAGGAGAGTCGTCTACTTCATCGTCTCATTCATCGTGCATGGTTGTAAGGATACTTAATTTTTTTCTTTTTTTTTTTTCTCACACATAGTACTTATTTTATTTATTGATGTTTTATACCCCCAGCATACGGTATGACGACATGACGATGAAGTGATGCTTTTATAAGTGACGAGACATGGCCAAACACTACCTTTATGTTGGCCAAATGAACACGTACTTCATTTTGGGAGAGTAACTCTCACTGAGTGACATTTGATGTTTTTTTTCTTCTTTTTTTTGTTTCCTTTGAGCGAAGTGATTGTTTTTGAAGGACATTTTTACTTTCATTTTTATTTTTTTTTCCCCTGCGCAGAATGTGTTTAGCAATTAAGATATAATTATGGGATATTTTATGGGAGGTTATTTTAAGTGGGCTTTTATTGATTAGGGTCCTTAAATAGGCAGGAGATGTGATTTTTCCTGCAGATTCCTTTGGGGCAATTCTTGAAGGATAAATATGAGGGGTCCACATGTCACGTTTTGCACAGAGGAAGGCTGTCTGAGGAATTCAAAGTCCAAAGTGGGGTTCGGCAAGGCTGCATACTTTCACCAATACTATTTTTATTGGTGAATAGAGATGTGCTAAATGCGGCCTTATCAAAGGACCGATGGACTCTTACATCTGAACTCAAACACCTAGACTACGCCGACGATGTACATATGTCTGCAGTCTCACAGAATAATGGACCTTCAACAAATGACAGCAAATGTGGTGAGGGAAGCAGACGTCGTTGAGCTGGAAATTAACTCCGAACTGCGATACAGGACATAATTAACCGAACCAGAGCCTAGAGAGTTTCCAATACCTGGGGAGTATTGTCTCAACCGATGGCGGAACCGAACTGGATATAGTCAGTCGAATAGGCAAATCAAAGTCTGCGTTTGGGATGCTATCCACAGTTTGGCGTAACAATGCGATTAGCCTAACCGCCAAGCTACGACTGTTACGTTCGAGCGTTGAAACCATGCTGCTATATGGATGTGGTACCTGGAGGGTGATCGTCACTATCACGAGGAATATTTATTATTTTCTGGCCAAACCGTATTTCTAATGAAAAACTTTGTCAGAGAATGGGCCAGGTTCATAGGCACAACAATACGACGAGTGAAGTGTGCAAGGTCCATAGCTAACCACGCGATGCAATGGAACCCGCTTACTCAGGATGGCAGGATACGCGGCAGTCCTAGGAGTACGCGACGCAGAACAGTTGAGAAGACAAAACCCGGCAACTGGAAAAGAGTTGGGGAGAGCTGAGGCACATTTTTCCAGAAATCGTACATGATGGCGCGTAGGCATTGTCGATGCCCTAGGACCCACAAGGGGATACAGGACATAAGTAAGTAAGTAATAGAAAGCAAAACTGGCCTTTAAAGTCAAATTTGTCTATATAGTCAGCTGTTGGACCATTTTCGTCACCTTATTCGGCTAACGGTTGGAAGTTTGGGGAGTAAACCCCATGTAGTGATATCCAAGGTGGAACAGCATACGCCGATGGATGGATGGCTAAGAGGGTGCTGAGTCGCAAGCATGCGAACTCCGAATACCTGGCGCCCTTCGGTTTTAAGTCAGCCTTCCTATGGCATACCGAACTCAGCCATGGGCGATCTCCTTTCCCGGAGCCACGAGTCTCCAAAACAAACCAAAGTAGACTATAAGGTGTCAACATCTCGTCTAGGTACATATGTTGTCATGATCATGAATGATTTGAGTTCGAGCTCTTGGAACTCTAGGAACTCTGAGGAAAATACTAAAGTCTGTGAGACCATCTTTTCTGTCATCACGTAGCTCCGAATATTAAGGTCTGTTAGGTCGTAGTTGACAAAAGGTCAAGAAAAATTCTTCAATTTTTTTTTTTTTTTATTCGTTTAAAAGCTGAAAAGTTTAAGATGGGCTCCATGGCTCAAGTCGTTAGCGTTTTGGAATGCGGAGCACAAGCTTCCATGGTTCAATCTCTACACAACAACTACATTTTTTACGGCCCCACCTCTCACGACCGTCTGAGTAGAAACAGGGTCTGTTTGGCGTTAAAATGTCTTAAAATCGTTTTGGCGATGGGAATTCATGTTGGAAAATTTAGTAAAGGGTTTCAGTAGCCCTTCCCTCATAAAATAGAAAGTCTCGGAAGGATTTCGTTTATTTGGGTCAGAACGTCTGATGTATGCACTCCACTAAGTGATCAGATTTGCCGGGTCTGTGAGACATTGTATGTGGAATAGGGAGCGTGTTTCTGTCATATACCGAACTTTGAAAAGCGATTGTGGTTACATATGTACCTTAACGAATTGGATGCTGTTTGGAAACTATGTTTTCTTTATGTGGGTGCTGTGGGACCGTAATATAGTATCGAAATCAGTTCGAGGTTTACGTTGAAAAACTTAGAACATGCCAAACAGAACATGGAATATCAGACAGTCAAAACTGCTAGGACTACTTAGCATATTTACGTAGTCGTAATCAATTAGAAAGGGGAACCTAACGACTAATACGAAGAAGGTTCAGGGCACATCAGAGCACTAACCAAGGATAAATGAATAAAATCGCTGTGCGACTGACTGTTAAGGTTGATCAACCGAAATTGTACAAACTTACATGAATCTTGACGTTTCTGATACTCTTAGCGCTCTTTGCCCAACAAATTGGTAGGAACTGACTGCTAAAGACAGACCATGGGAAGTTCTACAGTCTCTTCTCCCAGCATCAGCACTAAGCCTATTGAAACTATCATTGGAAAGTATGGCGATTGACCTTGAAAATTTCGAAAACATGGGAAAATCAGAGCATTCTTGGTAGAAGGAATGAAAGGAATTGCATGTGACTTTGGCTTATTGATTTTGGTGCAACATATTGTAGCATGTAATGCTACTTTTACTTAAAGCCGCCGTCTTGACTCGTGAAGGGTCTTTGCCGGACACTCTTCAATACCACCCACGATCCCTGCAGTTTCCGAGACCAAGCACTCTAGCTTTCAAGAATCCTAAAATTGAAATTTGGTCTTCCTTATGGTTCCCAACCTGAGGGATATGATACGAACGTCCTCTTAGGAGGAGCATTTTTGTTTGCTCGATGTGGCGATCCTTATAAAAGGAGACTACAACATTTGAATCAGACATTGTGGAAGATGTTTTCTTTGAGTTCTAAGCTTCACTGTACGCCAAACCTTGGAAAAACTCAAAAATTTCAATTCGATACAAACTATCTACTTATCAGTTCCAAGGCTCCTGATAGGATTGTATTAGATGAGCTATTCTACATCACGTCTAGTTTTAAGAGACTATGTTTCCCATCGTTATGGGTCTCAGAGAAAGCATGTACCTACTAAAGAAAATAATGGGAAGCTTCCAGTTCTAACTTTTTTGACGACAAACGTCATCCAGTTGATAAGAATAACAAGCCAACTACACTCTGACAACTCCAGCTAGACATATGATGAAATGCTTGAAGGCAGTATAACACGGTTTAGTGACAGAATGAGAGCTTGGATCGGTTACTGAAAACGGGTTTATATTCTGCAAACATCCATACATGATAGATACACTAAAACGCCCCAGAGGAAGCTCAGAATCTAAATGAACCAAGGGGGGGCGTTGGAGGCTCTGTGCACATGCCCTAGATACTTCCCGAAAGCTAAGAGGTAACTAACTATACGTGCAATGCTTGAGTTGCCAAAAATGGCATAAGTTCGATCAAATGAAATAGGGTACTCACTACAGTTGGTAAATGTTAGTGCTACGTTCAGGGTAGGTTAGGTTAGGTATGTGGGTAGGCGACTAGATCACGTCGCCACACTCAGGTCAATACAGACCCATTGTGATACCCAAAGGGGAAAAAGTCCCTTCCCCATTGGTAAACCCTAGTACTGATTTGTATCTTATGGATCACCAAACCATCCTGTTGATTTGATGAACCTAAAAATGTCATTTATTGGTCTGTTTGCTAATTATTCAAGGTCACGGAAAAAGTGTAGCATAATTCGGTCGGTCCTACTCTTGTCAAAGCAAGGCCATAGGCTTCTGGTGATCACACAGGTGTCCAGGGAGGTCCATCTACTATTGGCCTCACTTCTGGCCAAGATCCATGCCTTTTGCTTCAATGTGCAAGGTGGGATGAACACCTAGGTGTCTATCTGTTGCGATGTAGATTCAGAGCCTCTTCTTACCAGTTCGTCTGCCTTCTCATTGCCTGGAATACCTACCTACGTTCAGGGTAACTAGGTATAGCATCTTACAAAGTCAAGAAGAACAAAGAACGCGCCTCGTCGCTACAGTTAAATGATTTTTGTTTTTTTTAAGTTCTAAGACCTTCCGATCTCAAGGTTTCCCATTTTAATTAGTTTTCCTTTAGCTGCAGAACGTCTTCACCGAAATACAATGCAATCTATCTAAACTCGTTAATTACAAATCAACTTCGAGTGAAATACTCGTACATACATACGCATTGCAGCCCAAACATCTTAATTATTTCCAATTAACTTCAGATAATGAATTCATTACTCACAGCCAAGGAAGAACAACCTCACAGTAAAGACCATTTCAGCCTTTTTTTTTTTTTCATTTTTTATGTGAAAACAGAAAACCAAAAAACCAGAAAAACGAAAAATAAAAGAATAACCCTACCTCCCTTGATTTTTCTGATAAAAAATTCAATTGAATCTCTTTATCATCACCGAATCATCATGCTCGCTGCGCAACTTCGTATCGTATTATGCACGCAAATAAATTTTATTCTTTAAATTTAATTAATGCAAAAGGCAGATGGGTTAAACAACAACAACGAGAAAAAAAAAATAAAACAAAACCAGACAACGAATGAAAAAAAATATAAAAAAATTCTCAAAAAAAAATGTTAATTAAGGGGCTGTCCGTCGTCGTCGTCGTCCCACCACTTAACAAAAGAACAACAAGCCAACGAGAGGCTAACAAATATACAAAAACAAATAAAATTTAAGAAAAAAAAAAAAAAGAATAATTTTTACGATCAAGATTACCGGAGCAACTTCATTTTGTTCGCCTTTTGTCTTTCAACATTTCGCTGTTAACGTCGAAGGCAACAAAAATTAAATTAAAATTCCAAAATTCCTGCATAAAGGACAGCGACAGCCCCACAGTGACTCAAGTGCATGTCGATTGAGATTCAATTAGTCAGTGAATCCGAAGCCATTTTGAGATGCCAACACTTTGTGTATCTGTTCTAAGAAAACATCACAGTATCTACCATCAAAAGGGCGGAACTGCGTCTAGTCGGATACTCGGCTGTAGTCGAAAAACTGACACATGACCACTTGAGTCTTGGTTTTTTTTTTTTTGGTTTTTCTCTTTTGTCTTTTCCACCGAACTCTATGGCATCTTTGAGTTAAGTTGTTCCCAGGCAAGGCTGGCTGTCCTAATCCCAGCTTTCATGGTGGTCCACACGCCAAGTTATCTTTCGGTCATGTTTAACAAGATTATGCTGGATACACGCTAAATTATTGTCGTGTGTGTCATCAGATCGTAAAATGAATTCTGCAAGATTTTTTTCTTCTTGCATTTGTGTACAACCTTTCTGTTAGATACTTTTTTTTTCCTTAAATGTAAAGCAAATAAAAAAAAACCATACATACCGTATGAAGTGCTTGCGAAATTTGGATAGTTTCCGTGATTGCGGTTGAAAAGCTGAAAGGAAACAGAAATTAAAAAAAAGATTAATTATTACTGTCGTCAGATCTTTTTGTGGACGTTGTTGGTACTAAACCCGTCCAAGGAATACTGTAACAAAGGCTAAACATCAAAAGATACAGTTTGATTAGGCATGTTGCCAATTGTGCATTTAATTTTATAGGTATCAGGCACATTCCTTGCTTGCTAGGAATGCTAATTGGCAACAGGATCATATAATTCATGACTAAGCTTGCAAATGACAAGATATGAGCATGTACGTCAAAGAGTGTCGTACCGGACGCCTAGGGATATGAAGAGGGAAAGCCTACTATAACGATCAGTCCTACGTAATACAATCAGTTGGCAGTTGAACTCCAGGAGTTCTAGCAGAAGTCCTTGGGAATTGGGTGAAATTTTAAACGAATTTGTAGAGATGGATCGAAGACAGCTGCGTCTGAAACAGGTGGGGGAACTTCATCACTACACGACTCCCGGACCACTGTAGTGTATTTGAAGCAGTCCATGGAGCCGTAACATGACTCGATACAGTTCAGCGCTATTGTGTCCAGCACAGACAGTAAAGATGCGCCAAAAGCCTTCAAATCTTAACGAGATCGCTTTCTGGTGAGCCGTATCCCTGCGCTGGATTCAGGGCCACAGATATATTCCAGGAAATTGCAAAGCGGACGAGTTAGTTAGGGAGTGTGCATATCGGAATCATCCTGATAATAGGGGGAACCGTCACCACATATTAAATCGATAAAATTTCAATTAGATACCGTAGCCATTAGGGCACTATGGGGTAGGAAGACATGCGAAAAGGCTTGATACTCCCTTCAGCGAGTTCTGTAGAAGTCGTAGACGAAAAAGAGGGGGAAATCATAACATTCCTTCTGTATACCTGTCCTGTCATATCGGTTCTGAGAAGGCAAATCCTGGGCAAGTACTTCTTCGCAGATCTCAATGAGCTAACCAGACCAAACTTTAGTAAAGTAAAAGGCTTCATTACCAGGTCAAACTGGTTTAATACCATAGGTCTTCGGCATGGGCTCATACGGAAATCACTTACGTGGAGAGTTTCCATGTACATCTCTAGTGTTGGTTTTCCGGTTTTTTCCCACAGTGGTATCACGAGGGGGCCTTTTTCTGGTGTAAGTGGATCAATGAATCGTTTACCCTAAAACATCACCAAACTTACAAAAGATACACAAGGACACTTGCCCCAAATTATGGCGATGGAACCAAAAATATATTCTTACTAGCTGATCCACAAAGTAAATGGCGAAAACATTCAAAAATGGCTTAAAGCAACATAGAACATCAGAACTATCAAGCATTGCCTTTCGTGAGAGCGTGATGCTAGCTTATCGTCTAACCTATTCAGTGTACATATTTCCGCTGTTGCCCTACATCACTCTTTTCAACATTTTTTCATATTTTTTGAAATGATTTGGATCAATAGACATGATTTTCCAATAAATTGGCGCCCAACGTGGGGCCATTATTTGATATCGTTTAGGTAGGACATCTCTCGACCTACTCAAGTTCTCAGGTCATTACCTGGCTCTAGACTGCTGCTTTGATTATATTCAAAGCAATCTTACATGTCTCTGCGTGGCAACAATGTAGTCATCTGTAATTCAAGACTGACTGACTGACTGACTGATGGGACTATAACTCAGATTAAATGATGGGGCTTGAGAGTTTCCTCATGCTGGCATGACTGTAATCAATATTTTGCTCAAGACAGGCAGCTCACAATCAAAATGTTAAAGAGAACGATGGTATAAGCTATGTACCCAGTCACAATCAATAGGAATAAGTGTCCAACAAAGTCAGGTCCAATGAGATCACTCGCTTAAAGAAAATAGAGTGGTGATCGACATAACCATTTGGTTAACAGAAATCTTCTTATTACACTACTTGACTACTTCCCCGTGGCTCAGTGGTTAGTGCGTTGGACTATGGAGCAACGGGTTCGAGATCGAATCCCAGTCGGGGAACACCTAAAAAGTTTTTCACGCCCCCACCTCTCGCGAGCGTCTGACAAACATCCGAGAGTACAATTGTCCTGAGAAAGCTTCTCAAATAACAAACTGCATTTCGGATACGGCATTAAACAGTAGGCCCCTTCCATTCGTGTAAAGAATATAACACGTACAACACGAATGGTTGTGAGAAGCTAGGCCCTGGGTCCCATCGACCTGTAGCGCCAAGTATTTATTTTATTTACTTGACTACTTCAAAGCCTAAACTGGAAAAGATGTATCCAAAGATACTTAAAATTCAAAAAACACATGAAATTCTTTCCATGAACCAAAAAAGTGAATGAAACAAACATTCCACGGGATCCAGTATGGGCCTCATGCCAAAAAATCTTGTCACCGTATGACATCCAGACCAAGCAAGGTTTACCCCACTGTCATCTTCCATAAGACTGCCACAAAGAACTTTCCGAGTCGGATCCTTTTATAACATAACTGAGAGTTCTTTACATTGAGTTCCCTTTTTTTGATTTGAAGAGTCAACCAGACCCAAGTAGGCTTTGTAGGATTTGAACAGTTTCCCAAATCGTCAGTTTTTTTTCGTGTTATGTTGGTCAAAGCCATCCTACCATACATAGTCCTGTCAGTTTGTTTTTCATGCCAAATTATCTTAGAGCAATAAAGTGTAGTTCTAGCCTGGTTATGGTGACGTACAAATCCTTTCAAATATGTAAGTACTACAGGAATAGTTTCGTTAAGTCCTTTCACCCCTCCGTGGGATTAAGGTGTCCATAATGTCTGCCTGTCAAGCTGTCTCGAGCTCATTCCCGGACAGCCAATCTCTGTTTCGATTATTCTACACCATGTTTGCCTAGGGCGTCACGCTGTTCTGCCTGCTTGAGTGAGCGGGTTCCACTGCCGTCCACAGTCTCCTATCCACTGCCACTTTCTCCTACTTATAGTTCCGTCTAGTATAGGTTCTTGGCTCATTCTCCGACAAAGTTTGTAGTTTGAGATACTATTGGCCAAAGAAATCCCCAAAATTATTTTTAGACGTTTATTTCCGAAGGTTTGCAGCTTGCGTGGGTTATCTTCCAAGTACTGCACCCGTAAAGCAGTTCTGATTCTATGTTGGATCGAAACAGTTGCAACTTGGTCCTTAAGCCGATAACATTGTTTCTCAAGACTTGGAACGCAACTTTACCTTTCTAAGGTCACAGTTCGGTGTTACCACGGTTAGCCGAGACAACACTTCCTAGATATAGAAACTCGTTCACCCTCTGCCCGGTAATGCACCTCTGACGACTCCCCTTTGGACTTTAAAGTCCTCAGATACCTTACCTACGCAGTGGTACCACCCGACACTTATTACCCCCATATGAAGCCTAGAGATACTTCTCCTGCGCAAGGTCAACCAAATAGCATTCCGATTCAAGCTGTTGAAAGCTTGTCGTTGCTACAGGAAAAGGAATATTCCTGTTTGGTTTGATGCTATTCGATCCTTTAGGATGGAGGACAGTACATCTCACTTCTTGTGTAAAGGGTTTCAGGATCTCTTTTTGCTCCTCCAAGTGTAGGAAGATTAAGTGAATTGCTTGGTATAAAACTGGTCTTCAAAGTTTAATCAACTACCAACTACTACTAATCGACGTGGTCGGCTACATCTCTCTTCTGAAAGCATCCAAGAGGAAGATACCCGTACTAGATTTGAATCTAAATAATAAACATCGGTTGGATGTAGGTATAGTGATGGAAAATGATGTATCTACGTGTCACTTTCATGTAAAAAAAAAACTGATTAACGTAGACTCTACTAGACAATTGCAAGAAACTTCAACCTATGCATCTGCATGTCCCCTTTTCGTGAAAACAAAACATAAAAATCGAGTCTGGCGTAATGGCGCTTCCTACGCAAATGTACTCTGTCCTACCCATAGTCTGCTGCCTCGAAAATGAAAAATCCCATAAACCAGCAACTATGTGTAGACAAGGTCCCATTAACCTACTACTAAAGCCTCATAAGTTTAAATTAAGCCAACACTTGCTGCGTGTCTAAAAACATGCATAAACGCATTAAATTATATTATTTCTCTGATTAGAGGAATTTTAACGATTTGTCTCATTCACATCCGAATGTTGACGATCTAAAAATACACACATATCCCCCCAAAATCTTCCACATACCAATTAAAGCTATTTGCAAAGAAAATCCTAGCGTCTCGTGCCGAAATTCTTTATAAAAAAAAAAAACACAAATTTTTTTTTTTTTGAACTAAATATAATGCCCCGACTAAATGAGATCGAAAAACATTAAACCGAGTTTATTGTTCCCGTGATGACCCATTAAGCGATTTGTAGTGGCATTAATTGGTACTTAAAATCTTATTTTTATCTCTCCACTACTTTGGATCAATAGATCATCCATTGGGACCACTTAACAAGTCGTAATTTGCGCGGATTAATATGTAAACAGACATGTGTGGTGGCAACAAGAACTTGCCAAAAATTATGGCTTTCATAAGTGCCAGGAACATGCATACATATATGTAGGCCGCCTTTCCATTGGGTCTAGGAACTGGTTAGACTGATGGGTTTTTTTCATAACCAAGAGGTCAGTCGTCGATTTAGCATACTTTCCTTGGGATGCCTACATTGTCGTACAATGTGCAAAAATTTAATGGAGGGACTTTAAAGTCCCGACTTGTAGTTCGACTTCGGGAAACAAGTATTATTTGGCTTCAGACTTTGTTGGTGGCAAAAAGGAGAAACAGGTTCGAAGTGCTCGTAAAAAAATATGCTCGTATGCTTGAGTGTAACTCACAAACTGAATGTCCGCTAAAAGAGTCTACTTGAGGTTTTCAGTGAAACAAGTCGATCCACTTACATATATAAACGAAGGATGTGGCAGAAGTGTGTTTTCAATGAAAAAAAATTGATAGATTTGAGAATATTGTGCCACGGCTCCACCGATGGGAGGTTTCATGAGTTTCTGACATGCTGATGACAGCAGTCGTTAAGAAAAGCTAGGAAAAATGTTTTGGAAGGTATCTACCGGACGCACAGTTGTCATTTGACAGAGTCATTCAAATGCCAGAACTCGAGTATCACGGTGTTACGACACCTTTTGTCTTTCAGAGCCATTACGCATGTACTGTGTACGGAGACTCTGCAGTATCATGTACCATGCACCTCAATTCAAACGTGGACGTACCAGCAGGTTGTGAGAAACTAGACCCTGAGTCCCATGGTCCTGTGGCGTCAAAAATTTGTAGTTTTTGTACCGATTTGGAAGAAAATGGACGTTTGTAACGTCCGAAAAGTGCATTCACTGACGGTAACATCCTTCAAGTCTACTAAATGGTGTTAGCCAAGAGTCAAGTTAAAGTAAGAGAAACAGCTGAGGCATGAGTATGCCGTTCGTTCGATCAAAAATGTCTTCGAATGAACATTTCCGACGTTCTGTTGGCACAGTTTAGGCGCAATTAGTCAGAGAGTTGTGAAACACCATTGTACTCCAGAAAATACAGTCAAAACAGTGTACCACGTCGGCTCCGAAAAAAAAGGAAAAACTGTTTGGCGACTGTGTTTTGGGATAGCAATGGAGTTGTTCTAATCGATTTGAAAGCGAAAGACAGACATTTTTGAAAAATTCCTATATTTGTAGAAAAATATTATTTTTGTTTCACCAGGACAATACCGTCGACTCAGACTTTACTGTCATTCACGAGATCTAGCCTCCAACGACTTTTTTTTGTTCCCTAAAAGTTGCCCTCGGAGGACAAAGATTTTCATTAAATGAGACGCCCATCACCTTCCTACAGAATTAATGAGATGTAACCATCGCTGGGAGAAGTGTATAGACTCTACAAGGACAGACCGTACTCTCTTAAACTGAATAAATGACATGAATATGCGTCAAGACACCTATGTAGTGCCAGTGCCAGACATTTACTTTGAGATGCGTGAAAGGACACAAATACGATTCTGGGACACGTTTCATTTACTTTTTTTTGTTGTCCTGATGTACCTAGGTATTTTATCTGGTTCTCATGTTTTCAGACTCACATTATTTTCGTGACAAGTTACGATCTTAAGATTTTGATCGGTCCTTCACGGTTCCCCACAAAAAAATGTCCAAAGAGGTCAAATCGCAGCTCCGAGGCGGCCAATTGACATCGCCAAGATCGATTGAGGAGGCGTGAGCTGTGTAGCATGGCGCGCCATCCTGCATTAACCAGAGGTTGTCCAAATTCATGTCTTCAATTTCAGTAAAAAAAAGTTGGTTCACATGGCTCTGTAATGCCCACCGTTGACCGCAACATTGTTCCCAGCCTTATTTTCGAGGAAAAATGGTCCAATGATGCCACCACTCCACAATCCGCACCAAACTGTGACTTTCTGCATCGGCTTCTCGACAATAATGAGTGGGTTTTCCGAGCCCCAGATGCGACGATTTTGTTTGTCAATTCAAGCTGCTCTAAGGCCCAAACTGCCAAGCGATAACGAAGCGAATGTGCCTTCAATTGCTGAATTGATTGAACCTTATAACCGCATAATCCGAGATCTTTGTGCAGAATTCTCCTCAGATCGATGGCGAGTTGATGTTCGTGAATTGAGTACCACACTACGGCTGCACCGTACGACGACGATCCCCATGAGTGTTGTCCACTAGCATACCAGTCTCACTATCTTTTTGCACAAACTTGCGTACAGCAGGCGGGGTAGGTGCCTCATTTTGGCCAAAACTTGGGCGACACAGCACTCACTTTGGAAAAAAGTTTTCAATATGTCCCAACGTTGTTCAAGCGTAAAGCGACTCATTTCGTTCCGCAGAGGTATGATACTGACTTTCTGTCAAGATTTCGAGCGGGAAACAGCTGTCAGTGTCAAAATAACCTATGGCCACTAGATGACCCACCCTTTATACTGATTTATTACATTCGAGTGGCTAGTGTCATTTTGTGACAGCTTCTAGTAGCAACTTCTAACTTTGACAAGAAGGCATACTTCAGATTTCTATTGGACGAATATGATACTGATTGAACTTATTTTTGGGGCCTTAGCATGTTATAACCAAAATTTTCAATTCAACAATGGAAGCACTTAACAATTTGTTTCTTTTCATCCTCTTCAAGTGGAGTTATTATAGTGATGACAGCTTACTTTGACGTCATCAGGAATACCAGTGCGGAACTTGTTATGGCTTATACTGTGCAGAGTACAAAAAAATGTGAACACATTTTGTAGAAGAATGCAGTCTGTTCGAAGTCAATGTTCCTAGAGTATAGCTAGAATGGTATAGTCGAACGGCTAAATGTACAAAACTATTTAGGAACATTTATGGTACTTCTCCACGTCCGCTATTGGGTCCAGATAAAATTCGGAATGCCCTTAGGACCTCTTGAACAGATGTTGTAATATACTTTCCTTCTTGCCTTGTATCAGTAAATATTACAAAGATAACTATAACGAATGCTCGTGTCAAACTTTTTTGGAGTTTCATTTTAAGAAATGTATCTGGATACACAAACACTTTAAAGGAAGATGCGAGTGAAACTCAAGTCAGAGTTGTTGAGGTTTTAATCTGTCTTTTCGTGAATTTTTCTCAGTTTCTTCTGTGACAAATTTTACTTTTAAATACCTGTGAATGTCATTATTCCTCATCTTTAACATGGTGCATCCCGTCATTCATACATTTTGTATAGACATATTCCAGGATCCCCTTCAATTCTTTCAGTAAATTGTTCAATCGACTCTAAACGGGTCAAACGAGATGATAATTTGAGTTCTGGGACAGAAAAAAATCGTAGGTTGCCACATCTAGAGAATAAGATGCGTTCTCGAGGTGAAAATTCAGTTCTTATGAAACAAGCTATTCTGCGACGCGTTTAATGCATAAAACATCGCCAAAAATGAGGCAAAATGATTCGTGAGAGATGTATAATTCTTGTTAAAATTTTTTTAAACTATAATGACTTCTTCATTTAGTCGATGTCCCTTTGGACGCGGCATTAAACGGTAGACCCCTTTACTTTACGTCTAACACATACAACACAAATGGTTAAGAGAAGCTAAGCCCTGTATTCCATCGTTGCAGGCCGTTTCAGACAAACGGAATTAAATAAAAAAAATTAAAAAAACATTAATGACGGTCCTTTAAATGAAATTTTACATACAACTTCACATCAGAAGTAACTTCAAGATTTCCTCATAATTTGTAACACAAAAATACTCAGAAATATGTAGTTTTGTCACGAAAATATTCATGAATAAATATTTCGAAAATATTCATGAATAAATAAACACCAAACCGCTGTAAGAAAATTCTGCAAAGCCGTCGGAAATCATCAAAATTTGTATCTTAATCTTTAAGAAAACGGAGAGGACATTTGAATGATGTTAATGGTATTGTTTCTGATCTCAAACACAGGGAAAGGAAAAAAGATTTACTTTCCGTTCTCTAGATTTGCTCTCTAAGTGAGAAGGTTTCTACTTACATAAAGGATATTTCAATAAGGACATAACCAATTTGTATTCAAATAAATTACAGAATAATTAAGATATTGGACTGAAATTTGTTCTAGGCATAGTACACATACCTCCGGCATGGAATTCACATCACACAGTTACCATTTGTGACTGCAATGGAGTCTCTTGAAGCCCAAAGTCTCTTACCAAAGCCATTAGCCAAAAATTAGTTTCATCACTGCAAATGATGAAATTCGGGATTTTTCCTAAACTCTTGCAAAGTCCCATTATTGTGATCAGAAGTTTCGGTATTTCACATGATAGAAAGAATTCAGTTCTCGAGTTAATTTAATATTGGCAAGGTTGTACAATTCCTGCCAGTTTTTGAACTGAAACACTGACGCCTGTGATATTTTCAGTCCTTCGACTGGTGGGTCATTGTCTCACTGCCACAGGAGCATTAAGTAGTGAAGATGTTAACTCGGATTTATCCACTCTACCACGAGGCTACCCGACGAATATTACGACCGAAAATATTGGAGTAAGCGCTCTTAAGGACTCAGAATTTCGATGGTAACTTTTAATAATATCCAAAGGTTTTCTGTTCATTTTCGTCATTAAAATAAAAATGTATATCTTGACTGATGTTTTGACATTAGCAAATCATAAAAAAACGTTTAAGGATGTGTTTGGAATACAGTTCAAAATTGTTATGTCCCTATTGAAAAGTCCTTTCTAAATTTAATGCACACATCATGTACAGGCACACTCGTTCTTCGAGGGCGTTTTCATTACAAAATGCTTTTGATGACATTTTACGTATGACATCCTTAAACATTTCAGGTTATCGTTGTTACAACATTAGTAGGAGGAAAGACTACTATTACAGCGATCCATCGCAGATGGTTGTATCCAGTTGGGTCGTAGTTCAATGAACGTAGGACTGTTCAATGTTTTTGAACAAAAGAACTGGGTGTACTTTGCTTCATGATTCCTCGTTCTTTTTTTAAGTTCAGTGTTAGTATAATTTTTAGTTAAATTAAACATTTTTCTATTTTTCTAAATGTTTTTGAAAAATTACTTTATTTGCAACTTAAAACATCACAAACATGTTACAAGGACGTATCTTCGTAGCATTTTTTGTAAGAGTAATAATTTTTAAATATTTTATAACGAAAATCGTGAAAATTATTTTTGTATTTTTTTTAAAAAAATGTTCCAAAACATTCACAAAAAGTGGTTTCCTGAAAAATGTAATTTTTTGGTTTACGATGTTTTAATCTAAGACTGTCGATATAAAATTTCTGATTTTATTAAATCAAATGATAACTCCCGTAGTTTCAGCAATTGCTATCATAAAAAAAAAATTGTAATAAAACTGAAAATCTTAGACAAAATTACGATAAACAAATGATGGTAATAATTAAAACAAATAAAAATATTGTAACGACTTACAATAAATCCGCTCTCAGGCATTTAAATTCCGTTTTACGTATTCAAGAAGCACCGATCGAACACCACCTACATATGTATGTACTGTATTACAACATCACGTTTCGGTTTCGTAATAAAAATAAAAAAACAAAAAACGCAAAAATTAATAAATTTAATTCAACATTTGCATGGGGGGCCCATATCACTTCTTTTTTTTTTTTTTTTCTTTTGTATATATCACACTTTTTTACCGAAACAAAAAACCAATAATTTTATTTTAATTTTTTTAAGCTTTGCATTAGCGGATCACAAAAATTGAATTCGAAGAAATAAAACCACAAAACAAAATCAATCTCCACGAAAACATGCGCGCACATGTGTGCTCCTTTAGCGCACTCGCCCGAAACTCACATAAATAACAAAAATCATAAAAATGGCTCAGAAACACCTTTTCCACAAAAACCGACCGACTAACGACCGACGACGATCACCGAGAAAAAAAAAGCCCGCACTCTCGCCCAGCATAGATAGATGGATGGCGGAGCTTTAAATGATATTATATAAATGGAATTCACGACCCGAAATAATAAAACAAAACTCAGAAAAATAGCAAAATATAAATAAATAAATAAAAAACAACACACACATGTGGCCTACGTGTGCATGTGTGTGTGTGTGGAGTGTTTAGATACAACCGACAGCCTCGAGTGACTAGATTTGACCATAAAACTCACCTTTGGTATGATTAATGTACTGCCAACCTTGTAAGCACCGCCAAAGTAATTCTCATTACTGACTTCTGAAATAAACAGAAAAAAAAAAAAACATTTTTCAAATTTCAATTTCAATCTTTTGTCCCTCCCCCTCTACGTGGTACAGTCCCCCGCGATCGCGCGCCTCATTTTTAATGAGATTCTGAATTAGAAATGCAATTTAGAAAAACACATACACACTCTGCGGCCACCACCACACAGAGAGAACAACAGAAATACCGAAGCCGAATATGTGTAGCAGAAAACCACATTTGCAGTCATCTAGATTCTGGGCACAAATGTGGTTTATTTTTAACAACTTTATCAAAAGGTAAGTAATAGAAAAATTAACACAAAATACGAAATGAAAATCGCGCGCTTCCACACACGGCGCATGCGGTAGTCGGGCCGACTAGCGCGAAAAAACAACACTGCCGACAACAACAACAATGAAAAATGTTGCTACTACTATGTCGTATAACCAGAAAGGAAAAAAAAAAATAACAAAAAGTTGACGTGGGAAACTAGTTTTTGGCTTCAACGAATTGTGGTCTACCCTATGGCGAGAGTTCTTAGAATTCAGGATGTCGAATGGTCGAGAAATGGTGACTGGTTTTGGATGCAACTTACAACGCTTTAAAGGAGAAGTCTTTTCACATCCTTGACCCTACTGTTTCTAGTACAAATCGTACTGCCAGTATTGGTAACAACATTACCTTCGTCGAAAACCGTGAATAGGCAATCTGGCTAGATAATGTTAAACCAAAGATGTCCACGAGCGGATGAAACCTCCTAGGAGAAGCTACAAGATGTCGGAAATATTCGATCGCAGGAAGGACAACATGGACACGAATCAAGGATGGCTTACAAAATACTTTTTCTTAGAAGAAACCATCTAAGCCCGAGGTGTGTAGTTTTGGTTTTACCATTGAACTCAGAGAAACTTTTCGACTTGGTAGGTGGAGAGCCCCTTGGTCGTTGAAAATAGTTGGCGTCCCACAAGGGTACGTACTAGGGACCATTTTAGTGTATAGAATGCATGTTGGATCTCGAATGAAACCAGACTTTATGTAGGGTTTGCAGACTCTGATTTTCTAGGAGAAAGCGAGGGTATATTCATATGTAAAACCATCATCTGAACAATAGACAAACGAGGTGCTAATCACCAGCAGATAGGACGTTGTAGGGAGTCAGAGATACATATGAACCTAGAAATGATGTTTGGCCAAAGGAGCAACTTTCTTGTCATACAAGTGAAACTTCAAAAGGCTCATATCTAGCCCCAGGCTATACTTATGGATAGTGCCTCTAATATGAGAAAAATTTTTAAAAATCAATTCGGAGGCTGGATGGGTTTCGATCGGATACCGATTACATTACCTAGGGAGGTTCAATGATTGACTTTTTAAGAGTATCATGGGCTTAAACTTACATATCGCAGACATGTAGACTAGAAATATAATATCAGAGAATTCTAGGTCATCTAAGTCATCGCCTACAGATCAGTAACTTTTAGACAGTTTAAACGAGAGTACGCCTGCTATTGAGTTTAGTCTTAAAAATCCCTATAATCTTTCCACATACTTGTGACCCATCTACGAATAACTAAACTCAATAGAAGACCAAAATAATGTAGAACACTTATGCTCTCAATCCTATCCTATCGACATGAAGAAGATGTAATAAGTTGTCCCGTAGGATGGCCTTAACATAACTCATATTCTCTATGACTTTCTCTAGCAGCACTGACCAGAACGAATACCTACCAACTAAGCTCTTCGAAAATTTCCTTAGTTTTTCTGCTGTATAACATCAGTCAGAGGACTTAAGGTACCATAAGCCCTCATTAGAGCCATTGTGTCAAGAAATACTTCATTTTATACTGTCAAGACGACATTACTTCGAGAAATGAAAACAAACGAAGTGAGCCTGTAAAACTGCTCCAAGATATCAAACGCCAACAAGAGTTTTTGTAAAAAAAAACCTAAACTGTTGACCCTGGTTAGTATGATATACTCTGCATGAATGGTTTATGCCACTTTGAGTACTAGTACGGATTTCAGTCACTCTTTAGATAACTTTATACTCTTTAACCTCTTCACCTGCCAAGTTAATAGGTTAATTGGCAGTTCAATTCGACATTTCTTCGGGCCTCAGCATCTGCTATAAAGGACCCAGGTTCGATTTTGCCATGTACCTTGTACAATTCATGACTGCACTTTGTTCCTCATTTACCGTCTATGTCAGCGGAACTGAGGATCACTTGAGGATCAAATCAATCGAGAACGACTGAATGACAGTTCGGGGATATGTGTCAAAAATCAAGGCTTGTAGGAACAGAGTCTTTCTCTCTCCACTCCGATATGTACCACTCCCCGACTTGAGAATGCATTTCCAAGTACTTTCTGAAATTCCAAATCATATCTTAAGGTCGACTACATTCTTTTAGGCAGTGAAACCCCATGCAAACCAGTTGTCAGAGCAACAGGCTTCACTGTCCTACTTATTTTTTTATGATCCTCATTGATTGCAGGATGAATAACTCTACTAATGATCACCCGAGGATCATTGTACATTTCCGATCGCTATATTACTTTTCAAGAACTCAAATGTACGTGGATACCTTGGATGCCCATGCCATATACAATTTGACGTCTGATCGCAACTGAACATGAGACAAATGAACGTGGTACTGGTCAACATGGGTGGTGAACAATTGGACTATACAGACCAGTACACACCTTTAGTGGTTCAAAACTGAGCCAGAGGCTTCACATTTCTCGATAAATCGCCTAAGGATAGCTGACACACGTCAATAAAGTGACGGATTCCAGTTGTGCAAAATGGATGACAGATGACACTCAGTATAATGTGACGGATGCGAACTGTGCTAAATGGATGACAGATGACACTCAGTATAATGTGACGGATACGAACTATGCAAAATGAATGACAATTGACGGATGGGACCCGTGCAAATCAAATGACAGATGACAAACGTCACATTGTAGGAACCCGAACTTAGCAAAATAAAATAAACAAATCAACATTTCTGTTTCCAGTTCTAGGCGAAATCGGTCAGTTCAATAAAATTTGCATAAAATACACAACTCATTACGACCAAGCTACCAGACTACACCTGCGGCTAGTATAAAACACAGATCGGACTGCCAATTACAATTACCATTGGGGCCTACCCAATCAAACTCCATGACTTCTCAACGTTAACAGAAGATAAATGCAATTAATTGTACCCTATAGCATCACAGAGAGCAACAATAAATTATAGTCGAGTGTAAAAGTATACGGTCACTGTGATGTGTGGCTAAAAGCCATGACTTTTCACTTTTTTTTTCTTCTTGCTTGTTGCCTGCTAACTTGCTCTTTGAGTTTTTGCTCTGCCCTACTACAGATCATACATTCAAGTTCCTTTTTTTTTTTTTTGCTCCAAGTTGAGACCAAAAAAACAGCAAAAACTTGTGCAAAAAAAATATAATTATAATACTTACTCTAATGGAAATAAAGTCAAAATTTAGCGCTTTGGCAGAGAGTTATGGGCCAGGCTAGCTACGATACTAGGTACTAATTAAAAATGGAGTTTGTTTTGCCTTTCAGGGTTTCTTAACACACAAGTGGATGTTTTTCTGGTTTCATGGTATGAAAGTCGAAGTTTTTTTTTTTGTTTTTGTAACTAATTATACATACTCGTTTTATAATAATAAAAAACACAAAAAAAAAGGGGAAAAAAAAGTTTAACCATCTGTTTGGATGAATGAATTACTGTGACAAATTGTGTGGTTTTAATGGGTTTTCTAGTTTCGTGGCATCGTTTTTTCGGCGCGCTAAAATCTAGACATACATACTTATGTAGGATAATTTTTTTTTTTTATTTTTTGGATCATGTTTTGGCATAGTTTTAATTTTTTGCAATTTTTCTTTTTTTTTTTTGTCGGTTTTACAACACGTTTCGAAAATAAGTTGGAACATTTTCTTTTGAACAACAACGTGACTATTTTAAGCACGACCAGTTTTTTAAGTGACGTGAGAAAATTCGAAAATGGAACGGAATGTATGTAGGACATGCACTTAAGTGTTATATTAGTAATAAACTAAAGTAGCTGTGCTTTTATCCTTAAGACGAACGTTAGACTTGATCGAGACGAACTTGCACTGTGGTCTTAAGTCTTTCATGGGATGATGTCTTTTTTTTTATAACTAAAAGGCATTCTAAGTATATTTATGCATTCCTACAGAATCTGTTACAAAGTCAAAATCAAAAGAAATGAAGAAATTGTTGGCTGGCCTTGAGAATATAGAAGAAAGCAACCTTAGAGAACTACGAATCAATTATGATAAAGGGGTTTTCAATAAGGACATAACAATTTTGTATTTAAATAAAACGCAATGTAGTTGAGATATCGGATTGAAATTTCTTCAAGTATATCAAATTTAAATATAGATTTTGATCTCATTCACATAAAAACCGCTAACACGTTTGGAGCGATCGATTCTTTGAAGTGAATTTTCCACCAATCTTCCACGCATATCGACCGGAATGGTGCCTGTTTGACATTGTTCCTGAACTCTTCTAAAATTGTTGTCTTGTTCGAATAAGATCGTATAAGTTCGTATAAGGCAAAGACTTAACTTAGGTCTCAAAAAAAAAAAATCCAACATCCTTAAACCCTTTCTCGAGATTACACAACTTCCGAACTTCCCCTTCAATAGCTTAATTGTTTGACCAGCTGCATGGCATGTGGCACCATCTTGTTGCAATCACATCTCATGTATGTCAAGTCCATTCAATTCTGGTCAGAAATAGTCTTCCAACATGGCATGATAGGGAACTCCATTCACCAGAACATAGTGATTATTTTCATGGACAATTTTTACAATCAAAAATTGAGGCATATGTCGGAAATCACTTAGAATTTCGGAATGAATTTCCAATAATTTTTAAACATATCTCGTTCATAACCTTCATTATGGTAAAAATGTAAAACTTGATTGACGTTTCGGTATTAACGAAATATAAAAAAAGTTTAAAAATGCATTTGTATTAAATTACAAAATTGTTATGTTTCTATTGAAAAATACTTCTTCTACTTAAATGGATCGCCGAAAATGTTTGAAGATCATGTCTGTTTCAAGTACTAAGTTTGTCCTCCAAAATGCAGGGGAAGACTTGGTAACTACATTTTGTTTAATATGAGGCTGAATAGGACTACAATTCATCTTTAGTAAGACCGCAATTTCCAACAATGGGATCACCGGTCATAAGGCTTCGGTTTCGGTTATTCTAAAGTCCACTAATCAATTTGACAGATACTGCGGTTTCTGAGTCAAAGATCAACGCACTGACAAAAATGTTAGCACGTATCTAATCGCAGAGACCAAAGATCAGTAACCAATCACAGCTAAAGGGCCTTAATCACACTTTTAGGTGTTCCCCGACTGGGATTCGAACCTCGAACCCCTTGCTCAATAGTCCAATGCACTAACCACTAAGCCACGGCGCCCACAATAGTGAATCGAAAAGTTGGTAATTACGAGTTCAAATTTGACCAAAGGAGCTCACCTTGAGTGTCTCGGCTGATTCTGGTTGAAGGCGAACTGAGTCTCGCTAATAGCAGAGTTCAGATTGATCAAATTGTTCATTAAATCTGCTTGTCGACCCTAAATTTACTTGGATTGGACGGTTGGTCAAGTCCCCGTCAAGTTGGGTTGAAGAAAAATTTGATCAGTGAGGACCCAATTTCGGCCAATTTAAGATTTCACCTGATACACTTGCCATGTACATAGGTTTGTACCTCACTGTAGCACCTTTCGGGCTCCGGATAAGTTAGGACTAGCATTAGAAAACCTCGTCCGTTTCATGGTCCACACAATCAGGTAAATCAATAGGCCATGTGATTCCATGTTTTGCTCACAATTCTCTCAAATCTATCCAGCAATCCGATTGAACAGCTTCCTAGTATCGCTGAGGACCTAAATTTATCGTCTGAACTGGCGCCATTAACAGAAAATAGGGTCAAATCTTGGTCTAAAGGCTTTCAAGATATAACTGATACAATCAGAGTTGTCGTCTGGCTTCAATTGCAAAAATTCATCTTGTGACAAGGATAACCCACAAGAGGGTCATGAAATGCCCTTAAATCGTCAAAATCATACGTTTTTAGCATCACCAGACATTGGTCGTGGTTTTGACTTCAAAAGGACGGTGTTAATACCACATTCTTGCCCTAACTATGGAGCTTTAAGAGCTGTTTGGCTGTCCGATAAAATATCTTCTAATATACTCTCTGGCACAAAGCTCGATAGTAAAAATCCCTGCGCTTGGTAGATAGCGGTATAGTGTCCTAACGAAAGAGACAGCTTAAAATTTCGACTCCTACCTCAATCGATATTTTAGAACAATCAGTCTACCAATTAGCGTGAGGAATCAGTTGAGGGATATCCGGATTATCCCAGTATCTACGGTTGAAAATGATAACCTTAAAGGAGCGATAGAGATTGATCCTTTTCGGCATCAAGTCCGAGGGGCATACTCCTGGTGAGTTCAGCTTCAAAGTGTTAAGTACTATCTAACATTCTAGAGTAACAGGTTTAGGTAGGTTAAGGCTACTACTATATAGTGTGCGGCATATTTTAGGTCAATATGTAAGCAATGAATAACTTTGACATTTATCAGTCGAATGACTTGAGTAGACATGTTTTCAAAACATCAATTCAGTACAATTTTAACCATGAATCGCTTCTTACCGAAACAATTCGCTGAAATAGTGACATAGTACATCGGAAATAGTCCTTCAGTTGTGTTAACCCAACGTGCATATCGTCGAAAATATCGTTGCCAACAAGCACCGTCTGACAACACTATTCGTCGTTTGGTGTCAAATTTTTTGAGCACTGTGAGATCGTCAGCATGCTCTTCATTAACGCCCAAGACATTCCTAGATGAAGCGGTAAGAGAGAGTGTTGCCGAGAACCTAGTTAGGTCGCATCGTCACCCCGCTCAGCATTTTGGAGTAAGTGGAACCATCTTTCGGCGCATTTTGAAGGATTATTTGCATTTGTTTCCATATAAAGTCCAATCGCCACCAGAATAGGCCAAAAAATCGCTCGAATGGTTGACACGGCATCTAATTTTTGGAAACAAATTTTGATGACCGACGAGGCCCATTTCGCACTTTCAGATGCAGTTAACAAGCTAAATTGCCACATTTGGGGAACGGAGAATCCACACGAGATTCATGAATTACCACTGCATGACCAAAAAGTGACTGTTTGGGCCGCTGTTTGCCCCAAAACCATCATTGGGCCGTTTTTCTTCAGCGAAGGCAAAACAGTGGGACTAAATGGGAATCGATATCTGTGGATGTTCGCTGTAACATGGTCTAGACGGTTACTGGTTTCAACAAGACGGTGCGCCACGCCACTGACTGACTGACCACCCAGATCCCCAGATTCGAGCCCTACGAACCTCTTTTTGTGGGTTTATTTGCAAAGTAAAGTGTACTCCGGCAATTCTTAAACCTTTGACGAGCTTAAGGCAAACATTCCGGTCGAAATCATCGCTATACCGTCCGAGGTGCTCGAAAAAGTGATGGAAAAATAGTACATTTTTCTTTGGTCAGTAGAAGCGGCCACTTGATTGACTTTGTACTCAAAAATAAGTCCAAATGAACTGTAAAAGACCAAATTAAATCAAAATACTTCACATATGGAAATGGGTTGTTCATTTTTGAAGTTATTTGCAGATGGCGCACCCTACACGCTTCAACTTTCGTGCTTCACAATCACTGTCGGGTCTCGGGCTCCTAGCCGTATGCAGATAGCGTCGAAAATGTAATTTTCTCTTCGATTTTTTCTCATACATTGGACTCACCCAAACTGAATGCACACATTCCACGGCAAGTTACTTCCTAGAAAATTGATATTCACTTGAGATGTCTGAAACCGTATCTGCCTTCCTGCCTACATGCGTACAACGTATTTCCAAAAATATCAAAATTTATCGATGAACAACATTTTCATAAATATAGCACTTTCCCTCTCCACACATATCCACCCTCTCTGCCAAAATGCACTGCATGAGCGTGATATCCTTTCTGCCGAGTAGGTCCCTCTTCTGTTTGCGTATGCATACCCTGCGCCGCGCCGTGCGCTTTTCCTCCATCCACATCCACCTAGAGAGAGTGTATTCCTTTGAACGGAAAAAGTTAATGGACTGTGCATGTTTTTCTTTCATCCGTGGCGCTTAAGTATATTTATGATTTTTTGTTGTTGCTGTTATTTCCTTAGATACTCCTAGCATGTGTAATAGGATGGTTGATGTGTAAACATCACATCACAGCGCACAGCAAGAGATTGTATTTCATTTTCATATCCAGGAGGAGGGCAACAGAAAAAAGGAAAAAATGTATAAAAATGAAAAATTGAATCTACCGCATGTTGTTGTGTAGTAGAACGCCTTGCCCACGCTGACTGACTGACTGGATGGATGGATGGATGGATGGATGGCTGGCTGCTGCTGATGAGTTGATGATGGAAAAGGGAAACGAAATTCTGTTGCAAAACATTCTAACATCCACATTATGTAGTCTGTGTTGTAATATTTGTTGTTCGTGTGGTTTAACATGAGGAATTTATTTCATAGATACATTTCCAAATAGGATTACATCCCAAAGGAGGGGAGAGGTCACAGCACATTGTTCGATTTAATTGTACATCCAAATGTATGTAGTACACACACTCGAGAAACGAGAGAGAGAGACAGAGGAAATTGCATTTTTGCGCTAATTACGAAGTGCAGTCAGGGAGGAGGGTTGGCCACTTCCTAATTAAACCTGACTTCCTTCTTCCCCATCCGCAAAACGGGGTTCCTTCATCTGGCCGGCTTAAAACAAACAAACAAACAAAAAAGTCATTAACTTGTCGCGCTGACAGCAATCGAGTTTTACTTCAATTATCCAATTTATTATTCAGTAGCCAAACCCTAATTACATTGTTCTCTTCCCCAAATGGAATATGTGTACTCGTACGTCATTAAAAAAAAAAAAGATACAATGCATCAATTATTCTGAATATTGAATCGAAGGAACATGGTGGCGAGTGGCGGCTCTAAGTGCCTTTCAAGATAAGAAATGTCTGAAATTCTTATCGCCATTTTAAGTGTTCTTTCGGCTTTTTTTTTTGGGCGGCTTAATTCAAAGATATATGTATCTATCGTTCGGTTTTGCTGTGTTGCGTTTCATAATCATCGTACGCCTTGGGGATAGTGTTGCTGCGGCGTTTTGACTGGCTCTGTGGGTATTCTGTCCATTTGTCCCATGTGTCCATTCATAATTAATAAAAAAGAAAGAAAATTTATATTCCAAACGAATTGCAATGAGCACATAATAAATGTGTCAGGCCCATAGTTTGTAGGTCTTGCGCTTGGGAAAGAGTCATTGGTGGTCTCAACGGTTTATGGCTGCATTTGGGTGGTTTAGTTGGTGAGTTGGAGTGTTGAGTTATTGCAACATTTTTGTCTTCGTTGCTAGTATCAGCCATTGAACGAACATCCACCTTCAATGGACATACAGAGAACAAGGACGTTCTATGGTGAGTTCTGTACTAGGAGCATCTAGGTGATGATACTCTCAAATATCTGCAATGTTTGAGGTGAACCTGGATCTAACCTAACTGCCTTCAGATGCGCACTTCAGCTTGCCCTCCACTTGTACGTGAGATTTCCCTATACTGCGTTGCTCCTTCGGAGATTCTAATAGCATTTGTATTCATCCGCACCACTAGCCATCTTAGATGACTGATAGGGGACGAGCTGTACACCGACATCGACCTTGTCTTTTAGACGCAGCTGTCGGTCCGTCAATACAAATAGAACCAAAAATTGTACAAAGAATCTTCATTCGCTTTGGATAGAGTTCAAGTTTCAGCACCATAAATCAGGACTGACATGATCAGGGTTTTGTACACAATCTTGTTCGGAATAGCTCTCAACTACTCATTTGACTTCTTAGCCCAAAGAAACAGCAGATGTTATTATCAGAGTTTACAACAGAGCCGACAGTTCGGGCTGAATCTGGGCCTCAACCAACAAGCCTCTCCAGGTAGCCCGGTCCTTAGCTAACTGCCTCCAGTTACGCACTCCAAGTCGGTTGAGGTCCCCTTTTACTTGTGCGATCCACCTAAGGCGAGGTCTTTCTCTACTTTCCCTCCGGGTTTGATTCGAAGACTCTACTGGCCGGAGCATTGATGTCCATTCGCTGTACATGTTCTAGCCATCTCAAACGACTGATGCGGTCGATGTCGCTATACAGCTCGTTCATTGAATCTCCTCATCCAAGACTCGTCAACGCAAGCGCCTGAGGATCTCTTCAGCGCCATAAAGTAGGGCTGAAATGATCAGGGTTTTATATACCTAGAGTCTCCTTAGTTTTTCGGGATAGGGCTCTGCTACTCAATTCCCTTCTTTACCCAAAGAAACAGTGCATTCTCACTAAAGCACTTCCTCTTGATACAGGCGGTAGCGGACGAACTCCTAGATGGAAAGCCCAAAGTTAGGTGATGTTAATTGCGCCTACTTGTTGACAACATATACTTGATTTTGGTCTCATTTTCCCTACTTCTGTTTCAAAAAAGGCCAACAAGGGTGATAAACCTCTGTGTTCTACCAACAATGTTAATATCGTTTGCATACGCTAGTAGCTGCACAGAGTTTTAAAAGATTGTGCCTCCGATAGCACTATGTAAGAGATAGAAAAATAGACCTACAGAGGGGAATCCACAATGAGGTTGGAAGATTGCCATGGATTTTGCAGCCCCAACAGCACCATTTGCTCGAGAGGCCCAAGTCAATGTAGTCATAGTCAGCATTACATCGTTTACTCCATTAGTACTTGTCATACAGGTATACCCTTGACTTATACCCTTCTCGGTACCAAAATATGACAATTTTCTGCTTATGGTCAACATTGTGAGAAATGTAGTGACCAGTTTGCTGGAACTGAATCTTTGGATCAAGACTTCAGACGGCAGGTCTCTGGAACAACTGAAAGTGACTTCCGACCAGAATGTGGTTTGTAAAGTAAAGCCACTGCTTTCTCCTTAATCACCTTCCTTAGTCACTACCAAGGCTCCCTTACTATCACATACGACGAATGGCATCTTGATGTCACATGAAGTTAATAAGTTGTAACGCAGTTGACCATCTCCAAGATTTGCCTCTACTCTTTCGAGAATCTGCCACATTGGGGACTGACACATGGCTAATTCCTCACGTAGTTGGATACATGCACATTGAGCATTAGTTCAGTTCGTAGAGCGCTCAAAAACAAACTTTTTGCTGAACTAGTTTGTGTTTCTAGTTCAGTTTCGTTCATTTCATTTGAGAAACTCCCTTCACATGGACCCTGTTGTGTTGTGAGTTAAACAAAAAACAACTCCTGTCAGATCTATACAATACCCATACATAACGCAGAAACCACTCAATTTAGTTCAGTTGTTCCTACTCCATGCAGAGTTGAACTGAGCTGAACTGAAGTCAAATGACATTGGATACTAGTTCACTGAGCTCACTTGCTATACCTTTTTCTTGAACTAGTTCGATCGTGAACTACACAAGCCTAATGTACGTATAAGTTGGGCCGTATGGTCTTAGCCCTTCAATGCTAATTAACTTCTGCTGTTTTCTAAACTTAGGAAGAACCTGGAAGCATTCTCATCTTCTCATGTTAATCGATCTCCTGGTGCTGTGCATTGTACCTACTGGTATGGGTTGTGTTGCATCAAAAGGGTGATTTATTTCTATGCTGTCCCTAGCTATCACAGTTCAAGAGTTTCAAGTCTCTACTTTCGCTTTTTCAAATTGCAGTCAGTCCTCAATCCTTCTCAATCCTGCTCCCATCTACATACAAAATACAGTTCCTCATTCGATAGAAATATACAAATCCAAATATGAAGAGAACATATTCCAACAACACTGTTTACCTGACTGGGTATTGTATAAAGCAGAATGTTCCTATTTTTATTTAATTTACTAATAGCTCTGGAGAATCAATTTTAGAATCATTTCCTACGTACCGACTCTAAATCAAGAGGCAAAGGTACACATTTTGTGTCAATGTCTTCCGACCTAGATGTACCGAAAGGATCACTATGACTTTCCAGAGCAAACACTAAGACTTCAGCTCGCTCAGTTCAAAAATTGTTTGTTTAGACATCGTCCTTCAAAAAACCGTATAAAAGGGAGACTTATGTATGAGAATGACACCCTAAAATCGAGTTTTCTTCCGCGTTTGCTATAACACTTTTGGTGTACTTCTTGCGGACTAAATGGTCACAATAAGTTTCTTGTCAAGAATGTCAATTTATTCGTTGAGGTTAAGAATTACTTCTGTCCCTGTTGGCAGACTCTAGGTACCAGTTATACGGAAACATATGCAGACCCTACTGGATAATTGGTCCCTGCGGTCATCAAAACATGTAAAAACGTCTCTCTGTCACCCAACTGTCAAAATTCCTATCTACTGCTTCATACTTCCAAGAACTGTATTCACATTGTCCATTGTCATTGTTCTGTATTCACAGAAATTCTGTCGAATTCAAGGACAGTTTAATGCCTCCCAACTCCATTCCAGTCCATATCTGTCAAAATACTTCTGACACATACGACCATTTGCAAATTTAAGGCAGATTCACACTACGAACGCTAGTCAATCTGTACTTATTAGTCCCTGTAGCATTACCGATCCAATTTAGTAGAAACCCTCAACACCTTAATCCTCCCAAGCAGCCACCAGCAGCGACGGCAAAATATGAATTTAAATTTGTTTAACCCAACAACAACAACAACAAAAACAGAACAACCTCTTCCACGAAACAAAAATACAAAACAGTCAAACAAAAAAAAGAGAAATCATTACACACACTTTGATGGGAAAAAAAACACACAAAATCTGAATCTACCTTCCTCGCCATTGCCACTGTACCACAGCCTGCCTTCTCTTTAAAACCCTCCTCCCATGCCATCCATGTTCGTGTGTCCCCGTTCACTCGGCCATTTCACTCTCGTGGCGAACTAAACACACAGCCAGCGATGCGGCAACCTCTCCCATCCGCGTGTGTGCGCGAGCAATGCGACACGTCTGACACGAAAGAGAGGGCAAAATAATGGCTGACCAAAAAAACAACCACACACAGGCATATTACTTTGCTTACACAACACCACCAGAGCCAGCAAAGTAGGAGTGTATGTCGGAACGAAATTTAAAATTTTTTTTTTTGATTTTTCGAAGAAGAAGAAAAAGAAGCCCGCGATCCACTGACAGATACTTTCGCCGCTGCGAATTCGAAAGCGAATCTGATCGATTGCACACAATTGACACAGCACTGGTCAAACTGTCATGCTGAAGTGCACGCGTCAATCTATGCATGTGCGCGCGCCCCCAAGACTGATGGATGAAAAGTCAAGTCTAGCCAGCCAAGGTGGCAATAGCTGGCAAGGAATCCAGCCCAGGGTACCATATAACAGACATTGGTGCTAATATGCTTTTTGTGGCATCGTAAAATTAAAATTTTAGGGGTTTTTGACGAGTTTTTAAACGATTGTAAAAGTTTGGTGTTTTTTTTTTGCTTTTTTCTTCCCGGTCTCGTAGCCATCGACATCGACTTGTTCTTCCTGCAACACGGCGGCGGCGGCGGTGACGGGCGCTATACGACACGACGACGGGCAATATAATGTTTTACTACGGGACGCATATCTTCTATACTTTTGGTTCCGTCACTTTGGAGAGCGGCGGCAGCGGCGGCGGCTTTTAACCCCCCGTTCGCACTAAGGCCGAGCTTATATTCTGGATTTTATTTTTTTTTTTCCTTATTTCGGGGACTCTCCTGGCTTTCACTTCCTGTCCCTCGACCGGGTGAGTATTTTATTTATTTATTTATTTATTGCGTATAATTACCCCAGTGGCGTGCGTAATGGCGCTCTTTTGATTTATTGGGTATTTATTGGATATTAAAGTAAACCGTGCTCCTTTTTTGTGGTTGACAGTTTAATTTATTTATTGCCACGGTGTCCACGTGATTTTTGCGCTTTTTTTTCTGGTGTTTTGTGCGTTTTTATTGATCTTAATGAATATTTTTATGACGTTTACTATTTAATTTAATGCTTTGCGATTTATTGCTCTCGTTTCGGGATCGCTTTTGGGAAAGGAGGACGAGAGGGTTTGTGTTTTTTTTTTTTTGGCTTTTTTTTCGGGAAACCATGCGATAGTCAGCCACACACCAGCAGCAGCAGCAGGAGGAGGAGAGGATGTCTATCGTAAAGTTAAGCGATATTATATTGAGACCGATAATGTGAAGCCGTTTTTTTTGTTGTTCTTCTTTGGTGTTTCATTCGTTTTTGGTAGGTGAATTGATTTGTTATGAGCCAAATTTGTGAAGGGGCGGCGAGGGGGTGTGTAACGGTGTGACGGCAGGGTTGACAATTAGTTATGCTGGGAATGAAACTGTGAATGCGGGCATTTCTTATCGGCGAGCAGTAAAAAAAGATTAAAAACCCATTAACCGAACTGGGGAATGGCTTAATAGAAAGTTATAGTTTTTGAATGATTAAATTAATTTTTTTTTTTTAAGGGGAATTATGAAATATAATGATGTGATTAAGGTTTAGTGAACTTTTAGGTGTGAGGCATTTGAAAAAAGCGGGTCAACATGCCAAAGTGGGTGGTAAGTCTCGATAGATTTTGTTAACTGAAATCGAATTCGAATTTCTAAGACGGGTTCTTACACAAATCCAAACGATTTCAGACGAATTAAGTCCTTTGAAAACCATAGAAAAATTGGTTTTTTGGTGTCCACTTTCTCATGGGTATTGGCAAGAAGTTACTGTCAGAGTGGCCAACATGCTTATTGCGAAGGCAAATGGGTGAATACCGCAGCACACTCTACAGTTCGTAACATCGAATATTCTATGTTTTATAGAGAGTACTCGATGATTGGCTTTCTGAGCAAAGAAGACGTCATCGACATCAGCACTATGAGTTGACAGCTCACTAGTTAACTAGTTAATGGATTGCTCCTTAGTCGGGTTGTCAATTCTTAGTTGGTTGCGATGTACATGAGACGTATTGTACAAGATCTGGCAGTAAAGACACTCCATAAGGAGGTGTTCTATCCCCTCTTCTTGAAAAGTGGTGTAGTAGGAAGGATAAGAATGCACAGCGATTGTTTATGGAAATGATATTGCTTTAGTTGTCTCCGGAAGGCAGAGCAGAATTCATAAAGAAGCTAACTAGATGGGCGGTTCTGTGTGAACAGAACTGAACTAACAGTCATTTCACAGAAACACAAAGTTCCGATAGTCGAACCTCCTTCTCTAAATTGTGTCAGTTAAAGCAAAACACTTGAGTCTTATCCTGGAGAGGAAAGTAAGTTCAGGAAAGAGTCTCCTGCAAAAAATCGATTGACAGTAGATGGGCTGTAGACCTTATCTTCGAACTACTGCTTGACTTTACATATCGGTGATTAGACTGATACCCCTATATAGGGTTATTGTCTGGGAGACAGGCTTGGAAAAGCTGTCTAAGTGTGGTCCAACACAGAGTTTGTATGCGAGCCACGCATCAAGTGTATTACTAGTTATCAAGCAAATGGCAGGAAGCACAGCCAAATAAAGCCAAAATCTGTCCTCAACCAGATTCTATTGAGAGCACAATTCTTGGGTGGACAAATGCACCAACATGTCTCGAGACAAATGAATTTGGTCAAAGGACGATTTGAAACTCTCTCTCTCTCTCTATAAATTTTTTTCTCTCTCAATAGTCTGCAGATGGGCATTACAATAGATGTCATCACGGGACACTCTCTAATATGCAAGCATCCCACAAGACTCTCCGAAAAGATGACAGGTCTATAGCTAACCACGCAATGCAATGGAACCCGATTACTCAGGATGGTAGGATACGCGGCGGTCCTTGGAGTACGTGGCGCAGCACAGTTGAGAAGAAAGCACGGCAACTGGGAAGAGTTAAGGAGAACCGAGGCTCATTTCCAGAAATTGCATACGATGGTGCGTTCTAGGACCCACAAGGGGATACAGGACATAACCTACGCTGTGTTTTTTACGAATGATTTTTGCAGAAGCTGTATGGACGAAGAAGAGAAGGATATCAGTAAGTAGTAAGAACCTTCCCTAAGGAGTCTTCTATTATAGAAGACATTAGAAACATGGATGTGAACAGTCTCCTACGATGCATAAGAAATTCGAAAAGATTTAACGAATAGGTAGAGAGAAACTTTGAACTGTGTTCTGTTGAGCTAAGTGCCTTGCTGGCAGTCACTTCAATTAACCAACCAACCATAGTCCTCCTCTTTATTGTCTATCATTCCATCGGGTTAACAATAGCAGCCTGACTATTCCAGGGCCGTCCACCTAGAACAGATTTTCTGTTTCATGGCGAACCACGGATGAAATTTTGGATTGCGGCATGTTAAACCAAACTCTATTTTGACTTTGCCAGTGAAAGGGCTTACATAGAGTACCGATGCGATTCCTTTATCAAAATTACATGTCTGTGGTATTGTGTGGTATATACTTGTCATGGAGCCTTATGAAAGTGACAACCTCGCAGAGATAGTCCTTGTATTCCAAGACAGCGATCATTGCGATTGTCAGCGATTGTAGTACACCGAGCCAAGATCTTCCTCAAACTTGCTTGATTGTCTTCATATAGAGATGGAAACTAGTGCGTTTCAGTAGGTATTTGTCAAAAACAATGCACGAAGTTAACAAATCCCTAGCCAGCACTCACTTATCTACATATGTACCCCCGAGCTTCTTGCATCAATAGTTTCAAGATACTCTCTAAAGAAGCTCCAGTTAGTAAGAAGACTCATTAAGGCTACTAAGCCATGTCTGTTCAGTTCTACCCGATCTTGGTCCATTGATTTGTCTACTAATATTCTGACATGACCGGAAGATGTTACTTCATGTTTCCGAACCAGGAGCCTCGTCTATTTCGTTACATTGTCACAGAGATATGTACATATTTCTACAGATAGTTCAGCTAACGTGGCATACTTTGAATATAATATCCGGTACAGGTTTAGATGGGTTTCACAGAATTGACAGAATCTTACTCAGCTTAACTAGAGCTCTTCCCGAGTTTAGGACAGCTATACTGCTACACAGAGTAAACAATAGACGTGAAAGACAGTGAATACCATATACCAAGATAGGAGTGGATGTCATAGATACAATTTCTTTGCCTCCTTGGATAGTGTTTTGGAGTACAAAGCGACAGGCTCTAGGTTCGATACCTTGACAACACTCTGAATTCCTTTTATGGTCCCATCTATGCTCGGGGATAAGATAAACATCCCACAGTATACCACGTTTACTTTTGACAAAATCTACCATATGCCGCCGCTAAGTTTGTGAAGACTACGACTCCACCAGCAAGTATTACACCAACATAGGTGGATCAATGGTTATTCCTAATAAGAGTAGCTAAATCCATACGACATCTCTAGAATGAAGGAAGAGAGTAATCCTGAGTAAAAGTACAGTAAAAACGACAGGAGAATGGACTGCTCTAAGAGGAGCTAGTAATGTTTGCAAATAGTCAAAACCTCTGGAAATAAGTTTGTGACATTTCCAATGGTTTCTGTAATAGACGCATGCACAAGTACCTCCTTTAGACCGAAGAATAAGGACACATTACATATCTAAAAGTAAGTAGTCACACAAAAGTTAATCTTCATGCCTTTAACAGGAAGTTCGTGGATGATAAGCGGTTGAAGACTGAAAGAGCAGAAAGACCTTAAGGCTTGTAAAAACACTGCTGCATATATTTGACAACTTGAACTCCATCAAGGGCTGCATCGACAAACAGCTGGTCTCTAGGGATAGAAGATTCTTCGAGAGTATGTTATTCTATATGCAGGACATCCTACTGGACTGCCTTCATAGACTTTCTCCAGGTAGAAACCCAACTTATTGACCATTTACACAACATGTAGCTCCATCAACACATGCTCGTACTCGATGTAAACTATTCTACTGACGTCGTTGTCACCTTGAGTCATTTTATGATAATACACACTTTACACTGACATCTAAAATTTACACCCCCCTTAAGCCCATTACTCACGAGTATGCCATCTTGCATTCGAATTGACAGGGCCTGCTGACAGTTGGGAACCACCCTCTTTGCAATTCATGGCCTCTAACCACCATCTTGCACATATTACATTCTAGTTACATAAATCCACCACACTATGCATCAGACACTTCCTACTACTTCCACATGACAGCACACTTAATTATAATTACCTAAGTTTCCACTCAAAGTGGGTGTAACTACTCGCAGAGCATCTGCTTAACACATTCCTCTACCTCCCTAAGGATATGCGTAGCGTCTCTCATACATTAACATCTGCTAAACAAAGAAATTAATAATGGCTGACATTTATTTTCCTCCATTGATGCGGCATACAGGTATCTGTCAACATCCTCCTACCTGTTCTCGCCAGCTAACAAGAAAATTTTTCTCTTTATTCCTCTACTCTTCCCCAACCGACCGCACAGTATATTAACTTAACTTTGACTTCAACCTGATTAAGCCATGCCGCGCCGCCATCAATGATTAAAACATTAAAAAAAAAAAGACCGACATTCAGACGAAAAGAAGGAGAAAAAAAAACCAAAAAAGAATCGAATACCTGATTGAAATGCCTAATAATTCGATTTGCCCCTTCGACACACCACCAAGGCAACGACGACGAGGACGACATCGGTGCACGGGGGTTAGACCGAAGTTCAAGATACCCATCTCACATGTGCCCTGGGATCCTGGGCATAAATTTATGGAACAGAATTTACACACAAATTATCAATATCTCGAGACTCGGGTATATGGCTTCGCTTGGTTTCTCCCGTAATCTCTGTTCGCCCAAAAACCAAAAACGAAAAAAAAAGTATCTACAGACCGATATAATATCATTCTTAATGATTCGATCGATTTTTTACGGTCCCTGGAGCGACTCGGAATCGATTTCAATTCCATTGAAGCGAGCACATATCGCCGCAGTAGCATGGTGTGTGCAGGGTTACATATAGGCTCAGCATACCTACCGACCGACGTATGCATAATGAAGTTATTACAAATTTATATGTTAAAATTTATGCAGCTATTAAATTTCGTGCGAGCGAACACACACTGACAGACGCACGAACGCTCGACGAATATTTAATGAAATAAACAGAGTTACTGCCGCTGGGCTGCCGCTGCCGCTGCTGCTGCTGCTGTTGCTGTTGCTGTCGCTGTCGCTGCCGCTGTTCGCTCAAAGGGTGTGTACGAGCGCGCCTAAAACTCAATTAAATGAAATTTGAATAAAAAAAAAATTATAACAACAACAACACAGAGAGTTCAGAGTAACAACAACAAATACAACAAGAAGAACAGAAAACATTGATGTAATGAATTTTGTCGCGACATTGTTGTGGTACACAATCGACAGTTGGTGCTAGCAGACACATAAAATGTATCTTTTTTGCTTTTATTCGTATCTATTGGGGTTTTATTGCATTGTGTGCGGGTGGGTTTACCAAACCAATTGCGATCTGCATGGTTGTTTATGTTCCTTTTGTTAGTCTTTGGCTGTTTTTTAATTGAATCGAAGTTATGCTTTTATTTTAGCATCACATTCATATTTGTGAAAGGTTACCCCATGTGTATTTCTTACGGGAGAGGTGTATCTGCAACATTTAGATTAGACCTCGAAATGGATTTGAATTTGGATTTGAATACCTCAATCTGCGGAGAAGCTTACTTGCTCATACAGAATGTATCTTAGTAAGACTTAAGTGGTTCCCTGGTGGAGAAGGAAGTGATGTTGGATTTATACAATGAATTGAGTCCTCTAATATGCCTGGTCGATATTACCTACCATGGCGATATTGCATGAGAAGGGGATCAAGTGGTTTTTCTGACTCTTGACCTCTCCACACCCAACTTCTTCCCAAATGCTAGATGGCTCCCAACTGAGCACACCAAAGTCTAAATCATCCTCGAAACTTTTTTTGGTCAAGTTTTTTGTTCAATTTCGTCCGTTGGACTCAAAACGCCAAGGAAGAGGAGATATGTGGCGATATTGCATGAGAAGGGGATCAAGTGGTTTTTCTGACTCTTGACCTCTCCACACCCAACTTCTTCCCAAATGCTAGATGGCTCCCAACTGAGCACACCAAAGTCTAAATCATCCTCGAAACTTTTTTTGGTCAAGTTTTTTGTTCAATTTCGTCCGTTGGACTCAAAACGCCAAGGAAGAGGAGATATGTGGCGATATTGCATGAGAAGGGGATCAAGTGGTTTTTTTGACTCTTGACCTCTCCACACCCAACTTCTTCCCAAATGCTAGATGGCTCCCATCTGAGCACACCAAAGTCTAAATCATCCTCGAAACGTTTTCTGTTCAAGTTTTTTGTGCAATTTCGTCCGTTCGACCCAAAACGCCAAGGAAGAGGAGATATGTGGCGATATTGCATGAGAAGGGGATCAAGTGGTTTTTCTGACTCTTGACCTCTCCACACCCAACTTCTTCCCAAATGCTAGATGGCTCCCAACTGAGCACACCAAAGTCTAAATCATCCTCGAAACTTTTTTTGGTCAAGTTTTTTGTTCAATTTCGTCCGTTGGACTCAAAACGCCAAGGAAGAGGAGATATGTGGCGATATTGCATGAGAAGGGGATCAAGTGGTTTTTCTGACTCTTGACCTCTCCACACCCAACTTCTTCCCAAATGCTAGATGGCTCCCAACTGAGCACACCAAAGTCTAAATCATCCTCGAAACTTTTTTTGGTCAAGTTTTTTGTTCAATTTCGTCCGTTGGACTCAAAACGCCAAGGAAGAGGAGATATGTGGCGATATTGCATGAGAAGGGGATCAAGTGGTTTTTTTGACTCTTGACCTCTCCACACCCAACTTCTTCCCAAATGCTAGATGGCTCCCATCTGAGCACACCAAAGTCTAAATCATCCTCGAAACGTTTTCTGTTCAAGTTTTTTGTGCAATTTCGTCCGTTCGACCCAAAACGCCAAGGAAGAGGAGATATGTGGCGATATTGCATGAGAAGGGGATCAAGTGGTGTTTTGAGTCTTGACCTCTCCACACCCAACTTCTTCCCAAATGCTAGATGGCTCCCAACTGAGCACACCAAAGTCTAAATCATCGTCGAAACGTTTTTTAGTCAAGTTTTTTGTTCAATTTCGTCCGTTTGACTCAAAACGCCAAGGAAGAGGAGATATGTGGCGATATTGCATGAGAAGGGGATCAAGTGGTTTTTTGAGTCTTGACCTCTCCACACCCAACTTCTTCCCAAATGCTAGATGGCTCCCAACTGAGCACACCAAAGTCTAAATCATCCTCGAAACTTTTTTTGGTCAAGTTTTTTGTTCAATTTCGTCCGTTGGACTCAAAACGCCAAGGAAGAGGAGATATGTGGCGATATTGCATGAGAAGGGGATCAAGTGGTTTTTTTGACTCTTGACCTCTCCACACCCAACTTCTTCCCAAATGCTAGATGGCTGCCATCTGAGCACACCAAAGTCTAAATCATCCTCGAAACGTTTTCTGGTCAAGTTTTTTGTTCAATTTCGTCCGTTGGACTCAAAACGCCAAGGAAGAGGAGATATGTGGCGATATTGCATGAAAAGGGGATCAAGTGGTTTTTTTGACTCTTGACCTCTCCACACCCAACTTCTTCCCAAATGCTAGATGGCTCCCAACTGAGCACACCAAAGTCTAAATCATCCTCGAAACGTTTTCTGGTCAAGTTTTTTGTTCAATTTCGTCCGTTGGACTCAAAACGCCAAGGAAGAGGAGATATGTGGCGATATTGCATGAGAAGGGGATCAAGTGGTTTTTTTGACTCTTGACCTCTCCACACCCAACTTCTTCCCAAATGCTAGATGGCTGCCATCTGAGCACACCAAAGTCTAAATCATCGTCGAAACGTTTTTTGGTCAAGTTTTTTGTTCAATTTCGCCCGTTCGACCCAAAACGCCAAGGAAGAGGAGATATGCGGCGATATTGCATGAGAAGGGGATCAAGTGGTTTTTTTGACTCTTGACCTCTCCACACCCAACTTCTTCCCAAATGCTAGATGGCTCCCAACTGAGCACACCAAAGTCTAAATCATCGTCGAAACGTTTTTTGGTCAAGTTTTTTGTTCAATTTCGCCCGTTCGACCCAAAACGCCAAGGAAGAGGAGATATGCGGCGATATTGCATGAGAAGGGGATCAAGTGGTTTTTCTGACTCTTGACCTCTCCACACCCAACTTCTTCCCAAATGCTAGATGGCTCCCAACTGAGCACACCAAAGTCTAAATCATCGTCGAAACGTTTTTTGGTCAAGTTTTTTGTTCAATTTCGCCCGTTCGACCCAAAACGCCAAGGAAGAGGAGATATGCGGCGATATTGCATGAGAAGGGGATCAAGTGGTTTTTCTGACTCTTGACCTCTCCACACCCAACTTCTTCCCAAATGCTAGATGGCTCCCAACTGAGCACACCAAAGTCTAAATCATCCTCGAAACGTTTTCTGGTCAAGTTTTTTGTTCAATTTCGTCCGTTTGACTCAAAACGCCAAGGAAGAGGAGATATGTGGCGATATTGCATGTGAAGGGGATCCAGTGGTTTTTTGACTCTTGACCTCTCCACACCCAACTTCTTCCCAAATGCTAGATGGCTGCCATCTGAGCACACCAAAGTCTAAATCATCGTCCGTTTGACTCAAAACGCCAAGGAAGAGGAGATATGTGGCAATATTGCATGTGAAGGGGATCAAGTGGTTTTTCTGACTCTTGACCTCTCCACACCCAACTTCTTCCCAAATGCTAGATGGCTCCCAACTGAGCACACCAAAGTCTAAATCATCCTCGAAACGTTTTCTGGTCAAGTTTTTTGTTCAATTTCGTCCGTTGGACTCAAAACGCCAAGGAAGAGGAGATATGTGGCGATATTGCATGAGAAGGGGATCAAGTGGTTTTTTTGACTCTTGACCTCTCCACACCCAACTTCTTCCCAAATGCTAGATGGCTGCCATCTGAGCACACCAAAGTCTAAATCATCGTCGAAACGTTTTTTGGTCAAGTTTTTTGTTCAATTTCGCCCGTTCGACCCAAAACGCCAAGGAAGAGGAGATATGCGGCGATATTGCATGAGAAGGGGATCAAGTGGTTTTTTTGACTCTTGACCTCTCCACACCCAACTTCTTCCCAAATGCTAGATGGCTCCCAACTGAGCACACCAAAGTCTAAATCATCGTCGAAACGTTTTTTGGTCAAGTTTTTTGTTCAATTTCGCCCGTTCGACCCAAAACGCCAAGGAAGAGGAGATATGCGGCGATATTGCATGAGAAGGGGATCAAGTGGTTTTTCTGACTCTTGACCTCTCCACACCCAACTTCTTCCCAAATGCTAGATGGCTCCCAACTGAGCACACCAAAGTCTAAATCATCGTCGAAACGTTTTTTGGTCAAGTTTTTTGTTCAATTTCGCCCGTTCGACCCAAAACGCCAAGGAAGAGGAGATATGCGGCGATATTGCATGAGAAGGGGATCAAGTGGTTTTTCTGACTCTTGACCTCTCCACACCCAACTTCTTCCCAAATGCTAGATGGCTCCCAACTGAGCACACCAAAGTCTAAATCATCCTCGAAACGTTTTCTGGTCAAGTTTTTTGTTCAATTTCGTCCGTTTGACTCAAAACGCCAAGGAAGAGGAGATATGTGGCGATATTGCATGTGAAGGGGATCCAGTGGTTTTTTGACTCTTGACCTCTCCACACCCAACTTCTTCCCAAATGCTAGATGGCTGCCATCTGAGCACACCAAAGTCTAAATCATCGTCCGTTTGACTCAAAACGCCAAGGAAGAGGAGATATGTGGCAATATTGCATGTGAAGGGGATCAAGTGGTTTTTCTGACTCTTGACCTCTCCACACCCAACTTCTTCCCAAATGCTAGATGGCTCCCAACTGAGCACACCAAAGTCTAAATCATCGTCGAAACGTTTTTTGGTCAAGTTTTTTGTTCAATTTCGCCCGTTCGACCCAAAACGCCAAGGAAGAGGAGATATGCGGCGATATTGCATGAGAAGGGGATCAAGTGGTTTTTCTGACTCTTGACCTCTCCACACCCAACTTCTTCCCAAATGCTAGATGGCTCCCAACTGAGCACACCAAAGTCTAAATCATCGTCGAAACGTTTTTTGGTCAAGTTTTTTGTTCAATTTCGCCCGTTCGACCCAAAACGCCAAGGAAGAGGAGATATGCGGCGATATTGCATGAGAAGGGGATCAAGTGGTTTTTCTGACTCTTGACCTCTCCACACCCAACTTCTTCCCAAATGCTAGATGGCTCCCAACTGAGCACACCAAAGTCTAAATCATCCTCGAAACGTTTTCTGGTCAAGTTTTTTGTTCAATTTCGTCCGTTGGACCCAAAACGTCAAGGAAGAGGAGATATGTGGCGATATTGCATGTGAAGGGGATCAAGTGGTTTTTTTGAGTCTCGACCTCTCCACACCCAACTCCTTCCCAAATGCTAGATGGCTGCCATCTGAGCACACCAAAGTCTAAATCATCCTCGAAACGTTTTTTGGTCAAGTTTTTTGTTCAATTTCGTCCGTTCGACTCAAAACGCCAAGGAAGAGGAGATATGTGGCGATATTGCATGTGAAGGGGATCAAGTGGTTCTTTTGACTCTTGACCGCTCCATACCCAACTTCTTCCCAAATGCTAGATGGCTGCCATCTGAGCACACCAAAGTCTAAATCATCGTCGAAACGTTTTTTGGTCAAGTTTTTTGTTCAATTTCGTCCGTTCGACCCAAAACGTCAAGGAAGAGGAGATATGTGGCGATATTGCATGTGAAGGGGATCAAGTGGTTTTTTTGAGTCTCGACCTCTCCACACCCAACTCCTTCCCAAATGCTAGATGGCTGCCATCTGAGCACACCAAAGTCTAAATCATCCTCGAAACGTTTTTTGGTCAAGTTTTTTGTTCAATTTCGTCCGTTCGACTCAAAACGCCAAGGAAGAGGAGATATGTGGCGATATTGCATGTGAAGGGGATCAAGTGGTTCTTTTGACTCTTGACCGCTCCATACCCAACTTCTTCCCAAATGCTAGATGGCTGCCATCTGAGCACACCAAAGTCTAAATCATCGTCGAAACGTTTTTTGGTCAAGTTTTTTGTTCAATTTCGTCCGTTCGACCCAAAACGTCAAGGAAGAGGAGATATGTGGCGATATTGCATGTGAAGGGGATCAAGTGGTTTTTTTGAGTCTCGACCTCTCCACACCCAACTCCTTCCCAAATGCTAGATGGCTGCCATCTGAGCACACCAAAGTCTAAATCATCCTCGAAACGTTTTTTGGTCAAGTTTTTTGTTCAATTTCGTCCGTTCGACCCAAAACGCCAAGGAAGAGGAGATATGTGGCGATATTGCATGTGAAGGGGATCAAGTGGTTTTTTTGACTCTTGACCTCTCCACACCCAACTTCTTCCCAAATGCTAGATGGCTACCATCTGAGCACACCAAAGTCTAAATCATCCTCGAAACGTTTTTTTGTCAAGTTTTTTGTTCAATTTCGTCCGTTCGACCCAAAACGTCAAGGAAGAGGAGATATGTGGCGATATTGCATGTGAAGGGGATCAAGTGGTTTTTTTGAGTCTCGACCTCTCCACACCCAACTTCTTCCCAAATGCTAGATGGCTGCAATCTGAGCACACCAACGTCTAAATCATCGTCCGTTTGACTTAAAACGCCAAGGAAGAGGAGATATGTGGCGATATTGCATGTGAAGTGGACCAACTGATTTTTTTTCACTCTTGACCTCTCTACACCCAACTTCTTCCCAAACTCTAGATGGCTCCCAACTGAGCACACCAAAGTCTAAATCATCCTCGAAACGTTTTTTGCTCAAGTTTTTTGTTCAATTTAGTCCGTTTGACTCAAAACGCCAAGGAAGAGGAGATATGTGGCGATATTGCATGAGAAGGGGAACAAGTGGTTTTTTTGAGTCTTGACCTCTCCACACCCAACTTCTTCCCAAATGCTAGATGGCTGCCATCTGAGCACACCAACGTCTAAATCATCCTCGAAACGTTTCTTGGTCAAGTTTTTTGTTCAATTTAGTCCGTTTGACTCAAAACGCCAAGGAAGAGGAGATATGTGACGAATTTGCATTTGAAGTGCATCACGAGATTTTTTCACTCTCGACCTCTCCACACCCAACTTCTTCCCAAATGCTAGATGGCTGCCATCTGAGCACACCAAAGTCTAAATCATCGTCGAAACGTTTTTTGGTCAAGTTTTTTGTTCAATTTCGTCCGTTTGACTCCAAACGCCAAGGAAGAGGAGATATGTGGCGATATTGCATGTGAAGGGCATCAAGTGGTTTTTTTTTGACTCTTGACCTCTCCACACCCAACTTCTTCCCAAATGCTAGATGGCTGCCATCTGAGCACACCAAAGTCTAAATCATCCTCGAAACGTTTTTTGGTCAAGTTTTTTGTTCAATTTCGTCCGTTCGACCCAAAACGCCAAGGAAGAGGAGATATGTGGCGATATTGCATGTGAAGGGGATCAAGTGGTTTTTTTGACTCTTGACCTCTCCACACCCAACTTCTTCCCAAATGCTAGATGGCTGCCATCTGAGCACACCAAAGTCTAAATCATCCTCGAAACGTTTTTTGGTCAAGTTTTTTGTTCAATTTCGTCCGTTCGACCCAAAACGCCAAGGAAGAGGAGATATGTGGCGATATTGCATGTGAAGGGGATCAAGTGGTTTTTTTGACTCTTGACCGCTCCATACCCAACTTCTTCCCAAATGCTAGATGGCTGCCATCTGAGCACACCAAAGTCTAAATCATCGTCGAAACGTTTTTTGGTCAAGTTTTTTGTTCAATTTCGTCCGTTCGACCCAAAACGCCAAGGAAGAGGAGATATGTGGCGATATTGCATGTGAAGGGGATCAAGTGGTTTTTTTGACTCTTGACCTCTCCACACCCAACTTCTTCCCAAATGCTAGATGGCTACCATCTGAGCACACCAAAGTCTAAATCATCCTCGAAACGTTTTTTTGTCAAGTTTTTTGTTCAATTTCGTCCGTTCGACCCAAAACGTCAAGGAAGAGGAGATATGTGGCGATATTGCATGTGAAGGGGATCAAGTGGTTTTTTTGAGTCTCGACCTCTCCACACCCAACTTCTTCCCAAATGCTAGATGGCTGCAATCTGAGCACACCAACGTCTAAATCATCGTCCGTTTGACTTAAAACGCCAAGGAAGAGGAGATATGTGGCGATATTGCATGTGAAGTGGACCAACTGATTTTTTTTCACTCTTGACCTCTCTACACCCAACTTCTTCCCAAACTCTAGATGGCTCCCAACTGAGCACACCAAAGTCTAAATCATCCTCGAAACGTTTTTTGCTCAAGTTTTTTGTTCAATTTAGTCCGTTTGACTCAAAACGCCAAGGAAGAGGAGATATGTGGCGATATTGCATGAGAAGGGGAACAAGTGGTTTTTTTGAGTCTTGACCTCTCCACACCCAACTTCTTCCCAAATGCTAGATGGCTGCCATCTGAGCACACCAACGTCTAAATCATCCTCGAAACGTTTCTTGGTCAAGTTTTTTGTTCAATTTAGTCCGTTTGACTCAAAACGCCAAGGAAGAGGAGATATGTGACGAATTTGCATTTGAAGTGCATCACGAGATTTTTTCACTCTCGACCTCTCCACACCCAACTTCTTCCCAAATGCTAGATGGCTGCCATCTGAGCACACCAAAGTCTAAATCATCGTCGAAACGTTTTTTGGTCAAGTTTTTTGTTCAATTTCGTCCGTTTGACTCCAAACGCCAAGGAAGAGGAGATATGTGGCGATATTGCATGTGAAGGGCATCAAGTGGTTTTTTTTTGACTCTTGACCTCTCCACACCCAACTTCTTCCCAAATGCTAGATGGCTGCCATCTGAGCACACCAAAGTCTAAATCATCCTCGAAACGTTTTTTGGTCAAGTTTTTTGTTCAATTTCGTCCGTTCGACCCAAAACGCCAAGGAAGAGGAGATATGTGGCGATATTGCATGTGAAGGGGATCAAGTGGTTTTTTTGACTCTTGACCTCTCCACACCCAACTTCTTCCCAAATGCTAGATGGCTGCCATCTGAGCACACCAAAGTCTAAATCATCCTCGAAACGTTTTTTGGTCAAGTTTTTTGTTCAATTTCGTCCGTTTGACTCCAAACGCCAAGGAAGAGGAGATATGTGGCGATATTGCATGTGAAGGGCATCAAGTGGTTTTTTTTTGACTCTTGACCTCTCCACACCCAACTTCTTCCCAAATGCTAGATGGCTGCCATCTGAGCACACCAAAGTCTAAATCATCCTCGAAACGTTTTTTGGTCAAGTTTTTTGTTCAATTTCGTCCGTTCGACCCAAAACGCCAAGGAAGAGGAGATATGTGGCGATATTGCATGTGAAGGGGATCAAGTGGTTTTTTTGACTCTTGACCTCTCCACACCCAACTTCTTCCCAAATGCTAGATGGCTGCCATCTGAGCACACCAAAGTCTAAATCATCGTCGAAACGTTTTTTGGTCAAGTTTTTTGTTCAATTTCGTCCGTTTGACTCAAAACGCCAAGGAAGAGGAGATATGTGGCGATATTGCATGTGAAGTGGACCAACTGATTTTTTTTCACTCTTGACCTCTCTACACCCAACTTCTTCCCAAACTCTAGATGGCTCCCAACTGAGCACACCAAAGTCTAAATCATCCTCGAAACGTTTTTTGCTCAAGTTTTTTGTTCAATTTCGTATAATTCATTATTTAGCCCTAACAGATGAATCACAAATCTGTTGAAACCAAGAACTGAAGGCAGCCTTGCTTTTTGACCCTCAATCCGTCGGCTGAAGCGACCTTATTTCGAGTTGTTCGAGTGGAAGTGTCTGTCGATCGAGTCTACTTTCACTCAGCTATGATGTTTCCTTAATCGTCAGACTATGTCCACAACATTGACTTACTTTCACTTAACAGACTAAGTCCTTGCATATTGCACATCCCCCTAACAATAACAAAAGGTGGTTTATAACTTTCCGCGCCTACTGTAAACTCTTCAAAATCCACTACAAACATATTTCGATTGGAATTTCATTTTATTTTTTTTGTTTTCCATCAGACTATATAACCCGAATGGTTAAGGAAGTTAAGTTAATTAAACTTCAAAAAAGTGAGCATAAGTGTCTTGGCCTTGCACTTAAATGGAACACCTTTAGCTCGGACTTGTACACACAAATGCATTTTGTAGAGAAGTTTATGCACAGTTTAACCTTGAATGCAGAGAACATAAAATATAATTAATTGTTTTGTTCGTTTTATTTCCTTTTTTTTTCGTTCATTTCTTTTGACCCAAAGTTCACCATCACATCTGTGGGTATATAGTGTATCTCTCTGATTGCAGTTGTATCTATAGGTACTTACTTAGCATTGAATGCAAATTCAAGATCACATTTACTTCTTTTTGGTTTTTTTTCCCAACTTTTTTTCAGCGGTGTTGAGATATTTGTATCTTTTTGAACAGAAATTTGGCCTCAAGTAGCGACGGTAAGTGTGATTTCTTAGAATGCTGTGAAACATAGAGTTGACTGTTGAATGAATTCGAAAGATTCCAGGTAGTAATCTCTGGTGTAACTTCAAAAAAATTTATATGGACACAGTCGACGTTGTGCCATCATTAACTATCACTTGGAACAGCTACGGATGGGGTCGATAGAATGTAGAAGAACAGAGTCGTACTTAGTTTGGCTGAGTCTTATCCAGTTCGGCTACAATCAGCCGAATTCTCAGAGAGAGGGTATCCTAGAAGATCATATCCAGTAAATGCAGGCGATTGAAGGGAATTGTGATTTCTTAAAAAAAATTAAAGCCTTAGAATCTGTAGGACTTTAACTCAATCTAACTTTTTCGAAAACCTCCTGGAACGACTGTCTGTTGGTTAATTTATAATTGAACTCGTCACAAGAATGAATGAAACTTAAATCGTCGTCAAGCCCTCCATCATACATATCTATTACTCCTTCAAAACTAAAGGCCACGTTTTGGCCATATCTGAGTATTATTCTGAAAATATTGAAGACTGCTAGACTAATTTGTTAGACTGACTGACTGTCTATTCTTATCAACTATAGGAAAAATGAAAAATTCTAACCAGGATATAGTCCCGACATTGAGATGGAAATTAAGCCGATGGACTCTTGAAACCCAGGCTCTTGAAAACTACCAGGATTACATGCAAAGCGTGCATTGAAGGATCTTACTATCTTATTTCTAGTCAACTGCAGATCTTGTCTATCAGAGCTGCTAATACAAGATAAAGCAACATCGATAACTAGTCTAGCTGAAGGTGTCTTAAACAGGTCTTCTAATGAAGCCTTCTCATTCACAAGTTTAGGTTTAGTACAGGGAGTTGTGACTTCAGGACTGAAGCAGGAGTGACTAGCAAAACTTTGTGAAGATTACAGTCAGATATGTGCGTAGAAGTCAGTTTTGTTCCTCTGACATAGACTGGCTTTGTTACAGAAGTCTTAAGGCCTATCTAAGGCCAAAGTCAGTTAGTAAGCACACAATTTGGGCTTCTTTTATGGCACATTAAGGAGTATTTCTATTTTGGATTCCCTTTTAAGTTTACCTTACTCTAAAATAGAAGTCGGTTAACCATGGAACTCGTGGATCATACGCCGATTGGGTGTTTGAACATAGTGTTTGGATGACAACTTCTTCAGCAATGAGGCTCATTTTTCACTCGGGAAGTGGAAGTCCACAGTTATTTGTCGAAAGCCCATTGATGAGGAAAACCATCACCATGAACTCAATAGTCAAATGTCAACCGAATTTTCTTGGCCTCATATGAAAGAAATGTGGTTTCAACAAGACGATGCCACATCTCACACAACATGACCCGTTTTGGCTTTATTTCAGTAAAAATCCAGTGTGATAATCACACTTGATTCAAAGTCTCGTGGATAAGTTCGTAGATAAACTCCGATTCGGTGCTAGAACAATGCGTTTGCCCGCAGATTTTCGTTCCAAAAATCTGCCAAAAGGGTTTCTTAGTATCTTTCTTGCGAATTTCAACACAAATTTCCTTGTTTGCTGATTCTAAAGATTTCAGTCTTCATCCTAACTGCTGGAACACAATGAGTCACTATCGTAGTCGTAGTCGTAGTCGTAGTCGTAGTCGTAGTCGTAGTCGTAGTCGTAGTCGTAGTCGTAGTCGTAGTCGTAGTCGTAGTCGTAGTCGTAGTCGTAGTCGTAGTCGTAGTCGTAGTCGTAGTCGTAGTCGTAGTCGTAGTCGTAGTCGTAGTCGTAGTCGTAGTCGTAGTCGTAGTCGTAGTCGTAGTCGTAGTCGTAATCGTAGTCTTAGTCCTTATATTTGCGTTTAGACTGACGAATTGACGAACTTTTTTTCATTTTCAATTCTTTTTGATCCTTTTTATTCTAATCTTGCCGCCATTCAGGGGAACTTCCTGACTAAGGACAAGTCCGTCGGAGTCTGTTTAACAAAAAAACTTTATTTATCTTGACGTCACTTGGGCAACCATATTAAGGAAAAAGAAAACAGAAAACGTGTGTAGCATTTCTTGCTAAATGGTGAATCTGTCAAAAACCAAACTGACATTCTCCACAAACATGGCCGCATGTCAAAAAAAACCATTCGCCATTTTTTCAGTTAAAGTCTGATGAAGTTTTTCTTAGCAAAGCAAAATGAAGTATCTACGACTCGAAACAGATTAAAGGTCGTCCTTTTAAAAACAATACTTTAGCAAACGAACACGAGGGTGAACTACTCCCACCGCTTACGTAATCATTTTGCCATACTAAGCCACTTCCAACAGGGGTTACACAGTCATTCCCAGTTTCGCAGAAGGGTGCACTCGTTCCAGTCTCACAAAATAACAATCCCATCGCCTTGGGGTTACATACCTCCCAGACTCAATTTCAAAATTAAATTGTAATTTATTGTTATTTACACTACCCCAACCCTGGGCTTAACAAAACGAACCAAAAAAAAGGACCAACCCACCCAGCTTATGCGCATAATACATTCCTCGGGGACAGAGGGACAGCCGACGTTAAATAAATCGTGAAATTACTTTAATTACACAAAATAAAACCAAACTCCAAAGTGTAGGTATAGTGTGTTGTATATTTGTTGCATAGAACGTGTACACTTCTACAAATTACAACTCTGGACGAGAAGCCGAATGGGCGCCATATTGCTCGAACGGATAAGATGGGGATAAACTTTATAGTTGTAATTAAAATTTTCAAAAGCTATAGCAACTCTTTTTGCCGATGGCGAGGAGGCATTTGCTGCAAAATATTTCCCAAAAAAAAAACCAACAGTTTAATTGCGGAATAGGAATTTTCGAAAAGGGCTTGTTTTCTGTTTACCCATTTAAGCCTATTCTGGGGTCCCTTCGGGGTATGCTGGAGAATAAAATGAGTTTTGCGGATAATTAAAATATTTCCAAAAACTTTGAAATTCTCAAGAGTTCTGCAGAGCTCTCCAGAGTTCTTGACTCTGATGAAATTGTTTCTATACAATTTTCAGCACCACGTGGCGTTTACAAGAAAGAAAACATGTCTTAGCTACGAGTACGTGTACGTAGTATCTTTGACTCGTTGGATGCGATGTAGATTTCAAAACAACACATTTTCGAACATCAATCCGATGGGAGAAACTCAAAAGGAAAACAAAATTCCCCTCGGTTCTGTATTTATAGAGCAGAACCGAGTTTAGATACAATTGCCTTGTATCGTCAACTTCAATCATTTCCAAGATTTCTTTTTCTTGTTTGAAATGCTATATTTCAAGTGAAGTCAACCCAAAAAATCAGATACAGATACATATCCTCCGGTCATAGAACGTCTATACATGTCTGTATCTGTATAAAGTGCTACCGTGGCCTACAAATAGGCATATCTTTCAAAGAGTATCTTCTCCCTCTTTGAGTTGTTTTTTTGTTGTTATTATTTCACCCCCCTAAGGGCACGAATACAGAGAGAAGAAAGAGAGCAACCAGCAAACGAACTAACTTGAAAGTAGGTATGTAATAAATTTTCCTTCCTTTATTTTTGTTTTTTTTTGTTTTTTTGGTTGAATTCTAAAAATGGAAGATAACACCGAGAGGCATACCCAACATTGCTCTGAAAATTGAAGAAGGAACGAAGAGGAAAAACATGGAAAATTCTACCAAATTGACGGGCCAACAATGCAGAGAACCCAAAAAAAAAAAAGAAAAAAAGAAAAAAAGAAAAACGAGGACAACAGCGAGCGTCTGTCTGTTGTAGTCGTAGTCGTGTCGCTTCTCGGTCCCAATAAGATTCGTAATGAGATTCTGCTTATCTGGATAAAAACTGATGTTGTTCGTTATTACGTGCCTTCACTTTATTCAGATTGGATGTATGTTTGTATGGAAAATCCGAGGGCTTGACGATGCAGATACAATGTGGGAGGAGGAGTAGGACGACGACGACGACGACGACGCAGATAAGCCGAAATAGGATGAATGTAAATAAATCAGTTTGAAGGTTTCGATCACAATCTTTAAATAGAATTTTAGATATTTTCGAAAATGGAAAATGGATACAGATTACTTAGGTGGCTTTATATGGGCGACCTACTCGGGTATAATTGGTTTGTTTTAAGGAGATCGGCGCGGAGGGTTGTGGTTACGAAAGTTCCATAGTTTGGTGGTGAGTTTGCTCACCCCTTGACTGCCCCTCAGAGTGCGCCTTAAAAATAACTCGAACTTTCCGTCCTCGAGCTGTCGAAAAATTCATGCTTTCCCAACTCGTTGCCTTGGTCATCAGTTCAAAAGGAGATGCAGAAACCAGGCTATAAAAAAAGAATACCATCTTCGAACTGTCGAATTGGTTATAGTATGGAACCCTGTGGTACTTCACTTCAACGCGACATACATATGTATGTATGAACATAAGGCGGTTCACACTATCAACACTCTAATCGAAGTCGATGAAAAGCTAAAGTGAAGGAGACCTGGAATGGACCCATCACTCACTCTACAACGATCCGCAAACACAGTGTCAGCATCCGTCGACAAAGAAAGATTGTAACCAAAAGCCTATCTATCGAGAGTTGGATCTTTATTCCCTCTGATCCGACAAAATACCTCTCCTATTCTACTATCAGGAGGAACAAAACATCCTACTGGTCCTTGGGTTAGTCTTTATTAGAATTTTAGGTTCTTTGCTGGTTTGGGTACGGCTGCTCACGAGGCTTGACATGGTAACCTTTACCTATCAGTCAAAGCATTTATGATGTTTCACGTGACGTGACTTGAAATATGTAGCGTGTATCCCCCCAAAGCCTGGTTATGACGAGCTAGGTGCACAGGAGCATATGGAACACATGGAGGCACAGAAGAAGACCTTAAATGAACGAAACTTTCGCTCCTAACTCAAAGCAACATTCCAACTTGCTAGGACGGCTCATTCTTCGAAGGAGGCGACACTTGTGAGCACAACCATCAGAGAATACCCGAAGTGGTCGAAAGGAGGGAGATATTCCGAATACCTCGACGGGATACGGTTTGGACAGTAAAATTACGAACTACGACGGTTCAAAATTCCAGCTTTCCACGGTGGAACAGGCGAGCACTGATAGTAGCTGAATGCTTCCTAGGGAAGAGCTACTATCTCATGGAACACTGAGTAGTCTATTGCAGCATCGTTTCAGCCTACAAGCTCGGGCACAGAATGCAGAGACCATGGGAGCCATTGGTGCAGTTCGCCATACAGTTGCAGTGTTACAAAATTTGGTCCCTAAGGGCCCTCTAGGAGTCTGCAGGAAGCTTTACAAATTGTTCACAAATTGACGTCGCAGGAGCAAAAAAATCATCAGGTGAACGGACTAGACGCAAGGATTAAATTTGATACCAAGTGTCAAACCATTTCGACACTCTTTTGCTGTAGTAAATGGCTAAGTACCGCACATACTCGGCGTAACATTCCTGCTTCATCACTGAGATTCACGGAAGATAGCTACCTGATTCTCACATCAAAGTTTTAATCTAACTTATCGTCGCCGATTAACATGGTCCTTCCTAGACACTTGTGTCATCATAAGAAGTGTGCGGCTTTGTTTCGAGAGTGGTACGACCGACAGACTTATGCTAAAGGGTAGGAAATTCCTTTCTACCCTCATAGGGCTAATCACGGGGCATAACAGTCTGTAGTACCACATGAAAAAACTAAGACAAATCGAAGAAGGCATCATCTCCTGAATGTGAAGATAAGGAAATCAATGTGGATACTGCATTCTCTGTCACTGCCCAGATGACCTTCCGTGACCTAAAAGAATCATCCAAGATCTTAGGAACCATATTTGTAGAACTAGGGCTAACCAATGGACAAGGGAACCCTCTCCCCTATGGGTATCACAATAGGTCTGTACTGTGGCGTTGCGGATTCTTCTAGTCGTCTAACCATGTACCCAACCTATTGTCCTGTGGCCCATTCAGCATGAAATTCGCTGCAAACAGTTTATGCTTGCAGATGTAGTGGCTTCAGGATGTGAATAGCTTCGAGATAGAATGGCGGAATCCATTAGTTTTAAGGTTTATTCTAGCTTCGGCATTTAGGCTAACTTGTGCTTCATAGCTCCCATGTTTGTGCCCGTTCAACTGGTGGAAGGACACATCTCTCTAGGTTTTCCATCATTGAACTGTTTACCTCAATCGAAACCACTTTAAGGGTATAGAGGCAAAAGTAGATTGCTTTCTTGAAGTGCTGCCTATTGGTGTAAGGCCGAGTATGGGTTGAAGAGCCACGTTTGAGGTATAGATCCCACGGCTCTAGCTGAATCTAAGTTGGCTACTATTCAGAGGTACTTGTAGACGCCAAAGCAAGTGCTATTTGCCCTTCTAAGTAGCAGTATACCCAGACTTATTAGAGGATAGACTTCGATTTGATATTCGACTCAAAATTTGGAAAAAAAAAATGGCCACAGTTGCACACGAAGTTGAAGGGGGTTCCTCCCATCTAACTGACGCATACCCAAACCCGTCAGGCTAAATAGGCTTAATTTACATCCATACACAGCTACCCTAATCGTTTTTAGTTAACCTTGCGAATTTCTACTTAATTCTGACTGAAAATCCATTTTCACGCTCATTCCGTATGTAGTGTCGTGTCAACCACAGTTGATAGTTGTTTTCGCCGTCCATTGTAGCTATACCTTCGCCCACAACAAAACAATACATAGTAAGGGTATTAAGGCGAAGCTAATGTGAAGTTAGCGTGATTACATTAGACATGCGGTAAGTTTCCCTTAATTTAAGATAATCACTTCATTGCCTGCCAACTGGCTATTTTCGTCCTACACCCCCCCCTCGAACTGGAAATGCGTGTAAAATGTCAATTGGCTGTATGGAACCACTCTCGACTATTTATAGCCACATTTTCGGGTAAAATTCTTATCGAACGGAAGCGATTATATACAATTTACACAGCGACTTTCAGTACATACTACCTACTCGTAGTAGGTGAGTGTTCGAAAGCTGACTTCCACTCCTACTGTCATGGAAAAAAAAAAAAAAAACAAACGCCTACCTACACGCAGTTGTTACCACCATAATGTAACCCATGATGGGATTAAATCACTCCGCACAGTGATTTGAAGAAAAAAACAGAACACTTCCACTCCCTCGGATATACGGAAATACACATATGTATCTCTACTGTGTATCTGACGTCTTAAGCATCACTTCAAGTCGTGCGTCGAAGTTCCTGCCCGCGCACTATACTCTCAGATGCAATGCAATCAAAATTTACGACATCAAATGCTCGAATGGAAAAGATGAGACGAGAGCGCACGATGTGGCGCAATAGTTGCATGTGAACGTTCGGATAAAAATAAACGAACGTTCCTAACAGATACATTACACACACACGCACGCACACAGCACAGATCAAATGGCGGCAATTTTGAGTTTCCAGGGCGGATATTCGCCCTTTTGTTTCGAACTATTAAAAACCGTCGAAGACGACACACATTTCTTTATCTTAGATAAACCGACAGACAGACAGACAAAGTCCGGAGGCAGGTTCTCACTGCCGCTATCGACTTTCGAAAAATTTATGTTTTTTTTGTATTCAAAAACATTCAAAACAGACACAACAGGAGCAGGAACAGCGAGTGTCCTGGCATGCATATCAAATGCGCTAAATAACCCTTTTGGCATACACACACACACACACACACACACAGAGTACACACAATGGACATTGCGGGAACTGGGCCTGTTGATGAGTATCTTTCGGTTTTGAATGCAAAGATACAGTTCCCTGTTTGGGTTATGGAAATATTGATAAAATGAAAATTAGAGCATGACCTGAACACACGTCCAATTGTGTAATTTTTTTGTTTTTTTTTTTTTTTTTTGACAAAATTCCAGTAGATACGGTTTTATTTGGTTATTTATGAGTTGAGCACCCTTTTTGGACCTTTTGTCTGGATGACTTGCGACTTTGTTTTTGGTGGACAAAGCAGAGTTGCACGTAAACAAAAGCGACGCAGTCAAAACAGATTGTAAACGACTTTCTAAAAGTGAACCAATTTTTAGGGAAATTTTTGGATTTTTTGTTGGGTTTTCTTGCCTGGAACTGAGGTAGGTAATCCTTTTCAACGTCGGAGCAACAGAACTTGGAGTACCGAAATGAAAGGGTGGAAAGGCTAGTTGGATCCACCTAAGTCAGGCAAGACAACTGGTTTGAAGTTTAGTATGAGTTTTAATGGGGACGGCTTAGACCAGGTATTCACAATGCTTTAGGCTTGAAGGCTCCTTGTCAATTCTGTCCTTTAGCGAGCTATGAGAGCAGTACGTCCAATCACCTCAAAATGGAAAAATTTAAGTAGAGCTGTCTGTACTGGTTTCCTGCTAGGAACTCCATAAAGTCTGTTAGACTTGAAACGCTTACAGCATCAAACAAGTTGGCTAAGGAAAACTACTTACAAGTCAATGCAACCTCTTAAGGAAGAGTCAATATCGAATCAATCCTTTTTAAGACCCTTGTGTGACATTTTCTACGAGTCGTGTACCGCCTCCCTTTGCCTTAGCAGCAGTCTACAGACGACCATGTTTTCCTATGGAAAATGAGCCATCTTAACCAATGTAAGGCTAGTCATTCCTAGAAAATATGAAACCCACATACAGACATCTCAGACTTGTATAAGTTAAGGATTTCCTTGTAGGGATAAGGCTTGATAAATCGTTTGGTTTGTCCTAACCCTATGACATTTTTCCAGTGGGCCAATTCCCAGTCACTAATCAGCGCTGTGGTGGCAACCCACAGGTCCTCTGAACGAAGATTCTGAACCAGCTCTATCTAGTTCCTCTTTAAATTCATTGCCTACAAGCCCCTGACGACCTCGAACCCATCCGAGTGCATCGTAGCAGCATTTAACCGATATAGAGTCCATTAAATTTGAGTACAGCCTGGGTATTCATAAATCCTTGCGTCCTTAATTTCTAGGGTTTAATCAAGCTTAGTTCTCAATGGGATAAAGTTCAGCTTGGAAAACGGTCGGACACATTCCCATCGGCAGGGAGACTTTGGATCAGATCCCATCTTCAATCCATTCGTGAACCAAATCAGATCCCTAGGGTCTATTGCTGCAAGACCACTAGACTATTTTGGACGGTCCAATATTTCTACGTCAAGTAACCTACTGAAATCGTATTTCGTAACCTAATGTCGGCGATAGTGCACAAAATGTTGTCATGAGTCATGAGTCGTGGGCACCTGGTTTATGCTTGTATTATAGCTGCAGCTTAGTAGCGCATCTAGCGTCCGACTTTCTAATAAAGATTTATAGGGGTATAGGCCCAACCAAAGCCTCTTATGCTGCCGTAGAGCAGTTGCACATCTTACGTGAAATATCGAAATGGGCGGCCTTTCTCTCTAGCTTTTAAAGCTTAGTTACCCTTAGGCCACCATACGATGGCCTCGCTCGTAGTAATGGACCTCACTAACATTGCATACGTCCAATCTATCATTTTTAGATTTAGATCCCAAGTTCTGGCCTATGGCCCTACTGGCACGCTCGGCACTCACTAGAAGAATTCCAGCTGACACCGAGATGTTAGACCGCACGTTTCAAAAAAGTTACAAAAGGCCCGAGAAATCACATCGCCGTGCATGCCATTCTAGTATTTTCTTAATTTTCTCTGCTTTGACTGCATCCACGGCTCTACTAGAGGCATTAATGTATCTTCCAGCACTGGATCTACAATCAAAATTACAAGCAAGTTTTGGGGGCAATGCAGGAATGTGTAGGACGTAGACGCAATCTCAAGGAATCATTTCCCGGATGCAGTCTTGATACAATTGACTTCGATACACGATATAAACTTATAGAGAGACTTCCTTAAGACCCTAGAGTCTTGTGTGGCAAGATCAAAGGCTTACGGGATTATGTTCGCAGAATCATGTCAGTTTACGTTCGGTATCTGGAAAATGTGTTCGAGAAGGTATGACCTACTCATGACCTTATTCATTTACTTTGAGAATCTCAAGTCATTTGCCAGTGTAGACAAAGCTCTCCTGGAGGATCTCAAGAAGTTTGATCTCTTGAACCAAGTTAATACCAAATTTTGGTTCTGCAGGAAAAAGAAAAAAAAGTTGTCGGCGCAGTAGAGAAAGATCCCGCCTTAGGTGGCATGCTTAAGTGGAAACCGACATCAACTAAGATGAGTAGGCTTGTGGGTTGAGGCCCAAGTCCACCCGAGGCTGAAACGCTACCTAAAGTAAGAAAGTAAGTGATGGTAACATGTATTGACAATTTGGTTCAAGTACCTTACCGCTTCCTATGCTGCCTAATATTTTATGATGAACCTCATAACCTTGTCTAACTTATAGTCTGGATGTTGCAAGTCACACCGAGGACAACATTGAACATTTTTTGAAGATTGTTGCAACTAAGAAACGACCGATTAGGGTAGAATCGCCATGTAACTTTAGTTTCCAGTCCAGAGCAGCATCTAGAACGGGAGCCTATCAGCAGGATTAAAACGTCTTGTTTTAAGGAGCAGTTTCTGGCTCGACCATGTCTTCCAGAAAAATGTTTCTTAGAGAGCCGATGAGGTATCTATAAGCCTAGCCGTTCGTTAGAGGGAAGTACCAGTTCATTAGGCTTATTTTTTAAAAGTCGACTGGCACGGTTGACATTCTCGTGTAAGAAGGACAAGGCACAGTACAGTTGAGACAGAAGCACGACAACTAGGGACTGAAAGTTGATGGAGTTGGGTCTCTTCATTAGTATGAAGGGTGGTTTTTTTAGTGGCGGAGAACTTTAAATTGAAATTTAATACAAAAAAATCTGTTTAATATCCATAAAATTGGTTTCATTTAATAGATAACTTTTTGGCATTGATGTTTGAGTATAACGAATCCATGCAATTCTGGCCAAATAGAGTCTTCCACCATGAAACGGTAGAGAAAAACATAACTTGTGTAACTTTTTGTGTACTACGTCATGTACTGACCAGCCATGACTGTCATGTCTAAAATTTATGAAATGCCATACAATTATTTGTCAAATAAAGCCAGTCCCGTGGATATTACAAACATTTTTCTATATTTTATTTTAATTTAAAGTTCTTCGCCTCTAAAAAAAACACCCTTCAGATATGCCATCTTACCTCTGACATAAGTTATCGACCGTCAATTGTTTGAAGGCTTGAGAAGCGATCATTGTTAGACAAAAATATATGCCTTAGTATGTAACTTTGTTACTTTAATCGTTCTATTCCGGGTGCAGGTGATGCACCCATTTTCGTGGCTAGAGCTCGAGCCTCGGCTCCAAAGTAATTGTTTCAAATTCTCGATAAAAAGAACAGAAGTCGGACCAGTGCTACATTACAAGCAAACAATAGCAAGTTTTACGACTAAGTGCAATGCGAAACTTCTAACCCTCCAGAAGTAGATTCCATGTGTTTCTATACCGCCAACTCCAACCCCATTTCAACTAAATCCATCAACCCATCCAGCCAGCGTTGACTCATGCCAAAGGCAATGAAGGAATTTCAAGAAATTCCCATCACTCGAAAACAAACTACAAAGACCTCATTCTTATGCGCACCGCATAAAGTTCCTCCAAATGTATTCCCAGCACCATCTTGTGCGCCCACTCCTGCCCCAGCTCTTAATCCGTCCACCATTCAATTGGCTCGATTTATTACTCCGATATATGATATTAACCAAAAAAAAAACAACAAAAGTATCTTTCCACTGCGAAATACATGCACATGTAGTGTAGGTACGTGCGAAAAGTATTTATCCCATTCGCCGACGGGATATTCAGCAAAAACCGCAGTAAACAGTTTCGTTTTTATTCCCTTTTTCCTTTGAATTATTCTTCTTGAAGCTACACACCCATGCAGTGGTAATGCCAGCCATTAAGAGAAGAAATGCATCCGCCTCCAGGGCACGAGTGCATTTCGTATTCAGCTTTCATCCTTGCGTGCAAAGTGTTGATAGAAAATCTCATACAAACGGAAGGGAAAACAAAACATCCTTGACGAATGAACAAAGGGAAACAGAACAAAAAATATGCATACGTGTCGGGCATACATAAGCAAGTTGACTAGAATCATTTTTTTTTTTTATATAAAAAGACACAGCCAATGGATTATCATTAAAGTCGTCCTCGACTGACAAAGAACTTTCTTCATCCTTTGCTCGTACTTGGCGGCTGCGGGGGCATTGAATGTTTGCATGGCACATGTGGGTATGCCTGCATGGATTTATTATTGAATGACATTTATGCTTTCATATTTTATTTTTGTTTTGTTATTGTCTTCCTTTAAGCCGGGTGGTAGTTTCCCCAACCAGAGAGACCAGAATGTGAGGTGCATTTCAAAATGCCCGATTCAGTGATTGAGGGCGTAAGGAAGACATCACATCCTTAATCGATAAAAATGACTTTTGAGTATTCTATAAGATGGTCAATGGGTTAGGATTTGGTGGAATGTGGTTATGTAGATGCGTAGAGAGACGTGGATTCCGCCATGTTATAGGCGGTACGAGATTTTCCAATAGAAACATAACAATTTTGCAGTTTAATACAAACGCATCTTTAAACTTATTTTGCGATCTGTCAATACCGAAACATCGGCGAAGGTTCACATTTTGTCAGTGAGATCACGAACTGGTGAAAATATCGGAAATGTATCTGCCGTAACTGCTTCAAATCAGAATTGGCCAAATTAGTCGATTCCACGCCGTTTACAAGAGCGGGGAATATCTCATAGCAAATTTTTCGGTAAAGATCTTGGTCTACACTCTTACAAGATCAAATTAACTCAGATCTGAAGCCCTTTGATGATTTAGAGCAACGAAACTCCTCCATTTGGGCTCTGCAAGTGTTTGAAGAAAATTTTGAATTTCATCGCAAAACCAACTCCAGCGACGAAGCTCATAAATGGCTAAATGATTTGGTCTATAAGCAAAATAGTCATCATTGGAGAGCAACAAACCCACATGTGCTTCAGAAAACTCCATTGGATCCACAAAGAGTGATCCTATAGTGCGGATTGATGCAGGAGGTGTGATGAAGTAGATGAAAATGATCGCCATGTTATGGTCAATGAAGTTCACTATCGTGCCACGTTGGAAGATCACTTTTGGTCAGAATTGGATGGACTTGACATCAGTTATATGCGATTTCAATAAGACGGTGCCATATTCTACACTACTGGCCAAACAATGGATCCATTGAAGGGAGAGTTCGGCAATCGTGCAATCTCGAGAAATGGTCAGTTCGAATGGGTTTCGACGCTGTTGGATTTATTTTAATGGAGTTATGTAAAGTTATAGGCTTATGGCAACAAAAAAATTTCAATTAAAGGAGCTTAGGAATAATATCGGATGAAAAGTGGCCAACCTTCCGGCCGATGTGAGTGAAAGAGTGCTGGGATATTGTCTGCGAATAATCGATCACTGGAAACGTACTCACGGTGGTCATATGAATGAGATTGAAATTAGTACTTAAATTTGACATGTTTACTATATTTGGAATAAATTTCAGGCCTCTGTCTTAATAATTCTGTGTTTTATTTGCATACGAAACTGTTATGTCCTTATTGAAAAACGCTTTTATGACTACAGCCCTTTTACGAGGTTGACTCTCGCTATACCTTCCTGACCGCTTGTCTTTCAAACTTGTTCTTGTGAGATGCGATTCAGTTTGTATGAACCGCTTTCATACTGTGTACCAGGACGGACTCAACATTTGTGGCTTTGAGATAGCCAAACGGCCACCCAGAACCAACCCAGGATTGTTATAAATTTTTGCTATGTTTCATGGTATCTTTCTGGAGAGGTCGCCTAGATCTCTGGTTCCGTCATTCACTTCTATGCGTCACTATAGCGACGGCAGAGGCCATCTGCCATCTCCTTAAAAAGTGCTAGATTCGTGCGTTGCATTTCTTATGAACTAGTCTCAGGAAGTCTTGTTCAATTCGTCCACTACCCGCTTCGTTCCATTGGATAGCGGTATCCTGGAACCCAGAAGAGTATTACGTCAATACTTGCTGTAAGGGTTGTGTGCTCTCCAAGAGATCATTTCAATTTCGGACTTCACGACTGTGGACGAGGTGCCCTTTATAGCAACTTGGCTGAGTGTTGTTTTGTTGATTATTCTTATGCCACGTCTTGAACTGCTAATACATCCTTTGGCTTCAAACGTATATCTGCCAGGACCCAATCCTCTATTAATTCTTAACTCGTACGTGAAAATCGAGATTCTATTCGGTTTGATGGCTCGGTTATCACCTCTTGGATTGATTACTACTGCCTTCGTCCGTAGGTGTGTCCATGTGGCCCTCTTTCCAAAGGTTGGATTGCTTCAAACGTGGGTCACTCCTTGCAACATCTTCTTTTAGGTGCAAATCTAATGGAATTGCGTAGTTTCAAGGCTGGTCTAGACGTGGTGCTAATGATTTTAGTAAGTCTCTGAAGTACGTGACCTTTTCTGACCACCACGACAAGTCCAGTCACTAATAGGAATCTGCTGCATGTAGATCCATTTCTTGTCCTTACTGACCTTCTTATTCGAAGTCAACTTTTGGTCGAGTACACAACTCAAGTATTTAACCTCTTCTGGGATTTGAAGTCCAGCACCAATGGTCGTTTTGGTGGAATCGTTTTCTTATTAGTGCGGCCGATCACCTCTGTTGCAAGGAGTTAACGTTTAATCCTGATCCTTTCGTTTCGGTATTGGAGCATTGACAAGATAATCCCCATATTCGACTTGGACCCCATTGATACCTACTTTCCTTGCAATTTTATTCCCGAAAAGTATCGATGATAGAGGAAATAGGATCACCACCTTGAGGGGTGCCTCTAGAAGACAAGGCATGTACTTGCCAGGTTTGAGTTGATGTGTTTCATCTTAGGCATGCATTCAACCTTGTCCAAGATTATTAGACCAGTGCTAGTTTTTTGGATACAGATTCTTCTCCTGTATCACTTCATGCAGGGGTGTCTCAGTAGATCGGCCTTTAATATAGGCATGTTGGACTGGAAATACTCCTTATGATTTAGTTTGAGGACGACGTGAAGGTTTACTCGTTTTGGGTTCGAACATGACTTTGACTCCTTTCCAGGCTCGTAGTATCTATGAATAACCTGCAAAAAATATTCACTAGCCCTAACCTGATGGAACGTCACAATCGATATCTACAACTTCGAGTCAGTAAGGGACTTCATCTATGTACCTCGGTTCTGCTATAACCTCGGAAAACAACACCTCAGCAGAAATAAGACGAAGAATAACTCTTGCCAATCGCTGTTTCTTTGGGCTAAGAAGGCAATTGAGTAGCAAAGCCCTATCCCGAAGAACCAAGGAGACTTCTTGTAAGACCCTGATCATCCCAGTCATGCTTTATGGCGCTGAAGTGTGGACTCTGTCTACAACAGATGAAGAGATCCTCAGTCGCTTGGAGAGAAAGACTCTTCGTCTAATTTTCGGTCCCGTTTGCGTTGACGGGCTTTAGAGGCGGAGATTCAACGACGAACTATACAAGCTGTACGGCGACATCGACCTGGTCAGAAAAATGCGCATCAGTCGTTTGAGAAGGCTAGGACATGTAGAGCGAATGCTCCACCCGTAGAGTCTTCGAATCAAACCCGGAGGCACAACGCAGTAGAGGAAGACCTCGCTTTAGGTGGCGCGCACAAGTAGAAGGGGACCTCAACCGACTTGGAGTGTGCAGCTGGAGCTAACTGGAGAGACTTGTTGGTTGAGGCCCAGGTTCACTCCGAACTGTAGCGCCACCTAGGTAAGTAAGTAAATAACCTGATGGATGCCTTGTAGCTTGTAGCTTTGAAACATCAATACCATCAGGGTAAGGGCATTTGACTGGATGGGATAGGGCGTCCAGCTGACCTTCTTTTGTCCACAATCTGGTTGAGCGGAAAATTTGCTGTTCTCTCGAGTGGGCTCACTGCAGTCTTCGGAGTGAGTGAGTCCTGTCAAGTGGGCTCATTGCAGTCTTAGGCGTGAGTGAGTGTCTCCTAAATATGAGTTTTAAGCTGCTTCCGCACTATATCACCCAACAAGGTCCTCCAAAAATTTCTTTTTTTAGTCAAAAACGTTCTACTTAAAGCCAACTCTCTCTCTCTCTCATCGCTTTAACGTCGTTCACATCATCCCAAACTCACCCGAAAGCAAAAAACCAAATTCCCCCACCCCGCCATAGAAAAAGAAAAAAAAGATACATTTTGTAATTTTGAAGCATGTCCTCCCCGGGGTTTTTAATAAACACCCATCACTCCACGTCTTTCGTTTCAAGCAAGCGACGACGCTCACCATCTCTATCCGTGGAGCATGAAAGATGAAAATCCCCGAAAAAAACAGCCAACATGGAGTGAGAGTGTAGATTCTTGTTCATGATTCAGATTTATGGATTCAGGAGATATGGCCAAGGGAAGAACAACAACAACGAGAAGAAGAAGATACAAAACAAAGAAAAGCGAAAACAAAAAAGTTTCGAAGAAAGCTAAAGACCTTGCCTGTGTGTACCTACCATAGTTCGGTGGGTAGTCCTCAGTTCCTTTTTGGTATAAACAGCATTTGCTTATGTCGGCAAATGTTTTTTTTTTTTTGTTGTTTTGTCTATTTTCTTCAGTCTGTATCTTGTTTTTCCAACAAAACCTCAAACTCAGCGTCTGTATCTAGATGTGGGGGTGGATGAGTTTGAACGTCTGTGGGCCTCCCTACTTTCGGATGCTGCCGCCGCCGTGCCGTTTCTACAAAATGCCCAGCCTCATTGTTGTTGGGGCGGTTTTTATGCTTCCATTCCATTTCATTTAATTCATTTTCAGGAATTTTCACAAGAAATTCAAGTTTTTCGTTTCCCAAGATAAGTTTCATTCCACGAAGTTCTTTTCGTTCGTTTGCTCCTTCATTCGTTTGTTCTTGTTTTTTTTTTTTCTTTTTTTTGGATTTTACTTGTTTCTTTTGTGTTAGAGTCGAGAGAAATAAAAGTAATGAGTCGAAGAAGAAGAAGAAGAAGAAGACGAGGCAAAAAAGGATATTAAGATGTGGTGCGGTAGGGTGTGGAGAGAGTGATCCAAGTTAAGTGACACAATAAAGGCGGCATGGCGACCTCGTCGTCCGTTCTGGGACTATAGTCACATCGAAACCCCAACCGGAAAAGGACTTTCCCTTTTCTCTTGAATACCGAAAAGGATTTTGGTTTTTTTTTTTTTTTTTTCCTACGACACGCAATTGTGTTTGTTAGGACTAGTACATAGTATGTGTGTGTGTGTGGAGAGTGTATATTGAATGCCAAGTTCGTATCTAGACGGATAGTAACCCCTTTCGTTTTATTGAACCGGAAAGTAGAGATATACGAAGGGAAATAGTGTGTCGGAGTTGGATGATGGCGGTGGTTGATTTGAATCCTATTATTCGGTGGAAATATTGATTTTTTTTTCGTATCGCTTGGGGTGTCTTTAGTTGTAAATGGAGACTTAGGGGGAAAGTGTTCCGAGATGGGCTATGCCTCGTTCATCATTGCCTTTCGGAAAAGTCTTTTGCAAACCGAAATGCACGGCTTTCGGAAAAAATCTTCGATTTACCTACAGTTGAGGTCATAAAGACCTTCCTATTGGTCTTGCCCAGGAGAGGCATTCCAGAAAAACTCATATATCCATGGCTACATACGAGGATGGTAAGTGTCACGTCCTACACAATGGTAAGATGTATGGGGATTTGAAGTCCAAAGTGGAGTACCTCAGGGGTGCGTACTGTCGCCACTATTGTTCTTGGTGGCTGTCAGTGGTGAACTTCATGCAGCATTGACGGAAGGTAACTATGGACAACGCTGGCAATGTTTGTCTACTTTCACATCGGATAATGAACCTTCATCTGATGGCCACAATCTAGAGCTGATGTCGGCCAAAACAACCAAGACGAACACTTCAAACACCAGGGCTCAACTCTATGATCAAGGCTGCCAAGGGTCCACATGTCTTGTTTTGAACAGAGGAAGGCTGTCTGAGGAATTCGAAGTCCAAAGTGGGGTTCGGCAAGGCTGCATACTATCACCAATACTATTATATGTGTTAAATGCTGCCTTATTAACAGGAAATGGAGGAATTCGATGGACTCCTACATCTGAACCCAAACACCTAGACTACGCGGACGAAATATGCCTGCTGTCACACAGAATCAGCACCAAATGACAGCGAATGTGGAGAGGGAAGCAGACGTTGTTGGACTGGAAATTAACTCGACAAAAACGAAAATGTTCAGCCAAGGACCGAGAGAGTTTCCAATACCTGGGGAGTATTGAACTGGATATATCCAGCCGAATAGGCAAAGCAAAATCTGCGTTTGGGATGCTATCCACAGTTTGGTATAGCAATGTGATTAGCTTAACCATCAAGCTACGACTGTTCCGTTCCAACGTTGAATCCGTGCTGCTATATGAATGGGGTACCTGGAGGGTGATCGCCACTATGACGAGGAAGCTGCAAACGTTCCTCAATAGGTGCCTACGACATATCTTTAGGATTTTCTGGGCAAAACGTATCTCTTACGAACAACTTTATTAGAGAACGGGTCATTAACTCTCCAATAGGGTGACAGGTCCATAGCTAACCACGCGGTGCAATGGAACCCTCTTACTCAGGATGGCAGGATACGCGGTTGTCCTAGGAATACGTGGCGCAGAACAGTTGAGAAGAAAACACGGCAACTGGGAAAGCGTTGGGGAGAGCTGAGGCACATTTCCAGAAATCGCACACGATACAGAGCATAAGTAAGAAAGCTTAACTCAGCAAGCCGGGCAGGTAGGAGAAAAAGTGAACGGCTTTCTATATCTAGGGAGTGTGTCACGGCTAACCGCAGAGGCAATGAACTGAATGTGTACAGCGGACACGAAGTAATCTGATCCGAGCCTTGGAAGGTGGACATCACTACCACTGCAAATCTTCATAAATAAACATCTAGGAACCAGGATTGTTCTGCCCAATCGCATCCCGAACGACTTTATCGGAGAACGAGGCAAGAACCTATAGATTTAACTATAGGAAGGAGAAAGTGACAGTGGATTGGACACAGCCTATGGCGCGAGGACAGCTCTATTCTGGACTCCGATCACTCAAACAGACAGTCGAGGAGGAATCGAGATCACTAGAAATGAGCTGGAGGCAGCTCAAATACGTTGGAGATATCCGAACATAACGTTGACGTCCTATTCCCCCGGAGGGGTTAAAGGACTTAACTAGCTTGTCATTGGTAATGCTGTAGTAGATTTGGCAGCGTCTTATTAGGGACTTCTGCCATTTTTCACGGTCTAATCAGAATTTCTAGTAGAGCAGGGGAAAGCTAAATAGGAACGGAATCTGATTTGAAAATAATGTTTGCTCAGTACAGTGTTGTTCAAAAGTGTTACAAGTCAGGAAAATAACAACACGAATACCTGCTTCGCCTGATATGGTTTAGGTCCATCATCCATCCAAAATAGACTTCAAAATAGCTTACCTGAAAGTAGAAGAAAAAAATAAGTTAATAAGAGAATTCGAAGATTTCTTTAAACTAATAAATGAACGGAAGAGGTTAGGCTAGGTTATCGTGGTGGGCCGCACCAACGATCTCATGAGGTCCATGAAATTTCTCTTGAAGAACTAAGCTTGAAACTAGCGAGAGCCTAATGTAAAGCCCTGGAGGCTATTTATGTTGACATTAGGCAGTTTACCAAGAGTACCTATACACCGAAATGCAAACAGAGAGAGACTGGCACATACAAAGGAGAAGAAGAAAGGTTTCTACCTCTTCTTCATCCGAAGTCATTTGCAGGATGCTTAGCCGACTGACTGACACCGATTACAATTGCTTTGAGTGTCCTTTTCTATCTAATCAGACAGTTGTCCAGTTTGGGGCAGATCTGCCTGGAAATGAGACACGTAGTGCCATTTGTCCATCGAAGCATACCTATACCTTCCTTATCCGATGAGATTGGTCAGGTTGTACTGTCCTTGGTGAGCTCATAGGCATTATAATTGTCTGGAGTGTCCCTGGAAAGCCACGTTAAGTAAGTCAACGTTACATTGCTTAGTCATCTCATTGATAAGACCTCCTCGAACGACATAGGAAGACGGAGGGAGTTATTTACGCTCAGGTCGTTGAAGAAGACACTTCCTCCTGCTACTGACTCTGTTTTGGATCTTTCCGTAGCCATGAGTCGTACCCCTATGACTACATGAACTTTTCGAACAAAAGTTGAGGAACTACATAGTCGGTGTCCTGCGGAAGGTATTTAGGATTGCTCAGAGTAGAGGAGTGTCGTGTTCTAAAGCTAGACCACTGAGAGGTAGCTGCAGAGGCTGGTACTTGTTTGCGGAAGATCTGCTATGGTACACAGCCCCTGCACATACTATTTTAGGCCGGCTTAGCAGAGCTTTCAAATGGTAGGTTGGAGGTGCACTACGTGTTTCTTATAAAGAGAATACGTTCCAGTTTCGCATTTTGAGTGTATTGGAGGATCCTATGAGAATCCAAGTATTTGCAAGACGTCGCGATAACATTATCGTCTCCAAAGGCGATAGCTCTGCTTTCGGTGCTTCCTTGCTTAATGCTACATTACAGAGAGTACAACACACGACCTGTCATAGCTTCTTCTGCCGGGTACTCTTGAAGGACATCTACTTGGTGGTTCACAAGAACACACGCTTGTATGCAGACCAAGTCTATTACTCTAGATAGCAGGATCCTTCTATCGTACCCAGACCCACCAATGACTGCACTGAAGTTCACCCTGTTGTCGAACATTCATTGCAAATTGTCTACGTCTACGTCTTTCGATCAGTTATCGTCTCTACCCTATTCCACGCTAACAAAGGCAAGCCGATCACCATAACTCCTTGTGGCAGAGTTAACCATACCGGAGCCTGGGAGTGTAGTCCGACTATCCACGAATGTAGCAATTGCTTGGACAAAACGTAACAATCTCCTCACCACTAGTCGAACGCTCAATCATTACATAGACTAGCATGCCTCTGTATTAAAGGGGCCATGAGAACTTGCCCAACTGCAGCCATGCAGGTATTACTGGAATTGACTCCTCTCCAGCTTGTGGTTGAAACAATTCGAGACACAACTCAAACAAATACCACTCCTGGTAGAACCTAGACACGATATCATTAGAAGGTTCAAGCTCAGCAATAATCCACAATTTACAGTCTGAACAGATTGGTACACAGATGGGCCAAGAGCTGATGGATCCCCGCAAAAGAAACAGGTTACCACTTGATATCCAACTAACTTCTGGCCGATTCTATGCCCAAACCTATGGCCAAATCCAAGATACTTACTCCAAAGCAAACAATACTTTCTTTGGATCCATTAAACGATGTTTGCTTTTCCTCATAACCTCTATCTCTTGAGGTTGAATGTGGACCTCCTCCAGACTTCACCAATTCTCAAGACGTACTCCGGTCCTTCGCAAGCCTAGACATTCGTGATTCGTGAAGTTAATTGTGCAATCGTCCATGCCAGCTGAGAAATATTTTATCTCCTCGCTAATAACACAAGTCTTCCTTCAACGATCACTGATGTTCACGTTTCCCTGCCTAATGAGACGATGACTGGAGTTGGCGTTTCTCTACCATAAACCTATAATGCCTGGCCAAACACAAGATGATTGCAATTATTCGGCTCAATGCCTCTAATTAGCCAACTGCTTCCGTGGAAACTTCAGTCCCGATCACTTGAGGTGTTTTCCGCTAAATCGTGATTTGCCTTGTATTCCCGCTTTTATGCTCCTAAACGTGTGTTCCTTTCGAGGTTATTGTTTATTCAGAGACCATCCACCTTGGTCCTTTCTTTCTCCCAACATCCCCAAACGTCATAACAACACTAATGACTTAACTTCACATTCCTAACTCAAACGTTAATGCACTCACGAAGCTGCTACCTGATTTTGAAATAAATTAGCCACGAGTACCAATGACTTGGTAACATCTGTACCGAGTTAGAGACTTGACCTTTAAAGAGTCAACCGCTTACACATAAGCCGCAAAAAAAATTACTTGTTTTCTGAGAAATAAGAGAAAAATACTGTCTTGCCAAATAGCTAAATTTAAATTACCATGACCATCAGTGAAGTTGCAAACAAGGCGTGAAATTAAGATTTAATGAGCCTGGTTTCTACTTAACTGATGTAAGAATCAATTTAAACTTCGGTGCAACAAATTTTCAACGCCAATGGTAAAGTGGTTTTTTTTTTTTTTTTTTTGATTTGTTTTGTCGGCAGAAACTTGAGTTGGCCGGTCTCAGAACAGAAGCGCAACAATCAAGTTCATTAGCCAGAGTTACCCAGAGTGGCGGTGGCCAGTATCTACGGAGAACCATGAGAAACCGTTTATGAAAGAGCTTCAATAAATGAGGAATGCCACATTCTGTGAAGCACTTATGTGTGGGAAACATACTCGTGGATGACTTAATGTTCTTCTGCCAACCCTGCAGAAAGACGTCGGGAAGTCCTTTGCCTTTTTCCTATAAGAAACAAATTAAGCACTCAAGGGTTTACGTCTACCCTATGGTAGCAATAGGAGCCTAACGCCGCTGCATCTAGTAGTGCAATTCTTTAGACCTTAAAGCCGTTCACTTAGAATACATCCCTCCTAAACCAATTCTTAAGATTCTAGATACCATGGTTAACTGAATTCGATTTTCAGGAGTCTAGAAGTAGTTCTGGGTGTCCAGGATCGGAACAGTTTCCATCGTACAGCAGCACCAACAGAATTTGCACTCGTTAGTCATAAGTCATGCTTTGAGGTACTATGTATCTAACAGCCGAGCCTCCAAGGTGATACAATGGAAGATCGACATTTTAACTACTGGGCCAACCAGGGCAAGCGACAAAGTTCGTCAATCCCAACTGTAAGACCCCTCTCGACCTTAACTCAGGCAACCTAACGAATCTAGCCAGACATTGTTCACTTAAATAGATACTATCTGCCCCAATGAACACTGCCAGATACTAATATCCCCAGCTCTGTGGAGACCAGATGTAAGCCACAGGTCATATTCTTTGCATATCTATGTCCAGGAGTCGCAAGAAAAGAGTGCTCTCCTTGAAGTGGTACTCTGTCAAATCAATAGAAATAGAGAGCTTGGAACCTTAAGCTTGAGTTTTATGCAGAGTCTGGCTTAATCACATGAGCTAGTATAAAAGATTTTGGTATACTTGTAGAATGGAGGCATAGAAGCCATTTTAATTGTAGATGGACCATGTGATATTACTAACTCACTGGATTAGGTCAATTCAAAATAGCAAGACTCGTAGATACTAACCCAGTAAAGACGGTCTTCGGTTGTGTTCATACCCAAAATTAAGAATAAAGGGACAGGAACTGAAACTGGTCTGTAGCCGTGCTGTATCTTCCTCGACTTCGAATGACCCTGAACAGAAAATTGGCCAATATCAAGGCAATTAATCTGCAGAGCATACGATTAGCAGAAACAAACGTCCGCAACCACCCAGATGAGTCAAAAACTGGGCAAGGAACCGCCGCAAGTGTGTTTAGACCAAGAACACACTAATAGGCACTAACCGAATTTTCACACTCAAGCAAATCCTGGAAAAGAACAGCGAATTTCAAGTCGAGACTCATAGGAAATACCCTTTCGTGTGAATCCTTCAATCTTATGCTGAAACAGACAGTGCTCAGGGCAGATGTGAACCCAGAAGGCATTTTCTTCAACAAATCTGTCCAGCTGCCGGGTTAAGTGGAAGACATCGATATAATCGGTCGCTCCTAGCCCAGCGTCATAGTGACTTTTAAGGCAATCGAGGCACAGGCGAAACGAATTGGCATGATGAGCAACCAGTCCTTTTAAGTATTCCTCTACAACAGCATAAGCAAATCCTGACGATTCTGAACAAAGTTCTATTTGTGTTTACTGTTCACACCAGATGATGATATAACTTTGTCTACACAACTCCAGCACATTCAGTCAATTGAGGAGTCACTAAGCGATTTCCCTAAAAAAAATCCTGTTTGCCCAGTCAGCTCAAATTCCGCTTTTCACTTGTGCTGGACTCAAAGATACCGAGTATCCCAGACCTCTAACTTTTAAACATCTTTCCCACAACCCTGCCTCTAAGCTTAGAACTAGAATTATCGACATACCCACGTATAGCTCGTCTTTTAATTTCACCACCTGCTACTCTTCGTACTAACGTACTAGGACTAACATATTCAGCGAATGTCCCTTCGATGCCCTTTTCTAACTAAGCCGCCTTTAAGACCATGTACGACATTTCTAAATGCAATCGCTTCCGACGATCCAAAGCCTAGCTTCTCGCAATAAACAAACACTCTACTTCTATCTTCCAAACTATCGAACTTTGTACCAGAAACTCAATGATAAGAAACCTCCAAAGAAGCCAAATAGGTAGCTCTATAAGTAGGTCTCATCTTCTGTAGCTGGTCCTGAGTTCAAGCTGGTTTGGATCTGTTACACAACAAAATCACACTAACATGTGTCATAGAACATAAAGGCATCCTTTCCACTGAAGCTACTGACGGGCTTGCCAAGTTCGGTGTTCAATCTCCATTTATTGGCCCCAAGTCTATGTACACAGACTGGCTTAAGACACGCTTAATTACTCAAAAAAAAAGTTTGGTTCTTCTTCGGATGAAATAATCTTAAGCTTCATTCAGGAACTTGATATCACCAAGAAGGTGAAAGTAGGTACTTATCGTCTTTAAGGGGATAACACAAAAGATTTCTATAACGTCTAAGCCCTTATTGACGTCAAAGCCAAATCCAACGACAAAGGCAAAGCCAAAGCCCATCAAAACAAAAAAAAATTAAGACTACTATTCCAATTCTGCATTCTAGTTTTAAAATTGGCGTCCATCAGTGGCATGTCCTGTAGAGCTGTCAACGTCTCAGAAAACTGTCAGTCTGGATTTTGACGTTTACATAAGAAAGGTGAACTAAACGGAGAGGTTATGGCAATCCACACTTTCATATTTTTTAAAGTTGCTTGAATTTTTTTTTGACGTTTAGATATGTCAATCGCTGTCACTCGACAAGAGGGTGAGAATATAAAGAAAAGTACTAAGAAATTCATGAAGTAAACAATAGAATTGCGACAGTAAACCAATTTATTTTCTGTACAAAGCATTAACTTTGTTTTAAAACGAATTTCTGGCTGAAACGCTAACATATTTCAATTGGCGCCAACTACTAAAACGTCATTCAAAATGCGGGGAAGTGTTCGAAAAGGACTGTCCATCTCAACACGGATAATAAATAAAAATAATAATCCAGTCCGTCAGTTCTATGTGAACAGACTGTATGGCTTGACGTCTGTCAAATTTCTTTTCGATATTTGAGTTCATCCAATAAAAATCCAGTCCGTCAGTTCTATGTGAACAGACTGTATGGCTACCCACTTGACGTCTGTCAAATTTCTTTTCGATATTTGAGTTCATCCAATAAAAATCCAGTCCGTCAGTTCTATGTGAACAGACTGTATGGCTACCCACTTGACGTCTGTCAAATTTCTTTTCGATATTTGAGTTTTAACTTAAAATAATAGCGAGTGTATGTAGATTAAGGGGAATGAAGAATAACTAGATGTAGCTCTGCAAGTCCACATTGGATCCATATGTTAAACCTTTTGACAGTTGACACAGATCCGACTGTCACTTCGAACGCAGATGTGAAAGTTGATTAGCAAATCATTCCAATATTAGAACATTGCACAATAAATAAGCAGTTATTGGACATATTTTTGGCAACATCCCTCCAATCTAGTTATCGAAACGTCAGCTACTCTATTTCCGTTTCCCGTCTTCGTCTTCCGTGAACAAAACAACCAAAAATGTAAACTAACCACAACGGGTTACACAGAATAAACTTCTCTAGCAGTCGATTCCAATTCGAACCATGTCCGTCCACTCACTTTAACAGGATACCTGCATTAATTTATACCAATTTTACTGCCATCTTACGGTCATTAACAAAACCACTAACCACCTTGTGCCAGCCAAAATGCCATATAACAGGTTCTGTCCTTGGCTCGTTTGCCACCAGAACACAGGGAATTTTCTCTCTCCCAGCCAACGTGAGAGTGTGTATGCCTCAAAATATTGGTAATTTAAAAAATGCTCGTAAATTCTAACCGTGTTTTTACGATCTAACTCAGTATCTTATGCATGAACCCGAGTTTATTTCATGTTTTTTTTTTGGTTAGGTTGTGCGTTTTAGTACAATCGCGTGGTAGTAGACTAATTTAAAAGTTTTGAACTCGGAAAGAGACAAAAATAGGTGTTCTCACGAGCGAATGTGTACGATTACGAATGCGTGTGAAAGCAACTGTATCTCATTATAAAAGGCGGGATTTTACGACAGGTAGCTCAGTTCGGATGGCCTACAGGTAGGGGAATCAAAATTACCCACACAAACATAGGAGAAATCATAATTTGCAACCCTAAGCCCGGCAGTTCGAGTGTAATGGCGGTTGGTCATATTTTAATGGACGGTCCATGCAGCATCTCCGTTAATCATGGCAGCTAATGGCAATGGTGGCGATGGTACTCCGTGCGCAGGCACCATTCCTCTGTATAGATACGAAAATGGCCGTCGAGAAGTGCCAACAAATGGGGAAGAGATGGAATATTCGAAGGGAACGGACCTTCCATTGTAAATAAATGAGAAAACAAGCCAAGATTTATGACCTTCTCTCTGACAGAGGACGACGATGACGAGGGATGCAGGCAGCGAGCAGCAGGCAGCAGGGATCTCGTGCTAACTGCGGTTTCACATCATCGGATTGCATATGTGTGTGTAACACCATGTTACACGTTCAAGTTAAATTAGATTACCAGGATTATTGGTTGCGCCTGCAGCAGCCCGTAGCCCGGATTTTTTTTAATTAAAAGGCGCGATGTGCCTTCTGTGGATGTTCGAACGCATTACAAACATGTTTACAGAGAAAAAAAAATCGTTCGTCTTACTGTTCCTTCTGGACCGCGTGCTTGCTTGCATGTAATGCTGATCATAAATTTAGTAAATTTATGGAGTTGCGGAGCTTTTACCGCAACTTTAATTCCTAAAGGCGATGGTAGGTACTATAACTGACTTACATAAGGTTTTGGGAGATGGTATCCATCGCTGAAGGTCCATTAAAGGAGAAGTAAACATTTGTAGGTACATGTGTAACTAGCGAGCCGTAAGTGATGATTTAATCTGTATTTTCCTTTCACTGCTTGTAGCGGTTTTGATGAGTTCGTTGGGCCTTCGGAGAGAATGTGTGAAGTGTTTGATGTAAGATTGTGAATTCGATGATTAGGAGGCTGGATGTAGTACCTAGATACTTCGTCAAACATGCGGTAAGCCGGCCTACACACCCTAAGATCAAGATCAAGCAAAGTATGTCAGTTCGAGTCCAAGCCTAAGAAGCCATGAGACAGTCCCACAATTGAAAGATCGATCTATCACAAGGAATTCAAGTCTGCTACCTTCTGTGACATTCATTGTACCTAGTAGAAGCCTTCAACAACATGAGGACTGCTTCCATTGGACTTTGTTGAATGTATGACCGAGATGAGCTAGGTGACAGCCACGTCCTTGCGTAGGGCATTATAAAACTCCGGATCTAGGGCTTATAACTCATCTAGGTTAGGTCCATATGAAGGTCCCATGTGATGCCATAGATCACACCAATTGGCTACCCGGGACTAAAAACATGAACCAAGCGGACCTGCTAATAGAGAAAAAGAGGCAAGTGACTACTAGTGATGCCAGTTCGCCTGCCTGGTCAAAGAAAGAAGCTCCTGGATAGAGTAGTGTTTCATAGAACAGAGCTGGGCCAGTACATAGTGCATGCCTGCAGCGTCTGCAAATAAAGAGCCATGCTGAGCTATCAGACAGTTTCTAGTAAGAACACCGATGACATGACTAATCTGTGATCGATTCAGTAGAACCAACTCCGCATTATTCTTCAGATCAGGTCTAGGACAGATCTGTCTTCAACTGTTGGAAGCAGGGAGATTTTCCCATCTGCAGTTGGTATGTACTACTAAACACGTCCATGGGTAGGCCATGCTTCGACAAAATACTATGGAGAGCTCGTCACTTTCACAATTTTCAGTGCAATGTCTGAGGGACCTGGCACCCAACATAATGGCCAGAACAAGTCCAGGAAAAACAACTGCCCTTTGAAGTAAAGGAGCACAATTCGAGAAATTTCTAGAACAAGGCTTACTTGATCGCCAAGATTTCAGGGTGAAAAATACTACGAAACTCAGGGTGCTGATCGGAGAGCCGTCCGTGTAGATCTGAATCGATCTGTCCTGAGGAAAGGGAACAGTAATCCATTTACCAAAGTGAAGGAGGTTTCGGTCAAATGGCAGAGTGTGGGAAGATCAATGATCGAAAAGTAGCATTCATGAAACCCACTTTGAGGTCGACGCCATCTCTAGTAGAAGAGTGGACAAGAGGAACCATATTTTCTCTTGCAAAAGGACAAGTTTTGTTTTAAGGCGACTCACGCCTAGTCCACGATTTAAGGTGCTTCTCGGAGACGACAATTGTGGCAATATCATCTGCATAGGCAGCCACTTTGCAACCAGTATCCAATGGAAGCCTGTTCCGCACCCAAAAAGTCTTTTTGTCGATGAGCTACCCCAGCTGTGAAGAATTGATTGATTAGTGTTGCAAGCAAAGAATCCACTTTCAGGGCCATGTAACATTAACGCAGAATTGCGGCTTCATTTTTTCTTAACATAATGAGACCTATAAGTAAATTCTAGATCTAACATGGGTCAGGAATAGAGATGGTAGAAGACGAGTTCCTTAGTGGCGTATGGTAGCACTCACGCTTCCATAGAGGACTCCTGACACCGAAAAATAGGTTCAAAGTCAAAGGGGAAATAAGATGGATTTATGACTCTATGACATCAGGGTAACGTCCTGGACTATGACAGAGAGAGCACCCTAGGGGTATGCACTTAAAGTCGATAAGTGACCGTCTGGGTGTAAGCCGCTTCAAAGCCACATTGTACAACATCACTCTAGGCCTTGCAGACTACCAGTATGGTATGAACAAAGTCATGAATAGGTACTGCAAAAAGAGGAATAGAAGGAAGGCCATGAGTATCCTTCAACACCGCGAACTGGAGAAATAGCCTGCGAGCACTTACTGCCAAAAGAGTATCAGAATGCTGACGGATTATATTAGACATCGACAATGGACGAAGGGAATTATAATTTCACAGGTGGCGTTACTCAAAGGTTCGTATCAAGCCCCCTACTGTGGAATTTAATGTATGATGCCGCCCCGAGGCTTGGAATAAATAGCTTCGCCGATGACAAATGTAGCCGTCATTGTAGTGAACAAATTCCTTGAGGAGTTAGAGCATGACCGCAAAGAATCTTTCGCTATGGTACAGAACCGCCTAGAAATCATGGGTCCAAAACTTGCAGATGAAAAGACCAAAATAGTGTAGGTGCAGTATAGGTAGTTACCGACAGCGAAATGCCCACACGAGTGAGCCAAATACCTCAGACTGAAGGGCGGGAGTGCCGCAATGCCTCGAGGACCAGGGGTAGAATAGGAGGTGGGTTTAGTATGTATAAATTCCACAGTTTTACTCGGTACGGCCTCACTTTCATCTCAAAAAGATTCCCACCTTTCTACGTAAAAGAAACACTATCAAGGAGCAATTATATGACCTCTTGGGTGACGGGTCCTGTCCAGTGTACGGCGTAAAATTGTCCTCGAGAACTCAGCACCCTGTTCAAAACAACTGCTTTCGACTTATAGATTTGGCACCATACATCAAGAGCTAAGAAAAAGAGTCTCAATGTTGGATGGCTTAGGATGACTAAAGACACCTTAAGCTGCTTTAGCACAAGACAAAGTCTACGTCGAATATTCGATCCCTAATGCATGGAGAACGAATGGAGGTCGACTTCAGTCAAGAAAATCTCTAAGTCCCAAAGATTCTATCTTTTGAAACGACAAGGAAGATGGATCCCATAATGCATAGCCTGACGAGTTGGCAGCATACCTACGACTGGAAGGTTAAAGCAACCCAGACAGAGACTTTTCACGAGTCAGGAACTAGATAAGTGAATAAGATTGGGATTGTATGAACCAGCACAAGTCCTGTCAACAGTATTGAATACTTGCCAAGGTTATGGCCCCCTTCCACCCACAATCCGAAGGAGCAAGCATGCTCATATCATAATTAACCATCGACAGCAGTATAAAACTAATTAAAGCTCATTACACGCGAATACTCTACTACCAACAACACCGCACAACGACATAATCCCAGCCATAACTCTCATTGCCACCACAAATCTTGATCACCATCATCGTCTTCATCATCATCCTCATCATTATAATCATTATCATAACGGGCACGCAATCATTCTCTATCAATTAGCGCAAGCGGCCGGTCTCGCGAGTTTATAAAATTCCCATTAATGGCCGGGCTGTGTTTTATGAACCCCTTAGCTGGGGAAGGTACTTAGTATATTATACTACCCAACCGCGCCGCCATCATTCATCATCAATCAGAGTCCAGAGTTTTGGGCCGTAAAAAAGGACTCCAAACACCAGTCACCACTCACCACTCACCACTCACCAGTCAACAGTCACTCTCAGTACACCGCACCGCATTTATGTGCACATAATTGTTATTACTATATGGACAGCAGCAGCAGCGCACAGATACTCAACAATACAACAGATAGACCTGGACGAGCAAAAGAGATGCCACTCTGGGTCTGCTGCATGCCGATGGTTTATTAATTTATACGATGTGAAACGGCAATCCAGTGGTGTCATAAATTTACAATACTTAAAAACAAACAAACACACACACACAGGACAGCTAACAAATCCTCTTTATAGTCAAAAAGTTAGAACCCCGAGTGTCAGTAATGTAAGTATGATGTATCTATAGAGGAAAAGTAAGTCAAGCCTCGGAATGGAACATCGAATTGGGTTATATCATCCGTTTAGCACCTTCATACAAATTTTTATGGCCACAGCCAGCCATAACGAAACACCGAACGCCTTAACAAGGACATCCACAGCATACACATGCACAGGAGTAGATACAATCATCCCTTTTTGTGATTTTTCGCCTTCTCGTCCTAATGACTTAATTTCTTCTCAATTTGTTAGGCTGCACTGTGTAGTAGTAGTTGTAGAATAATAACGGTAATAATAATAATAATAATATCGCAGTAATAAAACGTTCACACTCGCACACATCTGCGAGTGTGAAACTATTTGTATATCCCTCTCTGATGGCGCTTTAAGTGAGAGCTGAACTTTATGCTTCGTTGTATCTATTATTTGCCTTTTTAGGCTGAAAGTATCTTCTGTGGATGTGTGTGTATGTGGATACACCGCTTGGATGTACTAAAATTGTTCATTTGCTTGCGAGTTGTTGTTTTATTGTTATTACAGCCAATAAAGTCATTGGCTGGAGTTTTATTGACAGCCAGACTCAGAGTCAGTTTGCTGATGTTGATGTTGGTGTAGATGGGTAGGGAGTTGTCATGATGTTGTATCTTTTCCTTCTTCAGCTTTTTTTTTTTTTTTTTAAGTATACATATTATAGAAAAATTATCTGTTGCAACAACATTAATAAACGTTTATAGTTGTTATTTTTTTTTTGTTGAGTTGTGTAGCTACCGGAATATGAATAAGGAAGCTAATAAGTGTGCGACGACGACGTCGGAAATAAATGAAAATCGTTTTACTGCATATTTATCGGTTTATTACATTTGTGATAGATCAATTATCTATCTGACGGTGGAGAGTTAAGTGAGAATATAATTATTGGAAACAAATAACAGCAACAACAACAAGGTTGTTTATTGTTGTGCGGTTGTGCAATTGTTTTGATTTGCGTAAGTCAGGCTTTGAGTGATACGCTGAACTCATGACTTTTTCTGACTTATGGGCGAAGACTATGAACTTGACATAACCTTTAAAGAACAGAAGACCAGAAGAGTCCTTTCAAATGGCCACTGAACAACGACTTCAAAATTTCGATTATTTCACAAGCTGCTGTGTGACATGTGGCCCCATCGTGTTGAAGCCACACAAGTACCAGGTCATCCACTTCCAATTTATTCCAACAAAAGTCAATCATTAGCTGTGATTAAGTCAATGAAGAAGAACCATAGGTCAGCTCTCTAATCCAGCAGCAAACAGTCAACTTGTGTGACGTAAATGACTTCAAGTTTATGATGTCGTTGAGCCGGTAATAGACTTCAACGGTGAGGTGATTTTGCGATGAAAACTTCAGTTCTTGGGTCCCCCTACTTGACCAAGTTCTCGCCTGAAATTCACTGTGAGCTCAATTTGTAAGATTAACGTTGGCTTAAGCTCGCATCTGGAAGCACAATACTCCTGGTTTTTATGAAGTGCATGATATGTTGACTCAAATTTATCCACCAAACCGTTCAATAGTCCCTTTATCCGGACGAGTACGATGACCATGAATTGGAGCTAACCGAGATATTATACAGTTGTCGCAACTGAATGCGAGATTTGATAAAAATTTGAAGAATTGAAGTTAAGTTGAAACTTCAAACCAAACTTCACGTATAAGCAAGTAGCCGTATTGGAGAAATGAGGTGTCCGCATTGAAAAACTACTTCAAAACTCAATCGCTTTCAACTGCGATTCAGGGACCACAACAGAAAAAACAGAAGGACAAATATTTCGCGGAACAGGTCCATGGAACCCAGAGCCTACTTTTTTACAAAATGAAAGGGACATACTGTTCAATGCCCTATTCGAAGGACAATTTGAGAAACTTTTTCATGACAGTTAAACTCTTTGACGTTTGTCAGAACCTCATCAAAGGTGGGACCATAACTGAAATCTTAGGTTTTGTCCAGAGATTGAACCTGGAACTACTTGCTCTGTAGTCAAACGCACTAATACTTGGACCATGGGGATAAAAAAAAAGCCTAAGGAGTCACTCTCGTGTTAAAAAAGCCATTGTTTGTTGGTTTCTTTTTTAAGCACAAATATCCAAATTTCTTAGTACTCCCCGACCGAGTTCGAGCCTACACCCTTTTATTTTCGTTCCTAATGACCAATATCTCAAGACCTCCAAGTCGTGTTTAATATTTATGTATCTGCAACTAAGTCTACAATGAATTATAGGAATAAGAACAACGTACGTCACCAGCAAATACTACTTTTTTACTTGAATTTATAAATACAGCGCCTAACACTGAACCCTGTGGGACACCAGTTCAACCATAAAGACACTCACTGAGTGCACCACAAATCTTGACCATTTCTCCTCTGTTCTTAAGATAAGAACCAATCCAAACCAGCACGAAACAAAGCCTCCATTTTATTCAGTTTAATTTTAAAGCCATGTTCAGATGATTGCCAGGTCATCCAGGTTGTAGATGTGCTGGGAATCGCTGCGAATTAGCTGACAATGACAAATTAATTTGCAGCGTTAAATTGCCAGTTCAGATGGCGATCTGGTAATTGTCTGACAATTAATTTGCTACTAAATTGAAAAGTCAAAAAATTTACCAGTTCCCACGATTGTCAGGTATTTGTGACAAATTTTTCATTTGAAGATCGAAAAATATTTGCAGATCTGGCAATCGTTTGAGCATAGCTTAACAGAATTGTATGCTCAACCGTGTTGAAGGTTGTGTATAGCATATATGACTCCTGGTATACTTGCAAGTTTTATTATTGCTTTCAATGAATGAAGTAACATTCTGTGGTTTTTTTTTTAATAAAAGATCCATCTAAACTCAGTCTTTGTCATATTGCACTTTCAGTAATGATAATGAAATTTCTTGAAAGTATTAAAATTCGTCGGAAACAATATGGAAAGCAATTCTGGAAAGCAATTTTGGAACCGGAAAAGCAATTTTTGACATCATGCTCGATTCATCAGAAAAATTATATTTTGTCCAAATATCTGTTATGTCATTTATTTCTTCGAAAATGTCTTTAACTTTGTATTTGACTTGATTTCAAAGGAGCTAATGAATCGGCACTGCATTTGAATTACTTAAACTTAATCGTTTTGGATTGCATTCATTTAAGTCACAAGAATGCCTTCTTCATGTTGACTTCAATTTAGAAATATGAACTCAATATCATACTTCGGGTTCAAAATCTGAAATACCTATTCATTTTGAAGTCTCTGATTGGGAATTCAATTTATGAAATCAATCTTCTGTGATTTTCAGTGAAGTTATTGAAGTCATTTGGATGGAGTTGTAATGGATTGAACTAAGAACCATGCAATAACGTTTTAAATAAGTTTTGTATCGGATTATTGGATTTCAATTCATTTTAATTGAATTCGAACGTCTTTTCATTTCATGACTTCAAAATTACTTCAATAACTTCACTGAAATCAGAGAAGATTGCATTCAACATAATGGCTGCAGTGGTTGAGGAGCTGAATATCCAGTCTAACAGACTCTAACCCAACTCTGTCTCCTCTACTATGGGTGGTGGGCTAACAGAGGCAGAGACATACTTGGACAAGCAGATATCCCATAAGGATGACAGGAAGGGCAATCAGTTTCGGTCCCAACACATACAGTACGATGATTTGCCAAATTTTTCTAAGAGAAGAACTTTTAAAAAAAAAGTATTTGGCAAGAAAGCTAATAGAAGTAAACGTCTTTTCTTCTTCCGTCTCTACAGCTATATTAGTCGTGACATATCTGTCTGTTAGACAATGCTGTGTGTTCAAGACTCCCTGCCGATAATTATCCATAATTTTTGTTTTCATGGTAGAAGTTGGTTTGCTAGTTTCAACACAATTACTGCTATCAGATGGATCGATACTTCTAGATGCTTCACTGTTAAAAGTTTAAACTTTTGTGTGTATTTCTGAGGGATATTTTCGAAATTTGACTTGATGGAGATTTTTTAGGGTATGTGTCAAGCTAGCTATTTCCATATTTCTATTTTTACTAGGTCTGTTCGCGTACTTTCAGCACTAAAAGTCATAGATTGTGAAGCTTCAAGGATTGGGGGTAGAATTCTTTCAGAAAGAGGTAAAATCACAAAAAGTAAACGAACGCTAAAGCTACAACATTTGCCCACATTTCAGACGTCAAAAGCAAATGTATACAAATACACAAACAACAAAAAATTGCGTACAGCGATCTGACAGATTTGACAGATTTCATGAATCAGTACAAAGAAATTTCCTGCACTAAAATTTGTAGCATGGACACATTTTTTGGACTCTCGTGAGCGCGTTTCGAATAACTACGAAACTATTAAGTATTTGAACAGGGTCTCGTGAAAATTCCTGAAAATTCGTTCTTTTGGGAGAGTATGCGAACAGACCTGCTATTCAATCATTGAAACGTCCACAATGTTGCGAATTATCCAAATTTTTTCATCCCAATTCGCATAGATATTCACGATACGCTTTTACACTTGAAAATCTACCAATTACTCCGAATTTCATGATCGAGGGTTGCCCATACTTGTTTTGAAAGATGATGGCAACAGAGTCATAGTAATGGAAATCGCTATTGGACTACATTGACTCATTTTTGGATTCAAATGGAAGAGAAAAACTAAGAGCATATGTGGTAAGCTGGCCAAACAATCAAGTTAATGAAATCGAAATTCTTACATCTTATTTCCAGACATATAGACTGTATCATCCTGAACTCTAGACCTTTTCAGGGCGTTTCAAGTCCCAAGCTCAGAATAAAATTCAAACACCATATAGGGCCACGAAAAATAGGATTCAGCACATTTACCCGTGCAAGTCCTTCCGTAAATAACATTTGAAAGATGCCTTAAACTCATGTTGTTTTATTTAAAAAAAAAAAACAATATCTTTCTGTTTTGAGAATGATTGTAAAATTTTTTAGACCAACGCCGCAGTAACTAGAGTCAAGGACATACATAAATGGAAATACATTAGGTTGGCTGACAAATGACGGTCTTTTACAGACCGAACTTATGTCCTTGCACCGGAATTGTGTTCAAAAGTCCATTCAAATTCTGTACTCTGGAAACTGATTACCATAAGCCATGTCTTTCAAGAAGAATTTGCTAAGGATTGTCTAATTTTTTTTTCAAGTGAACTTCTTTGGTCAGAAAAACTGGTTTTTATTGTTTGCTTCCTTAATTTGTGGCAAAACTAAACGAATTCTGTGTAGATTTTCCAGAATTATATTTTCTTAGAGTACACACTCCCAGAAAGAGGTTTGGAAAGCACATTGTTTGTACATTTCTGACACATAAATATTAGCGGGCTTCAGATGCATAAGTTTTCGTATGATTCAACGTAGTCACAATCCCTTCTCCTAATAATTTCGAAAAATGAATCAATTTTCCTATCACACCATTGCAGTGTCCTGAACACCATAAACCAGTACCTCAACCTAAATTTAACTCATAAATTCTCCTGAAATTGGACTGAGAAGCATACGTAACCCAAGTTAATGTAAATGATTGCGGTTCTGTTTCTTTTTTGTTTTTTTAACCACTTTTCCGCATATTTCCGGCGATATCTCGGCCATAACTTGAGTAATGTTGGATTTTAACGCGTCTAGGGTTCGGGAATTACTCGCGTAAGCACGGTCTTTTGCGTAGCCCCACAGAAAAAATTCGAACAGTGTCAAATCACATGATCTTGGTGGCCAATTGACGTCACCAAAACATGAAATCACGCGACCAGGAACATTCTCACACAATATAGAAATATTTGGTCGTGTTCTGTGGCTTGTTGCCCCATCTTTTTGGAACCACATATCGTCCAAATCATGATCTTCAATAGTCGGCCAAAAAAAGTCGGTTATCATTCGGCCAACTGCTGCGAACGCCGGAAAATCGATAAATTCGGAAGATCAGCAGCAATATTTTCCACTGACCGTGCATTACGATGATGCACAGGACTTACGACATCAAAGCCGCTTCAACTCTCTTCAAACTATTATGACGACCATAAAGTTACATGAGAGAGGCCCCTGCATGCCTATTTCACCAATCACTCAAAGGATTTAAGCCTGAAGCCTCAATATTGTTTATTTCAATTTTCGGTCGATATCGATCGTGGTGGCCAATTCTTTCTGCAGTGAATCTTGTCTTGAATTTTGCTGGCCTAAAACTTTTGGTAGAAAAGTATTTCATAAACTGATTAGTCTTCCTCCGAAAAATGGTCGAAAAAGGACCAAAACTTACATCAGAGAGTAAATTTTCAAAAACACTGTAAAATCACCCAACCCAACCCTTTAAACAAAAATACGGTTTTTCTAAAAAGATGGGGTCTAGGTGTAGCCAGTTAGCAAGAAGTCGGCTCTATAAAAGGCCAGATTCCTTAGGTGTCTGGATTAAGCAAATTTCACGGGGATACAGCCCACAGTTTCTACCTACCTTGCGAATGACGAGAAATTGAAAGATTTCTACATAGTCTTTCATGAAAAAATCAGTGTTAACAAGGCACACATAGTCTACAACTTAGCCACTTATTTGAAGTTTCCACACATGTACAGCAATTCGACCAGTTGTGTGATCATTTTGACCATGTAATGGGTTCAGCAGACAGAGAAGAACACAAATCCATCCATAGTTCTCATAAGTTATGCGACTACATAGCGTTACAGACCCCATTCGCCCTGAATAGATACAAAACTCCTTCCAAACATGGTCACAGTCGGTGCTAAAAAATCTATCATTCATCTTGAAAAGCCCACCATAGCCAAGTGTTTGTAATGAAAAGAACTATTCAGTCAGCCCCGAACAAAAGAATAATCCTCTCTGACCTAACATGACTAAATGACGAATGTATCTTTCATAACTCCTTCCTGGCTGGTATTTTAGATATTTAACTAGTCACGCAAATAATCATCTCCCGTGACTGCTAATACTCAAAACTAATTTAAAAATCTCAATACACTTCGACACTTGGGCTATTACGTCGTAAGATACTAAAAAAAAAGAAAAAAAATATTTTTAAACTGATCGCTCATTCCCTACCGAAATCTATTATGCTTTTCTTATTTTATTGAACAAACAAAACAAAAAAAAAAACAGAAATATAACTTGCGTACCCTAACTAAAGCGACAAACACGTATGCAATGCAAAACTATTGTCTCTAGTACGAGGTCCTCAACGTATCTATAGGTAATGCCATTGTCTAATATTCAAATGCAGTGCGTGCATTTTTAAGTTTAGCAATTCTAATTTATTTTTATGGACTTACGTAGAAATATGTATGCTCTAATCGTTGTTTAGATACAAAGATACAATAGAAAAGACGTAGAACATCGTCTGTATGTGATTATCTTAACAAAAGATACAAAAACTGTCTCTGAATATATTACAGATGTAAATCTATGATTGCTTACCTCATGATACATCATAACCTCGACACAAAAAAAAAACAAAACAAAAACCCAAACTAAATATGCAAAATCACAGAAGAATCGAGTAAAAAACCGAAAAAAAAAATCCACATACCTCCACGCAATTTCAGCAATCCATCGAAGAAAAGAATGTCACTTCACTACACTTTTTTGTTTTGTTGTAATTTCTCCTTCCAGTCACTTTAATTTCGGCCTTAAAATTTACTATTTATTGGCAATAACCATGGAAATGTTAACCGCGCGCAGTTAAACGTCAAAAAAAAAAAACCAGCAAAAAACGTCTCAGCGATTCGCTCTCATTATGTCTCGCTGGTGATGGGTTTATGACAAAGATGCATTTTTTTTTAGTCTTCCGTCGTTTGTCAGATGGATGATCATTAAAACAAATCCAACAAATAGTTCACACACCGTTATACTAGAATGGAGCGAACAAATTTCACTAGAAAATACCGATTTCGCTGTTTCTATTACCATTTAAGTACCGTGAAAGGCCAAACAGGACACAGTACACGTACCTACACCCAACTTAACGATGTTGGCCACGAAACAATGGAAATATAATTACTATAACTATTTTCGTCTTTCGTCCCTTAACGGTGTGCAAAAAAAAATTACAAAAAAAAAAATAACAAAAAAACGTATCAACAACAACAAGAGAAGAACAAAAAAATAAGTACAAAACCCCGAAGAAAATTAGTAGTATTGAGTAGTATAGTGTAGTAAGTAGCAGCTAAAAAAAACTCTCAATCGCCGCCAGAAAAGAAGCTGCCGCCGTTGGCCCGCGCACACTACAATCAAGTTTATGACCGAATGCCATAAAACGTTATTGTGAAAAACTCTTGAGCCGTTGGATTTTTCCTTTTTGCTGGTTTGCCTCCTCCCGAGGAGTTCACATTGGGAAAATGTTGTTGTTTCCTCACAAAATTTCCCATGTGTTTGTCTGTTTGTCTGTTTGTGTGGTGCCACGAGAGAGAGAATGAAATGGTGAGCGAGAAAACAAGAATGGGAGTGTGTGTTATTTTATGTATCTGTAGTGTATCTATAGCCGAGGAAAGGAACAAATTATAAGCAAGCCGATAGATATGTGTTTCGCCTGTATATAGAGGTGCCATAGATACACATTCCAATGGCCGTGTGTTTGTGAGTAAATAAAAAAAACAACTGAGAACGAAAAATTGTGTATTCCTCGTTGGAACGACGATACCCAGTGAGTGAGTATCCTAATATTCTTGAAAAAAAAATTACGCTTTTAAGGGTTGATTTTTCCAACTCGGGGGCGGCGGTGGTGGTACTAAGCAAGCAATGATAAAATATTTAACCCCCTCCCGATGGGTGGCACAGCGGAAACGGAAAGTACCGAGAAAGTCCATTTTGCATTTCGTTTGCCATTATGCATGCCGCGGGGGCTACTGTGTTACTTCTGTGTGCACACAGAAAATTAGGGGTTTTCAACATTGTGTATACCGTTTGCGTTGGTTTTGCAACCCCAAATGTTTTATGGGTCTTCGGGTTTTTATGGCGCTAACCCTGTGCGCGCCTGATGGTGGTGGCTTTTATGAGTGTGCCGAGCGCGTCCATAATGCGCGCTACCACCACCAACCCCTAAGTAAAGGGAATTGCGCGAATGAAAGCCATTTGCTCGGATTGCAATCTCTTGTGGACGCACACATACACACTCTCAATAATGGGCCAACGTGTGTGTTTTTTTTTTCCAAGGGATTTCCAAGGGTAAACTGACAACCCCCAGGAAAAATGTTTGCCAAGGGGCTGAAAATAAATATGTACGTAACTACCGAAATGGGTTGTACTGGGATCTGGTTATGGCTTTCGGTGTATCTTTTCTCGTTTCTTTTGGGGCTGTGCCTGGGGCGTCGTCGTGTGTGTGTGTGTGTTGTGTGTGTTTGTGTGAATGTAGATGTCAAATGCAGGCTGCGAAAAGGAAAATTTATGAGTTTTCTTTTGGGCTCTTCTGTGGATAAAGTAAGCAAAGACAGAGGGGACGGTATGGTACAGGTTTTGTGTTTTTTTGGGAGAAAACTAATCAAATCGAAATAAAGACGAAGGAAGAGGAAAACATGCGGATTTTATGATTCTAGTTGGTGTGTGCGGTGTTTTCTTTTGGGAACTCTGGCGCTCGGTGTGTGTACAGTTATTTAGTTTAATAGCAGCTGACTTTGTTTGATTAATTTAAAAGCAATTTTGGTAGCAAGTCATGTGGTAAATGAATTCAATTCAATTACAATGAAAGTTTGTATGCCATAGGATGGGTGGAAGGATTTGGGTTTTATTGCTGTGTACCTACCTACTTTTAGAGGCTTTGGAGATTTAGGTGACAGGAATTTAACTGAATATTGAAGGAATCTGGCAAAAGTTTAACCTTCTTACTCTTAAACACATATACAGGGTGTGCCATGTGAATATTAAAAAACTTTTAAAAAAACAACCAATCTCCAGATATGAGGTACCAACACTTTTGGTCATGCAATGGTATTGCAAGTATCTCCTTTCCCTAAATGCAGCAATTTTGCTTGTTAAGGGCGCCAGAGACTGCGATATGGGTCTCATCGGTCATCGAAATTTGCTTCCAAAAACCAGGTTCAGTGTCAACCATTCGACCGATTGTGCAGCCCTATTCCAAGCGACATGGACGCTGTTGGCAACATTCTTTGACTCAATTGCACTTTAGATGGAAACAAATGGAAATCATCCTTCAAGTTGGTTCCACAGACGCTAAAATGCTGAGCACTGCGACGATATGTGGGTTCTCCGCAACAGTCTCTCTTACCGCCTCAAGCAGTTCATTGGAACGTCTTGGGCGTTGATGAACGGCATGTAGAGGATATCCCACTTTTCAGTGCTCAACAAAATTCGAAAGCAAATGACGAAAAGTGTTGTCAAACGGTGCTTGTTGGTTACGATATGCACATTGAGTTAGGACAACTGAACGACTATTTTCAATGTACAGCACATTGTTTTGGTAAAGAGCGACTCATGGTTAAAATTGTGCTGAATTGACATTTCAAAAACATGTCTACTCAAGTCAATGGATTGATAAACGTCAGAGTTATTCAATATGTACATACCGACCTAAAAGATGGCGCACCCGTGTTTCTTACAAAAGTTATTTTTCCTGAAATATGTGGTACTGGGTGCCCATAGATTGCCATCGAAATATGTAGGTTAAGCCAGTTGTTCTTTTTCTCAAGCGAACAATCTGTATGACCTACCGTTTCGGGCTCTTGAAAAGCTTGAAGAAAATTCACTGGTTTGGATAAAAATTTTGTTCAGCCATGGGTCACATTTCTGGTTAAATTGGTACGTCAATAAGCAAAATTGCAGTATTTGGGCTAAAGAGCAACCCGAAGAGATCCCATTGGACAGACAAAACAACAACGTCGCGGGCTCTTTTTGCCACACAGACCGTGAAACCATTGCGTTGCAGGTAATTGTAGTCATCGAAGCAGAACCAAATTGGTATACACTAGTGGCCGATTACATGTTACTACTCGGACGAAGCCACTGATTCAGGAATATTCTCAGAAGAACCACCAATTGCTCGATTCAGAAAACTCCCCAACCACGTAAGTACATTCCAAGTGGAAATATGTAGAATCACCGAGGTCTGCAGGGACGTGTCATCTCTGAACAGCAAAAATCATATGGACATCACATAGTTAGCCAAACACTCATCAAAGCCATCACTATCAATCAATTCAAAACTGATCAAGAGGTGTAAAGAAAAACTCAAACTTCTCAGCTAAACCCCCAGCAACACGCTGGTGGATTCAGGGTACACATGGGCTTAGAAGGGAACGAAATGACACCTGCCAACTCACACTCAATCCAAAACCTCATCAGTCTCCTCATTCCTAAATAACTTTGGAGACTTCCACGGAATGTCCAACCCATAATGGAGTGCACTCTTGTCATACCGGCTTTCGAGACTACTTTGACTACAATAGACCACAACCGACCTTTCTACTTGGTATCCTCACAAGCCACAAGCCAATGTCGGCCCTCACTAGAAGAATGAGAATAAGCATAATGCAGAGGCTGCATACTACATAGAACTTTTAGACCAACAGCTCTAGCAGACAGATTTTCCCGTCGAAGAGCTAAAATCCTACTTTTTTGTCCACAGTCCGAATTTTTCATGTTCGTCTCCACTTCTTCATGGAATGACTTAGAGTAGAAGGCAAAGATAGACATCTGCAGCGAATGAAATTATAAAAAAATAGAACTGCGGAAAAGTATTCACCTACATTAGATACATTCACCTAAAACTGTAACAAGTTCATTCTATGTAGGATTAGTATCTACCATTTATATGGCCACTAGTGTATGTAAAGAGTTTTTCAATAGGCACATAACTATTTTGTATTTTAATGCAAATGCTGCCTTAAAGTTTTGGTATAAAGTGTTTATGTCAAATTACGGCCAAAGATTTATGTTTTTATTTCAATAAAGTTTATGAATGAGCAGCATTTTAAAATTATTAAAAAGTACTACCGAAACTCAGAGTTGGTAGTCGCAACTTTAAGAGGGATTACTCCAATTTTCGGGCGTAATAATCGTCCCACCAGATAGACTGCGCGTAAAATAGTGTATATATTCGAGTTAATATGTATACTATTAGATGGTCGTATTTCAGTGAGATAACGCACAGGTCTTAGTACGGAAAATATCGCAGCCTTAGATGCTTCCGTTCAAAATGAACCCCATCAGTCGATTCCACACCGTTCACAGGAACCGGGAATCTCTCACAGTTCACATGGTGTCCAATTTCGGACACCAACAGTTCTTGATACCCACAATCTGGGTATATCCTCCAATCGCACATCCCAAGCCAGATATTCTGTTTCTGTGCATTCGAGGCACAAACTAGCTTAGCTGACGCCTCGAAAGGCAAGTAGGAGACAGAAAGTCTCGTCCTACACCCTTAAAAGACTAAATTTACTCAACAACTACCGAGAGCTCAGTCAAACTTCTACGATTGGGTTCCGTAAAAGATTCAGGAGGCTCAACGAAAAAGACGGCGGAGAGTGGGAACGAGCCGTATTTTATCATCGATGAAACTGATCGCCATGTTATGGTCAATGGAGTATTTTTGACCAGAATCGGATAGACCTAAGTTAAGTGATATGTGGTTCTAACAACATGGTGCCACACGCTTTGACTCAAGAACTGAAGCTGACCGTGCCCTGAACATGTACGAAATCGATTCCGTTTTCATTGCGAAATCATTCTCAACAATGACAGCCATTTCTGGCTCAGGAGTTTATTACTTACTATTTTTAAGGTAACTGGAAAATGGATAATTTGGAAAATTTTTCAATGAACCGTGCTGTCTCCAGAAAGGCTGTTGCATCACACGTCTTTCTAAGCTCCATTGACTATAGGTTTTATGATATTGGCCTCTTTTGTGCCTAAAATTCAATCATGAATTTCTCTATACTGGCCTAATGCTTTAACACATACGTATTTGGTTCTCAAAATTGTTCAAATATTCAGAAATTCTTTCCATTACTAATGGGAAATTCTTAATGTGAGATTATTTCCCACTGAAAGTGAGCAATTATTTCACTTCTATGGGAGTAATAACTGAATTCTTTAGAGATGCTCTCCTGTTCTCAATAGTTTCTGCAGAGAATAACTTCTGAGAATAATGAATACAAACAAAGTACTGCGGCTCTTAACTACAACATTCCTTTCCTCTTCAAGAACGGTCCTAGCAATTTCTGAAATTGAGCAAACTGAAACTCTTAATCCAGTAACAAAGCGAAATTAAATTTATTTCTGGGAACTAATCTCGCCAAACTTTCATCTTAAATTATTAAATAACAACCATTCGTGTTGTTCCATTCTTTACACGAAAGGATACCGTGTCCGCAGGGAAATTTGTTATTTAAAAAGATTTCTCAGGACAGTTTTACTCTCGAATGTTTATCAGATGCTCGCGAGAAGTGGTACCATGAAAAAACTTTTCGCTGTTTTGGCTAGGATTCGAACCTGTAACCATTTGCTCCGTAGTCCATTGCACTAACCACTTGAGCCACGGTGCCCACCCATACATTAGAAAAGAGGAATTTTAATCCCTCTGCAGGTGAAATAAATTCCCATGTAGAGTAAATTTCCGTAGGATTATTTCTTTGCGTCTCTCGCAATGTGTTATGTGAAAGTGGGTTCGACGTGATACCACGGTTGCCCCAAGTGGAGTATTCCTATAGACAGTCATAGCATAGCCAGGCACAAAGGAGATACAAATGCCAGACAGTTTTGTGAGAGAAACAATGATGACAGTGATCAAGGTTTTGAATGTAGGCGATATCTGGCAGACGTTACCACGCGAGTTACTCACATCTTTAATAGGCCCATTATTATGCCTGTAAATCGCAAGTGCTGACGTCAAATAAGTTCAAAAACAAATTCTTTGACACAAAATACTCGGCCAGTCTAACCTTCTCCTCCCTGACAAAACGGCACCCAAGGCCATGCCTATGCCAAGCTTCCTCAAAAAATCCATTAACAACTTCAAAAACATATTTTCGCTTTGTGCACAATTAACATTCTAAGCATTTTTTTTTTTTTGTTTTTTGTTCTTTAAATTGGTTTTCTCCCACACATCCTAATTTATTTTTAATTTTTAATATCACTATAACTCTTCGCATCGCATAAGTATATATAAATCAATTATAACGCAACACTGAATAAAAAATAATAAATTACCCCAAACGTCTAGACCTTTCATCCCGCTAATTTGTTACATTAATTCCGTTTGATATGTAGGTGAATTAAAAAAGCCAAAACAATCGTATAAATCTTTGAAATATTTAATAAAATTAAAAATTAAATTAATTTATTACCCATCGTGTGCCCATCATTTGTCACCGAATGGCTTTCATAATACAAAATGAAAGAAATTTTAATGAAAAAAAAACAGCAAAAGGAAACGAAAAACAAGAAAAAATTAATTAAAATATAAACATGGCTACCTACGCGCTCCAATTATCAAAGGTATGCATGGGCTTCGTGTTGCGGCTCGCTTGGTTGGTCTGATAAGAATGGTCTTACACTTGGTAAGGCGTGCATTAAAGCCTCATTAAATTGCCTGTTTGGGGTAAGAAAAAAGCTGACGGTTTTCCTATGCCTCTGGCCATTAAGTCGAACACCCACGGAGTGCAAGTGCAGTTTTGAAATGCACACACATGTAGAGAGATACATGACCACATGCTTCATGGTTGGAATACTTTCAAGGCTCAGGATTATTGCCGCGGCGGCAAGTACTCTCTGTTGGCACAGATGCTGCACCAATTGGAATCGCTTCTTTCTCCATCATAAACAAATGATGAGAGACAGGGAGAGGGAGAGATAGATTGAGTGTGTGTGTGTGAGTGTGTGTGTGTATGATGTATAAAAACCTATAAAACAGCGGGAGTTGCACATGCACATACGCTTTGAAATTTATACTCCATCACACGCACATCGATTACGTTTCCTTTTTTTCTTTTTTTTCTTTTTCAAAATGAGTTCATCCTTTTGGGCGTTTGTTCTCCTTTTTTGTTAGTATGAGAGGAGAACGTTTTCCTTTTGATCGTAAAGTGAAGAAAAAAAATCGAAAAAAATCTGTTCCACTTGCTGGCAAGAGTCCTTTTTTTTTCCCTTTCCTTTCCTTTCCCTTCTTGACACACACAATGAAGGAATCGTAAATTATTTCCATTTTTATTTTTATTTCTTATATGGGGAAGTGGAATTCCATTTATGGATCGATATTTGGTCAAGAAAGACTGCAGAAAGCAAAGAAAGAAAAACAAAAAAAAAAGGACGAATGCGGTGGATCATGACTGAAATATTCTGTTGCCTTGGCAGAAGCCTAGCGTCTCGTCGTAACCGAGCGCCTTCGTTGTCCTCGGATTGGAATGTAATCAAGAAGATGATTCGTTTCAGGTTTTTATTGCACAAAATTGATAAATAGTAAATATGGCGAAGATAACGAGAATACTCGTATTCTTGGGGAGACCCGACCCGACCGAGCTAAATGTTTAATAAAAATCAACATTTCAGCAGTATAACTGCGGGCACAATAAATATTTACGACGGCGCTAATTCGCTTTCGGTAATAAACAATGCGGGGAATATATTATGATTGTCTATGTGGAATTTTGTCGATTGAATTTAATTCATAATAATTCCGAGCGGAATTGGTAATTCATTCGGAAGTTATGGCCTGTGGTACTTGATTGGTCCAATTAGGCGGGCGATGTCGCATTTGGCGCAAGGAAATGTGTACAGTGTCGAGAATGTCACGAGGACTTCGCGTGAGTACGACCTGTCTCATGAAGCCGATCCAATGAGTAGCTATACGGTCCAACTGGTGGTGTCCAACGCATTGCTGACCGAATGTCGAGTGCTTTTCAATAAGGACATAACATTTTTGTACTTAAAAAAAAACATAAAATAACTGGAATATCGAGTTGAAATTTATTTCAGATACAGTACATATATTAGATTTTAGTGAAAAATTGAATTTTGTTCATATGAGACCACCGCGAGTACGTCCGGAGCGATCGATTCTTTTAAGACCACTTCTCGACACTCATCCACACATATCGGCAGGAAGGTTGGCGATTTTGCATTCGAGAATGTTCCTGACCACCACTGCCATTGTTGGCTTGCTGACATAAGCCAATTGCTTAACATAATTCCAAAAAAAAACAGCCCATTCGAAGAGACAATTTCTCGAGATCAGACTATAACCGAACTGCCCCCTAAAAAGACCAATTGTTTGAGCAGCTATGTGACATGTGGAAGCATCTTCTTGGAACCACATGTCAAATCCATCTGATTCTGGCCAAAAATATTCTTCCAATATGGTACGAGAGGGAACTGTAATATGGCGGTAATTTTCATCGACGATTATTACGATCGAAAATTGAGGTAAGAGCTCAATTGAATTTGTGACCAACCCTCTCAGAATTTCGGTAGCAAGTTTCAAGTATTTTTAAACATTGTTCGATAGAATCCTTTACTACAGTAAAAATGTAGATTTTGGCTAATATTCTGACATTGACAAACTCTAAAAAAAGGTTTAAGGATACGTTTGTATTAAAGTACAAAATTGTTATGTCCCTATTGAAAACCCCTTCAGCTCCAACCGACCAGTATGCCATTTGAATCCACCAGAACAGCGTAACCAGTGATTCCATGATCATCTGGTAATCGGACACCCTTTTGTCTCGAAATGTTAGAGTGCAACTTTCTAGTTATACTTAAAGTGTTTGCAATCTTCTTTTAATTAGTTTAAATCAAAGAGATTTAATTAATTAAACGATTTCGCTATAAAAGGCTTTTGTCCATTTCCGGTAAAACCCGTACCCGTAATCAGATTGAAATGTAGAACTAGATCAAATATTTACATACAAATAAAAAGTGTTTATGTACGTATAGGGGAGGTCCACATGTCTTATATAAGTTGGTGCTACTTAATTTTATTTTATTTATTCTGAGAATACATTTTAGCGTGGCAGATCGTTTGATAATCCCATCATCAATTAAATTTTAAATGGTTTTAGGCTGCTTGGTTACTGTTCTCGACTTAGACTCTAATTTGCATAGCTCGGGTTACTAGGAAGTATGGTGACGTAAAATATTTCAGTAAAATTAAGGCCGCTTTAGGCATTCTGTCATTCTAGACCGAATGGAGAAAATATAGCATTTGCACTATATCCGTCAAAATACTGAACTTATCCGTGGAAAACATTTGACTATTGACTCCGAACAATGGTCCAGGATTGCAAGGACATTGAAATACAAATTTCTCCACTATTGCACCGCTTTGCCCCGCTACGGTTCGATTTGTTTCTCCATTCACCTTATTTTGAGAAATTGTATGTCTAGAAGCAGCAGGAATCTACTCGTACTAGTAGCTCCGAACACTCTTTTTTAAGAGAAACATCCTTATCCTCGGTGTGGCTAGAGTCAATCAGAATTTGCAATTTTTGGGCAATCTTCCCGAATTGGGTTACTAACTCCGGCCCCTTATTCTAAAGGCATACAACGAAACTGATCCTTCAGTTTGGGGGTCCTACGTCGGGGTGACTTCCCTACCTCGGAACATTCGATTAGTTCCAAAAAGACAACCACAAGCCTTGAAAAAATCGAACTTGATGAGCAACGATGTTTGAATCTGCTCATGATATGTTCGGACCATGAACAGACTGCGTGCAGCTGGGGAGCTAGCACATGCACTAAACTGCAATAAAGCAGATATCACTGCTGTCCAGGATAGAATGGATACAATGACTGTTGTGTACAGAGAACAGAACCAGTGCTCTAAACAGGCCCCAACTATACAGGCATTAGTCTCCTTAACATTCCATACACCGTCCTGTCAGCCCTGTTGTGTGAATCCCTAAAAGCAATTGCTTACAAGCTGATTGTCCTCTTACCTATTAGTGCAACCAAACAACCAAATATGAACTCCACGGCAGATCCTGGAAATAATCCAGGAAGTCCAGATCGATACTAACCATTTTTTTTTAACGATTTTAAGCCCCCTTTTGATTGAATTTAACTACACTCGTCAGAGTGGTCACTGGATGCCGATGGAGAATGCTCACTCCTTCGTAAAGGTCGGAAACAATTTTGCAGAGTCCTCTGACTGTCAAAAAAGGGTTCAGACAAGGCCGTACTTGAGAAAATTTTCCGAAACTCATAAGTCACCTACAGAGTCCGTGCAATTATTTACATAAGCTGATGACACTGATATCATTGCCAGGACACAGCGAGCTGTCACTGATGTGCTCGGAGATATTGGAACAAAATCGTAGCTGTGAATGAGGGCAAAATCATGTACGAGTATGTACTGCTGTCAAGAAGAAGGATGAATAGAAAGAACAGAACATGACAGGAGTCAGGTATATCTGTGACGTAGTTAAGAACTGGGCGGCAGCCCAGTTGACACCACAGTAAGGTTCAGGCCCAATGAAAGCAGATCCTGAACCAGCTCTGGCTAGTTCATCTGCAGATTCGTTGATTACAGTCCCCTGATGACCTGGAACCCATCCGTAACCATCGTAACAGCATTTAACTGCCATGGAGTCCACTAAATTGGACGACACCGCTCTAAGAGCTGCCTGACTATCTGAAAAGATGTATTTTGGGCTAAGTGCGGCAATGCCTTGTCAAGAAACACTAGGAAAGCTCCATATAAGACACTCATCATCCCAGTTCTATTCTTTGGAACCGAAGCATTGATTTTAACGATTTTCAGTCCTGTTTGCATTGACGGCCTTTGGAGGAGAAGACTTACCAGCGAACTCGATGAACTGTACAGCGACATCGACCTCGTCAGAAAGCATCCATCAGTCACCTAAGATCGCTGGGACATGTTGAGCTAATGAAAACCAACGCTCCGCCGCGAAGGGTCTTCGATTCCAACCTGGATGGACAACGTAGTAAAGAAAGACATCCCCTTAGGTAGCAAGCACAAGTGGAAGAGGACCTAAACCAACTTGGAGTGCATACCTAGAGGCAGTTAGCCAAATACCGCGTAAACTAGGGAGGCTTGTTGGCTGAGCCCTAGGTCCACGTTGTCTCACTAGTCCACAGAATCGAGCAATGTGTGAATAGAAGTTATGGGAAGGTAGATAGTTTTGTCAGGGAAATCGAGTTCAGATGAATGCTTCTACCAAATAGGGTCTGAGCTAGCTACCTCTTAATACAACTATCAGTACCAATCTAATACTCCCCATACCAACGCAACCAATTAGGCATAGAGTATCCCTAATGATTCCTTCCTCAACATGGCTGATCTAAAATGGTTCAACTTAGCAGGACATAGGTGCCTAAAACCTTCTCGCCTGTGTTAGATCAGAGAAAATCTGGGGAAATTTTAAAAATTAACAGGTCAGGCTTACAAATAACAGTAGGGATTCTCTCTAGCAATTGTCTTCTGAGGAAGCACCCCATGAGGCATGGATTATCAAATACTGCAGTGACCTTCACGTCTCGGAGGACATGACACATCTACTCTACGAATCCCAAGGCATAGCTCGGAGTAGACTCAAGCATCTGAGAAAGTAATTCTTAAACGACTTAAACAGGAAGTTCAATCCGCGACCCAAATCAATGAGAAAGTAAAGTAAAGGAAGAGATGGTTGCAGGTTCAGGTTTGTCATGCCAATGGTTCTCTAGGAATCGCAGTGGACCTACTATGATGTCTACTGGAGTGACTTCGCTGAGATTACACCAGCAGCTCCAGACTAACTGAACAACTTAGATCATACTTTCGATCACCATTCTGTATTTCTCGCCATGCGGCCGTTTGTTCGAAAGTTTGAGTCCTCGAAACCAGGAGCTCAGTCTACACAAAGTTTGTACCTCAAATCTTAAAGCAAATTCTTACACATTAAGTTTAAAAAAAAAAAGTGTTTTTAACTATAAACAATATCTCACCTCTGTCCCTCACCTTCTTCACTCGCATAAGAATCTCGTCGAGCATCAATTTTCACTTTATAGGGTGACCAGACCGAACAAACAAAAAAAAAAAAAAAGCACAATCTTTTCGCAAAAAACACTCAACTAACTCTCACGGTCCCACGAGAGTGTAGGTACGAATTTATTTAAAACTTTATTGTTTGATAGCCTCGCCATAAAAGGTCACATGCACCATAAAACAACGGTACGCACCAATAACTAATAACAACAAACCGCAACTACAAGTATCTTTCGTTGTTTTTTTTTCGAAAATTAAGGTAAAATTATAAATCAATCAAAATTCGAAAAGAAAAAGACGCAAAGAAGAGGAAAAAAACCAAAATTCTCCAACCACCATGGCATATTCTCATTTATAAATCATTGTTTATGATTGTTATTGGCATTTACAGTGAATAAAGAACAACTACCAGCACATAACAAACAAACTTAAACACACAGCGAAATAAAAACCGACGAACGAGATGATGGGCACAATATAACGATGATGATGATGATGATGATGAGGATGGTGTGATGAATTTTATTACATTCATCCGCAGTTCGGAACCGAATTGCACATAAAATTAACGCACACAGTTCTGGGTTGACGTTTTGTTCAAAAATTCTTCCCCGATTAGTACAATCCGGGGTTGGCTTTGCCAAGATCAACAAAAACAACAAAAAAAAACAATCAAATCAAATCAATTTAGTAGTAGTAGTAGTACTGGTCACAGTTGCACTTGAGATAGATTTTTAATTGGGCTTATCGACGACGACGATGACCCCTTGGAATCGAGATTTTGTTGTTTTGGTTCACAGAAAAACCCGAGGAGGCTTCGCTCGCAGCACCCAATGGCAATAGTACACACTTTCTCCAGCAACTTATACGACGGTACTAAAACCTCCCATTGTAAACGTTGTGATTTTCGTGAAGGAATAAAAGTCTCCGAAAAAATGTATCTCGATACTTTGCTGGTTGGTTGGCGTTGGCTGCCTGGGTACTGGTTCTTGGTGTTTTGATGTCGTGCGGTTGATTGTTACTTGGGCGCGGACTGGGGGAGCCTCCCTGAGACCGGTTATTTTGGCGACCATACCACTGTGTTGGGTATTGGGTGTATGGTGTGTGTGTTCCACATGTATGTACTTACATATGAGAGGGGGGGGGGGGGGAGAGAGACGGTTTAGACGACGTTTTGGATTTTGCTTGAGTGGTCGTCGCTGTGAGTGTGATGGAGAAGTCATCATCGTTTGTGTATGGTTGGCGGTATAAATCGTTTTTCTGTTTTATTATCGCCGAGTTGAGTGGTAATTTTCAAACAGAGATACGAAGTGCACTTGTGTACCTACACACATGCTGACGAACCGAATGGTTTATGTGATTATCTACATCATCTGCAGCGCAATTCAATTGTGAGCATCTCTTCTCTTATCCGAGTTTTGGTAGGACAACAGGACAGGACGTACAGAGATAACCTCTTCAAAATTTATATCATTTCATGTTTCTATGGCTATTTAAAGCGATGGCTTTATTGATTTACAATACTTAATTACACGGTTCAATAAATGTACTGCTACTCTTGAATTATGCACCGTAAAGCCATAAACAACTGATGGCTGTTCTGTCTAGCAACAATGCCTATGCCTACCTTATGACAGGGATACCATCACAGAGAACGGATGGGGGGGCTGCAAGAGGCTGTTTAAGATGATAGGTTGGCTAATGAAAATGGAAGCCGAGGCAATTGTGTTTGAAGCGTAAACAAGGTCGACGCCATTCAATAAGCCTGATAGATTGGAAGTGAACGTTTGCAATCTATACAGATACATACGTAGGGGCGATAAAATGCATTATATATCGATGCACGTGTGGAGAACCGACTTTGGAGGACGTATTCTGGTTTCTATTCTGGAACTTAGCTTTTTTTTTTAGACTCGACCAAGAGGAACTTAGTCAGGAAGCGGCTCAACGAGAAGTGGAGAACAAGGAATCCTCACTATAAGAGATTTTCACTAGCTGTCTTGACATTGAAGGGCCTTCTTTTAAAGGCGTTAAAGGGGAGTAACTTGGAAAGATAAATGACAAGCACAGCATTACCCATTGACTTTACTAGACGCTCGTCACAAAAAAAAAGTATCTATTCCACTTTCGTGGATACGTATGTACATATGAAGCTCAGTAAGGAAATCAGTCACGAGAAGCTTATCACTCCCCTTCTCTAAGTTCGTGTCCTAGTTGGTATACATTCAGTCAAAATGTGACTTTGACATCTGTCATCTATTTGGACGCAAAGTTTGAACGCAATCTGTCGACCAAAAATATAAGTTAACCTCAAGTTCTATCAACGATTTTTACTATAAGCAGAGGGTTTGTTTGAAATTTTCTGCTCCGAACGGAGTTTCTTGTTCGAATGTCGGGAAGATGTTGGAGAAGTCCTAAGGGGACTCTGTAATATCGAGAACAAAAGTGTTTGAGATATTGAAAGGCAGGGCCGTAAAATAGTTGAAAACTTGCCTCATCCAAGACGGCCTGCAATGGCAGTTACTGACTGAAACATATTCAAAATTTCTCACTATAGTTTGAGAGAACTTTCCAAAGAGCTATGCCACATTTTAGGTGATGTTTTGCGCATTAGAAACGTCACAGCACTGGTTATTCCGAAAGAACTGAGTTTTCATCTCACAAATCGATCCTTGTAAGCGATTTTACAACCAAAAACGCTAAAAATATGATCTAGTCCACACCGTGTGCTCTAGATATGGCAATTATTTCTTGTTTCCGAAACACAAATTGAAACTTTGTGGGACTCTTTTTGAGTCAAACTGAAACAACTGAACTCGATCCCGGAATATTCCTGCACAAAATATATGAATAACTGGATTGTTCGTTGGAAAACATGAACCACATCAAAATTGGGCCTGATTTATGCTTTCTGAAGTCTGTACAAAAGGACAAGGGTATACCAACGGTACTGACATTATTGGCAGGACACTGGATATGGTCACCGCTAATATTCCAGCAGAAGCTGCCAAAAATGGCTCCAGCGATAAATGAGGGCAGAATTAGATACACTTATTCAGTCAGCACCGAGGGCGCCGTGGTTCAGTGGTTAATGCGTTAGACTGTGGACCTAAAAAGTTTTTCACGGCCCCACCTCTCGCGAGCGTCTGACAAACATCCGATAGTACAAATGTCCTGCAAAAGCTTCTCAAATATCAAACCGCCCTTCGGATACGGCATTACGCAGTAGGCCCCTTCCATTTGTGTAAAGAATATAACACGCACAACACGAATGGTTGTGAGAAGCTAGGCCCTGGGTCCTCCATCGACCTATTGCGCCAAGTATACATATTCAGTCACCACAGAGACTTCGACCTTTTTCAGTAGTATCGCCAACTTGGTAGGCAACTGGATCTTCATTGGCATACCAATCTTCTCCAATCTGTTCCGAAAACTGGTCGTTATTCCCTCCCTGGTATAATACTGAAGTGCCTACTCTTCGCAATGTCAATGGAAATCCAGATCTGCCTTAAATTTTACATACTCCCAGCAAGTTTGTTCCCTTTTTTCGCCAACCTCTATGCTTCAGCTAATCATTAAGTGAACACTTTCATGAACCTTCTTAGTCTCAGTTGGCTTACGGACCCTACTGTGCATATTTTCCTCACAAAAGCATGGATTCTTGAACGGTAGGTCCACAATGGTTAACCTAATAGAATTCTTTTCAAAAACACTAATATCCTTCATTTCATGGCTCAGATCGTACCTAGAGCATCGCCAGTATAAAGTTATCTTTAGATTTTCAGTCTTTGTTCCTTAAGGTAGTACCCACCTCTACAGATTCTCTCTTTCGTTCTCACATTGACCACATTGTACTAAAGGCCAATTCTTCTCTGGGTTTCATAAAGCGCTAAACTGATCTAAAGAACTTTCGAGCCCTTAAGCCTCTCTAATCTATACCCTATATACCGCAAGCAGGGTACTAGGCTTAAGTTTTCACCGACAATAGTTGTATAATAGTGCTGAAAAGTTTACAAAGGGTTTTTCAATAGGCACACAACAAATTTGTATTTCAATATAAGCGCACCCTTAAACATTTTTCAAGACCTGTCAATCTCAAAACATCACTCAAGGACTATATTGCTGTCAGTTCATGAACGAGCACCGTTTAAGAGCGCAGCTGTAAGAGCGCTTACATTGAAGCGTGAGTTCATAGGAATCGGGAATCTCTCGGTCTATATTGCGGCGAATTGGCTTATTAACGTCTTGGTCTCCACCAAGTCAAGAACAATTTAACTCAAAACTGAAACCACTTCATCAATTGAAGAGCCTTTTGTTTCGTTTAGATGCAAGTCTCCCAAGACTCACAGTTTGGCTGATATCTATGGCCTTTACTTGATAATTTATGGATCATAGTTAGGTCCCTGCGGTACGCGACATCGATAGATTCTTTCCCTGGCTGTGCTAGCGAACATACAGCAGATGATGGCAGGCTTAAGTTCTTATTTTGTATCAAAGGATTTGTGGTGTTCTCTTTCCCAGTGAGGGCTTAGTAATTCGCCTTCGCCTTGTCTTACCCCTCCCCTTACCCCCTACTTGAAGACACACTCGACGCTGAACAAGCAGGTTTCCACTCTGGATCCTCCTGTGTCGACCACATCAACACCCTGCGGATCATTATCGAGCAACACTTCATCTGTTGTTCATCGATTTTAAAAAGGCGTTTGACATTGTCAATCGGGTAGCATTCCAGATAAATTAACAGCAATTATCAAGGCTACATATGATGGGTCCACATGTCACGTATTGCACAGATGAAGGCTGTCGGAGGAATTCGAAGTCCAAAGTGGGGTTCGGCAAGGCTGCATACTATCACCAATGCTATTTTTATTGGTGATTAGCGACGTGCTAAATACGGTCTTATCAACAGAAAATGGAGGAATTCGATGGACTCCTACATCTGAACCCAAACACCTAGACTACGTGGACGACATATGCCTGCTGTCACACAGAATCAGTGGACCATCACCAAATGACAGCAAATGTGGAGAGGGAAGCAGACATCGTTGGGCTGGAAATTAACTCCGAACTGCGATACAGGACATTATTAACCGAACTAGACCCTAGAGAGTTTCTAATACCTGGGGAGTATTGTCTCAACCGATGGAGGAACCGAACTGGATATATCCAGCCGAATAGACAAAGCAAATCTGCGTTTGGGATGCTATCTACAGTTTGGCGTAGCAATGCGATTAGCTTAACCATAAAGCTACGACTGTTCCGTTCCAACATTGAATCCGTGCTGCAATATGAATGGGGTACCTGGAGGGTGACCGCCACTATGACGAGGAAGCTGCAAACGTTCGTCAATAGGTGCTTGCGTTATATCTTAAGGATTTTCTGGCCAAACCGTATCTCCAATGAACAACGCTATCAGGGAACGGGCCATGAACCTATGGGCACAACAATACGACGACGAAAGAGGCAGTGGATCGGACATATTCTCCGAAAGGGTGACAGGACCATAGCTAACCACGCGATGCAATGAAACCCGATTACTCAAGATGGCAGGATACGCGGCGGTCCTAGGAGTACATGACGCAGAACAGTAGAGAAGGAAGCACGGCAACTGGGAAAGAGTTGGGAAGAACTGAGGCACATTTCCAGAAACCGCACACGATGGCGCGTAGGCATTGTCGAGGCACTGGGACCCACAAGGGGATGCAGGACTTAAGTAAGTAAGTAAGAGTGGAACTTATCCGAATGTGCTACAACACGATCCACACTACCCTTTATCGTATCTTTCTCCCTTTAAATAAATCGTTAAGTTAACTTTTTGCCATAAATTTAAAAAAAAAACAAAAGAAAATATTAAATAACTTTATTAACAAGAAAACGAAGATATGAAACAATAACCGCGATATGTATGTCATTGCGGTTGTAATTCCTATTGTAAAACTAATAACAAGCAGTGCCCCGCCGCCGGAGGGCCTGCATTATGGGGTTTTTGGAATCTTTATGGCCCACTTAAATGGCTTAAATACTGTGTGTATAAAAGCTCGTGTAGAGGTATGAATTATTAATCTGGCAATTAAGGTCCGATGTGGCTACCGTGCAAAACAGTATCTTACCTGTACCTGAGATGAAAGTACCTAATAATACCCACTAACAAGCACTTCACCTGTAATTAATCGTGTGGAAGTAATTATTGAATATAATAAAACGTTCGGTAGTACCGCGTAATTATCGTTGGAATTGCTGTGATGGCTGATCGCTGGGAGATAATCAAATACACGTGTACTGCTTGAGCCGATCTGTACTGGAATACGTGTTTTCGTGTCGGGATGTTGCAGGAACGGATCTCATTTTATATGTAAAATGTTCAGGTGTGCGTTGGATTAAGGAGCAATCGCACCATTACCGAAGGTCCCCTTCAATAGATCACATTGGTTGACCAGCTGTTGGAATGTCACTTACGTCAGTTCTGGCCAAAAATAATCTTGCAACGTGGCACGATAGCGAACTAGATTGATCGTATCACGGCGATCACCGATAGGGCAGATCAGGTGCACGTGACACGTGTCATTGTTTCCTTCTCTTCCTCGTCTTTTTAGTTTTTACAGAAATCATTAAAAGTGCCATACAGTGGCCCAACTGTCTTCCTTAGGGTTGTCCTATTGACAAAGCTAAGTCTACTAGTTTTCCTAGAATTCAGCTCTGGCTAAATTTACGACTATTTGCCATTCTAGTGGCTGCGATATCTAGTTGGAACTTTATCTATTTAGTAGGTGCTGGTGGGTCCCCCTATTACCCCTAGCTAGTTCGTCCGCTTTGCAATTGCTTGGAATATCCATGTTGCCTGACAGCGATCTCGTTGAGAGAACCGCGGCATTGCTCTACCAACTTGGTTCGAATTATTGGCAATCCTAAGGCTATTATCGCAGCTTGACTGTCTTCATAGACAACAATAGCACTGCAATCTATTGAATTAATCGAAATCCACGTCGCAGCTTCAAGGACTTCTAGGACTTCTGCTTAAAAACTCTACAGTGGTCTGACAGTCTAGTGCCCTGTAGTAAACTCCCGCACCTGTTCCACAGCCAGTCTTTGATCCATCTGCGTAGATTTCTATCGCCGATTCGTATAGACTCCTTACGATACCCGAAACACTTCTACCAGGTGTCTTCTATCCTGGTTCTATACTTGACGTTAAAGTCCAGATTCCGGCTTATAAGGAATTGTGGTATGCCGGTTAGGATGCCTGCGTGGCCCATATTATCACGAGCCAGTTGCAAGGATTTCCTAAGCCGTAATGGTGCTTTAGCCGTCCTCAGCTAATTTTCATATGTAGGAGGTTCTAAGGGCGCCTGTTATGCAGATGCAGGATATCCTTTGAACCTTCTCTAGTATTGCAACTTGAGAATTCGTGGCAACTTTCATATGAAGTAACGCGGCATGAGAAACCGGTCGATATGAGGTCGATAGTTTCACGATCTTGAGTTGAGAGTACATGCCTCACATTCATAGACGGCTCCATGCTTTTCAACTTGAGTGTATGAAATAGATGTCCAAAATCCACTTTCTGCTTAATCCAAGCTTCTCATGCTGGACCACTCCAACGCGACAACCCACTGCTACATGCGTGGGTATGAGACTGCGGCTTCTCCTTTGCCGTGTGTTGTGAGTTCTGTTGGAAATGGGAGCTCTACAGTTTGGAGCTCCGCTACTGTAGTTAAGAGACTAGGCTTCCGACAATAAAAGGACGACTTCTCTCCGTAACCGGAAGAGAAACACGTTACGCTTGATGAAACGGCTGAAGCAGTGTGACCTCAAGTCCTTCATGGACAGAGAACGCTAAGCTCTGGAAAGAGTTCGTAGCACTCTTAAACCCGTAGGGTCTTACACCGGCAATAAAGTGACGAACACTGATAGAAAGGATAGAGGTCTAGTTGTGGAAAGGGCGAGAAGCCATTTACTGTGAGACCTCATCTAGCAGCCGACTTAAACCCTACAGTGCCTACTCCTCCAAAACTGTCCTGAATAGGGAAAGTCAGCGAACTGCAAGAAGAACTGGGGTTCGAACGTGATGAAGAGGAAATGCCAACTGCAATCCACTTTAATCCCGAACGCACCCAGCCCACGCATGGTCGGTCGGGGTAAACGTTCGCAGCCCAAACCCAGTCAGACTGCGTGCGATTCCGAGACAGTAGAGGACAGATCCAAGGCTATCGTATGAAATTCCAGGAGAACGGCCAGAAGACTATTCGGAATTGTGGAGGAAAGCCATCTGCCGTCAACGTCTACTGAAGCTGTTGAAGGCCGTCCCTGTCGCTAGACAGTATAATGGCTGGCTTAAATCTCCAGCGTAGATGGAGAGAAGTCACATAGCCATAGTAATCCTTGTCGGTGGTGTCTGCTCGAAATAATACTGGATGTCGATTGCGGTTGTCATGACTAGGAGACGGTCATATCCCTTTGCATACACTGAGACGAGTAACAGTTCGTCCTTCGTCCAGATGATCCTTTTTTTTTTTCTTATTTCTCGAGTTGGAATAATCTGGATTAACTATCCAACCACAATCCATCAAATAAAAGGCGTCTAGTCGATCACATCAAACTATCTATGGCCATGGAAGTGTGAGCATGGAGCCAATGACTCCTAGTCCATAATGTTCCACGACTATGTGCATAAACTACAGACTAGTCACATCTATCGTCTAAAAGTGGCCAAAACCAGATAAAAGAATTCTGTGGCTTTTTAACGAGCATATAGCTTGTTAAACGCATTTGATAACCACAGCGGGGGGTGCTCCAAAGTCAGCCATTAAATTCGCATTAATTTTCATGAATTGTTTTTGTTTTTTTCTTTCCCCTTTATTGGCTAATAACAAATTAGTAATTAGCTCAACTAATAACCACTTAATACACTTAGCCGGGATTGCTCGATACCATTCGCTTGTCTAGTCAAGAACAAGTCTTAAGCAAGCATTGCGGTGACACGTAGAACCTATAGGTAGGTACTGACAGTCAGAATGGAAAGCCATTTTGGAACTGGTCCCCCTCCCCCTGACCATAAGGGACAAAATGTAATCCAAGGCGACTGGGTTCCATTCACATTCATTCTGGAATTCTTTTCACATTTTTTTTTTTTTTTTCGTTTTTGTTCCTTTTTTACTGTCATCTGTCAGATGGAATTTAAATTTATTCTTTTGTAATTGAAGTGGACCCATGTCACGTCCATTTCCACAACAACCCAATGGTGGCCTCGTCGTCTGCGTCGTAATCTTCGCCACAAGTTGACCAAAGCACCAGAAATGCATTTACATAAATTATATTCTTTTTTTTTTTTTTTGGTATTTTGTTTTGTTCACACTAGAGATACACAAGGAGTTGGAATAAGACACTCCACTTGACTGTTGGGTACGCCGCGTCCGTCGGCCCATAGCCGTCAGAGGGGCTCTGTAGAGTAGGGCAGAGGACGAGGAGAAAATACCTCTGTCGCGGCACAGCATCTACAAGAACCGATGCCTGCTTAAATTACCTTCCTCGGAAGACCAGCGCGACACATTGTATTCGGATAACGATTTAAAGAAAGCCATTAAAACTGTTGAAGATACATAAATATCTGGGTTTTTACTTTTTGTATCTTTTACTTCATTTTGTAGGTTTTTTTTGGATTTTTTTTTTTGTATTTTTTCTCTGTTTTCTGTTGTTTTTTGTTGTTTCACCCAACCCAACTCAAAAATTGGTGTTCGGCGTTTTTTTCGTTTGGTACATTGCCCAGGAACGGCTTTGAACAAAAAGGCGGACAATGGCTAACATCGAAATGTGATTAAAAAAAACCTGTAACCACCTCCAAAGTTTTTTTTTCTTTTTTTTCCGAAACCCCTATGCTTCTCTTGAAGGTTTTTGTTTTGTTTTTTTTAATTGATTCGAAGCTGAAAAACTGGTTTGTTTTTCTGGTCACAAACTCGAGTACTATAGCCGATGGTATCGCCCTCGACTGAATCCATTTTCTCAACTCGAGATTGGGATTTGAATTAATGGAGGTGTGTTTGCCTGACTGATGGAAAGAATATTAAACAAGGAATCCGATGACAAAAAGGAAAAAAAAAAATCTAATTATGTCTCTCAGTCGTTAAAGTGGCATTGTGTGTGGATTTTATTGCCACCCCCGAAATGGAAGCTTTTTGCATTAAAATCAGAGAAGATGGGCGCAGAGAGATAAAACCCACAAAACACGGGCCAACAACCAGAGCGCGCACACAAAAACTTCATTTGAATTTGAGATTGAGCCCCGCCGCCCCGCCGCCCCGCCGTGGTATAACAAGTGCTATGATGGCCCGTATCCTATCCCATCTACCTAAATCATAAAATGCATTGTGACAGTTTAATCTCTTGAGCTGTTCTGTGCACGTATGTACGACAAAATTACAAAATTACCATAAGCTAAACTGTATGGTGTTGCCAGCTTTGAGCCGATTAGATCGCTTGGTCTTTTGGGGCTTAAACTTGTTCTCAGTTTCAGACTTCTGTTTGAGTATTTCAATAATGGTTTCTCTCCTTCTCAAGCTATGTTCGAGTATAGGTATGGATGTCTAATGAGCTGAATGGCTTGAGATTTGCATCGCAAATAAAGGTGACCAGTAAGTGATCCATAAATAGGGGCATTCTGGACAAAATTCTTCCTTTTCCAACTTTGGAATGCAGATTTTTAGATGCTCACATAGGCCGTGAAAGTGACTTCCCTTCTAAGAGGCCTCACTAAAACTATGTTCCAGTACCAAAATCAATGAGATTGCTGCCGCAAGATGGCGTTCTGTTTTTGGTAGTGTACTAGTTTCCTGAAACAATTTCAATTCCACCCTCATACAACTCTCGTCGAATTGTATCCTTCTCCCTTTCATCTTTCAAAAATGGCAACGAATTCGATGATATTCCAACAAATTTCAGTAAACCTTTGTAGAAGATATCTCCTTAAGTAATCCTCTACCATTTGTCAACCGTTTTACCTTGAAAACAGATCTAGTAGTGCTCGACTGAGGGTTCGTTCTCTCGTCCACCTCTGGTGTCCCACAAGACAGCCATCTAGGTCCCTTTCTTTTCATTTTACCCATAAACGTTTTTAGCCGAACATTTTTCATAACCATTGTTTCACCGCAACACTCAAGTCTCCTTTGACAAGTTAGGAGATGTCCTTTTAGTTTTCTTTGGCAGTTTAAGGTTGTCTTTGACTTTCAATACCGTACAACTTCATTCGCATCTATACAGCTAAAGTAGGTTAGGTTTTAAGTGGGTATGAGCTATAGGCAGCATGCTTAGACCAATAATACTCGTATGTTCGTTCGCTTGGCTGGATCATATAATCCTCCATACCTTCTAGAGAACTAAGCTCCCAAATGAAGTTTTATTTTGTGAACTAAAACCTCTTCCTCTTCGTCCTTGCAACTTTTGAAAAAATCTTTCAAATGCACATCAAGTTTAGGTCCGTGCTTTCTAATTAGATAATGTCTCGTGATAACGCCTATTATAGTGTCGATGTGCAGTCTGCTAAGAGAGAACAGTCTGCGTTTCAGATCCAGCTTAAGCCAAATCTGTTTTGTCGCTGGAACGTGTCCAGCCACTTGTCCACTTGAGATTGGACCTCTGGTGACCGTTCAACTTTAATTTGAGTTTGCATGTCGAGATTGGAATACTTAAGGTAGCTTTACCTGGTAAGATTGGTACACTTGTTCCTTGTCTGGCGAGTTCTTTACTCGAGTGTAGGGGGCCTACTGTTTAATTGCCGAAAGGCAATCTTATTAGAGGAACTTTCTCATGACAGTTTTACTCTCGCGTGTTTGTCAAGCCCTCCCGAGAGATGGGACCGTGAAAGAAAATTTCATGAGTTGTCTAGGGATTGAAACTGGAGCTCCTTGTTCGTACTCCAACGCTCTACCCACTTGAGCCCACTGGACTCATTTAATAGCCATCAATCCTATCGGGATCTATCCAGCTATGATAATCCCTTTTCTACCTTATGCGTCGATTGTTGGATGCAAGGATCATGCTCGGTTGCGTGAAAGCTTTCTCATATACCTATGACTCTGCTTTTAATCCTTGCGGCCCTATATCCATGGATATGCCATCTGATGCAATGACATCGGAACTTCGGCTCCTGCAAGTCTTGAATTCGACTTTTCTCATTAGGCAACCATGCCTCTGTATCAAAATTAGATTCATTGTATCCGAGTGCCTACATTTAAAAGAATAGGTGGAGGGGTCGCAATAGTTAGTTGCAATAGCCAATCTATTCTTAAAATCTTGGTCAACTATGTTCGTAGGCAAGGCTCACGATTTAGGACTTCTTGAGTTCGGTTTTCGTGCTTCCCCGGTCAGGGTCTCAATTGACGATTGTGATTCTTACGAATGCAATTGCATGCGGCATAGCTCTCAAGGATACGCACAAACTAAACAATTGTTGTAGTCTTTCAGTATTCCTGCTTTTGTTCAGTTCAAGTGGCAGATATTTGGTGTTTATGTGGTGAGGCCTGATACTGTAATCCTGGTAGAGCGATGCCGAAATAAATCACTTAAGTGTCCACTCAACTATTACACTCCTCTGGGTCTCAAGGGATAGTCATTGTGAGACCTAAGTGAGCATGTTGGCGAGCTGACCAGGCCCTACTGACAGGCTGACTTTCTCTACTTTGCCAATCACGGATGTAATAAACTGACTAGTTGGTTACACCACAGCTAAGCCAAACGAACTTGGCAGATCAAGACCAGATATTGTCAAAACTGAAGCTATTTTCAGAGGCCGTTTGCCAATAGGGAACTATGCGCCCGAGCTCGCCAACTCTAACAACACCTTTCACAGGAGCTTCTATGGTATTAAAGTGAAAGACTATCTACATCACTTTCCTTACAGATGTCCGGTCTAAGCAAGGAGCAGGCAGCACACCATAGGAAAAGCCTTCCTCGTGGATCTCGACGAGATATGTAGCTGAGAAAAGGATTATTATTTGATTTCCACAAGTTGGATCTAAACCACATCAGTAGGGGTTTTTACACGAGCTTTCGAGGTAACATAGAGGCGCACTCTAGCGCTTATTGGATTCTTTCTTCAAAGAACCGCCACTCGACCTACCTACCTATCTATGACGGCCTTCTGGTTAGTACTGGTTTGTTGGTTGGTAAGCCTAGCCTTCGATAAGGATGAATGTAGACCTGAGAAGGTCCACTGTACTGCCATTGTGTAGGGTGGGTCGATCACTCTCTTATTCTGGGAACCATCGGCTCCTTGGTATGAAGGAACTAATCTTAGCCGTGCAGGCTTAGCCGTGCAGGCTTAGCCGTGCAGGCAGTGGTCAGATCGTTGAGATCGTTGAAAAGGCATTCACCTATTGTAACCTTCCTGATATTGGCAAGTGCTGGGCATGTGCATATTAGGTGACTGATAGTCTCCTCTTTTTCTTGGTCCCTACAACTTCTGCAAAAGTCGCTCTAGTCGGATCCCCAGTCTTTGAGCATATCTCCCTACAGCGCAGTGGCCGGTTAGGGTGTTAACTATCTTGGAGAGCGTTCCCTTCTTGTATTTTAGGATTCCGTTGATGGTTTTTTTCTAGTAGTCTAGTGGTGATGCATTGGTCAAGCTGATGCTATCGACGATTGGCCACCATTAACGCGTTGACGTTGGTAAGATATTTAGAATATGACGTTGACGCCTCGATGTCGGGGACGTTCATGCTATCTACAACAGAGGAGCCTCTATTAGCCAATCCGCTTTACAATTCCCCGGTATGTCACAGTGACCTGGTACTCAGCAAAGGGTAAGGCTGTACTGACCAGCTATTGAGAGATACGTGACAGGTTTTTACTGCCTTAGATCTTGTAATGCTGGATGCGAGATATTTGATGGCTGCTTGGCTGTCGATGTAGGCGACAATATACGATGCTGGTACTGGATTAACTGCCCGCCAGATTTCGGCTTCGGGCGGTACTGGTACATTACCTCGTTTTTGGGGTCAAATGTGTGCCTGAAAACGGAGCCCAGAAGCCCTCTAGTTCACTGGTCCTCTAGGATGTTGGTCTTTTCAGGATTGACGCTCAATTCGCAGCGATCTGTCCACCTTTTTGATCAAATGAGTCCATAAATTGGCTTGTACTGTACATAAGATACTGTTTTCAGGTACACATTCTGTAATAAAGGCCTTAAAAAACCTCTCAATTTATTCTTCATTTTGTTTCTGGCAACACTGCAGTGTACATCTCTGCGTTCCCCTTAAAACAGCGCGCATAGGGTTTATGAACTTGCGCTATTCAAATGTATCCCATAATAGGGTTCACAGCTTCGTCATACGACGACGATGACTACAACGACGACGACGACGACGACCCCAAGTAAATAAAGTGCCATAAAACCCAGGATAATTTACATGCAAATATGTATTATCCTTGCTGGGAGTTTTACGAGTTTTTCCTTTCCCCCTGTTGAGGCCATCGCTGCGGGATACTTTCTGAGTAAATTTCCCTCGTTTTTTTTTTTATTCTTCCGTTCCTCCTATCCAATAGCGACTACGTACGCAAACACACACATAGTCGTCGGCCATGAATGGAATTTTCTAGTCCTTCAGAGCGGCTAGCACTGAATTTATATGCAAATTCCCCCTCTCCCAGCGGACCAGGTCCATTTTGTTGCAAATTTTCCAACCAAACATTGTATGGGACGTATCCCATGGATAGGTGCAGACATTCCCACACGCACCGCATAGCCATGAACCCGGGGCCCCGACAAAGTCCTAGATTTTAACATTTTGTCATTCGCATATTTGGCCAAATTGCTGTGCCGCATCGCATGAATGAGTTCGTCTAATTATGCACCGTCGAGCGAGTTTTATTGTCGAACGCGCTCGCTCGTGCTTACTTTGTTTTTATTGAAGGAAAAGTCAGTAAATTACACGCCTCCTCAAGCCAAACAGACAGACAGACAGACAGACTGACTGATAGACCCGAGGTTTGGACTGACGGTGGTGTTGACGCGCTCTGCAAATACGACTTGACATGCATGCGTGAATGAGTACGGTGGCGGTGGCGGTGGCGGTGGCGGTGGCGGCAGAGGCGAACGTACATATCATTTGTGTACATCGTTTAATTTGGTAATAAAAACTGATTTTATTGATAGTTTTGATAACATGGATTTTTATACGCGACGTACACACACATGCATGTACGTATGAGCAAATAAAATTAGTATGCTTTATTGATGTCAATTAGTTGGTCGTTGGATTTGATGTGCAGACAATTCGGTTGTCTGTAGCTACATACTATGAGCTAGGGCCCGGGGCTCTGGGTTCAGGTCATTTTGACGGAAGCCCGCGTCGCACCGGGAGCAAGTTCAATAAACATTTCGCCTGCAATAAAATTGAGATCAATCAACAGCTCGGAGGTAGGTACGAGACCACAGAAAAAAAAAGTTGTTGGTGTCAAGAGCCCTAAACGCTAACACTGTAGAGGTGTTGTTGTTAATGAGGTTTTATTGTGGTGGTCGTCACACTGAATCAGCTAGGATCGTGGCGTGGATCTATTCGTCAAGGAATTCGGAGTAAGTAAGGGCACAAGAGCTGGTTTGGCACTAAATTTATGACAAAGCTGTAAGTAGGTAAAGGGTTTTTCAATAGGGACATAACAGTTTTGTACTATAAGACCGATGCATATTTAGCCGATTTGTTAGAATCTGTTAATGCAGAAACGTCAGTCAAAGTAAACAGTTTTATTGTGGTGAATTTTTTAAACAAACAATGTTTGGAAGCTAATCAGAATTAATGCCCAAATTCTGATTCGATGGTCGCAACTCCAGGTTACGGTTGTAATACTCGTCCCACCAAATAGGCTTTGCTTGCTAAAGTGGAGAAATTCGTGGCAGTGAGACAATGTACCGGTCAATCCAGGAAAAATATCACAGCCTTAAAGGCTTCAGTTCAAAACGAGGCAAATCAGTCGAGTCCAAGTGGTTCGCAGAAACTAGGAGTCTCTCAGTCGACATTGTGGCGAATTTAGCATAAAATCTAGGTCTATAGCCTTTCAAGATCAAATTTAGTCAAGAACTGAAACTCGTGACCATTTGGACCATTTCTTCGATTGGGCTCTGCTAAAATCCTGAAAATCCTGAATTTCATCGAAAAATCTTCTTTAGCGACGGAGGTCATTTCTGGCTCAATGACTTTGTCTAGGTATAAGTAAAATATGTGTAATTGGACAGCAATAAACCTTTCTTCCTTCCATGTCCTTTAAGAGACTCCTTTTCATCCACAACCTGGGGTGTGGATAGTGAATTTAATGGCGGAGATGTGATTGGAGCGAATTTTTTTGACGATGATACACACAATGCAATTTGCTACCGAGCAGTGTTGAAAGAGTATTTTTGGCCAAGATTTAATGGACTTGACATCAGTGATATGTGGTTCCAACAAGATGGTGCCACATACAACAGAGCTGCTCGAACAAATGATCTATTGAAGGGGAAGTTTGGTATTCATGTAAACTGGAGAACTGGTCCGTTCGGATGGCCACCTCGCTTATGCGATTTAACGCCATTCGAAATCTTTTAATGCACTTATTTTAAGTCATTAGTTTATGCCAATAAGCGAATAATGTGAAAGCAGCTCAGGAACAAAACCGAACGCGAAATTGCCAACGTTCCAACCTACATATATGTGTGGAAGAGTAATGGGAAATAAGCTCCAGGCAATCGATGGCTGTCAACGTACTCGCAGTGGTCATATGAACAAGACCGGATTCCATACTTAAATTTAAAATATGTACTACACTTGGGATAAATTTCGCTTCAAAATCTCAATTATTCTGTGTTTTATTTAAGTACAAAATTGTTATGTCCTTATTGAAAATCCCTTAAAAATTGAATCTACTTTCTTTCCCAAGAGCGCCGAGATTCGCATTCCAGCACCGTGGAATCTTCTGACCTCTAGGTGAAGAGAGTGTCACCATTCAGTACGAACAATCGCGGGAATCGCCATTACTAAAACGTTCTCTGTAAGGAGACCAACAGTCCTTTAGGTAGAAAAGAGCTCTCCTTTAACTTAGAATTCAACCTGCAGCTTGTTAAGCAACTTTAGAAAGCAAATTTGTAAAACGCCCCAATTCTCTTCACAGCACCCTGAAGATTGACACTTTTCACGCGCTCGGTTGTCAGTAGTTGTTCACATCTGTCATCTACTTGAAGGATGGTCTGATAACTTGCATGATGTCACTATAGCTACCTACGCATCAAAAAACTGCACTAACGTGGATCCTTGGTCGGTAATATCGTTTCATTGTTGATTCTGAACCATTCAACGTACCAAGCTTTGAAACTGCTTTATCTTAAAATGTTTACTTTCTCTATATGGTCACGCCCACTTTTTGAAGGCATTTTTATAAAAAAACGCAAAAATTGTCAAAAATTCTAAGCATCAGTACAATGCTATGATTATAATTTCATCAAAAAACCGGGATGCCAAGCCCACTTTACTGGACTTCATGTGCAAGTAAGTCTAGACTTGAGTTTCAATCCTCATAAGATTGTAGACTTAAGGTACAAGTACATAGGACCCAGTCGTGCAGGAAACAATATTTACAGTCTTCTGTAACTTTTTCGTCGCTAGTTCGGAACTTTCGCCCAATGGACGTTCGGCTGTATCATCAGGAAATGTTGCTATAGTTATATGCATCTTCACTTTCTGGCAAATCCCTGGTAAACAAAAGATATAATGCAGGCCCTAGCACACTGCCTTGGTTTTTGTATCATAATTACCTCTGCGACCGATTGTTCTAGGATTTCTCTTTACTTGCACCTTGACATTACTGCATCTGTCTGTCCACGAAGTTCAGCCCAATCGAGTGCGTGGAGTGGACTCAGATCAAACTTCATATATAGGATTTGTGGAATGATCCCTAAAACAGAATTGTTACAACTCCTTAATCCATGGCGGAAGCGGCCCTCCTTAGGGAGCGTGTTAGCTAGTTCATTGAAAGATACTTTCCCAAAGTTTTGGTATTTAGTTCTCCTGAGACATGGGCATTTGCAGGGGAAGTGCGTTCTGTCTTCCTGTCTGTATGTCATCGCAGCTATAGGTCTGACCTCTTGATTCCCATTCGTCTGAGGTGGGCCGCCATTAAGTTGTGGCCTATGAGGACGCCAATGAGAAAGCTTAGCTGTGTTCTATTGAAAGACAAGAGCTCTCTGGTCCTTTGTTTGTCACATTGGGTCCTCAAAATACGGCAGGAGAAGAGTGTGCCCAACCTAGCATTGGTCATGTTACGAAAGTCGGTTGAGATCTTAGAATAGAGAAGGCATCAACGTCATTTGATTCCAAGGCAACTCTTGGGCCTTTTCCTTGGAAACCCATATGACCCTGGATCCAGCATAACGTAATGCTGTACCTAGAGCTCAGAGATTTGAGTTCCTCCTTACAATTCTTGACCAGTTTTGAGTTGGTTGTAATGGAAGTGGTAGCTTTGGTGACTACAAGTAGATGGGGACCTCAACCGACTTGGAGTGCGTAGCTGGAGTCAGTTAGCTAAAGACCGGGCTAGCTGGAGAGGCTTGTTGGTTGAGGTCTAGGTTCACCCCGAACTGTGGCGCCACATATCTGCCTGGCTGTCGATGTAGATATGCATAGATGTCATCTGAGCCTCTGCCTTCTTCCATTTTTGACCCGTCTCCTGGAAGATGGATGTGTACACAGGGTGGATGATCCCACTGCCATTTCTCTCTGGAGGGAAAATTGCAGTTGAGGATGAAGTTGATGTCTGATAGTCGAAAAATGCGGTCAAGTTAGACCACCTGGTGGTGGTGCTATATCCTATGTGATAGCCTCTCCACATTGCTGCTATTTCTTTTGTAAAATTGTCCAGTAGCCAGAGCCCTAGCATGGTTTCAAGGCCAGCACTGGGGGTAGTCTTGATTAGTGCGCTTTGTCCCTATGTACGCTGAACTTTGAAAGCTTTCCTGGACATCTGCGTCATCGACGATTTGATTATATGATGTTGCAGTTGGCACCAGTATGCTGGTTTCCTCCGCACTTAACGCATCTTGGGTTAGAGCTACAGTACTTGTGTGTACTGCATGTCCATGAGTTAACAACTGGTAACTCTCATGATGGCCGTGGACATAGTATACTCGTATCCACCCCTGTGGAAGGACACACTACTTTCAAAGGACCATGAGAGGTATGGCTGTCTTAAATCCGATCTATCTGGTGCAGACATGTACAAATTCTGTACTCAAAACCGCAAGAATTTCCATCCAACGCGGCTGGTGCTCTCCCAGAAGTAAACACATTTTCCAATTAAAATTCACCATGCCTCTCAGATCTGTTACACTTTTAATGCCTTGCTTTCACATTAATCAGTAATATTAATTTCCAGCTTTAAACAAGGTGAAAAGCAACCACGCAAATTAGAAATACTCCCGATTGGTTCCACCAGACATCTGACGGTGCTGCCATATCGCATATACATTTCAAACGAAAAGCCATACCCAGACGGCACGGAACAGCACAGCACAGCACAGCACAGCACCAACCTCAACCTAATGGGGAAAACTGATCAGCGAATTACACGCTTGATTCCGAGAAAAACGGAATTCTGTCTCAATATCAAGTCGACAATAATTACAATTCCACACCCATATGTCAAAGTCACTCCACGTCAATGGACTCCAAGCGATAACCAGACCTCGACGAGAGGTAGGTAACCCAACCTCCATTCCCCATGCCAGTGTGGATACCGGAGTGTGTTTAGCAATGCTTTCGTGCTAATTAAACTGTGAAGTCTGCCCTAACCTCTCTCCTAACCAAGGAGGAAGTACCCATACCTATTCCAAAAAGAATTCAAGGAAAGTTGTCACCCCAAACGTCATCGTTGTCATCGCCAGTATGACAGACAGATACCGTACGGATACATATTTTGATATTTTTTGCCATAAATAAAACGCCTTTTATTGCCTGGCCAAGGGAAAATATTATCTGCGAATTTATTTGTTGAAAAATTGTAGCTGCTGCGGCTAAACGAACGCATCCATCGCATAAAGATGGTGGAATGTAATTTCCGCTTGAGTGATCCTGAAACTCGTATAAATTGATTCAGGCAAGAGCTACACCTATACATACGTAATTTTCATCTAATAAATTATCCCACTTTCAGGCGAGGAACACAAGAAGGAATGCAAGGAGAAGGAAGGGAACAAATAAAAGGGACGACCAACGACGATGGCGATGACGAACGAAGGAAGCTATACGAAACGAAAGACCATAGTCAATCGCATTTAGGGCAGTTCCATTAAAACTGTGTGACAGGATGAAATTTATGGCTTCTAAGGAGAAACTTTACTCTTGGGGCTTGGTTCTCTAAATGGCGTAGATAGCGTAAATCGATCAAGGATATGTTGTAATTCTCCGTGAAGAAGGGTGTGCTCTGGCCTAGATGTTGTATTCTAGGTGTATGTGTGTGTGTATCTTAGGGATATCGTGTGGACACAACCGTAATTCAATACGAATGGATACAATGGTTTCAGTAATGGGAATATCTATCAATCGATGGATTTTTTTGTTTTGTGTTCGGGTTATGAGAAGGAGATGTTGGAATCAGGGAGAAATTTTGGAAATGCATTTGAAATGGGTTCTCTGACACTTAGCCATACGTACCTGGTAAGGAAAGATTGCCTATAATTCATTCTGCCTGTGAGTAACTATTGCTTGACAGTATCTAAACTAGCAGATCGCTTATTCCCTTTTGGAACTTCAAAAGCCAGAAACCCTCTAAAGCGAGTTATTTAGAAAATCTGACGGTACCTACACAGAATGTATCATGGCTAAGCTCACCATCATGAGCCTTATATGCAGTCATACTCCAAAGGCAATGACGACGCCACTAAAGGAAGAATCTACGAGTCACATGATAACCATTGTGACCAGTGTCCTACATATCATGGAAAGGAGCACCTCTTTGGGAAGGACAGCCTTCATTACAGCACGTACTTAGAACGGACTTAGACTTATTGACTACTGGACGAAATATCGCCATAGCAAGCAAGCGGTTGCCTCATCCCAACAAGGGGACATGGAGGTCTCTTGATTATCAGACGGTCAACCAAAGACAGTATTGGGATAGTCGTTAGCCATGTTTCCAATATTTTGTTTGTCCGAACCGTTCGAGGAGCCAGGATTGACTCGGATTACTACCTTGTTGCAGCCAAGGTACAATTCCAAAAAACCCAACAGTCACAGCAGAGAACTACTGTGAAAGGATAACATGTTGGAAAGGACCCCCAGAATCATCTCAATCACTCCTGTGCTGACAAGCTCAAGTGCCAATGACCAGTGGCAATGTCGCCAACACCCATCAGAAGTGCCCCAACTGATGTGCTGTGTTTCAGCCGACCACTACCTCTGATTTGAGGAACACCTGGTTTGAAGAACATCGAGTTTTTCAGAAGAAGGAAACAGATTGAGAGATTATACATGTTCCAGAACTAATGTCTCACCAACAGATGAAAAGAACGTATCAGGCCAACAAGACTCATACAAAAACTTGTAGAGATGAAGATGAAAACGTCTTAATAGTCGATGCTGAGAATATGGATAGACTTCTTCCGCAGACGAGTTTACTGACGTCGAAGACCAACATCCCTGTGGCAGGCAGAATGAGCCATTCAACTTAGACGATGATAGCCAAGATCTCCGTCCTCCTGACCAAACCAATGCAAAGATAGCAATATGGAAGCTCAAAACCCAACAAGGCTACTGGAACTGATGGCTTACGGGGCGAGTTGTACAAAGCAGCTAGAGATGACATGGTAAAGAGAATACACCAACTCATCCCTGAAATTTGGTCTGATGAGTGTATGCCTGATGAATGGAATCCTAGCATCATTTGCCGGATCCACGTGAAAGGAGACCCATAAGGGGATACAAGATCTTATCTGTCATTCTGTCTGAACGCCTAAAAGTTCCCCGAAAACTCCCCAGTCAATCAAATTTTATAAACTTCGACAGATCCTGGAAAACACCCAAGAAGTCCAAATCGATATCCGCCACCTTTCATCGATTTCTAGACGGAGACATAGCTTACTTTGACTCGTTCGTCTATGCAGGATGACGCAGGAAAATGCTTGCTGCTCCATCAAGTTCAATAATGAATTCATCGGGACCTTTGATGTCAGAAAGGATTCAGACAAGATGACGCGAAAGATTGTGGGAAACTCACAAGTTCGCACTGGAGGCACAATCTTTCAAAAGTCTGGGCAACTAGAGGGAGTATCAGACCAAAAGTCTGTCTCTATTCTGGCTAAAACGCTAAGAGAGACTTGTCGAGATATACATGGAAAAGCTTACACTGAGGATCCACTCTCTGTCTTAGATGCAACGGGAACATCAGCTTGGGAATCCCTGGAAGATAGAGTTTCACGATCTAGGTGCTAGAATTATATAGACACTGGATTTCGAGGCATACCCCATGGACATTTACATCGACCTTCGCATGCAACAGGAAGAGAAAACAAGCTGGCCTTCTGTCTCTGTTTCTATGGTGCATAGTGGTTGACTCTTTGCTGCCCACTTTCTCTTGGATCATGCCTGCATGCTTACATACTAGGAGTGTGCTTTCGGGGATCAGTCCTTCAAACTGACGTTGGCCTTCTTACAAGGAGGAGAGTCTTTGATTCCATCTCAGTGCCCAAAGGAGAAGGGAACGTCCTCCATAGTTCCTTAATATGTGATTGCTGTCTATGAACAGAAGACGCTAGATGGACCAGCAGTAGCTCATATCTAAGTCTAAGGACCCAACTCCATTAGAAAAGACTGCTTTTGCACCACTTTGCACCGCTTTGCTCCGCTGCTCCGTTGTGGGACAAACAGTTTACTCCGAAAACTGAAGGATCATGGCGCAAGTGAACATGATTTTAACAAGAATCACTCTACAAGTGATTCCTCGTTCCTTATTCCAAATCAAATGTATTTCAAGGAACAAACCACGAAACTAAATCATTAGTCACTGTCTCCGAGAAGAGAGCAACTAAAAGGTTTTCCAATAGGGACATAACAATTTTGAATTTTTTTTATAATTTGTTAATGTCAGAATATCAGTCAAAATCTACATTTTTATTGTGATGAAGTTGAAGAAACAAGCAACGTTTGAAAATTACTAAAAATTCCTACCAAAATTCTGAGTCGATGTTTGAAACTTTAAGAGCTCTTACATACTCCACTGAAGGCTTTTGGTCATCTTAAGAGCCGAAACGTCTCCGACTGGGCTCTGAAAAAGTTTGAAGAAAATCCTAATTTTTCTCGAAAACTCATTTACAGCAATGAAACTAATTTTTGGCTCAATGGCTTTGTTAATAAACAAACCATGCGTGATTGGACAGCAGCAAACCTTCAACAGAAAATTGACTGTCTGGTGTGGACTTGTGCTGAAGGTATGATTGAACCGAATTTCCGATGAAAATGATCGCAATACTACGATCAATGGAGCTCGCTATCATGCAATGTCGGCAGACCATTTTTTTGGACAGAATTGGATGAACTTGGCATCAGCGATATGTGGTTTCAACAAGATGGTGCCACATGCCACAGCAACTGATCTATTGAACGGGAAGTACGCTTTTCGTGTCATCTCGTGAATGGTCAGATAGAATGGTAACCTTACTCATTCGGTTGATGTTAAGGCGTTGGTTTATACCAACAAATCAAGAGCTCGGAGACAACATCGAACGCGAAATTACCAACGTTCCCACCAATATACGTAGAAGAGTGGTGAAAAGTTGGTCCCAACGAATGGATCGCTGCAGACATGCCCCCCGTGTCCATATGAATGAGACTAAATTTCATATTTACATAAATCGGATATGCACTACAGCACTTAGTTCAAATTTCAGTCGGATACCTCAATTATTCTTTGCTTTTTTTAAGTACAAAACTGTTATGTCCTTATTGAAAAGCCCTTTACCAAGTCTCAAGGATTTCCGCCTATCATCATGTGGTGCCCTTGAAGCTCAGCTTGCAATTCCACTCTGTCTGTTACGAGTGCAGGAGTATGATTCCAAAAGTGCTACCCCATCAGGACATTCTATTAAACGTCAACCCGTGATCATATAAAACGTATCCTGCTTGGCCTCTTGTTAAAATGGAAACCGACGAAGCAACATTCCACCATTGGTTAACATGCCAGTCGCCATTGTTGACACTAATCGAGAATAAATTTTCCTTAAAAAAAAAACCAAAAAAAACTCTATCGCACTCCCAATGAGACATTGCATACAGGTTTACCCTGTGTCGTCGTCATCATCGTCATCGCCATCGCCTACACGTCGTAGAACGGCGCTGGCTGGCCGTTTCGAAAGACACCACTAAAATATGTCCACTATATCTTCCTTTAGTTTATTTATACCTTACCTTCGTGGACAGTTCCTATTGGCATCCTCTTTGCGGTCGTCTGCAGCGTACAGGCCATACGGATACCAATGCCCGCTTTTGGTTGTTTCTCTCGCGTCCACACTTAAATTCCCATTATGATATTTTATTGCAGGTGCAATAAAAAATTGTAATACGTGTTTATTTATGAGTTAATAAATTTTCTGGAATTATTGTACACACACACACGCCGCACTCCGAAATGAGAGCTGCTTTCTGAATCCTAAGTTACGAGGATATGAATGTAAGTGTCCCACGAAAAACTTTTCGAGTCGCCGTATCCTTTCCGATTCAACTATTCAATACAATGTATCGGCACGGAGCGATCCTATGGGATTAAGCCACCAAAAACTATCCAAAAGCCGCCAATGGCAGCACAGTGTCCGTCGTCGTTAAAATTCGTCGTAGTCATCGTCATTCCTGGGAAGATGTCGTGTTACTTGAAAATTGATGATGGTGTCGATGCATGGGTTTTTTGGTTTGGATGTCAACCATGACAGTAACGAACCCACGAGAAGCCCAGCGCATCCCCTTAATCAATGAAGCGTATCTATGTCCCCTTTCACAGAGATTTACGGTTCGTAATTAAAGAAAAAAAAAAAACAAATTAACGTTCAGTTATTTTTTTCCTTTTAAGGAAATAACACAGATGGATCGCGGTATTAAGATATCAACGCTCACATAAAACATGTTCCAGAGGGTTCCATTATATCGGTTGTGCTGAAGAAGTTTTCATGATTTCCCTTCTTAAGTGGAATCCATTAACTTGCGGCAGTTATGTAAATATCTACATATATGTATGTATGTGTCGAATAAAATAAAAAAAAAAAGGCGTTTTTAGGTTGTCCACGGCTAAAACAAACCTAACCTACTCGCTACCGGTTCTAAATGAGTTTCGATTAAAACATTTTGAAATTTGGTTATCTGGTTGGTTAAAGGCTTAAACAACTTTGGAACATACTTTCAGTCAGAAGCTTGTAGGTACATGGTACAGCAACAAAAACAAGGAATAATCCTTCATCCGAGAGCTCAACAATCCATGATGGCAGATGTCTAAAGGCTTTTTCAATAAGGACATAACAGTTTTGTACTTAAATAAAACACAGAATGATTGAAGTATCGAGCTAAAATTTATTCCAAAAGTAGGACACATGTCCAACATTTGCATGCTTCCACAGAAGATACCAAGGATAGCTTCTACGAGCTCATGGATAAATCTTACGAGCGGTGCCCTAACTACGATACAAAGATTTGAGTGATTTTAACGCAAACCTAAGAGAGAGAGCATCCTTGGTAATACTGTCGGGAACCATACTCTGCATGACACCACCTACGACAGCAGATCGTTCAGATTAATCGACTTTTTAGTTGGAACAAAGTCTGTCGAAGCTAACACGTGGTACCCATATCTCTACATCCACAAAGGAGCATGGAGTCAACCGTCAACCAGATTGATCGTATTGGCATCGAAAAAAGGCAATCTCGGTCCGAACATTCCAAGGAGCAAACATTGAATTGGAAATAATAAGGAAATAAGAGATCGGCAGCACCCTTTCCGATCGAGTATCCTTTAATCTGTCAAGGGATCCTATAATGCCATCATTGAGTTCTGAAGACCAGTGGCTCCATCCCGCCTCTGATGTGTTGGGTTTCTCTCGACTAACCCAAAGAAAACCCTGATTTGACGAAGAATGACGGCAAGCAAATGCATAGAAGGACCAGAGCTGACCTAGAGCTTTACGACCAGAAAAGACGGGATGAACTCCTGATTCTAAGAAGGAAAACAAAGGAGCCTGAGAAGGCCACTATCGAGGATATAGGAATATTTTTTCGCAAGAATGAGGTTCGGAAGTTTTAGGTAGGTAAAGCGAGAGTCAGGATACACTTCGATCAGGAGAAGGTCAAAGATACATGTCAAAACTGCAAGCCTCGAAACCTTGTAGTAGAATCGCAGTCCATGCATGCTGAGGCTGTGAAAAAATCACGAATACGGTGACCAAAATCCCAGTACGAACCATTCACTCTGGACGATGATAGCCAACATAAATGTCCAGCCGGACTGGATGCAGTTAAGATAGCGATTTCTAAGCTGATCTCCTATAAAGCTACTGGAGCTGATGGTGGTCTTGGTAGGGAGGATGCACCAACTAATGTGCAAAACATGGTCGGATGATAGTATGGCCAATGAATGGGAACTCAGCATTGTTTGCTTGATCCTCAGAATGGGAGACATACCATCTCAACTGCACCAGTTATAGAAGTGTCTACAAGATCCTATCAGCTGTACTGTGGGAGCGCTTGAAACCGTTCGTCAACCTTTTGTATTAGTGTGGCTTTAGGCCAGAAAAGTTTACCATCGACAAAAAAATGTTCACACTGGGACAGATCTTGGAAAACCAACCAAGATTTTCAAGCCGATACGCCTGTGACACCATCTATAGAGACCAACTGTATAAAAGTATGTCCTGTTTTGACATCCCTGCCGAACTGGCACGTGATCTCTGAACGAAATCGCTGAGGAGCTAGGGAAGGTATGGACCGGGACTTAAGGGGAATCATCAGCACTTTCTAAATTGATAAAGTTTGAACTAGATACCAACCTCACCACATGTAATTCTTCCAACCAAATTTAGCCAGGGAAACTAGTAGACTTATCTTTGTCAATAGGACAACCTTAAGAAAGATAGTTGGGGCACTGTATGGTAGGCCAGAAAGCTTAATGGTCTCTTGAAGCTGTAGAGACGAGGATGAGGAGGTGCACTTGTCCTGAGATAGAAAACCTTAGGCGAGTGCATTTTCACAGATCTCCACGATCTAGTCAGACTCGACTTAAGCAGAATAATTGGTTAAACTGGCTTAACCCCTAAACGAAGACGAAACATACGTCTTCTCATGGGTTCATACCGAAACCGGTACCATAAGTGAAGATTCTTCATTTAGGTCTCTGGTGCCGGTAATCTGGTTATTTTTACTTAATGGTATCACTTCCTCTGGTCTAAATCCATTCCTTCGGTCAATTTTTGTGAATGTAGTCTCTTGAAGCACTTGTCGAGTGGAAAGCCCAATCGGAAACGTTTCGGGGCTTTAAATGATCACGAGGCTCCAGTTCTTAAATTGATTTGAACTTCTAAAGGTGTGGGCAAGTTTTTAGCCAAAATTCGCCACAACTGAGAGATTCCCAATTCCTGTGAATGGCGTGGAATCGACTGATTTGGCTCATTTGGAATGGACGCACTTACGGCTGCGAGATGAACTGTCTTTTCCTCTCCTCCGGACATTGAAACCCTCCGGACTCCATCCATCCTTAGGCTGATTAAAATGCCTTCACCAGATAAGCACGTTTCAATCGTAAAACACGATGTGAGGCCTCAGAAGCGGGCACCATCTTGCCGCCCCATGCCACACGATACCTACCTGTAATGCTAATGTAATAATAAAAAAAAATTCCCTCTAGCATTACACCAACAAAAAAAATAAATAAATTATGTACACACACACAAAACCCGCCGAAAAAAAATAAATTTATAAGCATATTAGCTTTTTTACGTTCGATAGATACTCTCACAATTTCAAACGATGCGCGGTATAAATTCGTCTATAAAAGATGGAAATATAATTATCTGGAGTATATTCGGTTCTTTTTAATAATGCTAATGCACAGGCTGATAGCGCCTCATCTCCTTTGGCTTTATTATTCACCGAAAAGCTATGAAATATTTTATATTTCGGAAATTTGATAAGGGCGTGATAAGGAGAGCCTATTATGGATGAAGGACGCAAATGGGAGGGTTTTGGGGTTTTTTTTTTTTGTTTTGGTATTTCTTTTATATTTTGAGGGCAGGTGCAGTTTTATATATGTATCTGGTGAATCAGAATATGGCCTACGGGTCTGGGATAATGGGAAGTGTGGAAACCTGTTTGTTGCGCCAGGGGGTGTATCAGTTTCAGCCGACCTATGACGCAAGCGGGACATATTTCTAAATAGTCAGACGAATGAATATGAATAGGGCGGATTGCATAGTTTAAATTGAGAATTAGGGTCAGTAAATAGTCGCTGTATAGGCGACTGATCGTCGAAGAGGCGAGTGTCGACAGACCTCATAGTCAGCTTTTGAAAGAAATGTACTTAGTGTAGGGTTTTTCAATAAGGACATAACAATTTTGTATTTCAATAGAAATGTATCTTTCACATATTTTTATAATTTCTTAGTACCAGAACGTTGGATATAATCTACATTTTGATCATGCTAAAGCTCATGAATGAGCAATGTTTAGAAATTATACAAAATTTCTACCGAAATTCAAAGTAAGTGGCCGCAGCTTTAAGAGCCCTTACTCCAGTTTTCCAAAAGGTTGTGTGGGCTATAAACGATACATTTGAGTCAACATATTCACTGTTGAATGTGTCCTGCATTTGTGAACGAAATTGCTACAATGACCTGTGTTATTCCCGATATCTGTATACCCTCAACAGTGCCAAATTTAAAGCTCCCTAGTCTAGTAGTTCTGTGTTATTGAGGCAGGAACCATCAAAGGCAAGGAACTAAAAGACTCATATTTTTGTTTAGTTATAGTGGTTACCAGGATGGAATATCAGCACACTTAGACCAGTAGTAGGTCCATTGTGATACTAGGTGAGATTGAGTGGGCAGAAAAAAGATAGTGGAGTTGGGGAAGAACGTGGAATATCGTAGATTTCTGCAATTCGTAGACTAGGCTTCAGGACTTCTCTACTGATCATCAATTGTTGCTGTCGTTAGTGGACCCGAACAGTGCTTTGAGAAAAGGTTTTCAGAAAAAAAAGAAGCGTCCTTGCCCATCTGGCTGACACTCCGACATGAAAAGGTCCATTAAATTTACAGCAAATGTCCTGAAATGGTTTTTCATCTTCAAAGCCTAACCTAGATTCCGTGTCTGAGAACAGATTAAGTTTGTTAAGATGGTACAATAGGCCACAGTAACCGCATCTGCTTTCTAATTGGTACTGTTCTTGTCAATTGTTTGGATTATCTAAATCTCAGAACATTTCCCCAGTGGACCAGACATAGTTAGTGTTCCCAATCATTAAGCAGAGTCAGTCAGTCAGGTCATATGAACGCAAATTCTGAGTCAGTCCTAGCTAGTCCATGTACAGATTCGTTGGCTCTAATTCCTTGATGACGAGTGACCCATCCGAGTATCACCCTGTTATATCTGGCAGGAGAGTGTAGTGCATCGTAGCACCATTTAACAGATATAGAGTCCATTAAATTCCACGACAGCGCTTTAAATGCTGCCTGGTTATCTAAAGAGCTATTAAAGAGCTCTTAGCGCCCTTGATACCTTTGCTAAGATTTAGGCTAGAGCAGGTCTCAATGACATGGAGTTCAGTCTGGAAAATAGTGAAAAACATTCCAATAGGTATCGAGACTATGATATTGGGTCCATACCATCTCTACTGTCCAATGAAGGAATACTATAGGACAAGTTGGCACGGTCCAATATTGCGTCTAGAATTTTCAGGTCCAGTTTCATAGCGAATCTAATAGGCGTTTTCCTAAAGAAAACACGTAGGAGTGTGCGCCCAAAGACGGATTCTAATGCTGCCGCAGAGCAGGTGTGCATGTAACCTGAAATACAGAGACGCGGCTTTTGGAGCTTAGTTGCCGTTGTTCAAGAAACTCCAAGTTCTGCCATAAAAGTGTCAACTGGTGCATGTGGAGCCAGTCCCAGTGGAACTCTTGTTGGCAGATGTGATAGGAGTATTTCAACTAAGCCGTTTGTCAATAATCAACTAAGCCGAGATGCAAAGCCTCACTGCAATAAACTAAAGTCATGCCATTGATGGAGTTAGGATAAGGACCAGTAGAAAGGTTTTGCAAGGATTGACGGATAGTCGTTCTCTGGTGCACCATCCTAAAGCGAGCACCTTGCATGATGCTGGAAATGGTCGTGCTGTGTTTACCACTAACAAATATTACCAAGTCATTAGCATACCCAATGACCACGTAGCCTGATCTCTGTAGATCGACTTGAAGATTGTCAATGGCTAGTGACCACCGAAGGGGAGAAAGGACATATCCTTGACTGCAGTGTCAAACACTGACACTTTTTGAGAGGAGCAAGTCATAATACAGCAAGTCAGATATCTGGAAGCATAATGCAACAGGTCATTTTATGATCCTGGAGAAATATCTAGGAAAGGTCTATACTACGGATTACCTCACTCCGTTCCTAGATGTAGGCGTAGGTTCTGGCATTTTTACTGACCGCTGGGGATCCCGAACCATAGCAGTGTTTTCCAAGCTGAGGTCTTGGCAGTGACAATAGCTGTCCGTGTGACTGCGATGAAGGCAATACCACCGGAAGGTATCACCCTTTTCATCGACAACCAGGCGGCTTGTGAAGTGCTGTCGTCAAGAACTCAAGGTTCTTGGAACACTGCACAAGGTTGCCCTCTGCTGAGTCCCTGGCCACGAAGGTATTCCAGGTAATGAGAAGGCAGACGAATTGGCAAGAAGGGGCTCTGAATCTACATCGCAACATCGGTGTTCATCCCGCCTTGCACATTGAAGCAAAAGGCATGGATTAGGACCAGAAGTGAGGCCAATAGTAGTAGGCCTATGGCCTTGCTTTGACAAGACTATGACCGAACGAATTATGCTAAAGGATAGGAAGTCCCTTTCTGTCCTTATAGGAATCATCACGGGGCATAACTCTCTTCGGTACCACATGAGAAAGCTAAGACTCACGGATGAGGACTTATGTCGGGGATATGGTGACGAGGAAGCTAGTGAGGATACAACCCACTTTCCCTGTCACTGCCCTGGGCTTATCCACCTTAGATTCAAATTTCTAGGGCGACACTTTTTGTGTGACCTTGAAGAATAAGCAAACAGACCAATCAATGAAATTTTTAGGTTCATCAAACCAACAGGATGGTTTGGTGATTCACAAGATTTGAATCAATGCGAGGGTTTACCAATGGGCAAAGGACTTTTCCCATATGGGTATCACAATGGGTCTGTACTGACCTGAGTGTGGCGATGTGACAATTTACTCTAGTCGCCTACCCACATACCTAACCTAACCTATGGCTGATCTAATCTCTGCTACTGATAGTCCTTGCTATTAAGTTGTAGTCAGTGTTGTGCCCTTCATGTCCACGAATGCACGTAGATCTACGAGTATGTTCTTCAAACGAAAACTGCCTCCTGTCACAAGAGAGTGAAGAGCACCTTCGGTTGATTTACCATTCCTGTGACTGTGACTACGAGAGGCAAACACAATTTTTTTTTCTTTATTTTTTGATCTAAGTTCCCAAGTTTTGCTTAAGTTTAGTGAGCGTAATGGGAGAGTTCCTCCAAACGAAACGAAACGAAAAAAAAACCAAAAAACTAATCAAAACTTTGACAATAAAAACAACTCACATTAAAATCACCTAAAAACTCAGCTTCCTAAGAAGCCAATCCAACACATTTCGCCGGGTGGTGATGGATGGTGGTACTACCTACTACCCGACGACCGGGTGAGGGTATACTCTTCGGCAACATAAACCCAGCGGAAAGTTAATCTATCAAAATTTAACCCATAAAATGAAATTGTCATTTCGCCACATGCAGAACATTTATATATACATTTTTTTTTTTTTTGATTCAAACTTCCTCTGAGCCAAATCCCTACAACATCGCGCACAGATAAAGAAATCCGAAAAGGAAATGGCAGCTTAGTTTTAATAGTACCCAACGTAATTTAAAGCGCCGCCGCCGTCGTTGTCGTTGTCGTTGTCGTCGAGAGTATCCCGGAAAGTTTTTCCTCTCAAAAACCGTTGAGTGTTTTAATGCCGTCACGTATCCGAGTGTCCATCATCGTAGAAACGAGCGAAGCGATTTATTTTTACGGCACGAGAGGGCTTTATGGCCATCTTAGGTTGGCGAACGAATAACGAATAACGAATGAAAATGGAAGCGAATAGGAAAGCCCGATTCCCGATGATGTACCATCCATCCATCCATCTATCATTTATTTCGGATTTGGGGTTTTCTCTTGCCCCGGAGCTGGATTTGCGAATTAAGGACGAACACTTCACTTATGCAATCACATCACATCATCACTGCTTCTTTTATTTTTATTTTCTTTTTTTTTTTTTTTTGTGAAAAACCCCAAACCCCTTTTGATGGGTTGGTGCAAGCGATTGCAGCAACCTTGCCGATAGAAAACTATGGGAAAACTGATTCCAATCAAATCGATAGATGAGAACATCCCCAAGGCATATTACCGTCTTATGTCGGTCATTAGAAGCCACTTACCAACAACACCGACACACCTGATGGGAGAGGATGAGACGCTTCAAGGACATTCGAGTTTCTCTCATTCGAAAATTGCATAAACCTTGCATAACAATGTACTAACCTAACCAACCGTACTTCAATTATCGTAAAAATTCAGCATAGACAATTAGAATGTGAATGTGAATCCCTGAAGATACGATTGTTAAAGGATTGAGTATGCGATGTCGGTGTAATTACAGGGATGACCTTGAGCAAAGGCACGACCCGAAAGGTTTTATCGGACTCGAAGGAGATTTCTAAAATCAGAGAATTTGAATATCGAACGAAAAGAAAGGAAATTTTTAATGTGACCTCATTAATGTTTATGGATGTGTGAAATCCTATCGGTCGTCATTTTGGTGTGCTGTGTATCGATGAAGGGTATCTTTTGGATATGCGCCGGCAGAGTGACCTTAGAGGAGTCATCTGGGTTATTCATCTTTGCTGGGTGATTGTGTGTTTTATTTTTATTGCAAGTAGATACTTTTTTTTTTTTCATCGTGGGAGTTTATTTTTTCTCTCTGCTGTTAGAGAATGGTGGCGAACATGCATTGTGTAGCGGTGTTGATGCAAAGAAAAATAAACAAATTTTGAACGGAAATACCAAATAGCCAAAAGTTCTCGGGTCATTGGCATCTAAAAATGTGAACAATGAGTACGCAGTACCAGTTGGCATGCCTCCGATGAGATCATATGCTAAACTGGAAGTCTCGGGGCTCTCAAACTCTCAAACATTTTGAAAACTCTTGTGCGGATGAAGAGTTCATGAGAGTGTTGGTCAAAAATCAGCTGAAACCTTGGTGACTTGTCAAAGAATGGTAGTATTCGAGGTGGCGAAGGAAGCCATATAGTCTGAGATACCAGCTTTGGGTATGAAAACCACCTCCATACTTATGGAATGTTTTTTTCTACTTAAACACGCCTGATGTTTGGCGTGTACCTACCCTGGTCAAGACCGTTGATTATGCTCGGTTGGAACACAGTGCATGTCTTGTGCTCTTCGATGGCATTGCGGCATATTATTTTGATTTTTTTAAGTGTTCTACCTAATCTTTGAAATGTGAATCAGTCTTATGGAGTTCGGCAGGTAATATGCCATCTGTCCAGTACCCCAAGAAGCCCAAAGATTTATGTGATCAGACCTAGTAAGACTTAAACTAAAACCCAGTTCTAGCTCTTTGAATTATCGGTTTGTCGGAGTATAAATGAATATTGTTTTCTTGATGCGAAAATACGTTCAAGGTTATACAACAGTCTCTTACTGTATTCGGAAAGGCATTGACATAACGATTAAAAAGTTCAGGGCCAAGGATGGAACCTTGTTGAACACCATTAACCAGAAAAAGGATAAAGGCACTCGACTATTTGAACAGTATACTGCGAATAATACCTAAGAATGGTTGTTTGGATGGATAACTTGACAGTGACCATCAAAGTCTTGACATAATATTGAATGACAGGGTCAAAGGCTTTGGAAAAGTCCAGCAGAGTTGAAAATGTTATATGCTTTCATTTTTAGCCTTTTTTATTGCATCTACCATATAAAGCAATCCTGTCTTCTTCATGTTGAACAAGTCATATTCAAGCGAGGAAAATACCGTCGGCTTGAAGGTAAAAGTCAACTTAGTTGTCAACTGGTCTGGATACACTGTTTCGACACAGGATTGATAAGTTAACAACCGAGTTGCAGCGGGCTTTGAAGACTATTCCCGAGATCGACTTTAACAATTGTTTCGAGGATTGGAAAAACCATTTGCATACGAATTTTGCATCGGGAAGGGAGTTTATTTAAATTTTAATGGAAGCTTTAAAGGCTCAACCATAAACCTGAACTATAATAGTCGGAGCAATCCGAATCCGGAACTAACTGTCAAATTGTTTTGTCTGCCGTTTGAGCTGTTGTGTAGTTCTATAAATATTTGTTTAATTCTGCGATGAAATATATATGTAGGGTCATTCATTTCGTAGTTTCAAGTTGGTAGCGCTGGCGTTTGACATCTACCAAACTCAGCTGTCATTTGAAGTGTCATAATATTAGCGGAATGTTTGGCATTTACGATAATAGATCGTTTAGCAATTTTAGTGATTCGAACGTAACTACTTTTGCGCATTACGAGATGATTATGGTCGTCATAATCGACCGACTACGCAAGAAATTTTAAGAGAGTGGAAGCGTTACTGATGTCGTAAGGCCTGTGCATCATGTTTGGTGTGCTCTATGGTCGAAAGGTGTCATGGGTCCATATTTCTTCGAAGATGCCAACGGGCGGACGGTTGCGGACGAATGATAACCGATTTTTTTTTTGGCCGGCTATTAAAGATCATGACTTGGACGATATGAGGTTCCAACAAAGCGGGGCAACAAACCACATAACACGACGAACAATGGCTTTATTAAATTGGACAATTTGGTCTGAAGTTTCCTACAATTTTTCTAAAAGTTTTAATCTGACGCTTGTCTCTCCCCCAGATCACAGACGAGTTTAACATTCACCTTTGCTGCCAGGTTTATACCTGTCCGGACCTAATCCTAGAAAAATGGGTTTTAATCTTCAATAACCTCGGCGAAATGAGACACTTAAACGCTTTGGCTCCTGCCCCAAAGATCCACGGCATCCCATAGAATCGTGTCTGGTCCTAGAGTGTCTTGATCTCGGTACAAATTTGAACCCTAAACCTAAGTTTACTATTGGTTGAGGAGACTATTCTCTGGTCCAGTAAATCGTAGATGGTATTCTTCAAGCATCGGAGTTTATACAACCATGGTTCACCTTGAAATGTTTCATCCTATGATCTGTACCATGGCAGTGAGAATTCTCCTTCTGCTGATCTTCTTGTGTAGAGTTTCTCAAACGGCCCCTGTTTCGTTAAATACTATATTCTTTTAGCTAAAGGAAGGCTTTCATCTGTTTTGGAAGTCTAGGTGCTTCTTATTGAACTCACTTTCTCGTGGGTTATGTTACAAGTCTTTTCTTAACACGGGGAAGGCTAACTTTTGCTCTTCGCAATCACAGTAGCATCTCTCAGGCCTAGATCATGACAATTAAAGAGACCTTGTCGTGGTTGAGGCATAATGATATCCAATCGGAATATCCTTCAAATCCTTAAAGTCTTTCACTTTCTCACAGAAAAACTGTCCTAAGTTGTCGCCTGCCTCTTAGAGAAACACCATTTTGAGTTGTTGCTCGCAAAACATCTATATCGCTCCATTGCTGGTTGTCAGCTAATACTTTCTCTCTCACACAAAAACATAAATGTCAAAACACAATGACATCTGACGCTATTTGCAAAAAATGTGACATAACTTGCCACTTTCTCATTATGAGCCAGTGATGAAGGTCAGCTTCTATCGCCCTGTCATGTTTCACGGGTAAAGTGAGTAATATGAGGTCCAACGCATTGGATCCACACTGGTGCCTTGTACTTCAAGTACCAATCTGCTTCCTAGCTCTAATTATCTCAACCTATCCTAACCATGATGGAAATGGGTATATGTACTGTACAAAATCCAAGAGCAAAAAGTCACCAACAACCATACCAATCCATTGACATGACAAGAACTCTGTAATAAAGGTTTTGCAATTGAGTTACCAATTGAACCCCTCAGCTATGCGTGAAGTTGGCTGCGATATTCTTTGACATTTCAGCTTATCTATACTTGTCTTCAACGAGATTTCTTTTGCGCTTATCATCGGAAAATCATTCTCAGCTATGCAGTCCATTTCTTGCTCAACAAGTTCGATAAAAGAAACAAATTTTCTCATTTAGGGAAATCAGCAATCCAAAGAAATGCCATTACATCCATAAAAACTGACATTTTAGTACAGGATTCATGCTGAAAGGGTCACTTGACCATAATTCTCAATGATTCTGCCAACATGGTCACAGCTAATGGATTCTTGGGACGAACTGAAAGAGGATGACTGGCAGCAGTTTTGACAAAAAAACTCCTTTAATCGATGTCATCTTCATACATCTCCTCATTTGGCCGTCGAACGTACATCTCTGTAATTTTCAGAACCCGACGTGGAAACTGTTTGTTTGTCGGAAGGACCTCTTTTTAAATACTAAATACACTCACATAAGTTTAAATGATTTCAGATAGTCAGTTAGAGTCAATGTTGACCCGTCGGAACAATTATGCAGAGGAGATCCTAAATTCACACATAACCGACCAAGTTTTGGTTTTGAATTTTTCACTCAATTTTAAAATAGTTTGTGACACTTTCCAGTCAAAGACTGTCCAAACTTTGTGCATGTCTTTCAGTAATGTTGCTCCTTCGACTGACATTAAGTAATAGGTAATCGCAACAACTGACAGCAACTGTCATTCATCTGAAAGGCGTACAACATTCGAATAAAAAGACTGGCTGGCTGGCAATATTCTGATTTAAGATGACATATCTGTACACCATTGCTTAGGGCCTGCGTGGTCTTCGAATAGCTTATGCCAGCATCTGATTAAAAGGCTGTTAGTCAAACAAATTTAAGAATAACTTTCTTTAAATCAACGAGATCCAACTTTTAGTATGTATGGGGTAAACCAAACTTCTTAAAAACTTATTATCCATAAAACCAACACTTCCAATAGATAAGCAACCGCAAGAGCCAACCAACAAAAGCAATGCAAACGCCATTAAAATACCATAATTCACGCTCAAGGCAGACGCTCTATTAAACCGCTTTTATTATAAACATATCTTGCATTTCTAGTTAATAAAAGCTTTTTTCTAACCAACAGCGCTAAAATAGTTTCTAACGAACTCTATCCCCCTCCCTCTATCCCTGCCTGGATTGCAAATTTTCCGACGGAGATCGTAAACAGTGTTTTTTTCCTGTTTTCTGTTTTCTGTTTCTAATTAAAGCCAACCGATTTAACGCAGGGCAGCGTATCAAGATCCAGGGAACAGCCAGCACACATTACGTTTAAATATACAAAACAGTGGAGAGAAACAAAAACTAAAAACCACAAGCAGGTAACTTAAAATCCGCTGCCATTAAAATTTATCATCATTTAGCATAATTAAGTTAATGGAATACTCTAATATTTATCGTCTTTAAAATGTACACTACCTAAAAATGTCCATGTTGGGGAATGTGTGCGGTATACCTGTGCTGTGCTGTATTGTTGATGAGGAAAAGAGAGGACGTTGTGTGGTGGTGGTGTGCGTGGAATCAGTGGCAGCCATTATTATTTTTTTGGCCACGCCCTAACAGCTGCGCAATGGGGGAGACGCGAGCGCCATCTCTACTTTGGGAGTAGAGTTAATGGTGGATTGTAGAATGCTGAACTAGTACGTTCTCTGTGGTATATCGTAACGGGTGATTGTATGAACTTACTTGAAGCAGAGACAGAGATAGGAATTTCCCTGCTTTCAGCGGGGATTTTTGGAAATGTATTGTTGGTGGTAGAAACAGCAAGGATGTGGTCTAAGGACAGGACATTCAGTCTTATACCATTCGGCGGTTATTTCGTACTCAAACCTTGGGTATTACCAATGGTACGAGGAAGTTACGTACATGCACAGGGATGTTAAATGGTATGGGAGTGTCAAGCGATACCAAGGTGTGTTCGCTATTCGTTTCTGCAGTCAATTTTTCGATCAAAATATACGCGAATGGCACTGTTCACAAAGTACTGACGGACTTAAATTTTTAACGTTTACGGCGAGGGAGAAGCGGAGAGGTGATCCGGATTTTCACATATTTTTTTAAGTTTCCTGGATGTTTTTGTTTGACGTTTGAAAATATCAATCGCTGTCACTCGACAAAGGAGCGAAAAAATGTAAAAACTGAGAAATTCACGAAGTAAACAATAGGAATCCGAAACTAAACCAATTTAGTTGTAGTAAAAAGCAATAGTTTTGTTTTAAACTGAATTTGTTGGTAAAAATCAAACCAATTCAATTGGCTTCAACAACTCATACGTCGAAAACAGTCCGCAGATGTGTTCAGAGAGGACTATCAATCCGGACACGCAAATGTCAAAGAAAATCCAATTCGTCACTCCTGCGTTAACAGGGTCAATAGTTAGAATTAATTCTTCTGGGTTTTTCTACTTTATTAAAGGAGCTGGCAATAGACTGACTGGAGAGGATTAAGCCCAATTCATCATTACATTTAGGACTGGACGATAAGTAGGAAAGCAGAGCACATTTTAGGCATTTTCGACAGAAAAATTCTTAGACGAATTTTCGGTCCCGTGTGCGAGGAGGGCGAATGGAGGAGAAGATATAATCGCGAAGTCTATGAGCTGTACCAAGATGTAGATGAAGTCCAAAAAGCCAAAATACCTCGACTACACTGGCTCGGCCATATCGAGCGAATTGAAAATAGTGCACCAGCAAAGAGGATCTTCGAATCACAGGTTCGAGCCGACAAGGAAGACCGAACCTCCGTTTAAAAGACCAAGCTATCTTGGATGTCGGAGCGCTTGGTCTGGACAACTGGAAGAAGCGTGCCCGGGATCGAAGGGAATAGAAGACTACCGTGTCTCAGGCAGAGCCTCTTCACGGATCTGGAACCCGTTAAGTAAGTATAGGCCAACGAAGAAAGTAAGAAAGCTTTTTCCGGGGGAATATGGATAGCATGATGAGCTAAAGAGGAGAAATGGTATCCTCTTGGGATACGGACATTTCAGAGTGAAGATCTAAGTATTCTATGCACCAGTTGGCTTAATAAATAGTCACAAACTCTCACTTGACAATCATAAGGCTCATGGAGCACTTAACTGTCTCTGGAATGCAAATAAATAACCATTCTCAAATGCAGAATCAAATTTCAGAGAAATCCAGAAAGCACCTCTAGGTAAGAGCGTCAGCAAATCAGCTGAGTTTTCATGTATAAATCAGTGCTCAAGGACTTGCAGTGGAGCTATTGAATTAGAAGAGAATTTTTTCTGGACAGATGTTGCTATTGTCCTATTTATTGGAATAAAGAGAATGAGGTTAAGACAAATCACATATCTGGAAGAGAAGACGTTTGTAAGGTTTATTAGGTGGAGCTAAAGATCGAGAATGTTCCACGGGTCTCAATTCTAGATTAAAACCATTAACTTAACTTTAGGTGTAAAGAGCCTGGCAGTCAAGTGTTGAAGCTTTTCGGGAATCAATCACGATACTCATACACCTAGAACCAGTCTAATATCGAAGAAAACTACGATTGCCATGGATGCGACTCTTCTCTGTCCTTTCATTACTTACGTATATATGTGACGGACCAAGGTTTACAAGTTCTGCTCGTCTCAAGTGACAAATATGCAGGATTTTATATCTCAGCAAAATTTGGAAGGACACGAAAATATACAGAGAAACCTCAATTGTTCAAAAAGGCCTTAAGACTTAATTGACCCTAAAACGTATCATTTGAGTTGATGGGGATTGGAAACAGATTCAACCCTACACCAATACCAGCGGGTGGAACTTTTAAGCTCTCTGAATAACAAAACGGATTCTAGATTTTTCTAGAATCTGAATTTTCCTAACAGATTTGTAGAAGTCTGCTTTATAGTCAGGGTTGTATCCACCAAATCTAATTATTAAGTTGGTGTACTATATGCCCTCTAACGAGACATCTTATGATGCTATTCCAGCCAGTTAGGTGCTAATATGAGGTGCCTACAGTAGTCTTGCTCAACTAAAAGTAGAATCACTTCATTTTGGATAGGTCGACGAAGGTCCAATACTTTGAACACCAACTCTGACTCTTTCTTGATCTCCGCAGGTTTCTAAGTCGTTTATCTTAATACTTTTCGAAGTTGAATCTTTCAATGTTTTCGATCGCCTGCTAACGGTCTTCCATACTTTTAAATATAGAACCCTTGACAGCCAAAGTGACATATGATACATATGAACATCGTACGAGTATGTGGTTGAAATTTCCATGTCACCAAGATCGTCATGGTATATCCACAAAATCACACTGTACCTGCACTTATAGTATTGATTGCCAGAAGAAGGTTTGAAGAAATTGTTTGTAATATAGTACTGGAATATCTGCATCCTACATGGAAAAATAGAGTCAAATACTTTCCAAGAGATCAAAAGGAAACGACAGTTCATAAAGGCACTAAGTAATGCACAATCTTAGGGTAGCCTAATAAAATCGTTCATAGCATCTGAAACTTTCCAGGCGACAAAGATTTATAGAAATTAATTTATCCCCGTTCACTCAGTTTGTAAATTAAAAAAAAAAAAAACTTATTTGTTACCTCTATGCAGCGGATTTTAGGTTCTTTTTATCACTGTCAATGAACTTCCAATCACCGCTGTCAAAATACAGGAAACTTCTAACCCAGTTGTCATGTTTTGTTCCACCCTATCAATTTTAATTATTTTAGTATCACCTACGGCCCATGGCATCAACATATGTATCTAGAAACCATACAGAATCACATTTGCATTAAGTGCACTTATATTTCGGAGTTCAATAGGCCCTGTCATATTTTAGTATCTAAAACGTAGTTTTAACCATCTGTGCCCATCCTTTCGCCGATTTACCAAATTGCATCCATAAAACTGTCATAAAACTTGGCTTTTTGTCGTTTTCGAGTGGTTCCTGTGTTTTCATTTCAAAAACAAAATAGTTCCAGTCGGTTAGTTTTGCCAAACCATTCGATGCAATTGCTTTGACGGATGTGCATTAGGGTGGTCACACATTTACTACTTTGTCAAGCCAGAGTGACATTCCGAGGGCATCGGTAAGATAGTGTGCGTTCAACAGGAGCTTCATAATTCAATGTATTTCTAAAGACTGTCTGGCCAGTAATAAGTTGGATTTGTTTCCCATGACTGACTGTCCTGTCATGTCCTTCTTTTCCAGAAATGCTGCCAAGTTCAACATGTTGATCCCATTCCCGGACTGTCTAGAAAAAATTACCCAAATGAGAGGGTTTTAGAGGACCGAAACAACCTCTATTCAGAGTCCAAGAGAAATGAAATTTTTAAAAACAGGTTTTGCTTTCTTAAAAATTTCCATAACCCAACCGTTTGTTACTTTCCCTCACCCACTGTAGAAATACCATTTAATCCACTAAACCTATCTCCATCTCCCTCTTGACTTACATTCATGCTCCGCCCCCAATCAGAATATGAACACATCGGCCATTTGCAAGTAGGAGGGTGCAGGTAGTCAACCAACTGCTTTACGATTACAATGGCGCTTTATGCCTGGCATAACACAATGCCATGCCGTTGGCATTTATTCCTCCATTGACTGGTGGGCAACACAAGGGTTGATGGTGACAGAGGCGACCGCGTGAATAATGGCTTCTCGTGTAAATGTAACAATGTTTGTGCGTAATTGAAGTTAAGTGACATTTAACACATTTTTTCGTTCCTCATGTTAACAACGCCATCTCGTTTCTGACATAAAAGAGAATTTCTTTTACGTGCGAACTTTTAAAAAGATGGGAAGCAGGATGTATTTTATATTTTTTTTTGCTGTTTTTTATGTGAACACGTTCGGTTGTTAACTTTAAATGCAAATGGAGTCCGTCCGACGGATGTCATTTCGAGGATATTGTGTTGAAGTGTTGTGTTGTCTTGTTGCTTGCAAATAGCTTGAGTAGAATTTCAATGAACAACGATTCTGGGAGAAACTTTGCTATTCAAATGGAGTTCCTTTGCATTTAAAGTGGGTTCTGGCTGAGAAATTAAGAAATAATTGTGGTAAATGGTTTCATGGCACAAACAAGGCCAACATCTGTTATGATTTAGTAGAAGTAGTAGGTCTTCTGATGAGAAGTTTTCAAATTACTTGTTTCTTGTTGGAGATTCAAACTCATTCAAAGTTGATTCCAGAGCTTCAGGACTTGCTCAATCTAGTTCTACTACGAAGAGAGTTGACAGTTGAACATCACGGAGCTGTCATGGGTAACATGTCTGATGGAATGTTCAAGAATCGATTATTTCGATAAGTTCCTTGGAACGTCTGTGTCTGAGTACCTACAACTAAACAAGGTTTCAAACGTCAAGACAATCAGACAGACAGGCTCAGGTTTTAGGTGTGCCCTCCATACGAGAGGAACTGAGTCAACGTGAAGAAGCTCTATAATTTGAACAAGTAGCTTACTTACTTAGAACCTAGAACCGCTGCGTATCCTGCCATCCTGAATAAGCGTGGTTAGCTATGGGCCTGTCACCCTTTCGGATAGTATGTCCAATACACTGCCACTTTCGCCGTCGTATTGCTGTACCTATAGGTTCATGGCCCGTTCTCTGATGGAGTTGTTTGTTAGAGATACGGTTTGGCCAGAAAATCCTTAAGATATAACGTAAGCACCTATTGACGAACGTTTGCAGCTTCCTCGCGATAGTGGCGGTCACCCTCCAGGTACCACATCCATATAGCAGCACGGATTCAATATTGGAATGGAACAGTAGCTTAATGTCACGCGATGATACTTCTGAGTTCAATTTCAAGAATATTCGAATTTTTGAAATTTTGTAAAGCCCAGAAACTTAAACTTGGAAACTGCTACTACGTTTTGTCTTTGAGTAGGAATTTCGATGCGAAACCCACCATACTACCATTCCACCTACTTTGTCACTCTGGATGTCAAAGATCCTTTCAGTTCTGCATCTTGAACAGCCATGTGTGTTATATTCCCTTAATTCCTTAGTCTATGAACCTTTAGTTCACATACAGATCACAGAATACTCCTTTACGAGAGCTTATTGCTCTTACCGGACACTTCAGTGGGTAATCCTGAGTTCAGACTTATGGTAGGTCTTGTATAGCATTGTAACACTAGTCCTAGTCATGAGAAGTCCTGCCCGCCACAAAGAAGTTTTCCATAAATTCGAACAAAACCAATTCAAGCGAGGGGAGCTGTCAAAACTTTTGGAAGGACGTCCGAGGACCCAGACGAAGCAACCTTCAAATTGACTTGTATGTGACATATGTAGAGATACCTTCAACAAGGAAGAGGAAACGCTTTATTAGGTAAAAGGAAGTGAAATTGGTATCAAAGCCTTTGGTTCTCGTCTTAGGAGGGATTATCATCCCTAGCCTTAGAAAAGTGAAGGGGTATGTTGCACTGCGACGTATTAATGTAGTGTGCCTCTTACTAACACCTTGGAGAGTTTCATGCCCTCATTATAGTTCTCCTTGCACAAGATTCCTTTCCAAATCGTTTTGAGAGTTATGTACTCTCACTAAGCCCCGGCGGCGGATGAAACTTAAAGAGCAGAATCATAGGATCTTAGTCGGGTAAAGTGACTGTATGTCAAAATGCTTCTTGAATTTTCAGTGACCTGTTAGGAACCCTGTTAGGAAACGTAGGGCATTCGTGCTCATTGCGATACATGCTTCGAACCTTTTCCGGTTCTATTGCCCTAAAAATTTCTCGTTTTATTCCATACCCTAAGTATTATTCCACGTTATTGGCCTCTCTAGCTTCCGGAACTCTTTTCTTGGAACCCTATTCCGCAGAATGGTTCAAGATCTATAAAAATTTCTGGTTCCCTTCTTGCTAGGGAGTTGACCAGCCATTTCCAGCCATCCAACAGACGGTCACTCTATTTCCCTTACCCTGTTCATTAATTTCTGATGGCATTCCCCTACTAGTTTAGAGTTTATTGTGTGATTGCTCAGTGTGTGGATTGTGGATTCATTGCTCCAATTCTTATACTGAGCTTGAGAGTGAAATTCTTTTGAAGGTTAAACCTTCTATGATATCTTTTCTAGGATAAGTATTGCTTCCATGTATAACTTCCAATTCCTTCTTTGGCTACTCTTAGAACCGCTTTACTAGCTTTACTTACAGTTCGGGAACATTATTTCTATTTCTGCCCGTATCCTTACAATTTGGAACAATTTGACAGCACAATATATTTCCTCGATGTAGTACAACAATCCCCTGCCAATCAAGTAATCAGTAACTGAACTCGGTCAAAACTGCAAACAAATTTATGGGAAGCCTGCGCTGAATACTTTAAATGAACACACCTTCAAGAAGCAAATATAGATTCGAACCATCGTAGGGTAATCACTTCTCTAAAAGTAAAGGAAACTCGTTCGTGGATTGTACTTACTCAGCCTTCCGACTTACCGGCGGCGCTTTTCAAATATCCATCAGATCATTACCAGAATATAACTAAAGTCCCAGCTCTATTCGCCCCATCCATCAAAATGCTCTTCTCAATGTCTCGTATAAGATTCTGTCAACCATATGGGTACTGCGTCTTAAACCGTCTTACGCCACATTCATCAGCAAGTATACTCCTCCTAGTGTAGCTATAATAGTTACTGTGTACCAAATGTTCAAATTCTGGAAAAGACCAATGAATTTCTAATCAAAACCCATCTGATTCTTCTGACTCACTTTGACAACCCTTATGACAGAATCGAAGCATGAATCGTATGAATCTCTTCAATGTAATGGCCACAGCGTCGTGGTGGATCCTATTTATTCTCATTCTACTATGGAGCTCCTCCTAACAGTCACGAAATCTAGGAGAAATGCTAGAAATGCTCTGGTTAGTGATATCGATCTGAAGGTTAGGGGTAGAAGTTAATATTTGGTGTCGACAAACCAACCAAAATATGTCCTTTGTTTAGGAAAAAACGTCCATATCGTCAACCAGTTAAGTTAAGTAGTTCACATACCTCGGAGAAGGACAAAAGTGAAACAAACACATGGTAGCTCCAAAGAGGAGCAGATATTAGACTCATTTGATAGGATCATACTTCGAAAAGAAGATTTTACTACGCACTCTAGTAGCTGTACCAAGATGTGGATATAGTCGGCCACGTTGAGCAATTGGACAGTAACACTTCAGTCAAGAGAATCTCCGATTTCCATTCCACAGATTTGAAACAACAAAGTAAGTCGATCTTCTGTTATACGGACTAAATAATCGTGAATGCCAAATGCCGGAAGAACTTACAGTAACGCCCCTAGGATTGATGCGTTAAAGTCCTCCGAACTGTGTAAGTATCTGTAGTACTTTCTGTAGAAATTTAGTGGCGCTAATCAAGAATTATAAGTTTGCATTTCTAGAAATTTAATAAGACAAGTCTGGTCTACGCATTTAAACCAAAAAGTATTGTGAGCAATCGTACTTGTAGTATTGGTGAAGTACGTATAGACCAAAATTTATTCTAAAATGTCATCGAAAAGTAAACCCCTCGCATACACCCAATCTGTCGAAAAACTGAAATTTTATTTTCCAAGTGCCGTAGTTTACATAAAATGCCGTTAAATTTTCTTTAATTTGATTTAGAAATGATTGTGAAAACATCTTATCCACAATAAGATGTGTAACTTGAAAGATCTATCACTCTTATTGGAACATTCGCTATCAGAAATCGAAAGCAGTTTTGAGACGTATCTGAACCACTAAACAAAAAGTTTTCAATGGGATTAATGATGCAGATATTTGCAAGATCGTCAACTCATTAGATTCAGACATTAAAACTTTCAATATTCGTCTTAAGATACCAAGAAAAATCTATGGGCCAATGGTACTAAAGTGGTTTCTTTCTAAATCAAAGATTATTTTGACACTGACAGCTGTTTCCCGCTCGAAATCTTGACAGAAAGTCAGTATCATACCTCCGCGGAACGAAATGAGTCGGTTTACGCTTAAACAACGTTGAGAAATATTGAAAACTTATTTCCAAAGTGTGTGCTGCGTAGCCCAAACAGCGCGTTATTTGAAAAGAAGTTTTGGCCGAAATGAAGCACCCACCGTACAGTCGGCGCTGTACGGAAGTTTATGCAAAAGTTCGTGAGACTGGTATGCTAGTGGACAACACTCATGGTTCCCGTAGCTGCTGTAGGTAAGAGTGTGAGACTCAATTCACGGGCATCAACTCGCCATCGATCTCAACAGCTCTGAGGATAATTCTGCACAAAGATCTCGGATTATTCGCTTACAAGGTCCAATTGACTCAGCTTCGTTGTCGCTTCGCAGTTTGGGCCTTAGCGCAGCTTGAATTGGACAACGATTTTGGGCAAAAAATTATATTTTCAGATGAGCCGAAATGAAAATTCTCGGCGGCTACGTTAAAAAACGAAATTGCCGCATCTGGGGCTCGGAAAACCGACACGTTATTGTCGAGAAGCCGATGCATCCACAGAGAGTGAGAGTTTGGTGCGGATTGTGGAGTGGTGCCATCATTGAACCATTTTTCTTCGAAAATGAGGCCGTAAACAACGTTTCGGTCAACGGTGGGCGTTACAGAGCCATGTTAAGGGACTTTTTTTTTACTGAAATTGAAGACATGAATTCGGACGACATCTGATTCATGCCACAGTCGAACTTTTGCACACCCAATTCCCAAATCGTGTTATCGGCCGTATTGGCGATGTCAATTGGCCGCCTCGGAGCTGGCCTTTTTTTTGTGGAGAACCGTGAAGGACCGATGTTATGCCAACTATCCGGAAACGATTCAAGCACTTAAGGCCAATATCATCCAAGCTACAGCCCGGAACCATCAACAAGGTCTTGGAAATCGGACTGACAGAATGCGCTACTGCGAAGCCAACCGAGGCAGCCACTTGAGCGACGTTGTGTTCCATAATTAATGGGAATGTTTGCTTCTACCTACTAATAAAGCCTTAATACAGTTAAATTTAAATCTCGCGTTCATTGCTACAATAAAATGCAACCACTTAAGCATGCATCCATTGAATTAATCTATTCAGATACATGTGCAATCTTAAACTATAACTCACCCTGTTTGATGCCAGCTAATTTTTGCATAAACTCTCCGTGAAATGATGACATAAGTACGCCCGTTTTAACGTTAACAAATCAAACTCAATAAATCGTTGTTGCCACTTAATTGGCCATCACCGCCAGAGCCACTGAATTCAATTCAAAAATGTCAAACAGTCAGTAGTAAATATTTTTTTTTTTTTAAAAAACACCAGCTACCTACACGACTGAATAGTAAACACACCACCACACACACTAAACAATCTATTAAAAAAAATCGAAAGCAAAATTCAATGTTAATTGGCCTTTTTTTTAAAAAAAAACAAAAAACAAACTGTTTGTGTGAATAAAACGATCCGTCCGCCACTGGGTCTGGTGCTACCACCTCACATGTGCAATTAAAAAGGCCCAGACTCTCGCACAGCCCCCCGTGTATAAACAAATCATAAATGTTCACTTAATATTCATATTTTATGTTTCAGCAAATAGTACTCTCGCATCGGATGGCTGTTGACGCCTCCACCGCACACAATAGTAGCAATAATAATAATTTTAAGCAATAAACTGAATTACCCACGTATGTATGTATCCGTATCTCAGGGCGAATTGGAGGGGGGGGGGGCCGAGTCTTGGGGACCCGGGACTTTAAACTCGAGCTTAAGTGTCACTTTAACCGCGACGCCGCCGCTGACATGCACTCATAAATGCCAGATACCCAAAGTAAAAAACTTTCACTTTCTATCAGCCCGAGGGGGGGGGTATGGGCCAACGAGTATGTGATCCTCCTCCGGAGAGATGACGGCAATGATTATTAACTTTATTGAACCTCGGATTTGTGTTGTTTTATTTCTGTTTTAACACTTTGCGCCGACGACGACTACAATCGTGCGACCGACAATAACACTAACAAACAAAACGGCCAACAATCACAAGTTATTACCAATTCCAGAAAAAAACAACAACAAAAAGAACAACCGATTGACGTATTTTTAACACGTCGTCGTACGTCGTCGTCGTTGCTCCGAATACGTACGGATGGTGAATGAAACGTTATGCCTTCCTCCTGAGTGTGAATTGTTAGATTCCTGGAACTGATTCATAGACAGATAGATAGATAGATAGAGATACCTCCTCGATCTGTGTGTACACAGAATAATGGTGGTGCGGCGCTGTTTCTCTATAGATACACTCCTTGGATTCTACTGCAGAGTCGAAGCGAATTGGCGGCACGGTTCTAATACAGATGGATGTATCTACTCGTGGCTTGGCTATGTAGAGCACATATGGGCAGAATTTCTTTTTGTGTTATCGGATGCGCACGCAATGGAGTCAGTGCCGCATAGATACTATGTACATATAGCTTTGTACATAGAGGAAGGCTCTGCCTGTGTACTTGTGCATGTTCGTGTCACCCTCTTTCTGGATGGATATGGCTTGACAATGCCTTATTTACGACCCACCGACTTTTTTTTGTTTGCTATTTGTGTCGCTTTTATGGATACGATTTGTTTATGTACTTCGATTTCGTATCGGATTTATGCGAGCACGCTGAGTATGACTTGGGAAGAGTTTATCAAAAAATAAAGGCAAATCGAATGAGGGTATGACTTGCCAAATTTAGAAGACGTCAAGGCCCGTATATTGACGTTTTATTCATTCGAATACTTTACTTGGTCTCCCCAAGCAAGAAATTTCTATGTAATTGGGCCAACAACTCGTGAAGGAGATTGTACCGAAATCTCTGCTTCCAATCGAGCAATTTGCTTCGGTTGAGATCTACTTCTATCTATACAGGGGACTTCGTCTAATTTCTCTATTTTTTTGGAGCTAATTTGGAAGACTTTGCTCCCCAAAGTGTGTCCAATAGCCCATTTCGTCGTTGAATCTACTTGATCTACGGATACGAAAGGAAATCGAATGTCAGTCCCTCGAAATGGCAAATATTTGAATGCACACCAAGTAGAATTCATAATTTGAGGCCTCAGTGCAAGGAACAAGGATTAAATGAACTTGCTGGTCGGCAGGTCAGCAAACCATCAAACAAATTGATTATGTTGCGGATCTCCGTACATTTCGAGCGGTTGATGTAGACTCAGACTACTACCTAGTTGCAGCCAAGGTAGGTATACTGTGAGGAGATCTAACGTTGAACGGCTGAAATCGCAGAAAGCCGCCAGAACCTTTGCCGATCGTGTATCCCTCAATATCTCGAGATGCCCAGTAACAAGGGCGGTAGGCCAGTGACATCGATGCCAAGAAGTCATCAGAACCTAAGCAACTGATATCCTGAGTTTCACCCGACCACCCCCACGAAACCTCCGGTTTGATGAAGAGTTCCCCGCAGCACATGCAGCAATGAAAATCGCCTACGAAGCGGTGGTGCATAGAAGGATAAGAGGTGGTCGGCTCCTCTGGGGAGAAAAGAAAGAACACGAGAGGTGCGCGATGGAAGAAGTAGAAAGGTGCTCCTCGAAGACCAATGTTCGCATGTATCACCAAAATCTAAAAAGAAGAGTCCTGTCGAGATGAACACCTCGTAGTTGAGTCACAGATGGTGTTGAGGATATGGAGAAACCACTTCTACAGGCCGGCAGAACAAACCAGTCAGCATGAATGGTGAGGACCCAGACTATCGTCCATCTGACCAGATTAAAGTGAGGAAGGCAATATCCAAACTCAAGTCTAACGAATTGCTTAAGGCAGCCCTGGATAACCGGGAGAGCATGCACCAACTCATTTCCGACATCTAGTTGGTGGAAGGTGTGCCCGATTCACAAGAAAGGAGACCGTCTTGCATACAAGATCCTGTTGGCTGTATTGTCTGAATGCCGAAAACCCTTATTGGTATGGTTTTAGACCGGGTTAGTCCACAATTCGCCCAAATATTCACACTACGCGCTATCTGTGCCACAAATGTCGGAAGCAATCTTACCGAGACCAACACCAGAGGCACAATTTTCGAAAAGCCTATGCACATACTTCCATACGCTGATGACATTGATATCATCGGCGTGGCATAAGTCTGGAACACAAATGGCTGAAATGGGTATGCTATCAGCAAGAAGGCCCTCACAACATCGACGAATCGGACAGAACGTCACAATCGACAGCTATAACTTTGAGGTAGTTTGGGACTTTGTCTACCTTGCCTCCGCCATAAACTCTGACAGCAACATAACTTCAGAGATCAAACGAAGAGTTACTCGTGGCAATCGCTGTTTCTCAATTCTGCTCTAAGAAGCTTAGACGTTAAGGAAGATGGACACAGATAAGCTTGGTTGGATTTAACAGCGACCTCTACGAGCTGTACAGGGAAGTACACATCAGTCGTCTAAGAAAGCTGGGGCATGTAGAGCGGATCGATACAAATGTTCCGACTCGCAGAGTCTTGGAATTCCACCCAGTAGAGGAAGATTTCGTCCCAGATGGTACGCATATGTAGAAGGGGGCCGTCAACCGACTTAGAGTACGCAACTAGAGGTCATTAATTATCTAAATACCTGGCGCAGGTTTGCCAAAGAGTTTGTAAAGATTTGCATGCACGATTCTCAGACCTGACTACTTGATGCCAGGAATACGCCTACATACTAAACACGGACCCAACAAGGGACAACCGTTCTCAGGGCTGGTTAGCAAATTTATCTTCTTCTTTCCCCGTTTGTTGGTTCAATATAGAGCTCAGTGTTGGAGATCCCTTGAGACCAAACTTGGTGAGGTACTGCAAAGCAAACTCTCAGTGGACATAGTCAGTTGAGCTAATCCTTCTTCCGTACGACTTAACTTTGACAGCTTTGGGCCCTATTAGTGCCGCATACAGTATGATGAACTCCGTCACGCTAGACAGACCTAGTCTCCTTCGTTATTTAGGTTCTCCAACGTTAGTCATTATTCTGCATAAGGCAGCACTCACCTTTGCAGCTGTGTCACACGTTCTTTCAATGTGTTCCTTGTAAGCGGGTCTATCATCTATCATCATACCTACGTATCTGATAGCTGAATTTCACATTATGTCATGATCACCTACCCTGATAGTGATTGCCCTTCTTTTCCTGTGGCTCCTTACTAGTACGCCTTCTGTTTTATGCTCTTCGACCTCTACTCCAACTGCTGCCATCTATCGCCTCACTTTTCGGATACATTCTTCACCTCTATGACTTCTAGGTGCTTCTCTGTCACAGCAATTGCTAAATCATCGGCAAAGCCCATGATTTTTGGCTCTTAAAACCCAATCCTACATAATGCTCTATAAGGTGGGTCCTAATACCCATCCTTCTGGAACTCCACCAGATATGGTGAAGGGAAACAATTTCTCGAAGTAGGTTAGCATTATTTGTCATCAAAGGCCATGGCAGGGTGTGGATTAGCTCCTAGGTATACTCTCGACATCGCCCCAGCCCCAGCTCATTGTATCTTTGGAAGAATTGGGCAAGAGCCCTGTATCTAGCCCTATATTGAGTCTAATTACTGAATTAGTTTTGTCCTGGCGCCTGAAATCGGTCAAGCGCAGCACAGATACTAACTACTTTCACACCATCTTGCGTGATAAGTGTAACAAAACAAAAGAACAACCTTTTATAGAACCTCATAAAGTAGAAGCAGCCGTTTATCTGTAACAACATCTACCACCGTTTACCAATTAGTTAAGTACATCAACACGTCCGTCCGATAAAATATTTGTTAGGCAATTAACCAAGCAGACTATCTTCGGCATTGGAATCAATTAAATCCCACAGCCAGTGGGTAGTTTTATTGTTTTATTGGTTACACTATGCCCGGGAGGTACTTTAAATTGGTTTTGTTTTTTTTTTTTTTTTGTTAACAAACCTGGCCTTAAGGCTCGAAGGGATATTCTCCTCTATTTAGCGCGTTATGCTTGCACACACCTCTTAGTTAGTGCGATGCAGATACATTCCGGTTTTTTTTTTCGTTTTGTTTTGCTATTTACCCACTTTGGCTTCTGCTTATATTAGCTTTTTCTTCATCATTGGTTCGCGTCATCAAATCGATAATGGTCCATTCAAGGGGATGTATACCACGATTGGATACTTTTACGCGCAAGTCATTCGGATGATGGTACATAAGAAGCTGGCTGGTATCTACTGGAAAGTGTGTTGGTCTATATAAGGCTTTATGTGCTGTAGACGGTAGCGGGATTTTATTTCCTATATAAAACATTTTTCACTCTTGGAACACATAGGCGGTGGATACGTGCGTGAGAATGCGGCTAGGGTCTTGGATTAACATCGTTTCGCGTGAAATAAAAATGGTTATGGCTAAAACTGAACAGCACACATGGATGGGCCAAGTATTTTTAATCAGGACAACACAGGCGGGATGCCTGCTGCAAATATCTCCCCTGGATGCAGATTTATATGTAGATAGATACTTCTTTGGCCATTCAACCGGCCAATTTTTAGAAATCCTTCAAAACGAAGAATAACTCTTGCCAATCGCTGTTTCTTTGGGCTAAGAGTAGCAGAGCCCTATCCGGACGAACCAAGGAGACTCTGTATAAGACCCTGATCATCCCACCTCTGCTTTATGGCTATGAAGCATGCACTTTATCTGAAGCGGATGAAAAGATCCTCAGTCGCTTCGGGAGTAAGATTCTTCGTCTAATTTTCGGTTCCGTTTGCGTTGACGGGCCTTGGAGGAGGACATTCAACGACGAACTATACGCGCTGTACAGCGACATCGACGTAGTCAGACAAATGGCCATCAGTCGTTTGAGTTGGCTAGGACATGTAGAGAGAATGGACACCAATGCTTCCGGTCTTCGAATCAAACCTGGAGGGACAACAAAGTAGAGGTAGATCTCGGCTTAGGTGGAGCGCACAAGTATAAGGGGGCCTCAACCGACTTGGAGAGCGAAACTGGAGGCTTAGGACCGGGCCAACTGGAGAGGCTTGTTGGTTGAGCCCCTGGTTCAGCCCGAACTGTAGCGCCACCGAAGTAAGTAAGTATCTTCTAGTGCTATCGGTGGCTTTTACCATGAAAAAACTAACTTTCTTGGGAATTTTGTGTTGCCAACGGATTTTCTCGCTCGGATGCGTTGAAAATGTTGGCGAAAGCCTCTGTAATATCGAGAATAAGACCATTTGAGTGTAAAACGTTCAAACAGATCCGTGAAGTAGCCTCATCCGAGACGCCGATGTGAAGTCGGACGACTGCTCGAATAGAACATAGGTTTGGTTTGCTTGAAGTGGCTGCTAGTAAGTTACACCAGCGCACCTAGACCAATCGAAGGTCCGTCCTGATACCACATAGATCGAAGGTATAAGTTCCTCTCTACCCTCTCGTCAAAACCTGCTCGAACTTCTACATCGTCCTTGGTTTTTTAGCCTTCTAACGGAAGGACCTCCTTCCAGACTGATGTGGAGAAAATGGTGAGGGTAAGATTCTTACCAAAGGAAATGGGGTGACGTAGTCCGAAGTTTCTGAAGGGGATTTCGAGTTTGGAGAATGGAGTAGTTGGTTAGCTTCGAGACAAACGGTTACCCTAACTCCCATTTACTTGCCAAATATGTCTAGGAGTAGCAGGCACAGCAAAATGTCCAATGGCGCAGAGGGAGTTGTGTGGGCAGGCTATACATAGGCTCGCTGTTACAGATTAGTGGTTTTATCCAAGTTTGTCCACTAGACTATTACTCCATATGTGAGTATCGTTAGTATAGTTAGTTTGTTAGGAGCGTTTTGGAAAACTTCTTTCAGAGTATTCAGGTGTCTACCCGAGACATCTAAGGCGATGTCGTTTCCATAAGCTATCGCTGTGTATTCCTATAGTTCACTGACTAACCACCAAATTCCACAGAAGAGGGGATAGAAGGATAGAATACCACCTAGCTGAGTGCCTCTACTAGCAGATCTTCTAGTGGACATCCAACCCAACTTGGAATTGATAACCAGACCAGTGTGCAGTAGATTGATCAATTCCCAAAGTGAGCGAATAGCGCATCTGCATCTGCCACCGATTGACGTTGTTAAATGTGCCTTCTGTGTCCAGGAAGGCAATCATTGTATAGTCCTTACGAAACTGGGAATATTCCAAGTTACACGCTGGAGAGTGTAGTGTCGTTTCCACTGATTTGCCTTTGCTGTATGCATGTCGGGCCACTGGGGATAGGGCGTATATCTCCATAATTTTGGGATATATCCTAGATCCAGTCAACCCTACAAGATTTTCTTGAACATCCCCAGTAGGATGTCTGGAGACTTCTAGAACTCAGCAGGAATAATGCCGACAGGTCCCGCTGCTTTGTATAGTTTGTAGCTATGGAGGTGCCATGGGTGTTTCACATGAAGAGTTCGAATTAGAGATCCCACTGTTGCCCATGTGAGTGCTGCGTGGGAAATGAGTGTCAAGCAGTAAGATAGCTGATGCATTGGAGAAGAGAATTTTCTCAGCCTTGAGGACAGAACGTAACTCTATTTAAGGTTGTAAGATCCTTTGTCCACCTAGGCTTGGAATTATTCTTCTGAAGCACAGAAAGTATACCAGATACTTATAGGTAACCATAAAGCCATGTACTCTGTCCAAAAGTTCACAAAACTTCCTTTCCCCATACCCACTCTGAAAAAGAAAAGTTGTTCACTGTTTTGTTGGCACTACAGTCTGTCCTGAGATGCAAAACTACTCGTACGTGGTCTGTCCTTTTTCGTAGTCCCGCACCCAAATCGATCGATCAAATCCGGGGGCATGCATGAAGTAGTAAAATCTTACTACAATTATCCTTTGATCGATTAGATACACATTTGCGACCTTTAACTTGACCATTGCCTCAGATCCTGAGGCCCTTTGTTCACTCCAGAAACCAGTAGTTCACACTCCATGAATTCCCGAAACCATTTCTCTGTTTACAAACGCCTAGCCTAATCCTTTCAGACCCAACTCCTGCACCGACTGCTCTGCCCATCCGTATAAATGCTGGAAACACACGCATCCAGGTCCAATAAAAATCCAGTTGCGCTCAGACCTCCTCGTGAGATCGAAACACCGACCGACTACCCGATTACCAAAATCCGGAACATTCGTGGAAATCGAAACCGAAACTAGAATCGAAATATCACACTTTTTTTGTTTTTGTTTTTTTCGAACACTTGATCCGTTTGCATAGCAAATGAGCGGCCAATTGCGGCATGGAACTGTGTGGCAACAATCTGTCGTGGTAGGTCAACTTCTCGTAAATCTTTCGATCTCTCTCTCGGGAGAGTTTTACGACGTCTTGTAAACAAACTTTCGGTTTCCGTTTTTCATGTCCGCCGGCGGACTAGACGGTTTGTTCTCGGGAAGACTAGTGTAACAAGAAAATATTTGGAATTTGTTTACATGTGTTACCACAGCACAGCGCTTCACGCCTCATTTGCATATCGACATGGAGTTGTCGAATTTGTTCCTCACAGTGGGATACACACTGTCAGTTGTGGACAGTTGCTGTCACAAGTGGATTGTCCCAACTGACAGGTTTGTTATAAAATGACTGTTTGTCAGTCTAAACTGTCTACGTAAGGGGTGTCAAAACCCAGATTTGACAGGTGGAGAGATGATAAAATTTTTCTTGAAATCAACTTGACGGCCGGCTTGACAAACCGTCCAAACCAAGTAAATTTCCGTTGACAGGCGTAAGGATAGCCTCATCACTTAGCCCGGCATTCGAATCCATTGTGTTCTACCCTAGAGAAACTGTATGGAAGAGTAAGGTAAGAGAGGAGATTTAAGTGAAGGATGGCGTGGCAATGGGTTATGGAGGTGGGGTTCACTACTCCGAGAAATGTCGTGTATTTCTAATGAACTTCAGGATTTTCCCGAAAGTGTAACGTCTAAGGATCTGTGGTTCCAAGTGTTTATACCTTATCGCATCAAATGCAGGGCATTCGCAGAGGAGGTGCTCGAAGTTTTCTTCGTCTTCCTCGCCGGTGTGTAAGCGGGTTCGTTCAGGTTAACGGACCGGCACTATTCATCAAGTGGAAGGACATTCTTCTAAACTACCTCCTTCCATTCTTGAACCGAATACACTCCTGAGATTTATACACGCATCTGGGTGCTTCAGGCTTCGATAACTGACATTTTTAGAAGAAAAAAAAACAGCTTACAAATAGGATTATACAGGAAGTCTTCTATCGACCTTTTAGAAATGGTACCAACGAGGAAAAATCTAAAGGATGTGTTACAAGGCCAAACTACCACATCTCGTACAGAAGTAGTTGTCATTGGAAAAACTGGACTATTTTCTTCTGAAAAGCTGCTTCTGAGTAGTTCCTCTAGGAGTACTGAATCTGTACTCTAGTTTTTCGTGATAACGTCTTGTACATCTTGTTGTTAACCATTTGTTAGTTCCGTCCTTATTGAGGTTCCAGCAATACCTTGAGGTACCCAAACGTTCAACTGTTTTCGTATTCCATTACGGAGAGTGATTTCGTCTAACAAGCCAGACCTTCCAAAAGGACGGTTGAATTTGATGGGCAGAGCTCTAGAATATCTGGAGAACTTACTTGGGCAGTTTTTCTTTGAATCCTTTTCTTGCTGTCAGGAGTACAATTGATCAGATCTGAGAGGAACTATCGGAAACTTTCCAGTTCAAAATTTTGCAGAATTATTTCCAGTCCCAGTCCCAGTCCCAGTCAAGTTGTCTAATCGAGATGTCAATTTCCATTTTCCACCGATGTTAGTCGCTCTTGGTAATGCCTCACTGATTGAAACCGCAAATAGTAGTAGTGGAAGTATACAACCTTGTCGCATGCCACCTTGGGTTCCAAAATACTTGTCGAATGCCTTCTTGAAATAGCAAGGACCTGTATGGACCGCTCCATAATATATGAAGGTCGATGCCGGATATTCCCGACGGAAAAGGCGGCTTTTGGGTACCGAGAGTCGAAATATGGAAATGTTGCTGCTTGTTGGAGAAAGGAAGATCTAGGCGTTCTCGTTCGGATACGCTGGCCTTGGTTAACATTCCTAGAGGTCCATGTTACTGCTTGGCATCAGCCATTTACTCTCGAAACCAATTTTGGTCAAATTTTTTGAAAACCATATAAAAAGTTAATTATTATTAAATTTTTTGCTTTCGTTTCAGAATTCCAATTTCTTTTTCGATTTTTCTCGTTGACAACGCATGTGTTCCTCCAATGAGGGATGGAAAATAAAAAAAAATGAAAGCCATCCGTCGTCGACAGCATCAACCCCCGACTCGACGAATTTTCCGGCATGTCAAAGCAGCACCCCTCGTCCGTTTGAATAATGAAAGAAAATTGTAATTGTATCCGAACGGCAGATAAAATGGCTGGAGATTTTCGCAATAAAAACATCGACTGCACCGAATGTGGCCAGGGATGTGTCAAGGGATGCCAGAAACAGCCGACCCAACAGAAATATTATGTGCCATCCGTGGCGCTTTAGGGGCACAAAATTCGGTACGAACTGCAATAAATGGTTTTATCACTTTCTGCCATTACGTTCGATGTTTGAGTGCCTCGAATGGCGGCGGCAGGGATAGCCGGCGCGCATCATCCCCTTGCGATGGATGGAAAATCCTTGTTCTATGAAATATTTATCAATACATGTGTAGCCATGGATACATATATATGGACGGGAAAATAAAATACAGTTAACATTAAAAGGACCATATCGAAACTGGAGTGCTCTTCATGTCGGGCGGTTTTATTTTCGTTTCCGGAAAACTCGTAAAATCGAGAAAAATCCATCTCCTGACGCTCGTATTACAGTTGTTGGCAAATGAGTTTTCCAAAACCGTTATGTATATGTGTGTGTATGGGTGGTGTGCTAAAGTAATTGTGGATTTTATGATCAAATAGCACAGCCCTCTCTCATTTAATTAAAGCAGAAAATTAAATCGAGTAGAAATTGAGAAATTCTTGCGCGGATCCTTAAAAGGACGCTGGGATCGGGATGAACGCTGGTTTTTTTTTTTAAAACTACGAGTAGGTTGAACCTTCCACATCAGTGAGTAGATAGAGGGATAGTAAGACAAAGCCTCGCCACAACAATAGGACATTCTTAAAAAAAAAATCCTCAGTTTTGAGAGAATGGAGAATACTGACAAGGACAAGACAAGCTGCCTTAATTCAAAACCGCAAACCGAAGAAATTTCACTCACATTTCATGAGTTTCTGTGAACTGGTAGTAGTTGCTCCTTAGCGGAGCGATGAAGTTGCATAAGCTACTAGTCTCTGAGTAATAACAGTTCCAACAGATCAACAGATCCTTCACAAGGGGAATGCCTCAAGATGGAGCTCTGTCTCCTCTTCTCTGGCTTATAGATATCAACGCAATCCTGTGCAGACTTGACAGAGATGTAGTCAAGGTTGTCGCGTATTCGGATGATGTGGCAACACTGGTAACATGGATGTTTCCTTCAGTAATCAACGAGATTATGGAAGGTGCTTTAGACTAGCTTAGCAAATGGGCCACTACTACCACTAAAACCAAGATACCGACCATCACTCCTCCACGACTAAAGAACCAGGTACTCTCCTTATCCTCGTGTTCCAAGAACCTTGCTTTGGTGTTTGATCCAAAATTTAGCTGAAAACTCAACATTGAGCAACGGGTAAAAAAAGTCAACCACCTATTCAGAATTTCGGTAGTAATTTTGAATAATTCTCAAACGTTGTTCGTTCATGAACTTCACTATGATAAAAATGTAAATCTTGACTTACATTTTGACATAAAAGGATTATTGAAAACGTTTTAGGATGCGTTCAAACTAAAACACAAACTTGTTATGTTCTTATAGAAAAAGCAAAAAGCAACCAGGGTCTAGCTTCTCACAACCATTCGTGTTGTGCGTGTTATATTCTTTACACGAATGGAAGGGGCCTACTGTTCAATACGGTTTCCAAAGGCAATTTGTTATTTGAGAAGCTTTCTTAGAACAGTACGTTTCCGAGAGTACGGATGTTAGTCAGACGTTCGCGAGAGCGTGGAGCCGTGAAAAACTTTTAGGTGTTCAACTGGGACTCGAACCTCGAACCGCTTGCTCCATAGTCCAACGCACTAACCACTGAGCCACGGCACCCACAAAAAAAGCCTTATGATGTAAAAATGTGGGTTTTGTTCTGTTTACAGTCACGGCAGTCTGGGAATGGAATCTTGAATTTAGAATTTTGATACAAAGTAGGTTATGTTTCGTAATTTTCACGCTACTGCCTGGATGGACTAGCTTGGAGCTGGACTACTACATAGGAGTTGTTCTCAATGCGGCCAACAATTTAGTCTTTGTCTCTGCCACCATACCGGTGCTGTATATATTTACAACAATTGGTGTGGGTATGGCTATGGGATTTATACCCCACCTCTTACCAATTGGACTTCTGTTGGCCCATAAGTATATCCTAACTTGGTTTATTGTGAGGTAAGTATAGCAAGACATTATAGCAAGACGTTCAAAAGTGCCTATAACTTTCACAACCTGGCCAACGAAAGGTTCACACTAAACAGTCCGGCCCCATAACTGACTTTCCTCAAAGGTCAGAACTCAATCCTCACCTAAGAAGAAAGAGATTTAGTACCACGGATCTATCCAGATCCTGTGGCAACCTATGTACGTATATGTAGAGGAAGATTTGTCACATTTCCTATAGCGAAGAGCATCCTTCAACGACCTAAACGAATGGCCAAGTCATCCTCCCAACCTAACTACCTACATATGCAAGTATCATCTGAGTGACGTTTACACATTTGTGGACTAAAACCTGGGGCTTGACCTCCATTTAAAGCTACGATTTTAGCATTTCGTACACTGTCTGCATTTCTGAAGGACAAGAGAAGGACTGCGCTTGTTTATTTCTTTAAAATCAACAACTTGTGGTCTTTAAAAAAGATTATGAGCTAAGCGAACTGGCTAACCAATCTATCGCAATCCATAGACTAAAGCTTTGTCGTCCGTATTACAAAATTTAAATAAAAATTCCTCCAACAATGCTGTGCATACAAACGATCCGAGAACTCATGAGCAGCACCAACCTTTTAAATGGTCATGATTCATTTTTTTTAAAGACCATCTCATCGTTTGAAAGGATGTCGGAGCTAAGATATGCGCATCCATGGTGAGTATTGAATTTCTATACTTCCGCTGGGAGGTTTGTCATTCATTCGAATGGAAAGCCATATAAACTGAGATCTTTTCTTATCTAGTCCACCGCCATGCAGCCATGTTACAACTTGGTTCACACACAATGGAGATGGCCATAAATCTGAGTGACTTTTATTGCTTCTGTAAGATATATCCAAGGGATTCTTATGCGTACACATACGCTCAGATTGTTTTATGGAAACATTGTACAAGTAAGTGTCCATTCAGATGGATATTCTCTTGACAAGAGGGGTGAAGAGCAGCACAAAATGGCTTCTAAATCCTCCCTTACACTTGAGGGAACGATACTTTTGCAGAGGGTAGCGATGTAATGTTCTTTGGAGATAACACACAAAACTGTTTTCATTCAAAGAAACATTGAAAGGAGTTCGAAAAGTGTGTTCCATTTTGTTTTTTTTAAATAAAATGCCTTCTGTTCGACTTGCAGTCGATCCCAGATCATGAAGGAACACGCTAAGCTTTCCCCAATGATAGACGAATCAGTTTTTTCTCTAAAAGCTAAGCCAGTCTCAAGCTGTTGATATTCCTTCAGTCATACAAAATGAAATCGAAATTATTCTTCCGAAAGGTCAACAACCGATGATTTGGTTATGATATGTTGACGTACTAAGAACCAAGCTAACAGCGATAATGAACATCTCCGACTAAAGCATGTCACTTGCTATTGGAAAGTCGCTGGGATAACCATGACTCCAAAGCCAGGAAATGATCCAACTAAGCCCCATTATTGAAAGTGAGAACATGATAGCAACTCGAGAGATTGGTTTCAGAGAAAAAAACACATCCACTGAGCAGGTTCATGATGTAACCGGCGGTACTGAGAGAACTTTGAAACATAAAATGTTATGCTCAGCCATATTCTTAGACGCTGCTTGAGCATTTGAGCATGGCTTCCTTGGCTTTATACAAACTTGGATAACTTTTCCAGGTGTTATCTCTGGAAAAGATATTTTCGTATCAAACAAAAAGATGCCAATCCCCTTCTTAAAGAAATTATAACTGGAGTACCGCAGGAAACTATATTAGGTCCAACATTATATCTACGTTTTACGAGAGACCTACCAGTCTCTTCGATGATACTTGCAATGGAGAAAAGCGAAGGAAAGTCAACCAGAATCCGTCAAAATGCTGAGGTCAACTGGACCAGGAAGTGGACCATAAATCTGAAATGAATGGAGCTTCCGATTACCATCCCTGGAATACAAATCCCTATTTCCAAGCAACAGTGTAAAGTACCAGGAATGAACCTAGATGCCAAACTTAAATGGAAAGAGCACGTGAAGAGGAAAATAGAAGAAACTATTGCGAACTTCGCAGGATTCCATGACCAAAGCTCACCGATACGAACGGATTCAACAGAAGACTGAAAGGCATCAACATGATCTAATAATTGGCAACAAAAATGACGAGTAAATGTTTTGTTATCTTGTAAAGGGTGACCAGATGGCAATGTTACTTTTTCTAATTGTCATGTTTCAGCAGCTGTCAAAGTTACCAATGACATCCAGCTGTCAAAATATTCAGTAAAGTTTGCATCTTGTCTCATGTCATGCTTGCCGAACGTGAGAAATTTTTAAAAATTGCGCCTCTGTTGTGAATACGCAACGTGAGTTTCGTCTTGAGGTCGGTCGTCATCATGGCTTCTGTGTGAAGGCAATTCGTCCCCCCGCGGAAAAGTTTGAGCGTAAGTACCCTGTTGTAGACCTTAAGCCACCAACCAGACAGAGATTGGTGCACAATGAAGAAAACATAGCTGACGTAGGGGCCAGTATCGAAGAAGACCCAGAAATGCGGTTGAATTTGGGCCTAAATCAGTATAAGATTGTGCTGATACAAGATTTGAGGTCGGACGACCATTGACAACGCCGTCAGTTGGTTGGCCGGAGATCCGTATTTTGGCCAAAAAACTATCTTTTCGGACGAGGCCCAGCTGCTATGTCAACAAGCAGAATTGGCGTGCATCAATGCATCCACAAATGTTGACTGTTTGGTGCGGTTTATAGCATGTCGGCATCATCAGACCTTATTTCTTTCAAAATGAGGAGAGGGACACCGTTAGCGTAAATTGTTTCAGGTATAAAGCGATGTTAGCCAAATTTCTGTGGCCAGAGCTCGACAAAATTGTTATATCTAAGCAGTGGGTCCAACTAAATGGCTCCACATGCCATACAAGCGAAGTTGTGAAGGAGACATTCGGGGACTGAAAGAGGCCTGGGGGTCTGATACCATGCGATTATTTGCTCTAAAAAAATCAAAAATTGGACCGACCGACCGCCTGAAGCACTGCCAGCGATGCTGAAGCGGCCATGCGTCGCCTATTCGTATTCGACTCACACACCAAATTTAGATTTTTGATTGATACGGCTTTGATTGATACTCATCAACATCCTCTATAGGATTTTCTGACCAAACCAAAGCTCTAACGAACAACTCTGTCAGAGAACGGGCCATGAACCTATGGGCACAACAATACGACGGCAGTGGATTGGACATACTCTCCGAAAGGGTGACAGGTCCATAGACAACCACGCGATGCAATGGAACCCGCTTACTCAGGATGGCAGGATACGCGGCGCTCCTAGGAGTACGTGGCGCAGAACAGTTGAGAAGGAAGCACGGCAACTGGGAAAGAGTTGGGGAGAACTGAAACACATTTCCAGAAACCGCACACGATGGCGCTTAGGCATTGTCGAGGCCTAGGACCCACAAGGGGATACAGGACTTAAGTCAAATAAGACTATGGACATCAAGAAGTTCCCTGTATTACCTCACTGGTATCCAGCCATGCAGACTTCTAGCAACACTCATCAGTTTACAATCGAGCCTGTCTTCGTACAGAGTGCCAAGTGAAGGGATTCTATTCTAGACCGTACAGCGTAAATGTGGACTGCTCTGCTAAGCCTTGTGTTTCCCCCCTCACATTATAATCATGAAACACTTAAAACCAAATTTACCTCTCAACCGTCATGGATAGGCTTCTGTCCTCTGCCACAAGTTAATCAAACGAAACTGATTGACCTTGAAGGCTTATCATTCCATTAACGATACATTACCTACCCAACACTTCGCTCGCGTGCTTCTCATTTTCCCCAATTAGCACGCTCCTCGACCGCACAATCAGGAAGAACAATTCCACCGACAATGCCGCAAGGTGCCAAGTAATAGGACAAACATTCCTCGACGCTGTGCCAACACTTTTACCTCGATTTTCAACACAAAACCAGAACAGAACAGGTAAACATAAGTAGGCTTGTTCGAGCCCCATTCATGCACCTCCGCGCGCCCTCAAGACATCCCGAAAGGGCGATGTATTCATTGTTGACATTCCGATTAGCACGATTCCAATGTAAATGATTCGTCTTAGTTCTGATCCCGTTATTTGTTCGAAAGGAGAACCTCTGAAAGGTGTTAAAATGTTTGGCACCTCAGGCTGACTGGAGACTCGCCGCTGAGCCGAAGAAGGGCGATCCGCAAACTGGTTTGCGCCTGACTTAGAGTTGCAAATGTTTGCAATTTTCTCGGAGACACATTTAGATACATTCACTGGGAAGGTAACGGCGGAATCTCGAATAAAAAAAGACACGTGCGTTGAGGACATTGCTTCACGGGGCTGCCATAGAAAACACACTTCCGCAAACAATAGATTGAAAAACTATTTCACAAGGAGGAGTCAAACGCTAAAGGAGAGGAGATATGAGGCAAAATTGCATTTGAAGTGCAACAGCAACCAGCGACTTTGTCCCTCTTTCACTGTGGTACCCCACATTGCTTATGAAATGCTAAATGGTGACCAACTGAGTACACCAAGTTCTTAATCATGCGATTTGGTTTTTGGTTAAGCTTTTGTAAAATTTCATCCATTCGACCCAAAACGCCCAAGGAGAGGAGATATGAAGCAAAATTGCATCTGAAGTGCAACAGCAACGAGCGACTTTGTCCCTCTTTCACTGTGGTACCCCACATTGCTTATGAAATGCTAAATGGTGACCAACTCAGTACACCAAGTTCTTAATCATGCGATTTGGTTTTTGGTTAAGCTTTTGTAAAATTTCGTCCATTCGACCCGAAACGCCCAGGGAGAGGAGATATGAGGCAAAATTGCATTTGAAGTGCAGCAACCGACTTTGTCCCTCTTTCACTGTGGTACCCCACATTGCTTATGCAATGCTAAATGGTGACCAACTCAGTACACCAAGTTCTTAATCATGTGATTTGGTTTTTGGTTAAGCTTTTGTAAAATTTCGTCCATTCGACCCAAAACGCCCAAGGAGAGGAGATATGAGGCAAAATTGCATTTGAAGTGCAGCAACCGACTTTGTCCCTCTTTCACTGTGGTACCCCACATTGCTTATGAAATGCTAAATGGTGACCAACTGAGTACACCAAGTTCTTAATCATGCGATTTGGTTTTTGGTTAAGCTCTTGTAAAATTTCGTCCATTCGACCCGAAACGCCCAGGGAGAGGAGATATGAGGCAAAATTGCATTTGAAGTGCAACAGCAACGAGCGACTTTGTCCCTCTTTCACTGTGGTACCCCACATTGCTTATGAAACGCTAAATGGTGACCAACTGAGTACACCAAGTTCTTAATCATGCGATTTGGTTTTTGGTTAAGCTTTTGTAAAATTTCGTCCATTCGACCCAAAACGCCAAGGGAGAGGACATATGAGGCAAAATTGCATTTGAAGTGCAACAGCAACGAGCGACTTTGTCCCTCTTTCACTGTGGTACCCCACATTGCTTATGAAACGCTAAATGGTGACCAACTGAGTACACCAAGTTCTTAATCATGCGATTTGGTTTTTGGTTAAGCTTTTGTAAAATTTCGTCCATTCGACCCAAAACGCCCAAGGAGAGGAGATATGAGGCAAAATTGGATTTGAAGTGCAGCAACCGACTTTGTCCCTCTTTCACTGTGGTACCCCACATTGCTTATGAAATGCTAAATGGTGACCAACTGAGTACACCAAGTTCTTAATCATGCGATTTGGTTTTTGGTTAAGCTTTTGTAAAATTTCGTCCATTCGACCCAAAACGCCCAGGGAGAGGAGATATGAGGCAAAATTGCATTTGAAGTGCAGCAACCGACTTTGTCCCTCTTTCACTGTGGTACCCCACATTGCTTACGAAATGCTAAATGGTGACCAACTCAGTACACAAAGTTCTTAATCATGCGAATTGGTTTTTGGTTAAGCTTCTGTAAAATTTCGTCCATTCGACCCAAAACGCCCAGGGAGAGGAGATATGAGGCAAAATTGCATTTGAAGTGCAGCAACCGACTTTGTCCCTCTTTCACTGTGGTACCCCACATTGCTTACGAAATGCTAAATGGTGACCAACTGAGTACACCAAGTTCTTAATCATGCGATTTGGTTTTTGGTTAAGCTTTTGTAAAATTTCGTCCATTCGACCCAAAACGCCCAAGGAGAGGAGATATGAGGCAAAATTGGATTTGAAGTGCAGCAACCGACTTTGTCCCTCTTTCACTGTGGTACCCCACATTGCTTATGAAATGCTAAATGGTGACCAACTGAGTACACCAAGTTCTTAATCATGCGATTTGGTTTTTGGTTAAGCTTTTGTAAAATTTCGTCCATTCGACCCAAAACGCCCAAGGAGAGGAGATATGAGGCAAAATTGGATTTGAAGTGCAGCAACCGACTTTGTCCCTCTTTCACTGTGGTACCCCACATTGCTTATGAAATGCTAAATGGTGACCAACTGAGTACACCAAGTTCTTAATCATGCGATTTGGTTTTTGGTTAAGCTTTTGTAAAATTTCGTCCATTCGACCCAAAACGCCCAAGGAGAGGAGATATGAGGCAAAATTGCATTTGAAGTGCAGCAACCGACTTTGTCCCTCTTTCACTGTGGTACCCCACATTGCTTACGAAATGCTAAATGGTGACCAACTCAGTACACAAAGTTCTTAATCATGCGAATTGGTTTTTGGTTAAGCTTCTGTAAAATTTCGTCCATTCGACCCAAAACGCCCAGGGAGAGGAGATATGAGGCAAAATTGCATTTGAAGTGCAGCAACCGACTTTGTCCCTCTTTCACTGTGGTACCCCACATTGCTTACGAAATGCTAAATGGTGACCAACTGAGTACACCAAGTTCTTAATCATGCGATTTGGTTTTTGGTTAAGCTTTTGTAAAATTTCGTCCATTCGACCCAAAACGCCCAAGGAGAGGAGATATGAGGCAAAATTGGATTTGAAGTGCAGCAACCGACTTTGTCCCTCTTTCACTGTGGTACCCCACATTGCTTATGAAATGCTAAATGGTGACCAACTGAGTACACCAAGTTCTTAATCATGCGATTTGGTTTTTGGTTAAGCTTTTGTAAAATTTCGTCCATTCGACCCAAAACGCCCAGGGAGAGGAGATATGAGGCAAAATTGCATTTGAAGGGCAACAGCAACGAGCGACTTTGTCCCTCTTTCACTGTGGTACCCCACATTGCTTATGAAACGCTAAATGGTGACCAACTGAGTACACCAAGTTCTTAATCATGCGATTTGGTTTTTGGTTAAGCTTTTGTAAAATTTCGTCCATTCGACCCAAAACGCCAAGGGAGAGGACATATGAGGCAAAATTGCATTTGAAGTGCAACAGCAACGAGCGACTTTGTCCCTCTTTCACTGTGGTACCTCACATTGCTTATGAAATGCTAAATGGTGACCAACTGAGTACACCAAGTTCTTAATCATGCGATTTGGTTTTTGGTTAAGCTTTTGTAAAATTTCGTCCATTCGACCCAAAACGCCCAGGGAGAGGAGATATGAGGCAAAATTGCATTTGAAGTGCAACAGCAACGAGCGACTTTGTCCCTCTTTCACTGTGGTACCCCACATTGCTTATGAAACGCTAAATGGTGACCAACTGAGTACACCAAGTTCTTAATCATGCGATTTGGTTTTTGGTTAAGCTTTTGTAAAATTTCGTCCATTCGACCCAAAACGCCCAGGGAGAGGAGATATGAGGCAAAATTGCATTTGAACTGCAGCAACCGACTTTGTCCCTCTTTCACTGTGGTACCCCACATTGCTTATGAAATGCTAAATGGTGACCAACTCAGTACACCAAGTTCTTAATCATGTGATTTGGTTTTTGGTTAAGCTTTTGTAAAATTTCGTCCATTCGACCCAAAACGCCCAAGGAGAGGAGATATGAGGCAAAATTGCATTTGAAGTGCAGCAACCGACTTTGTCCCTCTTTCACTGTGGTACCCCACATTGCTTATGAAATGCTAAATGGTGACCAACTGAGTACACCAAGTTCTTAATCATGCGATTTGGTTTTTGGTTAAGCTCTTGTAAAATTTCGTCCATTCGACCCAAAACGCCCAGGGAGAGGAGATATGAGGCAAAATTGCATTTGAAGTGCAACAGCAACGAGCGACTTTGTCCCTCTTTCACTGTGGTACCCCACATTGCTTATGCAATGCTAAATGGTGACCAACTCAGTACACCAAGTTCTTAATCATGTGATTTGGTTTTTGGTTAAGCTTTTGTAAAATTTCGTCCATTCGACCCAAAACGCCCAAGGAGAGGAGATATGAGGCAAAATTGGATTTGAAGTGCAGCAACCGACTTTGTCCCTCTTTCACTGTGGTACCCCACATTGCTTATGAAATGCTAAATGGTGACCAACTGAGTACACCAAGTTCTTAATCATGCGATTTGGTTTTTGGTTAAGCTTTTGTAAAATTTCGTCCATTCGACCCAAAACGCCCAAGGAGAGGAGATATGAGGCAAAATTGGATTTGAAGTGCAGCAACCGACTTTGTCCCTCTTTCACTGTGGTACCCCACATTGCTTATGAAATGCTAAATGGTGACCAACTGAGTACACCAAGTTCTTAATCATGCGATTTGGTTTTTGGTTAAGCTTTTGTAAAATTTCGTCCATTCGACCCAAAACGCCCAAGGAGAGGAGATATGAGGCAAAATTGCATTTGAAGTGCAGCAACCGACTTTGTCCCTCTTTCACTGTGGTACCCCACATTGCTTACGAAATGCTAAATGGTGACCAACTCAGTACACAAAGTTCTTAATCATGCGAATTGGTTTTTGGTTAAGCTTCTGTAAAATTTCGTCCATTCGACCCAAAACGCCCAGGGAGAGGAGATATGAGGCAAAATTGCATTTGAAGTGCAGCAACCGACTTTGTCCCTCTTTCACTGTGGTACCCCACATTGCTTACGAAATGCTAAATGGTGACCAACTGAGTACACCAAGTTCTTAATCATGCGATTTGGTTTTTGGTTAAGCTTTTGTAAAATTTCGTCCATTCGACCCAAAACGCCCAAGGAGAGGAGATATGAGGCAAAATTGGATTTGAAGTGCAGCAACCGACTTTGTCCCTCTTTCACTGTGGTACCCCACATTGCTTATGAAATGCTAAATGGTGACCAACTGAGTACACCAAGTTCTTAATCATGCGATTTGGTTTTTGGTTAAGCTTTTGTAAAATTTCGTCCATTCGACCCAAAACGCCCAGGGAGAGGAGATATGAGGCAAAATTGCATTTGAAGTGCAACAGCAACGAGCGACTTTGTCCCTCTTTCACTGTGGTACCCCACATTGCTTATGAAACGCTAAATGGTGACCAACTGAGTACACCAAGTTCTTAATCATGCGATTTGGTTTTTGGTTAAGCTTTTGTAAAATTTCGTCCATTCGACCCAAAACGCCAAGGGAGAGGACATATGAGGCAAAATTGCATTTGAAGTGCAACAGCAACGAGCGACTTTGTCCCTCTTTCACTGTGGTACCTCACATTGCTTATGAAATGCTAAATGGTGACCAACTGAGTACACCAAGTTCTTAATCATGCGATTTGGTTTTTGGTTAAGCTTTTGTAAAATTTCGTCCATTCGACCCAAAACGCCCAGGGAGAGGAGATATGAGGCAAAATTGCATTTGAAGTGCAACAGCAACGAGCGACTTTGTCCCTCTTTCACTGTGGTACCCCACATTGCTTATGAAACGCTAAATGGTGACCAACTGAGTACACCAAGTTCTTAATCATGCGATTTGGTTTTTGGTTAAGCTTTTGTAAAATTTCGTCCATTCGACCCAAAACGCCCAGGGAGAGGAGATATGAGGCAAAATTGCATTTGAACTGCAGCAACCGACTTTGTCCCTCTTTCACTGTGGTACCCCACATTGCTTATGAAATGCTAAATGGTGACCAACTCAGTACACCAAGTTCTTAATCATGTGATTTGGTTTTTGGTTAAGCTTTTGTAAAATTTCGTCCATTCGACCCAAAACGCCCAAGGAGAGGAGATATGAGGCAAAATTGCATTTGAAGTGCAGCAACCGACTTTGTCCCTCTTTCACTGTGGTACCCCACATTGCTTATGAAATGCTAAATGGTGACCAACTGAGTACACCAAGTTCTTAATCATGCGATTTGGTTTTTGGTTAAGCTCTTGTAAAATTTCGTCCATTCGACCCAAAACGCCCAGGGAGAGGAGATATGAGGCAAAATTGCATTTGAAGTGCAACAGCAACGAGCGACTTTGTCCCTCTTTCACTGTGGTACCCCACATTGCTTATGCAATGCTAAATGGTGACCAACTCAGTACACCAAGTTCTTAATCATGTGATTTGGTTTTTGGTTAAGCTTTTGTAAAATTTCGTCCATTCGACCCAAAACGCCCAAGGAGAGGAGATATGAGGCAAAATTGGATTTGAAGTGCAGCAACCGACTTTGTCCCTCTTTCACTGTGGTACCCCACATTGCTTATGCAATGCTAAATGGTGACCAACTCAGTACACCAAGTTCTTAATCATGCGATTTGGTTTTTGGTTAAGCTTTTGTAAAATTTCGTCCATTCGACCCAAAACGCCCAGGGAGAGGAGATATGAGGCAAAATTGCATTTGAAGTGCAACAGCAACGAGCGACTTTGTCCCTCTTTCACTGTGGTACCCCACATTGCTTATGAAATGCTAAATGGTGACCAACTGAGTACACCAAGTTCTTAATCATGCGATTTGGTTTTTGGTTAAGCTTTTGTAAAATTTCGTCCATTCGACCCAAAACGCCCAGGGAGAGGAGATATGAGGCAAAATTGCATTTGAAGTGCAACAGCAACGAGCGACTTTGTCCCTCTTTCACTGTGGTACCCCACATTGCTTATGAAACGCTAAATGGTGACCAACTGAGTACACCAAGTTCTTAATCATGCGATTTGGTTTTTGGTTAAGCTTTTGTAAAATTTCGTCCATTCGACCCAAAACGCCAAGGGAGAGGACATATGAGGCAAAATTGCATTTGAAGTGCAACAGCAACGAGCGACTTTGTCCCTCTTTCACTGTGGTACCCCACATTGCTTATGAAATGCTAAATGGTGACCAACTGAGTACACCAAGTTCTTAATCATGCGATTTGGTTTTTGGTTAAGCTTTTGTAAAATTTCGTCCATTCGACCCAAAACGCCCAGGGAGAGGAGATATGAGGCAAAATTGCATTTGAAGTGCAACAGCAACGAGCGACTTTGTCCCTCTTTCACTGTGGTACCCCACATTGCTTATGAAACGCTAAATGGTGACCAACTGAGTACACCAAGTTCTTAATCATGCGATTTGGTTTTTGGTTAAGCTTTTGTAAAATTTCGTCCATTCGACCCAAAACGCCCAAGGAGAGGAGATATGAGGCAAAATTGGATTTGAAGTGCAGCAACCGACTTTGTCCCTCTTTCACTGTGGTACCCCACATTGCTTATGAAATGCTAAATGGTGACCAACTGAGTACACCAAGTTCTTAATCATGCGATTTGGTTTTTGGTTAAGCTTTTGTAAAATTTCGTCCATTCGACCCAAAACGCCCAGGGAGAGGAGATATGAGGCAAAATTGCATTTGAAGTGCAGCAACCGACTTTGTCCCTCTTTCACTGTGGTACCCCACATTGCTTATGAAATGCTAAATGGTGACCAACTCAGTACACCAAGTTCTTAATCATGTGATTTGGTTTTTGGCTAAGCTTTTGTAAAATTTCGTCCATTCGACCCAAAACGCCCAAGGAGAGGAGATATGAGGCAAAATTGCATTTGAAGTGCAGCAACCGACTTTGTCCCTCTTTCACTGTGGTACCCCACATTGCTTATGAAATGCTAAATGGTGACCAACTGAGTACACCAAGTTCTTAATCATGCGATTTGGTTTTTGGTTAAGCTCTTGTAAAATTTCGTCCATTCGACCCAAAACGCCCAGGGAGAGGAGATATGAGGCAAAATTGCATTTGAAGTGCAACAGCAACGAGCGACTTTGTCCCTCTTTCACTGTGGTACCCCACATTGCTTATGCAATGCTAAATGGTGACCAACTCAGTACACCAAGTTCTTAATCATGTGATTTGGTTTTTGGTTAAGCTTTTGTAAAATTTCGTCCATTCGACCCAAAACGCCCAAGGAGAGGAGATATGAGGCAAAATTGGATTTGAAGTGCAGCAACCGACTTTGTCCCTCTTTCACTGTGGTACCCCACATTGCTTATGCAATGCTAAATGGTGACCAACTCAGTACACCAAGTTCTTAATCATGTGATTTGGTTTTTGGTTAAGCTTTTGTAAAATTTCGTCCATTCGACCCAAAACGCCCAAGGAGAGGAGATATGAGGCAAAATTGCATTTGAAGTGCAGCAACCGACTTTGTCCCTCTTTCACTGTGGTACCCCACATTGCTTATGCAATGCTAAATGGTGACCAACTCAGTACACCAAGTTCTTAATCATGTGATTTGGTTTTTGGTTAAGCTTTTGTAAAATTTCGTCCATTCGACCCAAAACGCCCAAGGAGAGGAGATATGAGGCAAAATTGCATTTGAAGTGCAGCAACCGACTTTGTCCCTCTTTCACTGTGGTACCCCACATTGCTTACGAAATGCTAAATGGTGACCAACTCAGTACACAAAGTTCTTAATCATGCGAATTGGTTTTTGGTTAAGCTTCTGTAAAATTTCGTCCATTCGACCCAAAACGCCCAGGGAGAGGAGATATGAGGCAAAATTGCATTTGAAGTGCAACAGCAACGAGCGACTTTGTCCCTCTTTCACTGTGGTACCCCACATTGCTTATGAAATGCTAAATGGTGACCAACTGAGTACACCAAGTTCTTAATCATGCGATTTGGTTTTTGGTTAAGCTTTTGTAAAATTTCGTCCATTCGACCCAAAACGCCCAGGGAGAGGAGATATGAGGCAAAATTGCATTTGAAGTGCAGCAACCGACTTTGTCCCTCTTTCACTGTGGTACCCCACATTGCTTACGAAATGCTAAATGGTGACCAACTCAGTACACAAAGTTCTTAATCATGCGAATTGGTTTTTGGTTAAGCTTCTGTAAAATTTCGTCCATTCGACCCAAAACGCCCAGGGAGAGGAGATATGAGGCAAAATTGCATTTGAAGTGCAACAGCAACGAGCGACTTTGTCCCTCTTTCACTGTGGTACCCCACATTGCTTATGAAATGCTAAATGGTGACCAACTGAGTACACCAAGTTCTTAATCATGCGATTTGGTTTTTGGTTAAGCTTTTGTAAAATTTCGTCCATTCGACCCAAAACGCCCAGGGAGAGGAGATATGAGGCAAAATTGCATTTGAAGTGCAACAGCAACGAGCGACTTTGTCCCTCTTTCACTGTGGTACCCCACATTGCTTATGAAACGCTAAATGGTGACCAACTGAGTACACCAAGTTCTTAATCATGCGATTTGGTTTTTGGTTAAGCTTTTGTAAAATTTCGTCCATTCGACCCAAAACGCCCAGGGAGAGGAGATATGAGGCAAAATTGCATTTGAAGTGCAACAGCAACGAGCGACTTTGTCCCTCTTTCACTGTGGTACCCCACATTGCTTATGAAATGCTAAATGGTGACCAACTGAGTACACCAAGTTCTTAATCATGCGATTTGGTTTTTGGTTAAGCTTTTGTAAAATTTCGTCCATTCGACCCAAAACGCCCAGGGAGAGGAGATATGAGGCAAAATTGCATTTGAAGTGCAACAGCAACGAGCGACTTTGTCCCTCTTTCACTGTGGTACCCCACATTGCTTATGAAACGCTAAATGGTGACCAACTGAGTACACCAAGTTCTTAATCATGCGATTTGGTTTTTGGTTAAGCTTTTGTAAAATTTCATCCATTCGACCCAAAACGCCCAGGGAGAGGAGATATGAAACAAAATTGCATTTGAAGTGCAGCAACCGACTTTGTCCCTCTTTCACTGTGGTACCCCACATTGCTTACGAAATGCTAAATGGTGACCAACTCAGTACACAAAGTTCTTAATCATGCGAATTGGTTTTTGGTTAAGCTTCTGTAAAATTTCGTCCATTCGACCCAAAACGCCCAGGGAGAGGAGATATGAGGCAAAATTGCATTTGAAGTGCAACAGCAACGAGCGACTTTGTCCCTCTTTCACTGTGGTACCCCACATTGCTTATGAAATGCTAAATGGTGACCAACTGAGTACACCAAGTTCTTAATCATGCGATTTGGTTTTTGGTTAAGCTTTTGTAAAATTTCGTCCATTCGACCCAAAACGCCCAGGGAGAGGAGATATGAGGCAAAATTGCATTTGAAGTGCAACAGCAACGAGCGACTTTGTCCCTCTTTCACTGTGGTACCCCACATTGCTTATGAAATGCTAAATGGTGACCAACTGAGTACACCAAGTTCTTAATCATGCGATTTGGTTTTTGGTTAAGCTTTTGTAAAATTTCGTCCATTCGACCCAAAACGCCCAGGGAGAGGAGATATGAGGCGAAATTGCATTTGAAGTGCAACAGCAACGAGCGACTTTGTCCCTCTTTCACTGTGGTACCCCACATTGCTTATGAAACGCTAAATGGTGACCAACTGAGTACACCAAGTTCTTAATCATGCGATTTGGTTTTTGGTTAAGCTTTTGTAAAATTTCGTCCATTCGACCCAAAACGCCAAGGGAGAGGACATATGAGGCAAAATTGCATTTGAAGTGCAACAGCAACGAGCGACTTTGTCCCTCTTTCACTGTGGTACCCCACATTGCTTATGAAACGCTAAATGGTGACCAACTGAGTACACCAAGTTCTTAATCATGCGATTTGGTTTTTGGTTAAGCTTTTGTAAAATTTCGTCCATTCGACCCAAAACGCCCAGGGAGAGGAGATATGAAACAAAATTGCATTTGAAGTGCAGCAACCGACTTTGTCCCTCTTTCACTGTGGTACCCCACATTGCTTACGAAATGCTAAATGGTGACCAACTCAGTACACAAAGTTCTTAATCATGCGAATTGGTTTTTGGTTAAGCTTCTGTAAAATTTCGTCCATTCGACCCAAAACGCCCAGGGAGAGGAGATATGAGGCAAAATTGCATTTGAAGTGCAACAGCAACGAGCGACTTTGTCCCTCTTTCACTGTGGTACCCCACATTGCTTATGAAATGCTAAATGGTGACCAACTGAGTACACCAAGTTCTTAATCATGCGATTTGGTTTTTGGTTAAGCTTTTGTAAAATTTCGTCCATTCGACCCAAAACGCCCAGGGAGAGGAGATATGAGGCAAAATTGCATTTGAAGTGCAACAGCAACGAGCGACTTTGTCCCTCTTTCACTGTGGTACCCCACATTGCTTATGAAACGCTAAATGGTGACCAACTGAGTACACCAAGTTCTTAATCATGCGATTTGGTTTTTGGTTAAGCTTTTGTAAAATTTCGTCCATTCGACCCAAAACGCCCAGGGAGAGGAGATATGAGGCAAAATTGCATTTGAAGTGCAACAGCAACGAGCGACTTTGTCCCTCTTTCACTGTGGTACCCCACATTGCTTATGAAACGCTAAATGGTGACCAACTGAGTACACCAAGTTCTTAATCATGCGATTTGGTTTTTGGTTAAGCTTTTGTAAAATTTCGTCCATTCGACCCAAAACGCCAAGGGAGAGGACATATGAGGCAAAATTGCATTTGAAGTGCAACAGCAACGAGCGACTTTGTCCCTCTTTCACTGTGGTACCTCACATTGCTTATGAAATGCTAAATGGTGACCAACTGAGTACACCAAGTTCTTAATCATGCGATTTGGTTTTTGGTTAAGCTTTTGTAAAATTTCGTCCATTCGACCCAAAACGCCCAGGGAGAGGAGATATGAGCAAATTGCATTTGAAGTGCAACAGCAACGAGCGACTTTGTCCCTCTTTCACTGTGGTACCCCACATTGCTTATGAAACGCTAAATGGTGACCAACTGAGTACACCAAGTTCTTAATCATGCGATTTTGTTTTTGGTTAAGCTTTTGTAAAATTTCGTCCATTCGACCCAAAACGCCCAGGGAGAGGAGATATGAGGCAAAATTGCATTTGAAGTGCAACAGCAACGAGCGACTTTGTCCCTCTTTCACTGTGGTACCCCACATTGCTTATGAAATGCTAAATGGTGACCAACTGAGTACACCAAGTTCTTAATCATGCGATTTGGTTTTTGGTTAAGCTTTTGTAAAATTTCGTCCATTCGACCCAAAACGCCCAGGGAGAGGAGATATGAGGCAAAATTGCATTTGAAGTGCAACAGCAACGAGCGACTTTGTCCCTCTTTCACTGTGGTACCCCACATTGCTTATGAAACGCTAAATGGTGACCAACTGAGTACACCAAGTTCTTAATCATGCGATTTGGTTTTTGGTTAAGCTTTTGTAAAATTTCGTCCATTCGACCCAAAACGCCCAGGGAGAGGAGATATGAGGCAAAATTGCATTTGAAGTGCAACAGCAACGAGCGACTTTGTCCCTCTTTCACTGTGGTACCCCACATTGCTTATGAAACGCTAAATGGTGACCAACTGAGTACACCAAGTTCTTAATCATGCGATTTGGTTTTTGGTTAAGCTTTTGTAAAATTTCGTCCATTCGACCCAAAACGCCCAGGGAGAGGAGATATGAGGCAAAATTGCATTTGAAGTGCAACAGCAACGAGCGACTTTGTCCCTCTTTCACTGTGGTACCCCACATTGCTTATGAAACGCTAAATGGTGACCAACTGAGTACACCAAGTTCTTAATCATGCGATTTGGTTTTTGGTTAAGCTTTTGTAAAATTTCGTCCATTCGACCCAAAACGCCCAAGGAGAGGAGATATGAGGCAAAATTGGATTTGAAGTGCAGCAACCGACTTTGTCCCTCTTTCACTGTGGTACCCCACATTGCTTATGAAACGCTAAATGGTGACCAACTGAGTACACCAAGTTCTTAATCATGCGATTTGGTTTTTGGTTAAGCTTTTGTAAAATTTCGTCCATTCGACCCAAAACGCCCAGGGAGAGGAGATATGAGGCAAAATTGCATTTGAAGTGCAGCAACCGACTTTGTCCCTCTTTCACTGTGGTACCCCACATTGCTTATGAAATGCTAAATGGTGACCAACTGAGTACACCAAGTGCTTAATCATGCGATTTGGTTTTTGGTTAAGCTTTTGTAAAATTTCATCCATTCGACCCAAAACGCCCAAGGAGAGGAGATATGAAGCAAAATTGCATCTGAAGTGCAACAGCAACGAGCGACTTTGTCCCTCTTTCACTGTGGTACCTCACATTGCTTATGAAATGCTAAATGGTGACCAACTGAGTACACCAAGTTCTTAATCATGCGATTTGGTTTTTGGTTAAGCTTTTGTAAAACTTCGTCCATTCGACCCAAAACGCCCAGGGAGAGGAGATATGAGGCAAAATTGCATTTGAAGTGCAGCAACCGACTTTGTCCCTCTTTCACTGTGGTACCTCACATTGCTTATGAAATGCTAAATGGTGACCAACTGAGTACACCAAGTTCTTAATCATGCGATTTGGTTTTTGGTTAAGCTTTTGTAAAACTTCGTCCATTCGACCCAAAACGCCCAGGGAGAGGAGATATGAGGCAAAATTGCATTTGAAGTGCAGCAACCGACTTTGTCCCTCTTTCACTGTGGTACCCCACATTGCTTACGAAATGCTAAATGGTGACCAACTGAGTACACCAAGTTCTTAATCATGCGATTTGGTTTTTGGTTAAGCTTTTGTAAAATTTCGTCCATTCGACCCAAAACGCCCAAGGAGAGGAGATATGAGGCAAAATTGCATTTGAAGTGCAGCAACCGACTTTGTCCCTCTTTCACTGTGGTACCCCACATTGCTTACGAAATGCTAAATGGTGACCAACTGAGTACACCAAGTTCTTAATCATGCGATTTGGTTTTTGGTTAAACTTTTGTAAAATTTCGTCCATTCGACCCAAAACGCCCAGGGAGAGGAGATATGAGGCAAAATTGCATTTGAAGTGCAGCAACCGACTTTGTCCCTCTTTCACTGTGGTACCCCACATTGCTTACGAAATGCTAAATGGTGACCAACTGAGTACACCAAGTTCTTAATCATGCGATTTGGTTTTTGGTTAAGCTTTTGTAAAATTTCGTCCATTCGACCCAAAACGCCCAAGGAGAGGAGATATGAGGCAAAATTGCATTTGAAGTGCAGCAACCGACTTTGTCCCTCTTTCACTGTGGTACCCCACATTGCTTATGAAATGCTAAATGGTGACCAACTGAGTACACCAAGTTCTTAATCATGCGATTTGGTTTTAGGTTAAGCTTTTGTAAAATTTCGTCCATTCGACCCAAAACGCCCAGGGAGAGGAGATATGAGGCAAAATTGCATTTGAAGTGCAGCAACCGACTTTGTCCCTCTTTCACTGTGGTACCCCACATTGCTTATGCAATGCTAAATGGTGACCAACTGAGTACACCAAGTTCTTAATCATGCGATTTGGTTTTTGGTTAAGCTTTTGTAAAATTTCATCCATTCGACCCAAAACGCCCAAGGAGAGGAGATATGAAGCAAAATTGCATCTGAAGTGCAACAGCAACGAGCGACTTTGTCCCTCTTTCACTGTGGTACCCCACATTGCTTATGCAATGCTAAATGGTGACCAACTCAGTACACCAAGTTCTTAATCATGCGATTTGGTTTTTGTTTAAGCTTTTGTTAAATTTCGTCCATTCGACCCGAAACGCCCAGGGAGAGGAGATATGAGGCAAAATTGCATTTGAAGTGCAGCAACCGACTTTGTCCCTCTTTCACTGTGGTACCCCACATTGCTTACGAAATGCTAAATGGTGACCAACTGAGTACACCAAGTTCTTAATCATGCGATTTGGTTTTTGGTAAAGCTTTTGTAAAATTTCGTCCATTCGACCCAAAACGCCCAGGGAGAGGAGATATGAGGCAAAATTGCATTTGAAGTGCAACAGCAACGAGCGACTTTGTCCCTCTTTCACTGTGGTACCCCACATTGCTTACGAAATGCTAAATGGTGACCAACTCAGTACACAAAGTTCTTAATCATGCGATTTGGTTTTTGGTTAAGCTTCTGTAAAATTTCGTCCATTCGACCCAAAACGCCCAGGGAGAGGAGATATGAGGCAAAATTGCATTTGAAGTGCAGCAACCGACTTTGTCCCTCTTTCACTGTGGTACCCCACATTGCTTATGCAATGCTAAATGGTGACCAACTGAGTACACCAAGTTCTTAATCATGCGATTTGGTTTTTGGTTAAGCTTTTGTAAAATTTCATCCATTCGACCCAAAACGCCCAAGGAGAGGAGATATGAAGCAAAATTGCATCTGAAGTGCAACAGCAACGAGCGACTTTGTCCCTCTTTCACTGTGGTACCCCACATTGCTTATGCAATGCTAAATGGTGACCAACTCAGTACACCAAGTTCTTAATCATGCGATTTGGTTTTTGGTTAAGCTTTTGTTAAATTTCGTCCATTCGACCCGAAACGCCCAGGGAGAGGAGATATGAGGCAAAATTGCATTTGAAGTGCAGCAACCGACTTTGTCCCTCTTTCACTGTGGTACCCCACATTGCTTACGAAATGCTAAATGGTGACCAACTGAGTACACCAAGTTCTTAATCATGCGATTTGGTTTTTAGTTAAGCTTTTGTAAAATTTCGTCCATTCGACCCAAAACGCCCAAGGAGAGGAGATATGAGGCAAAATTGCATTTGAAGTGCAGCAACCGACTTTGTCCCTCTTTCACTGTGGTACCCCACATTGCTTACGAAATGCTAAATGGTGACCAACTGAGTACACCAAGTTCTTAATCATGCGATTTGGTTTTTGGTAAAGCTTTTGTAAAATTTCGTCCGTTCGACCCAAAACGCCCAGGGAGAGGAGATATGAGGCAAAATTGCATTTGAAGTGCAGCAACCGACTTTGTCCCTCTTTCACTGTGGTACCCCACATTGCTTACGAAATGCTAAATGGTGACCAACTGAGTACACCAAGTTCTTAATCATGCGATTTGGTTTTTGGTAAAGCTTTTGTAAAATTTCGTCCGTTCGACCCAAAACGCCCAGGGAGAGGAGATATGAGGCAAAATTGCATTTGAAGTGCAGCAACCGACTTTGTCCCTCTTTCACTGTGGTACCCCACATTGCTTACGAAATGCTATATGGTGACCAACTGAGTACACCAAGTTCTTAATCATGCGATTTGGTTTTTGGTAAAGCTTTTGTAAAATTTCGTCCATTCGACCCAAAACGCCCAGGGAGAGGAGATATGAGGCAAAATTGCATTTGAAGTGCAACAGCAACGAGCGACTTTGTCCCTCTTTCACTGTGGTACCCCACATTGCTTACGAAATGCTAAATGGTGACCAACTGAGTACACCAAGTTCTTAATCATGCGATTTGGTTTTTGGTTAAGCTTTTGTAAAATTTCATCCATTCGACCCAAAACGCCCAAGGAGAGGAGATATGAAGCAAAATTGCATTTGAAGTGCAGCAACCGACTTTGTCCCTCTTTCACTGTGGTACCCCACATTGCTTACGAAATGCTAAATGGTGACCAACTGAGTACACCAAGTTCTTAATCATGCGATTTGGTTATTGGTTAAGCTTTTGTAAAATTTCATCCATTCGACCCAAAACGCCCAAGGAGAGGAGATATGAAGCAAAATTACATCTGAAGTGCAACAGCAACGAGCGACTTTGTCCCTCTTTCACTGTGGGTACCCCACATTGCTTATGCAATGCTAAATGGTGACCAACTCAGTACACCAAGTTCTTAATCATGCGATTTGGTTATTGGTTAAGCTTTTGTAAAATTTCATCCATTCGACCCAAAACGCCCAAGGAGAGGAGATATGAAGCAAAATTGCATCTGAAGTGCAACAGCAACGAGCGACTTTGTCCCTCTTTCACTGTGGGTACCCCACATTGCTTACGAAATGCTAAATGGTGACCAACTGAGTACACCAAGTTCTTAATCATGCGATTTGGTTTTTGGTTAAGCTTTTGTAAAATTTCGTCCATTCGACCCAAAACGCCCAAGGAGAGGAGATATGAGGCAAAATTGCATTTGAAGTGCAGCAACCGACTTTGTCCCTCTTTCACTGTGGTACCCCACATTGCTTACGAAATGCTAAATGGTGACCAACTGAGTACACCAAGTTCTTAATCATGCGATTTGGTTTTTGGTTAAGCTTTTGTAAAATTTCGTCCATTCGACCCAAAACGCCCAAGGAGAGGAGATATGAGGCAAAATTGCATTTGAAGTGCAGCAACCGACTTTGTCCCTCTTTCACTGTGGTACCCCACATTGCTTACGAAATGCTAAATGGTGACCAACTGAGTACACCAAGTTCTTAATCATGCGATTTGGTTTTTGGTAAAGCTTTTGTAAAATTTCGTCCGTTCGACCCAAAACGCCCAGGGAGAGGAGATATGAGGCAAAATTGCATTTGAAGTGCAGCAACCGACTTTGTCCCTCTTTCACTGTGGTACCCCACATTGCTTACGAAATGCTAAATGGTGACCAACTGAGTACACCAAGTTCTTAATCATGCGATTTGGTTTTTGGTTAAGCTTTTGTAAAATTTCGTCCATTCGACCCAAAACGCCCAAGGAGAGGAGATATGAGGCAAAATTGCATTTGAAGTGCAGCAACCGACTTTGTCCCTCTTTCACTGTGGTACCCCACATTGCTTATGAAACGCTAAATGGTGACCAACTGAGTACACCAAGTTCTTAATCATGCGATTTGGTTTTTGGTTAAGCTTTTGTAAAATTTCGTCCATTCGACCCAAAACGCCAAGGGAGAGGACATATGAGGCAAAATTGCATTTGAAGTGCAACAGCAACGAGCGACTTTGTCCCTCTTTCACTGTAGTACCCCACATTGCTTATGAAATGCTAAATGGTGACCAACTGAGTACACCAAGTTCTTAATCATGCGATTTGGTTTTTAGTTAAGCTTTTGTAAAATTTCGTCCATTCGACCCAAAACGCCCAGGGAGAGGAGATATGAGGCAAAATTGCATTTGAAGTGCAACAGCAACGAGCGACTTTGTCCCTCTTTCACTGTGGTACCCCACATTGCTTATGAAACGCTAAATGGTGACCAACTGAGTACACCAAGTTCTTAATCATGCGATTTGGTTTTTGGTTAAGCTTTTGTAAAATTTCGTCCATTCGACCCAAAACGCCAAGGGAGAGGACATATGAGGCAAAATTGCATTTGAAGTGCAACAGCAACGAGCGACTTTGTCCCTCTTTCACTGTGGTACCCCACATTGCTTATGAAATGCTAAATGGTGACCAACTGAGTACACCAAGTTCTTAATCATGCGATTTGGTTTTTAGTTAAGCTTTTGTAAAATTTCGTCCATTCGACCCAAAACGCCCAGGGAGAGGAGATATGAGGCAAAATTGCATTTGAAGTGCAACAGCAACGAGCGACTTTGTCCCTATTTCACTGTGGTACCCCACATTGCTTATGAAATGCTAAATGGTGACCAACTGAGTACACCAAGTTCTTAATCATGCGATTTGGTTTTTGGTTAAGCTTTTGTAAAATTTCGTCCATTCGACCCAAAACGCCCAGGGAGAGGAGATATGAGGCAAAATTGCATTTGAAGTGCAACAGCAACGAGCGACTTTGTCCCTCTTTCACTGTGGTACCCCACATTGCTTATGAAATGCTAAATGGTGACCAACTGAGTACACCAAGTTCTTAATCATGCGATTTGGTTTTTGGTTAAGCTTTTGTAAAATTTCGTCCATTCGACCCAAAACGCCAAGGGAGAGGACATATGAGGCAAAATTGCATTTGAAGTGCAACAGCAACGAGCGACTTTGTCCCTCTTTCACTGTGGTACCCCACATTGCTTATGAAACGCTAAATGGTGACCAACTGAGTACACCAAGTTCTTAATCATGCGATTTGGTTTTTGGTTAAGCTTTTGTAAAATTTCGTCCATTCGACCCAAAACGCCAAGGGAGAGGACATATGAGGCAAAATTGCATTTGAAGTGCAACAGCAACGAGCGACTTTGTCCCTCTTTCACTGTGGTACCCCACATTGCTTATGAAACGCTAAATGGTGACCAACTGAGTACACCAAGTTCTTAATCATGCGATTTGGTTTTTGGTTAAGCTTTTGTAAAATTTCGTCCATTCGACCCAAAACGCCCAGGGAGAGGAGATATGAGGCAAAATTGCATTTGAAGTGCAACAGCAACGAGCGACTTTGTCCCTCTTTCACTGTGGTACCCCACATTGCTTATGCAATGCTAAATGGTGACCAACTCAGTTCTTAATCATGCGATTTGGTTTTTGGTAAAGCTTTTGTAAAATTTCGTCCGTTCGACCCAAAACGCCCAGGGAGAGGAGATATGAGGCAAAATTGCATTTGAAGTGCAGCAACCGACTTTGTCCCTCTTTCACTGTGGTACCCCACATTGCTTACGAAATGCTAAATGGTGACCAACTGAGTACACCAAGTTCTTAATCATGCGATTTGGTTTTTGGTAAAGCTTTTGTAAAATTTCGTCCGTTCGACCCAAAACGCCCAGGGAGAGGAGATATGAGGCAAAATTGCATTTGAAGTGCAACAGCAACGAGCGACTTTGTCCCTCTTTCACTGTGGTACCCCACATTGCTTACGAAATGCTATATGGTGACCAACTGAGTACACCAAGTTCTTAATCATGCGATTTGGTTTTTGGTAAAGCTTTTGTAAAATTTCGTCCATTCGACCCAAAACGCCCAGGGAGAGGAGATATGAGGCAAAATTGCATTTGAAGTGCAACAGCAACGAGCGACTTTGTCCCTCTTTCACTGTGGTACCCCACATTGCTTACGAAATGCTAAATGGTGACCAACTGAGTACACCAAGTTCTTAATCATGCGATTTGGTTTTTGGTTAAGCTTTTGTAAAATTTCGTCCATTCGACCCAAAACGCCCAGGGAGAGGAGATATGAGGCAAAATTGCATTTGAAGTGCAGCAACCGACTGTGTCCTTCTTTCACTGTGGTACCCCACATTGCTTAGCAATTATGTTCGCAATTGGCCACTAATCTAATCGCCCGGCTTATGGTGAAAAAGTGGTAGTACAGCTGTGGGTATCTTGCAGTTCCGAGAAAATAATTTCGAACCGATTGAGGGTACGTGCACAAGCTACAATAACATCGCAGCGGATAGTGAGTATATTTATATTGTCATGGGAAGATGTACGAACTACAAGAACATAGTAGTATTAGGAGATAGGTGGGCGCCTTTACTACGAAAGTGCAGACAATTCGGTGAAAGTTTCTATATTGGTTGGTAACTTAGATGAAAGGTGCGTACGTTGTCAACTTGAATGTCCGCCGGATGTGCAGAGTATCACAAAACACGAAAAATGGGCGACATATGCATTTAAATTGAATGAATGGGAGGAGTTTGAGTTGAAGGAATTCGACTGAAATATGTTCATACATCATGGTCGCACTACCGTGTCCAACTATAGTACTTTTCTAACAACGGTTTAGGAGAGGTCGTTGACGAGCAACAAGCAGTGAGCAGTGAGCAGTGAGCAGTGAGCAGTGAGCATCATCCATGGTCATTCTGTACAAACCGACGAGTTTGACAGTAATGTCAAAACTAACCATTATCTCGTCTCTGGTCTTTAAACGTCGAAAACCTTGATACTTTCCAATGATATTTCGGAATGTGAACATTTGAGCGCTTACGGACTTTTCTTGACCCGAAGATTCACTGATATGGACTGATCAGGATATTCCAAAAGTGTTTGAAGCATTTTCGCAGCGTTGTTCTAACTAAGGGACGGTAAACCGTCATATCAACGTTAGCAATCTTATTGAACTGAAGTTTGAATGTTACTATCCTTTCTGCCGTTTGATCATGTGGTTGGGTCTCATCGTCGAGGTTCAATAAATTGATTTGGGATTTGGGTCTTCGTCGTCGGTATTCTGCGTTCAGAAGTATTTTGTCCATATTTTCAGCACCGACGATATCTTCACTACAAGACATTCTTGATTATCTTTGCAGACTTCCTCGACACGTTCTCATCTTCTCGAGTAGGTAAACCGCTTTAAGGTATACGACTCAGATATGATGAATCCGATACCGGATCCTTCCTGTTCTAAATGGTCAAATGCCCAAAGAATCAGTCAAAATTTTAGCAAGAAACCGAGCCAAAGAAAGGTCAACATTGTACATATGTAGATGCAAATACTGAACAGAAGCGTAGCATGGGTAAAGTAAGGTTAGGGAACTAGACCCCCTTAAGTGGCTTAAAGATTATCCTAGCGCCCTGAATCGCTTTACCTATCACATATCCCAATGAAGTTCAACCTGCGAAATCGTGGGAAAAGTTCCCACAACTATCGAGACTTTGGTGGCTGGACACCTAGATTCAGATCCCAAGTTCTGTAGTAAAGGTGTCCACCAGCCCACATGGCCTTAGTGGCGTGCTTGATGGTGGACTTGATCTGGATGACGCCGAAATATTTAACCTCATGAAAATGAGCTAATTGGTACTTGTTCTGGTGATAGATTCTGAGGACAATCTTTAACTGTGGTAACAGATACTAAGACTCCCCCAGAGGAGAACCGTGTTTCAAGCACGGTTCTTATGAATTGGTTGGTTGGAATCATCAAGGATATCGATGAGTTGTTGAGTGTTGTCGAATGCACCCTCAATGTCAAGGAGCAACTAATACTTTGGAACGAAAACTCACAAGGTAATGAAGACCGTCCTCTTATATAAACGTCAGTGAGTCTCTTCATAGTTTTGCATGTGAATGGTGTTAGACTTATAAACCTATAAGATCTAGTCAGCTCACTAGGTCTATTGGCTGGTTCTGATATGAAGATTAGACTTACCTGTCTTCAGGTTATCGTTATGTAGCCCCGATTGTAGCCGGTTTAAAAAAAAAAAAGCAATCATAACTGGCAGGATCAGCTCGATTGTATTCTGTTTGACCGTGTATGGCCCTGTATGGTTTCAAGGAGCCTTCAGGCCTTTCAACTTTATCCGGGCTGAATATTTTACTGGATAAACTATTAACTGTACAACAGCAATGCAGGTCCTAGTTGAGATGCGTTCGAGTACGTGTGGTGGGCGGGTATACGGGTATACGGTGGGCGGGAACCACCAATACAATTTACATGATCCTTAACGACTGTCCTATAGATACGTACCACTGCTGGCATGCAAGTAACGTTTAGGTAGTCTTAATTCTTAATTGTCTTCTGTAAGACTGAACTCGTCCCAACCCTTCGTGGGTTTGGCAGAGCTGAAGAGTGTTCTAAATTTCTTTCTAAGTTTCGCAAACGGGTAGTTCCACCAGGAAGCCTTACGTTTACACAGACTTATTTAAGGGACCAGTTGTCGAAGTAGGAAATAAGCTTCATTTATGTATGTAGATCCCCTGTGGACTCGATACATGTGACAAGCACACCTTATTTCCAAAGTACAAGGCCCCAATACAGGAGTGGAATCCTCTAAAGTGATTACTGACTTTTGATAGTCAAAGTTGATGATCACACTTTGTTTACTCTCTCTCTCTATCTCTCTCTCTCTCTCTCTCTAAATCGACCTAAAACAATCGCACTGTCAAACAAAAGTGTCACCTTAGAGAGAGCATAGTGATTGTCAACAATCAACTGTCACCTTAGAGGATTCCACTCCAATTTCCAGTTCGTCGACTTGGAATCACATCTAGAAGCAGCATGTGACAGTTTGCCGGGAACGTCAAATCTGATGTTTTGATTGTCAGCCAGACACATGCCATTTTTCAACAAAGTTGGAGGTAAATTGACACACGAGTATGAGCTCAACTACCTCCTCGGAATTTGCATTTATAGGGAACGTTTCTGTCGATGCCACTACTGCCCCAGAACTCGTGCATTGCCATCGCAACCTATGATGCAGTTGAGGTTGATTTCTTGGCTGTGTCGTATATTTTGGAATCGATCCTGCTTACGCATTGATTAGTTCTCATTGGGAGCTCCGTTGTCATGAGTTGTGATGATGACGGTCAACTTCTTGAATTTCCTCCAAAATCCACCGAGAGGCAGAATACTTGATCAGCTGCCTTCCCCTTTTCTCAGACCCCTTTATCTGGTGGCAATCAGGCTGATTAACTGAATTAAGATGAAGCTATTGAGCAACTAGATCTTGCATGCGATGTTCCCTTACAAAAACCATTTATTCTCATCGTGCATTGATCGAAAACATTACAGAAAGTAACTCCAACAAACAATGGTTCCTTAGCAGAACCAAATCTCGTTTGTATGTCTTAACTCAATTAGAGAAGTCATAACACTTTATTGCCTTGTTACGGTAGCAGTTTACGATACCACCATGTGTTTCGGTGAATTAAACTCTCACTTCCAGTCACGTCCTTCAATAACACGTCGTTAAAGTGTTATGGTTCTTAAAACAACATGTTTCATTTGTTCAATTCGAAAATGTCTAATCAAGCGAATGTTTGTTTAGTTTTTTAGTCGAATTTTACAATTTGCAATGGCTGACTGAATTCGGGCATAAAATGGTAAACATCAAACGTCGGGAACTGTCTAATGAACTCATATAAATGCGATTTGTTTCATTAGAGGGATTGCCACCCCTGGACTTTATCCTCCATTTGATGTCATTCAACCATTTTCTTTGTTAATCTTTCCCTTGCTAATGGCGGATTGGTTCGTTATGGTGGATGGAATTTAATTTTGTTGGCTTAGAGGCGAGTTTTATTAAGCCGGCCGCCGCTGGTGCTTTGCTGGTAATTGAGTCTTTTAATGCAGGTACCATGGCCGCCAAAGGATGTTGGTGATTAGATTTACTCGTACCGCATTAAGGATTCATTTAATGTGATGGTGGAGATGGAGTTATGTTAAAGATTTGTTTTTCAATTTATCGTGCTGTAGAACTTTTGACAAGATAGTGCAAGTTATCGCTAGAATGGCAATGATCGACGTCCTGTCAGAAGAACTACAGAGATGTGATCCTCCTCTGAATGAGTGCTTCCATTCAAACGAGATGATTCCACCAACTGTTCACTATGCTCCGTACACCTGGAGTACGTCATACCCTGAACACAGATAAGTGGAAGGTTGATACAGAAAGTGGAAGGTTCCTTGAAGCCAAGTAAAAGGCAGAGGTGTTGTGAAGAATGTTATGTTCCTCTCCTTCGTCCAAGCAGCTTCTACAGAAGTCATTAGCAAGGATCCCCAGTCTAGTAGCATGGCTACCGATAGTTCAGTGTCATGTAATGACACCTACTACAATTGCTTTGACAGTCTTTTCCTGTCTAATCGGACAGTTGGTGCGTTGGTGATCCACGATGGGTTGGATCTGTTTGAAGTTCCGGCACCCAAATGAGATGAATAAACAATTATTCAGTCATCACGTTAAGAGACAGGCGGCAATTCAGGACAGTTTTTGAGTTTAATGTGAAAGGTTCCTGGATTTGATCGTGGCTATCGGTATTAATCCCGATTAGATGTCAGACTATGCTTTAGCCACGACAGAGCCTGACACTACATTGATTTGGTAGGCGGAAGGATATATCTATGCTTAGATCGTTGAAGACCTCACCTCCTCCTACTACTCGTACTAACTCTGATTTTGATCCATTTGTGTAGAAGAGTACGGATACCAGTCTAGTCTTGAGGGGATAAGTGAATCAAAGATTTTTTCGAACTGAATTTGAAAAAAGTACATAGTCCGTGTCTTGTGGAAAAAATTCCAAAATTTTTCAGGATATAAGAGTGACCCGTCCTAAGCCTTCAAACTACCAGCTTCAAAGGTTCCCACTTGTTTGCTATAAATGTCCAAATGCAGCAAGGAAAACAGCATGTCCAAAGCCGCTGTTGGGGTTGTTCCTAGTGCTCCACTGATGCAAAGGCATCCCGACCTTATGGACACTGAATGGACACATCGTGATATCCCGAACCATGAGCCGCTGTCAATTTTTACGAATAGGTCCGAGAACGGAGTCGGTGCCGGAGTTTTCTCAGAAGACCTGAACCATCACTTCGCCGAAGTCAATCCCATTCTTCAAGCATTAGCTGGCGGTTAATGCAGAGTCGGGTATTGTCACACAGTGTAAGGCAGTAGTGGGTTTGTTGATCCGTTCAAGGATACTGGGTTTTCCGTGGAGTTTTTTTTTTATCAAATATTAGACCCGAAACTGCATAGTTCCGGAGGGTTAAAGTGCGGAATTTTGTATTTTCTAGTGAAGAGGACAAGTTCTGTTTTTTTTTAAATTGACACCAAGCCCATACCCCTTAGTTCATTAACAGAGCTTAGACAGAGCTCATTGATCCTCGGTCCCAAAGAAGAGGAGGGAACAGCCCGCCGTTACGATGTTGATGGGCGATGAGTTGGCAGGTCAGCCTGACTACCTCAGACTTTTCGGTTGCTTTAAAGTTCTGCTATATCCAGCAACCTATACAATCCCAGTCTTATTTCAGACACGAAGCGCCTTTGAGCAATACGTTGCTTGGAACCTTGTATATAAGTGAGCAGAGCTTGATGGAATAATTCCTCCTAAAATGCAGAAGTTCTAGCATTTAACTCTGAAGGTATATGACTGACTGCGATTTGATTAATCGAACTTGGGTGAGTCCTCTGCAAGAACGCATGTTAGTAGAGACGCCACACAGTCCTGTCTCCTCTTCTCTGGAATATGATCCCTAAAAGTGGAGGGATCCACGGTGATCGCCTATTCAGATGACATTGACGTTGGAAAGCTAGACTCTTTAAAAGAACTCCTGTGAAATGCTTTCAATAAGCTTACCCGATGGGCAGTTCGATTTGGTTTGAGTTTGAGCCCCCCTCCTGGGTAATCGATCCTCCCTCACTAAACGGTAAAAACTTAGCTTTCTCTAACGAATATAGATACTTGAGACTTATGTTGGATAGCAAGTTAAGCTGGAAAGCTAAAGAAAGTGTCTAAAAGGCTGCTGTTTTACTTTCCTTTTGCAATGTTTAGCTATTTGTAACAAATGGGGCCTGCAGCCTCGTATAACTCCGCATTTCGGCTATGAGACCTTTACTTAGGTGTGGTAGACAGCTTTCGTTAAAGCCTTATTCCGAAATCATCTAACCAAAGTCCAACCTTCAGCTTGGTTATGCTTGGCTGTTAGTGAGCAAAGCAATATCTTATCGGTCAATCTTCCATCCATATCTTCCGAAAACCTAGACTGCACTATTCCGACGTTAGGCTTTGACAAATGCTTCCAGCTAACCATCGCATCTAGGACATTCTCTTTGGAAGAAATGTTCCAGGAAGACAAGTCGATTTCATTTTTTAGCGAAACGGTTCAAAAACTAACAACGAGGTAGGTGGAGGTGTTTTCTCTGATAGACTTAATCTTAGTTTTTCCCTTCGAGTTCCTTCCTTCATTCGGGGTTGCGTGTTCCAGTGGGAATTAGTGGATAGATACCCGATAATAATTCGAAAGTTACTCTAGGCGCCCATTCGTCTTTCTTAGAAATGGAAGAGCTATGTATTTACCTTTGTTGGGTGTCAGACCACAGGGATATTCCAGGCCCCTAGACATGGAGCTAATATACCTTTCTGACTAGGGGTCTACTACGCTTCGTTAGAAGCTGAAATTGGTTTCACTAGTAGGTGTGGAGGTTTATATGATTCAGTTGGTATCAGAAGTGTGCTGGCGTTGGTTGACAGCCACTTTAAAAGTAACCCAGCACTCGTTTTGAGAAGTGGACGCACAATTTTCAAAATTTGGTACAGTGGTCTCTAACAAAATTTTGCACAAAAACAGCCAAAATTTAACAAATTTTAATGCCGGATAGGGGACAGATTTTTGGAAGGAACACTCCATCCACCCACATGCTGCCATAATGAAAAATAATGGCTGCCATATCCTTACAGATGGTTTAACTACTTTTTTAATGCCATCATCACGAAGTTAATGATCCTGCAGCTCCGCCTAATCCTCAGCTAAGCGAGTTATGCGCATGCATGCACCCAGCATCCACCATCGACGCAGATTTAACGAGGGTGTGTCCTGCTCATTATGGACCAATTGCCGTATTGTACATCTGTGGGGGATGCTTGTCATCCCTTCACTTTCAGACTCTAAAGGCGGAAACACAGTACACCCAGAAATTAGGACAGAAAACCCAAACGCTGAACTGCTTACTTTCTGTACATAATATTTATTTATTCATTATCATTGCTGTACATGCTCTCATATCAGTACATAGGTACACTAAATTTAATGCTAAAAAAAATACATATTTGTTTATATACGTTCTTAAGCTCTAATGGACTCCGTTACATGAACATAGAAATTTACAATTCGTTCAGGCAGTACAAAATAAAAATCGAAATTGTCAATCCAACTATACAAAGTTTGTGTTTGTTTATACGTAAGGCACCAGATTTATAAAACGTTCGATATCTTATAAAATATTGCACAATATGTACTCAATGTGAATTTGTTTATTATATTTCCATTATCAGTTAAATACCTTAACATCACAGCATTATCACTCTAAAGTTTCTGAGCGCGTTTTCAACTCTCAGTTTTGAGATGAAATCGTTCTCGATTTGATATCTTTGTCTTTTTTTGTATTCTTTTTGCAAATTAATTCAACTTTTTTTGTATTGATTTCTCTCAGGTAATAAAAAAACAAAAGAGGAAATTAGTAGAGAAACGAAATTAATTCGAAATGATATTTAAGTGGAATTCATGAGATACCATGGAAGGAAAACACTAACTGCTACCGCTGCCATGCACGACACACAAATTGCAATTGTTGACGATACATTCGATACGGAGAATCCATCGTTGGTTTCTTCGATGACATCTTCAGCGGGATCTTTTTCGAATTCGAGAACTTCGACGTCAAATCGAAAGCGAACCTTCGAGCTGGGTGTGTCCTTTCGCCAAACTAGATGGCCTGAGGATGCTCTTCGCTCCAAACTCCACTGGGGATCTTCGAGTACTGTAAGGAGAGAGAAACGAGAAAATTAATATTTAAAGATTTTTGACAGTAAATTGAATAAGAAATAGGAAAACGCAATGACTGTACTTTTAAATGTTAAACGTCAACACCTTCGAATGACGGATTACAATCTGTCAACAGCACAGTTTTGCAAGTACAGACTATTCTGAGAGGAAGTCACATGTGTCAACAGAAACTAATCATTTTTGAATATTTACCTCTAACTCTTTCCAAGTTATGAAGGTAGAAAGGTAGGGCATAGATTGCTAGCTAGCACTGGGATCGTTGATATATCTATTGTGGTCCTGTTTAGTGAAACTAAGCCGCCTCCTCGAATCAAGCCGGGATTGTTATAAATTTTAGGATGGTCAGAGCCACTTACCTAGATTTGCACAGGCTTAGACAGCTAGATTAAACGAATCCTAGTGGCGGTAGAACAGATTGTAGAGATGACAACAACTGTCAGGTTCTTTCTTACTAATTCGTCTGTCAGCTCGTTCCCTAGTATACTACTGTGTCCGGGAACCCAAAGAAGTGTGATGTCGGGACTCGCCGTGAGTGCTGTGAGTTCTTCACGACATCGCTTGGGCAATATAGAATTGACCATTGTGGATGAGATAGCCTTAATGGCGGCCTGATTGCGAAGTATATTTCGACTGACTTCCTGGAGTGGAGTTTGGTGCACAGTTCTGCCTTCAAAGTCTATGAATATCATGGGTCTTCATCATTGTTTTACTCGTTAGTGTAAAATGGCCCTTCGAGGAAGATTGTTTGAACGTCCAGGCTGAAGTCATGGGATGGTAATATATAATCTATCTAAGTGCGGTGAGCCCATCTCGTAATCACTCGGTGGGTCGTATCGTCCTTTCAAAGGTTCGATTATTTCAAGAACTATTAGGAGCTGTTTCTTTAAGTTGGATGTCCAATGGGATCAGTTTCACTATGGTCCTGGTAGACGTGTATGAGACATTCTAATCTTTGTATCCTGGCTAGTTCCGTGAGGTACGTGATCCTTTCTGCTCCAAGCCACCAGACTAAGTACCCATAGGACAAGATTCAAGTGGTTTCTTTCCAGGTCAGCTTACAGTCTCAACAGATCGGCCTTTTGTGTAGGGAAGGAGGACAACACAAACAGGTATAAAAGCCTGCTCTACTTAAGAGAGAACCATGAAGTCATAAAAATGTTTTATCCATCATCTAAACATAACCTAAGCAGTTTATCTGGTTAGACCCGGCTTGTATAAGAGTAAGCAGAGTCACTTTTGATGCAAGGTTGTACTATGAACCCAATGTTGCTCACCCTCTTCGTAGAAGACTTCACTGATTTTCTACGTGAAAGCGCTTAGTTTGCAGGTCTATGGTCCAAGACGACTGCCCTGTGGCCTATAATACATGATAAGCTATTAACATTTCCTTGACACAGTTAAGGAGCAAAATAGATGAGCCACCTCGGCCCATTGGAAGTAAAGAAGACGATTTCGGATAAAATTTGACAAATTTTTGATCATTCGTGAAACTATGTCCACACACACTATGTGGCTCAGTGGTTAGTGCGTTGGACTATGGAGCAAGGGGTTCGAGGTTCGAATCCCAGTCGGGAACACCTAAAAGTTTTTCACGGCCCCACCTCTCGCGAGCGTCTGACAAGCATCCGAGAGTACAAGTGCCCTGAGTAAAGTCAGGGATACTTGTGCCTATTAAGTCCCTAAAATTGTGCTCTCTCGCTTCAAAGGGGGCTTTCTATTGCCGTCTGTCTCCTATGTTTCAGAGACATCAGACTAGACAACACTTCATGGTTTGTTCAATTGATCATCCTACTTTTAAATGACGGCATAAGTACCAAGAAAAGCCCCTTACATCACACACCTTTCCATAAGCAATAATGAATCTTATTTGAGAAGCTTTTCCAGCTAACGCCTCTCCTGCTAAAGGCATGCCACAACAATATCTCAAGCCATTATCAGCGTTTTCGTGAAATTTCAATTACAGTCTCTCCATATCTGATTTTCAATTCCAGCCACAGTAGGGTAGGAAAGTAAATTTAACCAAATTAAGTACCCGATAACACAAGTGTGTCTAAAATCGATTACTTTTACTTTGGCTAAAGCGGTGCCGTGATTTTGCAACTTCTGGCCAACTAAGCAGAATACACGTTCTCACTATCTGTGCCTCCTCAATGGCTTCTTCAGCGATTACGTTATCTATAATTCATTTCATTTCTATTGTTATAATTTTTTTTGCTGTTTGTCACATTTCTGACGTGACACATGGACATGAACGCGGCGCGACGTGTGATGGACATGAGGTGATAGAATAAATTAGATTTCCATAACAAATCGATACTGTTGTCACCTGAGTGTGCTTATGAATGAGCAGACTTTGAATTCGTTATGAAATCGGTATGTGGGTTCTTCCAAATATCACGACACTGACACTTGTTTATGGCAAAAATATGTTATCATTGCTTGCTTTGAGTACGGCGACTGAAATGATCTCAGAAAGTAGTTTTGCCATAAATTTGTTATCAGACGCAAACAATCGGATCAGTGTTCATGCTCATCCTGTTGCCAATCGACGATCGGTTTTTTTCTACTGCAATTGGTTTTAATGACGAGTTCAGGTAAGTGGGTACAATGTTCAGATTATTATTTGTTTTTTTAAGAAAAGAAATTAAGTCAAACGATAACGATTAGCTTAATATCGAATAATTCTCTTTTTCTGAATGAATACGTCGCTACGTGTTATAAGATTTATAAGTAAGTGGTTGTTAACGAGCCCACCGGGTGACACATAATTATTATTTTTTACATCTTTTCCGACAATGTAATCGATAGTACTAGATTATCAGTCGGTGAAAGAACGTGATTTGTTTTGAAAATGCGGTGACATTCGAGTATTTGCGGACTTACACTGGTTTAGAGTAAAGTAACGTCACGTCTCCGCATCCTGTCAATGACGTGTAAGCATATACTAATCTGTCAAACATCTGTCATACAACGTCAGCAGAGTTGCCATAATTTAATGGATGTGACCACAACATGGAAATGTTTTACTAACTGCTGATTAGCAGTTACAGACGTATCAGTCCTCTCAATATCACGAACAACATCTTCCTTGCAAATATTGTGTAAACGTCAGAACCCCTCCTTTGCAGATCCTGTAGAAAACTTAGGAAGTTCAAATCGATACTCACCTTATTTTTACAGATTTTAAGGTCGAATATGATAGCATTAATTGAGGCGAGCTATACAGAACCATGTCTAGTTCGGGCATCTGGAGCAAACTTATCCATTTGTGCAGTATGACAGAGGAGAACACTCGCTAGTCCATTAACGTCTGTCAGAAAGGGTTTAGGAAAGGTGACAAGGTCTCCAAAAAGTTGTTCGAAACTCACAAGCCAACGTCGTTGGGCAAAATCTTTCAAAATTGGCAAAACTGAGGCGGCTTTCACCGGTGTTTTTGATAGTATTGAAACGGAAGTTGTCCATATGAACTTAGTGGTAAATGGGGGCAAAACCAAGTATATTCCGTCAGCAAGAAGTGACACACAATATCGACAAATTGGAAAGAACGTCACTGTCGACAGCAATAAATTTGAGGTAGAAAGAAATTTGCTCTACCTTGGGACTCGTTATTAATTCTGACATTACGTGATCTGGTCAATCCTCGCCGATCACATAAGACATATGTACTTCAGGTTCTTGTCGAACTTTTATCTGAATTCAACGTACTGAGGCTACTGTTAAAGTAACGATTAAGGTTTTAAGATCTTCGATTAGCTACGTTTTCAGTAAAACAAGCAACATCGGACAGATTGTCAAAAATCGACCAAAAAACAAAGCCTCAATAGGCCTTCTACCATAAGTTTCAGGACAATTTAATGTTCCTGAAGTCATAATGGCACGGAAGCTAGGAAAATTCTTCAAATCATTGAAGAAGAGCCTACGAACAATAATATATCTACAGAGGCTAAGAAAAAGAAGGTGAGATACTCGTAATTTACTTCGCTTTCAGGTTCATCTTACGGTAATTGTAACATACATTAAATTTTACCATTTAAAATGATTTTATCGTAACGAGCAAGCAAGTGCTTATTTTGAAGTGAATAACCTTTGCTGTTGGTAGCTAGCAACTGTATGAATATTTTACATTATGCCTTGAGTAAGACTTCAATATTCTTGAAGTAGAAGAGGTCATTGCTTCACAACATAAATTTTGATGGTTGCACGTTTAATTTATGAGTTTAGCCTGATTGATTGCCAAGACACCTAATGCATACTTGATAGAAACTCAACACAAAATCCTATGAGTACGGAAGAGTACATAAAATCGTCTTGAGAGAGACTGTAAAACTGACGAAATCCACGTGGCCTATTTCAAGTTCCATATTTTTTCTGACATTGATGTTTTATCTAGTAAAGAAATATTTCCACTTCGCCACAAAATACAAACTCTTATCTAACCTCTAACCTCTAATCTAATCTCGCGACCCAGACCAGTCCTTGACTTACACACTAGTGGGTTGCATGTTCGAACACCCCCGTACAAATGTCACCCCATACCTCAAATAAAAACTGTCAAATTCTGGTAAATATTTACTAAACATAGAATGTAGAAATCAAATCTCTGGAAGAACACTTCCAACTCACTTCTGTGTTCCCACACGCGACAATTGTTGCGATAACATAACAAAAAAAAAAAAATGAAAGAAATTTATTGAGAACGGACGCAAAAGTTCAGAGATGATTGCTGAGGTTGTAGCTTTGACATCAGCGTTTTGGGAAGCTGGCATTGATAAAGTTAGAAAAATATAATAAAGACTGCAATCAGATGTTTTTTGCTGACGCATTTCGCTATTTGAATAACTAGGAAAGTATTATAACAAAAGGCATTGCATTGAAGTACAGATAATGAGCTAAGTATGTAAGTAATAGTGTGAAATGGGTCGACAGAGGTATGAATGGAACTAAGCCAATTGAAAGGATAGAAATGCGGAACTATAAGGAAAATTGTAATACAAGAGAATGCAAATGTACATGGACTTGAACAGGTACTCTTTTAATGGATTCTTAGTTAATATAACTTTACAATTGACAGACGTCAAATAGTGACAATGTTTTTAAAATTTAAGGTTTGTGGTCAACGGTGTGTAGTGTTTAATTAGGATGAGGCGACGTGTCATACTGAATCATACTCATGCATTTATGGTATTAGAGGAAGCGTTGGAGAAAAGTACAGGCTTAAGAGAATGACAGCAACGCTTCAAATGTGGAGATATGGTTAAACCGGAGCAATATTATATGTGACATGGTTGTGTTCGGTCATAACTGCATCGTTTTAAACATGATGACTCTGGCAGAAAATTCTCGAACACGTTGAGTATGTAATTTTACAATACTCACGGTACTGTATAGAGAGTCATGTAATTCTTAACCACTGAACTGTCAGCATCACTAATATGATTATCTTATCCTGGGAACTCATATAAAAAACTGAGGTAACGAAAAGGTAAGGGAAGCACCACTGATTTTTTTTTTTCTTTCTAAAAGTTGACGGTGCTAAGTATTGCTGAGTTCCAATCAATATCAGATACGTCATAGATGCAGACATAACTTTCAAAAGTCATACGAAAAAATCTTGGCAGATTCGCAAAGCATCTCAAATGTTTGCAACCAGGAAGTGACGTCTCCGTCTTCCCATTTTCTTTTTTTTGCAAATGATGCCTGCTTTCTTTGAAATACGTTCCGAAACGTCAAACTTATGCAAACTGAAATTTATGCAAAGCATTGAGGTTGCATTGTAGATGCGTATCAAAAAAGTAGTGCTACCGCATCGAAACTATTTTGAAACTCAGCCTATTTGTCATCGATAGTCTGCAGGCAATAGCTTATGGACTTTCTGAACTTTGTGCGGGAAAATCTTCAAGTCTGTCACCTAAATTCTCTGCAAAAACCTTTGTGTTTTCCCAGTTTTTACCACAGAACCACGGATTCGACGACATAATGTTCAGTTCCTCTGCAGGTATTCTGTTTTCTTCACAAATGTCAAAGTCACGATGACAGAAGTTCCCATTTGCAACAATTATGCATAGTACTAGATTTTCATTGAAGCATACTCATTCAACAAAAAAGAAACACTTGTATGGGTTTTTACGGATTGAGTCCGAAGGAAGTAACTCGAAAGGAAGGACACTTTAATCAGACCACATTTACATGATTCACATAAAGTAGTGTCACCCATCTGGGGTTTCTCACAGCGGGAATTTTTAATTACTTTCACTTGTAGGTCATCCACGCAATGTTTACCCTGTTTTGGTGGAATAATTCAAGTCCATATAACTGTTCGTACTAATGAAAATGAAACCTAACACGCAGCCGACAGATTGCAAAAGAAAAGATAAATTTATTCTCTGAAAAATTCTAAATATATCTCTGAACGAACTACGCATTATGTAAGGAAACAGGGTTCACACTTGTCAAATTTTTTTTTTGGCTCATCGATGTCATGAGCCTTAGTTTTATAAATGTCAAAGCAAATTTGAAAAACTCGCTTTAAGACAATGGGAAACCAGAATCGATCTTTGAAATGATTCACCCGCTGCTGTTTCGAATTACGTGGGCGTTCCCTGTCTCAACAATGGTTACAATCCCAAAACAACAAATCATGTCACTAAACCAGAATTCCCCTGTAATTAGATATTCCCTGGAAGAAAGTCACGTCACAACGTACATTTCTAAGTAAACAAATTAAAACTTTTATCGCTGCGACGTTATCATTCGTACTCATTCGATTCAGCACCGATCGTTAATGAAAATAACATTTAAATGATAGATATCCAATGATTCATTTTGGCATTTAGAAAAATCTCAAGGTTGTCTGTATTGCTCGAGACTAGTAGTTTCGCGTTAAAGTCAATACTAGATACTAGGTAAGGTGAGGATCTTCTCAGAACACGCCTAATTAAACTGAGAGTAGTGATCGCTAATTGAATGCCAAATGATTCGTATTACATTACCTGTTCCAGTCATTCTCGTGCTACAGGCTACACCGGTTGAATATTATTTCTGTAAATAAACAAAACACAAAAAAAAAGTTGAAAAGTCAGTTAATGTTTATTTATAGATTTCGTTTGAGTAGATCAAGTGTGTATACTGCCTTGACAGTGTTAATCGGTATCTATATGTACATACAGCCAAACAATTATGGAAATGGGTGTTATCGTGCATTAGTAATTTATTTGTATATATTTTCTTAATAAAACAATACCCGGCTAGCGATAAACTTGAGTGCAGGGTACACTGACTGTATAAGGTACAAAGTTTCCCATTGGGAATAGCTCTAGGACTGACAGACTGGATTTTGAAGTTTAACGACAAGAGTGACATGCTACGTCAATTTGGATTTGTAGATTTTTTGGCACTGTGGCACAATGGCACCAAAATGTTAAAAAAAATGGAAACATATCAGTTTGATTGTTGTGAAAAAACGTCATCGAGGCGCTGTAACGTCATCAAAGAAACTTGGTGTGGATTGACATTCCGTTTGCAAAAAACACGCCCATTGCTAGTTAGCATTTCTTATTAGTTATGACTCTCCAAATGTGAATAGGATATAACACATTTAACGGTGTAATTACGTTCGATATGCTAATCTTTTTGTTGGAATTTGTGTATTAACGAGTCAAAGAGGCTTGCAGAGGTGTATCTCTGTAGATCTCATCACTATTTCAGTCACAAAGAAGGGGAACAACAGAGAATAGAAAGTGTGAATAGAGTTGGAAATATTTTTAGAATTTCGTACTATTTTCGTTTGTCAAATCTTAAGTCAATCATATTTAGTAGAAGTAATAATAATAAGCAAGTCTTCATTTTCCTTCCACTTTGGAAGAAAAATATACAAAACTTCCGATGGGTACTCAAAAATTGACGCTGCTTTTGTAGCTGTCAATTGCTAGCATGTCCTGTTGACAAACAAATTATTGTCCGATGGAATGGATTGAAAAAACTGAACTCGAAACAATATTCTGGTTAAGACATCTCTCGATCTGTAGGTTAAAATTGACCACCGAAATGTTACCATTAGCCTGTTTGAACTTCTTGCAGAGAAGTTTTGCGTTTTGGAACGTAAGTTGTCTTAAATTACTCTGAGATGATTTAGAAGAACTTCAGAATATCTGACACCATTTTGTCAAAAGGTTTCACATCTGTTGTGCTCAGAGTGATATTTTAGTGAGTTTTATTTTAAACCTTCAATAACTGGCAAATTAATAGAAGACTCACGCTTTAGGTTCTCTTAGACACTGAAATAGATTAGAATATCTGGTAATAATTAATTTATATCAACGCTTTCAGATTCATTCAAATTCTTCTTGATTGCTTTATCTGCCGTCAGACGTCACCGAGCTCAGCATGATCTGTCAATTAATTCTGACCCCATACGAGTAGAACGTGCTCTGGGCACAGTTTGATCAGAAGACAGACAGGAATTCAGTGCTGTAAACTCTATGTCACTACAGTGCTTGAGCTGTCCTTTCCACAATATTCTGTGCACTTAAGTCGTTGTTTATATACTAATTGTAAATCTCCGAGTGTTGCTATAATTTAGAGCAGTATTCAATCTATTAATCTACTTCTACTACTACTTGACTGAACTTAGATCCGTGGTCTCACAAAAGACCTCCTTTGATCTTAGGGTTAGTTGCTACAACACAGTCTTCACAACATAGGCTTCACGGCTCAATAGATACTAATACATCAGCGCAGGTCAGGAACCAACCAAAATGTATTGATTTATGTGAACCACACCAACCAAACATTTTCTAAAGATAATCAAATTCTGGTCACTTTTTCACGCCAGACAATCTCAGATCACAACAAAGAAAATTTGCCCTAAAAAGAAAGTCAACCTTGTACACCTTAGTACAGGTCACCAACCGTGCTAACATTTGTCAAAAACCGGTACCAAGAAAACGTCAACCAAGTGCGCTATTATTTCAACTAGAGGGAGCTGTAAACAGCTCTTTTATAAAAAATCTATTACAAAAAATCTTTTTTTACACATTACTGTAAAATCTATCTAATGACTCAAATATTAAACCTACAACTACTTATATGTGTACGTACACAATGTAAACTTAATTATTCTAGTGAATTTCGGTCATTGACGTTTCTATTTTTCTAATGTTTACACAGCGGAGTTTATTATTCTGTTGTTTTCTATTGTTTTCTTTGATGACTCAACTTAATTTGTTGGTAGTCGTCTCATTAATAGATATTTATAGCTACTTTTGTAAACTCCCTTGCTTTATAGCAAAAGATTCTGTGACTCAATGAAAGATATGTGATACGTCAAACTATTTCTCTTTGATTCAAAAGCTGATAATGCTGATTGACATCTCAAAAGTCAGACCATATACACTTCTCTCAGTAAATTTACCAACTGCATCCTCTTAACAGAGACAGTAAGGTAAGAATTCAATCTAAATATAGACTGTCCACACTTACTCGATAAAGAAGGCTCATAACTATGGTGATAGTATATCTTTTCAATACACCTCTCAAATGTCACCTCATCTGTCAATCGGACACGTGCCTCATATGCCTTGAGAACATTGAAACAGCCTACCATTGTTCGAAGTATGGTCAGACACTTCCACAAAGACTTCACCTAAGTTTCTTATGTCACCTTCTCCTCGGCTCATGCAATTCTTTAACAAGATACCACAAGCATCTCTATCAGATCGTGGCGCTTTGGGAGGCTATGTCAAGTCCATCACTTCAATTATCCTTAAAAACAAAACAAAAATACGTCACTCCTAAGGAATATCAAAATATAACCCCATTTGCCCCCTTCGATCGATGAAATGCGCAGTGACATTTCATAACAATAAAAATAAACAAACCCTTGTGAGTACACAACACATAATGACGTTTGTCGAGCCCACAAATTGATAATAAATCAATCAACAACAAATTTCAATCATTATGTGTAATCTTTAACACTTTTAGCTTCAACCTGCATACGCAGTCAGATTCGATAAACCACTGCGACATTAACAAATCCCTCCAGTCATATGCCAATTTGACATGTCAACAAAGAGCCAACCTTCTCATTGAAAATTGACAAACACAGACTTCACACCTAACACCTACCACTCAGTGTCAAATGAACTCTAGAAGTCGTCTGCTAAATATAGAATTTACCTCAGACTGAATATAACAATGAAGCTATAAATATGCGACCATAATTGGTAAGAAAGCGAAACAACGTGGCAAAATTATGGTAATTCTCATGCAATTTCCATGCTTGTGTGTTTGTAGTAGATGTAGAAAAACGTCAACATAATGAACTGAATAACGACAAAAGGCTAATTGAGGAGAGGATGTCAAGTGAAGAGAATACAAGCAACCACTAAGTCGTAGTGTTTTCGTTTAAGTAAGTGGTTAGCCTCCATGAATACCGGACGTTATTGTAAGCTTTCACCGTGCCCCACCGAACAACAGTGCAGTCATGGACGACTTGTACTTGATATGCTTTGCACGAAAACGTCAGTGTGACGTCTGCTAACTTCAGATTTCTTATTGTACACGCGCCCTAGCCATTGTTCATAGCCTAATCTATAAGGTAAATCAATTTCATTCCACCGTTTGTAACAAAGAAAAATTAGTTGCACCTAATCTGGTCTGGTTTGGACTTGACTGAGGGTTTAATTGTTTGAGGTCACTCGTAATCTTGCAGTTTTCTGACCTCTACGGGGAGATAAATGCTGGAAAATTCATATCTCTAGGCTTCTAGATGAGATAAATGAGCTTCCACAAAATTTCGTAGTACTAGGAGCCTTAAGACATATTTTAAGACACTCAAACCAAACCTGACAGGGGCCTCCAAAGCTATTTGCATTCAAAAAGTTATAGATACTTTGCTAAATCTTACTTAACTGACATGTAGACTCTGCGACATACAAACATTGACAGACTGAGATGAAGTGACAAGAGATGAACTAGCCAAATTCTTGACAAAAACAATTTGACGCATTGCTAGCAACAAAAAGAGGTAATATTTCGAAACCGGACATCGGAATAAGAGTTTATTTTCAAGGCGATAATGTACGTCAGAAACAAACATTTAGATCTGCTAGACAGTGAGATCTCCTCACAGAGTCATGGACTTAATCAAGTCTGGATAAATCACTTGTAATCCTTCTGAGGGAAAACTGGTTCCAATATTGTTTTGTTCAGAAGATAACCAAGAGGGCTCTTAGTTTAAAAAAAAAATTAAAAAAAATAGATTACGGCCTAAGGCTACATTCAAGCGCCACTAGTCCGAGTTAGTTAATGAAAACCAATGAACCGAATACTCTGATCCTTTTCCTTGGCATCCTTGACCATTGGTTTTCATTCAAAATGTTTTAAGACAATTCTTGGTGGCATTTTTCAAATTCACTTGACGGTAAGCACAGCGTTAAGGTGTCGCACTAGGTAAGGTATGCAACCTTGTGAAAATTCGCTGCAAGAAGTTTCATAAAACTTGCGATTTAATGAATCAGTTCAAGGGTTTCCATAAGTGGCCCTTCCAGCTTAACCAGGTTTTCCAACCTTTGCCTGAGACATAAACTAACAAAAAGTTTAGTGACCAACACCGACCGACGAATTGGCCAGTCGTCGCAATCGAAAGCTTCAATTACTAAGTGACCACTAAGTGTCCACCTAGTCTCGGCAATAGTAAGACCTAATCCATCCCAAACCTATTTTATAGCGCTGATGTAGGGACTCAATAGAAAGTGGATAAAGGTATCCTCAGGCGTTTTGAGAGAAATATTTTGCGTAAGACATTTGGGCCTGTTTGCATTGACGGTCCTTGAAAGGGATCAGTCAACAATGAAGTGTGCAAGCTGTTAAACGATATAGGGACCCTTAGGCACACATTCAGCTCTATCCGGTTAAAACGAAATTTTGTAGCCTTAAAGAAGGTAAAGAGGCTAAAATGTAACCCAGCTTCATGACGTTTAACGCTTAGGAATTTTAGAGAAATTTTCCGGTGTACATTCATGAATTGTACAAAATATCTCAAAAGAAATAAGTTTTTTTGTAAAAATGGTTGACAATATGACCTGTTTTCTTAAAAATTCATACGAATTCTTACGAGGGATAGTCCAAGTCCAATATCATACAAGAGACCGCACACGAGAGAGTAAAACATTTTCTCGAAATGACACAAGTTACGGACTTTTTTTACCCAAAATATTTCCATGGGTAAGTAGTGTACGATCTGTCAAAAGCACTACAATCAACTGACAGGAAGTAAAGGTACACATCAAAGGTTGCCTAAAGGCCTTACAAGTGGTAATTGATATTGAAGTTACACATTTAGGCTAGGTACCTTGTGATGCTGATAATATTTAGAGAGCAGCTGGTTTATTAGTCTCCTAGTTTGACACTTGAACTCAGCGATGAGTCTAACTTCTAGTCAAGCTTTAGTATATGATCAGGACGCAGTTGAAAAGAATTGACAAATTAAAACAAGTCTGGAAGTCCAAACAGACATTTAAACAAGATACCCCGCCGAAGTACAAAAAGCCACGTACTACTGACGTGGTCTATTTGGACCCAAAAACAAAAGAGTGCCACATAATACAGCCCAACTCCTTAACAGTGCCGCCATATGTTTCTTTTCTTTAGCAACTCTTTTTCCTTTACTGGCTTGTTGGTGGGAATTGCCATTCCACTTGTTTTCTCATACCAACCACGAATCGTATGACCGGACAATTAGCCAACGCGGACAGTTGCAAATAACCAATTAGATGGTCACCTGGCCCAGACCGGAGCCAGCATGGAAAATACAAAATTTTTCTGCAACCGCACACACATACGTTAGCCAACAATGCCAAGGTTACATAATAAACTCTCGGGGTTTTATGTCAATGCAAGTCTGATTAGTTACCTGATACACTGCGATATGTTTTACGACGGAGATTCTGCTTTGACAGATGTTCAGGAAACGCACTGTCAGTGCGTGTCAGTGCGGGTGACACACACGATTCAGAAAAAAAAACAACAAAAACCAAAATAACAAAACACCAACGCACACAACACTTTCGTTACGCGGCTAATTAGTTAATAAAACACTCGAAAAAAAAAACTACAAAAACGCTTGATTAACGTTCTTCTGCACTCTAATCCATTTGCCAATTACACACAAATCAAACGAAATTGGAATAAAGATTCTTTTGTTTTGGGCGAATATGCCTTCCTTGAGACGGAGAATGTGTTTTATTTTATTTATTACGCGATGCACGAGGCGGTGTGGAGCAAATCGACCCACTCGACATATCAATTTGAACTCTGGATGGCTACTACTGTGCGCTCGGTTTGGCTGGCAAATCGTCGGATACCATTGACGCTTTTTCGCTACTCGTACCTCGGCGACGCCATGTGATACGACTGTCAGTCAGCTGAAAACTGAAATATATGTATGAAAACATTATTATTCGCTTCGCGAGTTTGTTGTTGTTTTTTGTTGTTGACTTTGTTGCTTTGGCGTTTTCGCTATTATTAATGGCAGCAGTGTTGTTGTTATGTGAGAATTAGGTGGTAGTTGGCTGCCGCTAATAACTACAGTGACTACAATAATTTATTTGATAGCTGAGTATTCTTGACAATGTTTACGAGTAGACGTGGGTCGGGTGAAGTCGACCAGGTCATCCTGTTATCAATGTGCAGACCATAGTCCTCTTTTGTATATATGTATGTATGTACGAGAAGGTTCAGGAAGGTTGAAATACGTTTACTAAATTCTACCAGTGGCAGTTGGTCTATACAAGACTTTCACTTGAACTTTATAAAGAACTCTTGGTTCACAATTGGTCGAAAAACTATTGACTGTTCAAAGCTTGATTTATGTCGGTTTAGGCCTCAACCATGATGAAGACCTCCAGTAACTTCTGTGGCTAAAGTTACAATCGAGGGCGATCTAGTACCTTAATTCTATATTAGAGAGGATTCCGCGTTACCAACTTAAATTATATTCCAAAGATCCATTTCTAGAACTGCGGGTAAGAATCTGACAGATGACAGATGTAAAGGTCCACTATAAATTCCATTGTTTAGAAACTAGTATCTTTCCTCTTAAACCTAACCTAACCTTTCCCCTTAATACTAAGAGCTGTCAAGAGTGCCATATGGATGAACCAATCCAACTTACCGAGATTATATGCTGCCATCCCAAACTTCAGCTTAAATGTCAAAACAATCTTCCCCTCAAGTGACGATTGGATTAACAGTAGAGCCATCAATCGGAGTAAAATTTCAATTTTCACGGACGGGGCAGAAACTGACGAAAGACTTTTAGACTTCCAAAACATGGCATGTGCTGCAAGCGGAAGTTTTAGCAATGAGAACTGTCCACTCAACTGCACTGCAGAAAGTCTATTGATATATATGTAACTAATCATTAATAGTCAGGCCGCCACGAAGGCCATCTCATCCGGAGTTTTCAAATCTTTTGTGAAACGATGCCGTGAAGAACTCAGCACTAAGACCGAATTAAGCCATCAGATCATCATCAATAGGTTCCAGAACAGGCTAGTATACTAGGGACGGACAAATTAGCAGGAAATGGATCTGAAAAGGAAATCTAGATAGAATAAGACTTCGTGAGACTATCCAATGACAGATGGAACTCACCCTCATCATGTCGTGTCTCTAGAAAATTCTGAACAAAGCACGAAATACTAGCTTTCAATAGGAAAAAAATAGCGCTCTTCACGGGGATACGGCAACAATTTCTTGACGGTCTATCAAAGAAGAATCCAACTAAATAGTGACGATCTCTGCAAAGTCTGTGGGGATACAGACGTAGAAGAAGGCACATCCCTCTCTCTGTGCGAATCGCCGAGTCTTTGCAGATTAAGGAAAACAACTGTGGGCTTTGAGAGCTGGGCAAACTATCGACAATCCTAATATTTTTAAGAACTTCGGGTTGAATCCGAGAAGACGCTTAGTTGTACAAAAATCATAGCCAAACTTTTGTTTTCATTAGTAATCACTCCACGTCATGCGCTCACAATTGATCCAAGTGCCAGCTGCAAATACAGCCTCCACTCCTACCTACTTATCTAAACCTATATTATTACTGGATCACACGGGAACCAGTTCAAATGAAGAAGATCCCAAAATACTAAATCTCAAGGTATGTATGCGTTGGTTTTGCAGAGTGTGACAGTGGGTAGAGAAACCCAGCAGTGTTTGACCAGATGATTGTGTGTTTTGTGAGGTTGCAGTCCTCCTCTTCCTTTGCAACATTTTTGTTTTTCCTAGATAACTTTGAAACTATTGTGGTGCCATCTAACTTTGTTATGTGAATTTAGGTATTTTTCTTTTCTTAGTATACAGATCAGGGTTTACTCCCACACCTGTCTATTTGCCCTACTCTCTGTGAAGCTCTGTAAGAGCTCTTTAGTTCAGTGATTGTAGAACCTTTCACAGAATCAAATAAGACCTTAAAATGCCTGATAAAGTGTTCAAATAGTTCGGTACAGGCTTCAGATGAAGAGCAACGAAGAAGATAAAAGTATAAGAAAACGTGATCTGAGATCAGAGTCAGCTGTCCAATGTCCAAAATCAACCAAGTTTGACAGACCAATTTAAGATTCAGACTGGTATCCTACAAGGCTGTGCACTATGTAGTGTCTAGTAGATATAAGAGAGGTCCGTAGAGGTCCACCGATGTCGCAAGAAAGCACAGCAAGTTTTTGTCAAAAAAGATGGGATGGCTACACGGATTTTAGGGCTGGACATGCAGTATACACTGGAAAATAACAGGCTCCTAGATGAACACTAAGAATTTCGACTCTAAACAACGTTTAGTGCTATGAAAACTAATGGCTACCTTCCTATCAAAAACAAGTTTAGTTAGGGCTACTCTCACTCGATACGCCAAACGAAACAGATGAACAACACCACAAGCTATGTTCAGACGATTTGTCCCAATTTCTGACAATGGTCTGACAGTTGTCTTGCTACAAAGTTGTCGGTTCAATCTACGGTTGGTAGATAATGAGTTAACCAAAAATTTGCAGATCCATTGACTCATAAAATTTCATAGAACTTTTTCTTTCGTGACTTATTGAATTAAAGTCTGAAAAAGTTCCAAATTTTTAATCAAAAAATAGCAAGAAGAACCACTTGCGCTGAACTGGGTCGTATAGGTACTGGAAAGCAGCGAAAGTGAAGACGAATCGCCACACAGATGCTGCACTGTGTGGACTTTGGACATAGGATTGAATAGAAAATCCAAGCCTCCTTCACTCACTGCGACCGACCCTGCAAATGTCCTAAATGTCTACAAATGACCTGACAATGATATAAAGGAGAGTTCAGATGATTTGCATACATGTACCTCTAAATAGGTCTGATCGCGTACTATGTGCACCAAAATTCGTAGATTGTGAAATTCAAAGGAATGGGGGTACGCGAAAGCTACCAAATTCGTCCACATTTTAGACGTCAAAAGCAAATGCATGCAAATACACAAACAACAACAAATTTCTTACAAGTATCTGACAGATTTGACAGATTTGACAGATTTCGTAAATCAGTGCAAAGAAATTCCCTGCACTAAAAGTCGTTGCATAGGGAAATTTTGTATTCTCTTGCGAGCGCTCTCTTCTACGAAAATCTATGTAACTTTTGCGTACTCGAACAGGATTTGGTGACTTTTCGTAGATTTTCGTTGTTTTGGGAGAGTAAGCGAACAGACTTAATGTGTCAGGTGGTGATCTGGCAGTTGATCGTTTTTTGCTACAAAATCATCAGACGCAGTTGTCAAGTTCTGGAACAAATTTTTCACTTGCAGGTCTGGCAATCAGCTTCAGTATTGATTTTTCCCAGCGTCCTTTGAAACGCTCTATTTTTCGAAATTGATAACCGGATCCATAGATTGTTTGATTCATTGTACAGTGAGTGTTATCTGAAGTAGTTTATCATCTAAATCACAGTATATCACGCAATTAAACGCATTAAATCGTACACAGAGCTGCTTGAAAGCTTTTATCTGTGATTTGAAGTCGTAAGGCCACACTAAACGAGCACTCGACGTGGATTTAAACTCTCAGTCAGATATTTTTTTTTTGTATTTCACCCCGAGGGCGGTTGTATGAAAAGATTGCGCCAGGGAATTGTTGGAGTCTTATCATCATCGCCTTCCAAAGCTCCTGATGTAATCAGATTGGAATTAATAAAATTTCTGAATTGAAAGCTCGCAACGTAGGGAGGCGGTGTGCTCGCAGTTGACCTCATTGCCAGGTCAAGTAGTATATAGCAGTTTGCTAGAAATTCATGTCAGCAATATTGAATTGTGCTTTGATAAGGGTTATTGCCACCTAAGGGTGAATACACCTTTAGACGAGGCGAGTTCTGATGTGTCTCACGATTATTTTGTGTCAGTTTTACAAGTGGCTTCAGCATTGTCGGGTCTGTTGCACAGCTAACAGCGAGTTTTTCTGATGAAATATGACTGCCACGGTTGAGAATTATTACAAGTGATATGGTTTTATGTGTCAGTAGCATAAATTATAAGAAGTCATGCCATGTCGCACAATGACACAGTCAACAATCGTAGCAGAAACAGGTGCGGCCATTGCGGCTGGAAGGAAGGATACGCCATTCATAATAGTGAATGGGATAGGCGCAGCGTACTACTTGTCATAAATATTTGGTTGGTAAATAAACTATTGATCAGATGAGTCCACCCTGTGTCGTCAGATTTCATATCGATCCAAAATTGAACTAGTAGTGGATACTAAGACTTCACAATGGAAGTTGACGTGACTAGACGATAACTAGACGAGCTACTACAAAGATCCCACGTGGTACCATCTATAAATTTGGGTTGGTTTGGGGTAAGTTATTAGCTAAACTTTAGTCCCAATAATCTTTTACACTGCAAGCCAAATTACAATCAACGAACAATAATAGATTGCGATTCGAAAGATGTGGAATGGAGTACTTTTGAACCAACAAAAACAGCCCTCCCTTGGAGGCGATGTGCGAATATCGGAGCAAATATAAGACTTTCTGACCGACTTTAGCAAAGCATTCGAAAATTTTTCAAGCAAAAAATTAACGAAGAAAAGGGCAGTGTATAGCCCACACTTCTTGATACCCTCAATCTGGGTATATCCTCCAATCGCTCATCTCAAGCCAGATATTCTGTTTCTGTGCATTCGAGGCACAAACTAGCTCAGCTGCTGCCTCGAAGTGGTAGTAGGAGACTGAAAATTTTTCAACCAAAAAATTAATGAAGAAAAGGGCAGTGTATAGCCCACACTTCTTGATACCCACAATCTGGGTATATCCTCCAATCGCACATCTCAAGCCAGATATTCTGTTTCTGTGCATTCGAGGCACAAACTAGCTCAGCTGCTGCCTCGAAGTGGTAGTAGGAGACTGAAAATTTTTCAACCAAAAAATTAATGAAGAAAAGGGCAGTGTATAGCCCACACTTCTTGATACCCACAATCTGGGTATATCCTCCAATCGCTCATCTCAAGCCAGATATTCTGTTTCTGTGCATTCGAGGCACAAACTAGCTCAGCTGCTGCCTCGAAGTGGTAGTAGGAGACAGAAAAATTTTCAAATGAAAAATTAATGAACAAAGGAGCAGTGTATAGCCCACACTTCTTGATACCCACAATCTGGGTATATCCTCCAATCGCTCATCTCAAGCCAGATATTCTGTTTCTGTGCATTCGAGGCACAAACTAGCTCAGCTGCTGCCTCGAAGTGGTAGTAGGAGACAGAAAAATTTTCAAATGAAAAATTAATGAACAAAGGAGCAGTGTATAGCCCACACTTCTTGATACCCACAATCTGGGTATATCCTCCAATCGCACATCTCAAGCCAGATATTCTGTTTCTGTGCATTCGAGGCACAAACTAGCTCAGCTGCTGCCTCGAAGTGGTAGTAGGAGACAGAAAAATTTTCAAATGAAAAATTAATGAACAAAGGAGCAGTGTATAGCCCACACTTCTTGATACCCACAATCTGGGTATATCCTCCAATCGCTCATCTCAAGCCAGATATTCTGTTTCTGTGCATTCGAGGCACAAACTAGCTCAGCTGCTGCCTCGAAGTGGTAGTAGGAGACTGAAAATTTTTCAACCAAAAATTAATGAACAAAGGAGCAGTGTATAGCCCACACTTCTTGATACCCACAATCTGGGTATATCCTCCAATCGCACATCTCAAGCCAGATATTCTGTTTCTGTGCATTCGAGGCACAAACTAGCTCAGCTGCTGCCTCGAAGTGGTAGTAGGAGACTGAAAATTTTTCAACCAAAAAATTAACGAAGAAAAGGGCAGTGTATAGCCCACACTTCTTGATACACACAATCTGGGTATATCCTCCAATCGCTCATCTCAAGCCAGATATTCTGTTTCTGTGCATTCGAGGCACAAACTAGCTCAGCTGCTGCCTCGAAGTGGTAGTAGGAGACTGAAAATTTTTCAACCAAAAAATTAACGAAGAAAAGGGCAGTGTATAGCCCACACTTCTTGATACCCACAATCTGGGTATATCCTCCAATCGCACATCTCAAGCCAGATATTCTGTTTCTGTGCATTCGGAGCACAAACCAGCTCAGCTGCTGCCTCGAAATGGTAGTAGGAGACTGAAAATTTTTCAACCAAAAAATTAACGAAGAAAAGGGCAGTGTATAGCCCACACTTCTTGATACCCACAATCTGGGTATATCCTCCAATCGCACATCTCAAGCCAGATATTCTGTTTCTGTGCATTCGGAGCACAAACCAGCTCAGCTGCTGCCTCGAAATGGTAGTAGGAGACTGAAAATTTTTCAACCAAAAAATTAATGAAGAAAAGGGCAGTGTATAGCCCACACTTCTTGATACCCACAATCTGGGTATATCCTCCAATCGCACATCTCAAGCCAGATATTCTGTTTCTGTGCATTCGAGGCACAAACTAGCTCAGCTGCTGCCTCGAAGTGGTAGTAGGAGACTGAAAATTTTTCAACCAAAAAATTAACGAAGAAAAGGGCAGTGTATAGCCCACACTTCTTGATACCCACAATCTGGGTATATCCTCCAATCGCACATCTCAAGCCAGATATTCTGTTTCTGTGCATTCGAGGCACAAACTAGCTCAGCTGCTGCCTCGAAGTGGTAGTAGGAGACAGAAAAATTTTCAAATGAAAAATTAATGAACAAAAGGGCAGTGTATAGCCCACATTTCTTGATACCCACAATCTGGGTATATCCTCCAATCGCACATCTCAAGACAGATATTCTGTTTCTGTGCATTCGAGGCACAAACTAGCTCAGCTGCTGCCTCGAAGTGGTAGTAGGAGACTGAAAATTTTTCAACCAAAAAATTAATGAAGAAAAGGGCAGTGTATAGCCCACACTTCTTGATACCCACAATCTGGGTATATCCTCCAATCGCACATCTCAAGACAGATATTCTGTTTCTGTGCATTCGAGGCACAAACTAGCTCAGCTGCTGCCTCGAAGTGGTAGTAGGAGACTGAAAATTTTTCAACCAAAAAATTAATGAAGAAAAGGGCAGTGTATAGCCCACACTTCTTGATACCCACAATCTGGGTATATCCTCCAATCGCACATCTCAAGCCAGATACTCTGTTTCTGTGCATTCGGAGCACAAACCAGCTCAGCTGCTGCCTCGAAATGGTAGTAGGAGACTGAAAATTTTTCAACCAAAAAATTAACGAAGAAAAGGGCAGTGTATAGCCCACACTTCTTGATACCCACAATCTGGGTATATCCTCCAATCGCACATCTCAAGACAGATATTCTGTTTCTGTGCATTCGAGGCACAAACTAGCTCAGCTGCTGCCTCGAAGTGGTAGTAGGAGACTGAAAATTTTTCAACCAAAAAATTAACGAAGAAAAGGGCAGTGTATAGCCCACACTTCTTGATACCCACAATCTGGGTATATCCTCCAATCGCTCATCTCAAGCCAGATATTCTGTTTCTGTGCATTCGGGGCACAAACTAGCTCAGCTGCTGCCTCGAAGTGGTAGTAGGAGACAGAAAAATTTTCAAATGAAAAATTAATGAACAAAAGGGCAGTGTATAGCCCACATTTCTTGATACCCACAATCTGGGTATATCCTCCAATCGCACATCTCAAGCCAGATATTCTGTTTCTGTGCATTCGAGGCACAAACTAGCTCAGCTGCTGCCTCGAAGTGGTAGTAGGAGACTGAAAATTTTTCAACCAAAAAATTAATGAAGAAAAGGGCAGTGTATAGCCCACACTTCTTGATACACACAATCTGGGTATATCCTCCAATCGCTCATCTCAAGCCAGATATTCTGTTTCTGTGCATTCGAGGCACAAACTAGCTCAGCTGCTGCCTCGAAGTGGTAGTAGGAGACTGAAAATTTTTCAACCAAAAAATTAATGAAGAAAAGGGCAGTGTATAGCCCACACTTCTTGATACCCACAATCTGGGTATATCCTCCAATCGCACATCTCAAGCCAGATATTCTGTTTCTGTGCATTCAAGGCACAAACAAGCTCAGCTACTGCCTCGAAGTGGTAGTAGGAGACTGAAAATTTTTCAACAAAAAAATTAATGAAGAAAAGGGCAGTGTATAGCCCACACTTCTTGATACCCACAATCTGGGTATATCCTCCAATCGCACATCTCAAGCCAGATATTCTGTTTCTGTGCATTCGAGGCACAAACTAGCTCAGCTGCTGCCTCGAAGTGGTAGTAGGAGACTGAAAATTTTTCAACCAAAAAATTAATGAAGAAAAGGGCAGTGTATAGCCCACACTTCTTGATACCCACAATCTGGGTATATCCTCCAATCGCACATCTCAAGCCAGATATTCTGTTTCTGTGCATTCGGGGCACAAACCAGCTCAGCTGCTGCCTCGAAATGGTAGTAGGAGACAGAAAATTTTTCAACCAAAAAATTAATGAAGAAAAGGGCAGTGTATAGCCCACACTTCTTGATACCCACAATCTGGGTATATCCTCCAATCGCACATCTCAAGCCAGATATTCTGTTTCTGTGCATTCGAGGCACAAACTAGCTCAGCTGCTGCCTCGAAGTGGTAGTAGGAGACTGAAAATTTTTCAACCAAAAAATTAATGAAGAAAAGGGCAGTGTATAGCCCACACTTCTTGATACCCACAATCTGGGTATATCCTCCAATCGCACATCTCAAGCCAGATATTTTGTTTCTGTGCATTCGAGGCACAAACTAGCTCAGCAGCTGCCTCGAAATGGTAGTAGGAGACAGAAAATTTTTCAACCAAAAAATTAAGGAAAAAAGGGGCAGTGTATAGCCCACACTTCTTGATACCCACAATCTGGGTATATCCTCCAATCGCACATCTCAAGCCAGATAATCTGTTTCTGTGCATTCGAGGCACAAACTAGCTCAGCTGCTGCATCGGAATGGCAATAGGAGACAGAAAATTTTTCAACCAAAAAATTAAGGAAAAAAAGGGCAGTGTATAGCCCACACTTCTTGATACCCACAATCTGGGTATATCCTCCAATCGGACATCTCAAGCCAGATAATCTGTTTCTGTGCATTCGAGGCACAAACTAGCTCAGCTGCTGCCTCGAAGTGGTAGTAGGAGACTGAAAATTTTTCAACCAAAAAATTAATGAAGAAAAGGGCAGTGTATAGCCCACACTTCTTGATACCCACAATCTGGGTATATCCTCCAATCGCACATCTCAAGCCAGATATTCTGTTTCTGTGCATTCGAGGCACAAACTAGCTCAGCTGCTGCCTCGAAGTGGTAGTAGGAGACTGAAAATTTTTCAACCAAAAAATTAATGAAGAAAAGGGCAGTGTATAGCCCACACTTCTTGATACCCACAATCTGGGTATATCCTCCAATCGCACATCTCAAGCCAGATATTTTGTTTCTGTGCATTCGAGGCACAAACTAGCTCAGCAGCTGCCTCGAAATGGTAGTAGGAGACAGAAAATTTTTCAACCAAAAAATTAAGGAAAAAAAGGGCAGTGTATAGCCCACACTTCTTGATACCCACAATCTGGGTATATCCTCCAATCGCACATCTCAAGCCAGATATTTTGTTTCTGTGCATTCGAGGCACAAACCAGCTCAGCTGCTGCCTCGAAATGGTAGTAGGAGACAGAAAATTTTTCAACCAAAAAATTAAGGAAAAAAAGGGCAGTGTATAGCCCACACTTCTTGATACCCACAATCTGGGTATATCCTCCAATCGGACATCTCAAGCCAGATAATCTGTTTCTGTGCATTCGAGGCACAAACTAGCTCAGCTGCTGCCTCGAAGTGGTAGTAGGAGACTGAAAATTGTTCAACCAAAAAATTAATGAAGAAAAGGGCAGTGTATAGCCCACACTTCTTGATACCCACAATCTGGGTATATCCTCCAATCGCACATCTCAAGCCAGATATTTTGTTTCTGTGCATTCGAGGCACAAACTAGCTCAGCAGCTGCCTCGAAATGGTAGTAGGAGACAGAACATTTTTCAACCAAAAAATTAATGAAAAAAAGGGCAGTGTATAGCCCACACTTCTTGATACCCACAATCTGGGTATATCCTCCAATCGCACATCTCAAGCCAGATATTTTGTTTCTGTGCATTCGAGGCACAAACTAGCTCAGCAGCTGCCTCGAAATGGTAGTAGGAGACAGAACATTTTTCAACCAAAAAATTAATGAAAAAAAGGGCAGTGTATAGCCCACACTTCTTGATACCCACAATCTGGGTATATCCTCCAATCGCACATCTCAAGCCAGATATTTTGTTTCTGTGCATTCGAGGCACAAACCAGCTCAGCTGCTGCCTCGAAATGGTAGTAGGAGACAGAAAATTTTTCAACCAAAAAATTAAGGAAAAAAAGGGCAGTGTATAGCCCACACTTCTTGATACCCACAATCTGGGTATATCCTCCAATCGCACATCTCAAGCCAGATATTTTGTTTCTGTGCATTCGAGACACAAACTAGCTCAGCTGCTGCATCGGAATGGCAATAGGAGACAGAAAATTTTTCAACCAAAAAATTAATGAAGAAAAGGGCAGTGTATAGCCCACACTTCTTGATACCCACAATCTGGGTATATCCTCCAATCGCACATCTCAAGCCAGATAATCTGTTTCTGTGCATTCGAGGCACAAACTAGCTCAGCAGCTGCCTCGAAATGGTAGTAGGAGACAGAACATTTTTCAACCAAAAAATTAATGAAGAAAAGGGCAGTGTATAGCCCACACTTCTTGATACCCACAATCTGGGTATATCCTCCAATCGCTCATCTCAAGCCAGATATTCTGTTTCTGTGCATTCGAGGCACAAACTAGCTCAGCTGCTGCATCGGAATGGCAATAGGAGACAGAAAATTTTTCAACCAAAAAATTAATGAAGAAAAGGGCAGTGTATAGCCCACACTTCTTGATACCCACAATCTGGGTATATCCTCCAATCGCACATCTCAAGCCAGATAATCTGTTTCTGTGCATTCGAGGCACAAACTAGCTCAGCAGCTGCCTCGAAATGGTAGTAGGAGACAGAACATTTTTCAACCAAAAAATTAAGGAAAAAAAGGGCAGTGTATAGCCCACACTTCTTGATACCCACAATCTGGGTATATCCTCCAATCGCACATCTCAAGCCAGATAATCTGTTTCTGTGCATTCGAGACACAAACTAGCTCAGCTGCTGCATCGGAATGGCAATAGGAGACAGAAAATTTTTCAACCAAAAAATTAATGAAGAAAAGGGCAGTGTATAGCCCACACTTCTTGATACCCACAATCTGGGTATATCCTCCAATCGCTCATCTCAAGCCAGATATTTTGTTTCTGTGCATTCGAGGCACAAACTAGCTCAGCAGCTGCCTCGAAATGGTAGTAGGAGACAGAAAATTTTTCAACCAAAAAATTAAGGAAAAAAGGGGCAGTGTATAGCCCACACTTCTTGATACCCACAATCTGGGTATATCCTCCAATCGGACATCTCAAGCCAGATAATCTGTTTCTGTGCATTCGAGGCACAAACTAGCTCAGCTGCTGCCTCGAAGTGGTAGTAGGAGACTGAAAATTTTTCAACCAAAAAATTAATGAAGAAAAGGGCAGTGTATAGCCCACACTTCTTGATACCCACAATCTGGGTATATCCTCCAATCGCACATCTCAAGCCAGATATTTTGTTTCTGTGCATTCGGGGCACAAACCAGCTCAGCTGCTGCCTCGAAATGGTAGTAGGAGACAGAAAATTTTTCAACCAAAAAATTAATTAACAAAGGGGCAGTGTATAGCCCACACTTCTTGATACCCACAATCTGGGTATATCCTCCAATCGCACATCTCAAGCCAGATATTTTGTTTCTGTGCATTCGAGGCACAAACTAGCTCAGCAGCTGCCTCGAAATGGTAGTAGGAGACAGAAAATTTTTCAACCAAAAAACTAAGGAAAAAAAGGGCAGTGTATAGCCCACACTTCTTGATACCCACAATCTGGGTATATCCTCCAATCGCACATCTCAAGCCAGATATTCTGTTTCTGTGCATTCGGGGCACAAACCAGCTCAGCTGCTGCCTCGAAATGGTAGTAGGAGACAGAAAATGTTTCAACCAAAAAATTAATTAACAAAGGGGCAGTGTATAGCCCACACTTCTTGATACCCACAATCTGGGTATATCCTCCAATCGCACATCTCAAGCCAGATAATCTGTTTCTGTGCATTCGAGGCACAAACTAGCTCAGCTGCTGCATCGGAATGGCAATAGGAGACAGAAAATTTTTCAACCAAAAAATTAAGGAAAAAAAGGGCAGTGTATAGCCCACACTTCTTGATACCCACAATCTGGGTATATCCTCCAATCGGACATCTCAAGCCAGATAATCTGTTTCTGTGCATTCGAGGCACAAACTAGCTCAGCTGCTGCCTCGAAGTGGTAGTAGGAGACTGAAAATTTTTCAACCAAAAAATTAATGAAGAAAAGGGCAGTGTATAGCCCACACTTCTTGATACCCACAATCTGGGTATATCCTCCAATCGCACATCTCAAGCCAGATATTCTGTTTCTGTGCATTCGAGGCACAAACTAGCTCAGCTGCTGCCTCGAAGTGGTAGTAGGAGACTGAAAATTTTTCAACCAAAAAATTAATGAAGAAAAGGGCAGTGTATAGCCCACACTTCTTGATACCCACAATCTGGGTATATCCTCCAATCGCACATCTCAAGCCAGATATTTTGTTTCTGTGCATTTGAGGCACAAACTAGCTCAGCAGCTGCCTCGAAATGGTAGTAGGAGACAGAAAATTTTTCAACCAAAAAATTAAGGAAAAAAAGGGCAGTGTATAGCCCACACTTCTTGATACCCACAATCTGGGTATATCCTCCAATCGGACATCTCAAGCCAGATATTTTGTTTCTGTGCATTCGAGGCACAAACCAGCTCAGCTGCTGCCTCGAAATGGTAGTAGGAGACAGAACATTTTTCAACCAAAAAATTAAGGAAAAAAAGGGCAGTGTATAGCCCACACTTCTTGATACCCACAATCTGGGTATATCCTCCAATCGGACATCTCAAGCCAGATAATCTGTTTCTGTGCATTCGAGGCACAAACTAGCTCAGCTGCTGCCTCGAAGTGGTAGTAGGAGACTGAAAATTTTTCAACCAAAAAATTAATGAAGAAAAGGGCAGTGTATAGCCCACACTTCTTGATACCCACAATCTGGGTATATCCTCCAATCGCACATCTCAAGCCAGATATTTTGTTTCTGTGCATTCGGGGCACAAACCAGCTCAGCTGCTGCCTCGAAATGGTAGTAGGAGACAGAAAATTTTTCAACCAAAAAATTAATTAACAAAGGGGCAGTGTATAGCCCACACTTCTTGATACCCACAATCTGGGTATATCCTCCAATCGCACATCTCAAGCCAGATATTCTGTTTCTGTGCATTCGGGGCACAAACCAGCTCAGCTGCTGCCTCGAAATGGTAGTAGGAGACAGAAAATGTTTCAACCAAAAAATTAATTAACAAAGGGGCAGTGTATAGCCCACACTTCTTGATACCCACAATCTGGGTATATCCTCCAATCGCACATCTCAAGCCAGATAATCTGTTTCTGTGCATTCGAGGCACAAACTAGCTCAGCTGCTGCATCGGAATGGCAATAGGAGACAGAAAATTTTTCAACCAAAAAATTAAGGAAAAAAAGGGCAGTGTATAGCCCACACTTCTTGATACCCACAATCTGGGTATATCCTCCAATCGCACATCTCAAGCCAGATATTCTGTTTCTGTGCATTCGAGGCACAAACTAGCTCAGCTGCTGCCTCGAAGTGGTAGTAGGAGACTGAAAATTTTTCAACCAAAAAATTAATGAAGAAAAGGGCAGTGTATAGCCCACACTTCTTGATACCCACAATCTGGGTATATCCTCCAATCGCACATCTCAAGCCAGATATTTTGTTTCTGTGCATTCGAGGCACAAACCAGCTCAGCTGCTGCCTCGAAATGGTAGTAGGAGACAGAAAATTTTTCAACCAAAAAATTAATTAACAAAGGGGCAGTGTATAGCCCACACTTCTTGATACCCACAATCTGGGTATATCCTCCAATCGCACATCTCAAGCCAGATATTCTGTTTCTGTGCATTCGGGGCACAAACCAGCTCAGCTGCTGCCTCGAAATGGTAGTAGGAGACAGAAAATTTTTCAACCAAAAAATTAATGAAGAAAAGGGCAGTGTATAGCCCACACTTCTTGATACCCACAATCTGGGTATATCCTCCAATCGCACATCTCAAGCCAGATATTCTGTTTCTGTGCATTCGGGGCACAAACCAGCTCAGCTGCTGCCTCGAAATGGTAGTAGGAGACAGAAAATTTTTCAACCAAAAAATTAATTAACAAAGGGGCAGTGTATAGCCCACACTTCTTGATACCCACAATCTGGGTATATCCTCCAATCGCACATCTCAAGCCAGATATTCTGTTTCTGTGCATTCGGGGCACAAACCAGCTCAGCTGCTGCCTCGAAATGGTAGTAGGAGACAGAAAATTTTTCAACCAAAAAATTAATGAAGAAAAGGGCAGTGTATAGCCCACACTTCTTGATACCCACAATCTGGGTATATCCTCCAATCGCACATCTCAAGCCAGATATTTTGTTTCTGTGCATTCGAGGCACAAACCAGCTCAGCTGCTGCCTCGAAATGGTAGTAGGAGACAGAAAATTTTTCAACCAAAAAATTAATTAACAAAGGGGCAGTGTATAGCCCACACTTCTTGATACCCACAATCTGGGTATATACTCCAATCGCACATCTCAAGCCAGATAATCTGTTTCTGTGCATTCGAGACACAAACTAGCTCAGCTGCTGCATCGGAATGGCAATAGGAGACAGAAAATTTTTCAACCAAAAAATTAATGAAGAAAAGGGCAGTGTATAGCCCACACTTCTTGATACCCACAATCTGGGTATATCCTCCAATCGCTCATCTCAAGCCAGATATTCTGTTTCTGTGCATTCGAGGCACAAACTAGCTCAGCTGCTGCATCGGAATGGCAATAGGAGACAGAAAATTTTTCAACCAAAAAATTAATGAAGAAAAGGGCAGTGTATAGCCCACACTTCTTGATACCCACAATCTGGGTATATCCTCCAATCGCACATCTCAAGCCAGATAATCTGTTTCTGTGCATTCGAGGCACAAACTAGCTCAGCAGCTGCCTCGAAATGGTAGTAGGAGACAGAACATTTTTCAACCAAAAAATTAAGGAAAAAAAGGGCAGTGTATAGCCCACACTTCTTGATACCCACAATCTGGGTATATCCTCCAATCGCACATCTCAAGCCAGATAATCTGTTTCTGTGCATTCGAGACACAAACTAGCTCAGCTGCTGCATCGGAATGGCAATAGGAGACAGAAAATTTTTCAACCAAAAAATTAATGAAGAAAAGGGCAGTGTATAGCCCACACTTCTTGATACCCACAATCTGGGTATATCCTCCAATCGCTCATCTCAAGCCAGATATTTTGTTTCTGTGCATTCGAGGCACAAACTAGCTCAGCAGCTGCCTCGAAATGGTAGTAGGAGACAGAAAATTTTTCAACCAAAAAATTAAGGAAAAAAGGGGCAGTGTATAGCCCACACTTCTTGATACCCACAATCTGGGTATATCCTCCAATCGGACATCTCAAGCCAGATAATCTGTTTCTGTGCATTCGAGGCACAAACTAGCTCAGCTGCTGCCTCGAAGTGGTAGTAGGAGACTGAAAATTTTTCAACCAAAAAATTAATGAAGAAAAGGGCAGTGTATAGCCCACACTTCTTGATACCCACAATCTGGGTATATCCTCCAATCGCACATCTCAAGCCAGATATTTTGTTTCTGTGCATTCGGGGCACAAACCAGCTCAGCTGCTGCCTCGAAATGGTAGTAGGAGACAGAAAATTTTTCAACCAAAAAATTAATTAACAAAGGGGCAGTGTATAGCCCACACTTCTTGATACCCACAATCTGGGTATATCCTCCAATCGCACATCTCAAGCCAGATATTCTGTTTCTGTGCATTCGGGGCACAAACCAGCTCAGCTGCTGCCTCGAAATGGTAGTAGGAGACAGAAAATTTTTCAACCAAAAAATTAATTAACAAAGGGGCAGTGTATAGCCCACACTTCTTGATACCCACAATCTGGGTATATCCTCCAATCGCACATCTCAAGCCAGATATTCTGTTTCTGTGCATTCGGGGCACAAACCAGCTCAGCTGCTGCCTCGAAATGGTAGTAGGAGACAGAAAATTTTTCAACCAAAAAATTAATGAAGAAAAGGGCAGTGTATAGCCCACACTTCTTGATACCCACAATCTGGGTATATCCTCCAATCGCACATCTCAAGCCAGATATTCTGTTTCTGTGCATTCGGGGCACAAACCAGCTCAGCTGCTGCCTCGAAATGGTAGTAGGAGACAGAACATTTTTCAACCAAAAAATTAAGGAAAAAAAGGGCAGTGTATAGCCCACACTTCTTGATACCCACAATCTGGGTATATCCTCCAATCGCACATCTCAAGCCAGATAATCTGTTTCTGTGCATTCGAGACACAAACTAGCTCAGCTGCTGCATCGGAATGGCAATAGGAGACAGAAAATTTTTCAACCAAAAAATTAATGAAGAAAAGGGCAGTGTATAGCCCACACTTCTTGATACCCACAATCTGGGTATATCCTCCAATCGCTCATCTCAAGCCAGATATTCTGTTTCTGTGCATTCGAGGCACAAACTAGCTCAGCTGCTGCATCGGAATGGCAATAGGAGACAGAAAATTTTTCAACCAAAAAATTAATGAAGAAAAGGGCAGTGTATAGCCCACACTTCTTGATACCCACAATCTGGGTATATCCTCCAATCGCACATCTCAAGCCAGATATTCTGTTTCTGTGCATTCGGGGCACAAACCAGCTCAGCTGCTGCCTCGAAATGGTAGTAGGAGACAGAAAATGTTTCAACCAAAAAATTAATTAACAAAGGGGCAGTGTATAGCCCACACTTCTTGATACCCACAATCTGGGTATATCCTCCAATCGCACATCTCAAGCCAGATAATCTGTTTCTGTGCATTCGAGGCACAAACTAGCTCAGCTGCTGCATCGGAATGGCAATAGGAGACAGAAAATTTTTCAACCAAAAAATTAAGGAAAAAAAGGGCAGTGTATAGCCCACACTTCTTGATACCCACAATCTGGGTATATCCTCCAATCGCACATCTCAAGCCAGATATTCTGTTTCTGTGCATTCGAGGCACAAACTAGCTCAGCTGCTGCCTCGAAGTGGTAGTAGGAGACTGAAAATTTTTCAACCAAAAAATTAATGAAGAAAAGGGCAGTGTATAGCCCACACTTCTTGATACCCACAATCTGGGTATATCCTCCAATCGCACATCTCAAGCCAGATATTCTGTTTCTGTGCATTCGGGGCACAAACCAGCTCAGCTGCTGCCTCGAAATGGTAGTAGGAGACAGAAAATGTTTCAACCAAAAAATTAATTAACAAAGGGGCAGTGTATAGCCCACACTTCTTGATACCCACAATCTGGGTATATCCTCCAATCGCACATCTCAAGCCAGATATTCTGTTTCTGTGCATTCGGGGCACAAACCAGCTCAGCTGCTGCCTCGAAATGGTAGTAGGAGACAGAAAATGTTTCAACCAAAAAATTAATTAACAAAGGGGCAGTGTATAGCCCACACTTCTTGATACCCACAATCTGGGTATATCCTCCAATCGCACATCTCAAGCCAGATAATCTGTTTCTGTGCATTCGAGGCACAAACTAGCTCAGCTGCTGCATCGGAATGGCAATAGGAGACAGAAAATTTTTCAACCAAAAAATTAAGGAAAAAAAGGGCAGTGTATAGCCCACACTTCTTGATACCCACAATCTGGGTATATCCTCCAATCGCACATCTCAAGCCAGATATTCTGTTTCTGTGCATTCGAGGCACAAACTAGCTCAGCTGCTGCCTCGAAGTGGTAGTAGGAGACTGAAAATTTTTCAACCAAAAAATTAATGAAGAAAAGGGCAGTGTATAGCCCACACTTCTTGATACCCACAATCTGGGTATATCCTCCAATCGCACATCTCAAGCCAGATATTTTGTTTCTGTGCATTCGAGGCACAAACCAGCTCAGCTGCTGCCTCGAAATGGTAGTAGGAGACAGAAAATTTTTCAACCAAAAAATTAATTAACAAAGGGGCAGTGTATAGCCCACACTTCTTGATACCCACAATCTGGGTATATCCTCCAATCGCACATCTCAAGCCAGATATTCTGTTTCTGTGCATTCGGGGCACAAACCAGCTCAGCTGCTGCCTCGAAATGGTAGTAGGAGACAGAAAATTTTTCAACCAAAAAATTAATGAAGAAAAGGGCAGTGTATAGCCCACACTTCTTGATACCCACAATCTGGGTATATCCTCCAATCGCACATCTCAAGCCAGATATTCTGTTTCTGTGCATTCGGGGCACAAACCAGCTCAGCTGCTGCCTCGAAATGGTAGTAGGAGACAGAAAATTTTTCAACCAAAAAATTAATTAACAAAGGGGCAGTGTATAGCCCACACTTCTTGATACCCACAATCTGGGTATATCCTCCAATCGCACATCTCAAGCCAGATATTCTGTTTCTGTGCATTCGGGGCACAAACCAGCTCAGCTGCTGCCTCGAAATGGTAGTAGGAGACAGAAAATTTTTCAACCAAAAAATTAATGAAGAAAAGGGCAGTGTATAGCCCACACTTCTTGATACCCACAATCTGGGTATATCCTCCAATCGCACATCTCAAGCCAGATATTTTGTTTCTGTGCATTCGAGGCACAAACCAGCTCAGCTGCTGCCTCGAAATGGTAGTAGGAGACAGAAAATTTTTCAACCAAAAAATTAATTAACAAAGGGGCAGTGTATAGCCCACACTTCTTGATACCCACAATCTGGGTATATACTCCAATCGCACATCTCAAGCCAGATAATCTGTTTCTGTGCATTCGAGACACAAACTAGCTCAGCTGCTGCATCGGAATGGCAATAGGAGACAGAAAATTTTTCAACCAAAAAATTAATGAAGAAAAGGGCAGTGTATAGCCCACACTTCTTGATACCCACAATCTGGGTATATCCTCCAATCGCTCATCTCAAGCCAGATATTCTGTTTCTGTGCATTCGAGGCACAAACTAGCTCAGCTGCTGCATCGGAATGGCAATAGGAGACAGAAAATTTTTCAACCAAAAAATTAATGAAGAAAAGGGCAGTGTATAGCCCACACTTCTTGATACCCACAATCTGGGTATATCCTCCAATCGCACATCTCAAGCCAGATAATCTGTTTCTGTGCATTCGAGGCACAAACTAGCTCAGCAGCTGCCTCGAAATGGTAGTAGGAGACAGAACATTTTTCAACCAAAAAATTAAGGAAAAAAAGGGCAGTGTATAGCCCACACTTCTTGATACCCACAATCTGGGTATATCCTCCAATCGCACATCTCAAGCCAGATAATCTGTTTCTGTGCATTCGAGACACAAACTAGCTCAGCTGCTGCATCGGAATGGCAATAGGAGACAGAAAATTTTTCAACCAAAAAATTAATGAAGAAAAGGGCAGTGTATAGCCCACACTTCTTGATACCCACAATCTGGGTATATCCTCCAATCGCTCATCTCAAGCCAGATATTTTGTTTCTGTGCATTCGAGGCACAAACTAGCTCAGCAGCTGCCTCGAAATGGTAGTAGGAGACAGAAAATTTTTCAACCAAAAAATTAAGGAAAAAAGGGGCAGTGTATAGCCCACACTTCTTGATACCCACAATCTGGGTATATCCTCCAATCGGACATCTCAAGCCAGATAATCTGTTTCTGTGCATTCGAGGCACAAACTAGCTCAGCTGCTGCCTCGAAGTGGTAGTAGGAGACTGAAAATTTTTCAACCAAAAAATTAATGAAGAAAAGGGCAGTGTATAGCCCACACTTCTTGATACCCACAATCTGGGTATATCCTCCAATCGCACATCTCAAGCCAGATATTTTGTTTCTGTGCATTCGGGGCACAAACCAGCTCAGCTGCTGCCTCGAAATGGTAGTAGGAGACAGAAAATTTTTCAACCAAAAAATTAATTAACAAAGGGGCAGTGTATAGCCCACACTTCTTGATACCCACAATCTGGGTATATCCTCCAATCGCACATCTCAAGCCAGATATTCTGTTTCTGTGCATTCGGGGCACAAACCAGCTCAGCTGCTGCCTCGAAATGGTAGTAGGAGACAGAAAATTTTTCAACCAAAAAATTAATTAACAAAGGGGCAGTGTATAGCCCACACTTCTTGATACCCACAATCTGGGTATATCCTCCAATCGCACATCTCAAGCCAGATATTCTGTTTCTGTGCATTCGGGGCACAAACCAGCTCAGCTGCTGCCTCGAAATGGTAGTAGGAGACAGAAAATTTTTCAACCAAAAAATTAATGAAGAAAAGGGCAGTGTATAGCCCACACTTCTTGATACCCACAATCTGGGTATATCCTCCAATCGCACATCTCAAGCCAGATATTCTGTTTCTGTGCATTCGGGGCACAAACCAGCTCAGCTGCTGCCTCGAAATGGTAGTAGGAGACAGAACATTTTTCAACCAAAAAATTAAGGAAAAAAAGGGCAGTGTATAGCCCACACTTCTTGATACCCACAATCTGGGTATATCCTCCAATCGCACATCTCAAGCCAGATAATCTGTTTCTGTGCATTCGAGACACAAACTAGCTCAGCTGCTGCATCGGAATGGCAATAGGAGACAGAAAATTTTTCAACCAAAAAATTAATGAAGAAAAGGGCAGTGTATAGCCCACACTTCTTGATACCCACAATCTGGGTATATCCTCCAATCGCTCATCTCAAGCCAGATATTCTGTTTCTGTGCATTCGAGGCACAAACTAGCTCAGCTGCTGCATCGGAATGGCAATAGGAGACAGAAAATTTTTCAACCAAAAAATTAATGAAGAAAAGGGCAGTGTATAGCCCACACTTCTTGATACCCACAATCTGGGTATATCCTCCAATCGCACATCTCAAGCCAGATAATCTGTTTCTGTGCATTCGAGGCACAAACTAGCTCAGCAGCTGCCTCGAAATGGTAGTAGGAGACAGAACATTTTTCAACCAAAAGATTAAGGAAAAAAAGGGCAGTGTATAGCCCACACTTCTTGATACCCACAATCTGGGTATATCCTCCAATCGGACATCTCAAGCCAGATATTCTGTTTCTGTGCATTCGGGGCACAAACCAGCTCAGCTGCTGCCTCGAAGTGGTAGTAAGAGACAGAAAATCTTTCAACCAAAAAATTAATGAAGAAAAGGGCAGTGTATAGCCCACACTTCTTGATACCCACAATCTGGGTATATCCTCCAATCGGACATCTCAAGCCAGATATTCTGTTTCTGTGCATTCGAGGCACAAACTAGCTCAGCTGCTGCCTCGAAGTGGTAGTAGGAGACTGAAAATCTTTCAACCAAAAAATTAATGAAGAAAAGGGCAGTGTATAGCCCACACTTCTTGATACCCACAATCTGGGTATATCCTCCAATCGCACATCTCAAGCCAGATATTTTGTTTCTGTGCATTCGGGGCACAAACCAGCTCAGCTGCTGCCTCGAAATGGTAGTAGGAGACAGAAAATTTTTCAACCAAAAAATTAATTAACAAAGGGGCAGTGTATAGCCCACACTTCTTGATACCCACAATCTGGGTATATCCTCCAATCGCACATCTCAAGCCAGATATTCTGTTTCTGTGCATTCGGGGCACAAACCAGCTCAGCTGCTGCCTCGAAGTGGTAGTAAGAGACAGAAAATTTTTCAACCAAAAAATTAATGAACAAAGGGGCAGTGTATAGCCCACACTTCTTGATACCCACAATCTGGGTATATCCTCCAATCGCACATCTCAAGCCAGATATTCTGTTTCTGTGCATTCGAGGCACAAACTAGCTCAGCTGCTGCCTCGAAGTGGTAGTAAGAGACTGAAAAATTTTCAACCAAAAAATTAATGAACAAAGGGGCAGTGTATAGCCCACACTTCTTGATACCCACAATCTGGGTATATCCTCCAATCGCACATCTCAAGCCAGATATTTTGTTTCTGTGCATTCGGGGCACAAACCAGCTCAGCTGCTGCCTCGAAATGGTAGTAGGAGACAGAAAATTTTTCAACCAAAAAATTAATTAACAAAGGGGCAGTGTATAGCCCACACTTCTTGATACCCACAATCTGGGTATATCCTCCAATCGCTCATCTCAAGCCAGATATTTTGTTTCTGTGCATTCGAGGCACAAACTAGCTCAGCTGCTGCCTCGAAGTGGTAGTAGGAGACTGAAAATTTTTCAACCAAAAAATTAATGAAGAAAAGGGCAGTGTATAGCCCACACTTCTTGATACCCACAATCTGGGTATATCCTCCAATCGCACATCTCAAGCCAGATATTTTGTTTCTGTGCATTCGGGGCACAAACCAGCTCAGCTGCTGCCTCGAAATGGTAGTAGGAGACAGAAAATTTTTCAACCAAAAAATTAATTAACAAAGGGGCAGTGTATAGCCCACACTTCTTGATACCCACAATCTGGGTATATCCTCCAATCGCACATCTCAAGCCAGATATTCTGTTTCTGTGCATTCGGGGCACAAACCAGCTCAGCTGCTGCCTCGAAATGGTAGTAGGAGACAGAAAATTTTTCAACCAAAAAATTAATTAACAAAGGGGCAGTGTATAGCCCACACTTCTTGATACCCACAATCTGGGTATATCCTCCAATCGCACATCTCAAGCCAGATATTCTGTTTCTGTGCATTCGGGGCACAAACCAGCTCAGCTGCTGCCTCGAAATGGTAGTAGGAGACAGAAAATTTTTCAACCAAAAAATTAATGAAGAAAAGGGCAGTGTATAGCCCACACTTCTTGATACCCACAATCTGGGTATATCCTCCAATCGCACATCTCAAGCCAGATATTCTGTTTCTGTGCATTCGGGGCACAAACCAGCTCAGCTGCTGCCTCGAAATGGTAGTAGGAGACTGAAAATTTTTCAACCAAAAAATTAATGAAGAAAAGGGCAGTGTATAGCCCACACTTCTTGATACCCACAATCTGGGTATATCCTCCAATCGCACATCTCAAGCCAGATATTTTGTTTCTGTGCATTCGGGGCACAAACCAGCTCAGCTGCTGCCTCGAAATGGTAGTAGGAGACAGAAAATTTTTCAACCAAAGAATTAATTAACAAAGGGGCAGTGTATAGCCCACACTTCTTGATACCCACAATCTGGGTATATCCTCCAATCGCACATCTCAAGCCAGATATTCTGTTTCTGTGCATTCGGGGCACAAACCAGCTCAGCTGCTGCCTCGAAATGGTAGTAGGAGACAGAAAATTTTTCAACCAAAAAATTAATGAAGAAAAGGGCAGTGTATAGCCCACACTTCTTGATACCCACAATCTGGGTATATCCTCCAATCGCACATCTCAAGCCAGATATTCTGTTTCTGTGCATTCGGGGCACAAACCAGCTCAGCTGCTGCCTCGAAGTGGTAGTAAGAGACAGAAAATTTTTCAACCAAAAAATTAATGAACAAAGGGGCAGTGTATAGCCCACACTTCTTGATACCCACAATCTGGGTATATCCTCCAATCGCACATCTCAAGCCAGATATTCTGTTTCTGTGCATTCGAGGCACAAACTAGCTCAGCTGCTGCCTCGAAGTGGTAGTAAGAGACTGAAAAATTTTCAACCAAAAAATTAATGAAGAAAAGGGCAGTGTATAGCCCACACTTCTTGATACCCACAATCTGGGTATATCCTCCAATCGCACATCTCAAGCCAGATATTTTGTTTCTGTGCATTCGGGGCACAAACCAGCTCAGCTGCTGCCTCGAAATGGTAGTAGGAGACAGAAAATTTTTCAACCAAAAAATTAATTAACAAAGGGGCAGTGTATAGCCCACACTTCTTGATACCCACAATCTGGGTATATCCTCCAATCGCTCATCTCAAGCCAGATATTTTGTTTCTGTGCATTCGAGGCACAAACTAGCTCAGCAGCTGCCTCGAAATGGTAGTAGGAGACAGAAAATTTTTCAACCAAAAAATTAAGGAAAAAAGGGGCAGTGTATAGCCCACACTTCTTGATACCCACAATCTGGGTATATCCTCCAATCGGACATCTCAAGCCAGATAATCTGTTTCTGTGCATTCGAGGCACAAACTAGCTCAGCTGCTGCCTCGAAGTGGTAGTAGGAGACTGAAAATTTTTCAACCAAAAAATTAATGAAGAAAAGGGCAGTGTATAGCCCACACTTCTTGATACCCACAATCTGGGTATATCCTCCAATCGCACATCTCAAGCCAGATATTTTGTTTCTGTGCATTCGGGGCACAAACCAGCTCAGCTGCTGCCTCGGAATGGTGGTAGGATACAGAAAATTTTTCAACCAAAAAATTAAGGAACAAAGGGGCAGTGTATAGCCCACACTTCTTGATACCCACAATCTGGGTATATCCTCCAATCGCACATCTCAAGCCAGATATTCTGTTTCTGTGCATTCGAGGCACAAACTAGCTCAGCTGCTGCCTCGAAGTGGTAGTAGGAGACAGAAAATATTTGAACCAAAAAATTAATGAAAAAAAGGGCAGTGTATAGCCCACACTTCTTGATACCCACAATCTGGGTATATCCTCCAATCGCACATCTCAAGCCAGATATTCTGTTTCTGTGCATTCGAGGCACAAACTAGCTCAGCTGCTGCCTCGAAGTGGTAGTAGGAGACAGAAAATATTTGAACCAAAAAATTAATGAAAAAAAGGGCAGTGTATAGCCCACACTTCTTGATACCCACAATCTGGGTATATCCTCCAGTCGCACATCTCAAGCCAGATATTCTGTTTCTGTGCATTCGAGGCACAAACTAGCTCAGCTGCTGCCTCGAAGTGGTAGTAGGAGACAGAAAATATTTGAACCAAAAAATTAATGAAAAAAAGGGCAGTGTATAGCCCACACTTCTTGATACCCACAATCTGGGTATATCCTCCAGTCGCACATCTCAAGCCAGATATTCTGTTTCTGTGCATTCGAGGCGCAAACTAGCTCAGCCTCTGCCTCGAAATAGTAGTAGGAGACAGAAAATTTTTAAACAAAAAAATTAAGGAACAAAAGGGCAGTGTATAGCCCACACTTCTTGATACCCACAATCTGGGTATATCCTCCAATCGCACATCTCAAGCCAGATATTTTGTTTCTGTGCATTCGAGGCACAAACTAGCTCAGCAGCTGCCTCGAAATGGTAGTAGGAGACTGAAAATTTTTCAACCAAAAAATTAATGAAGAAAAGGGCAGTGTATAGCCCACACTTCTTGATACCCACAATCTCGGTATATCCTCCAATCGCACATCTCAAGCCAGATATTCTGTTTCTGTGCATTCAAGGCACAAACTAGCTTAGCTGCTGCCTCGGAATGGTGGTAGGATACAGAAAATTTTTCAACCAAAAAATTAAGGAACAAAGGGGCAGTGTATAGCCCACACTTCTTGATACCCACAATCTGGGTTTATCCTCCAATCGCACATCTCAAGCCAGATATTCTGTTTCTGTGCATTCAAGGCACAAACAAGCTCAGCTACTGCCTCGAAGTGGTAGTAGGAGACTGAAAATTTTTAAACAAAAAAATTAAGGAACAAAAGGGCAGTGTATAGCCCACACTTCTTGATACCCACAATCTGGGTATATCCTCCAATCGCACATCTCAAGCCAGATATTTTGTTTCTGTGCATTCGAGGCACAAACTAGCTCAGCAGCTGCCTCGAAATGGTAGTAGGAGACTGAAAATTTTTCAACCAAAAAATTAATGAAGAAAAGGGCAGTGTATAGCCCACACTTCTTGATACCCACAATCTCGGTATATCCTCCAATCGCACATCTCAAGCCAGATATTCTGTTTCTGTGCATTCAAGGCACAAACTAGCTTAGCTGCTGCCTCGGAATGGTGGTAGGATACAGAAAATTTTTCAACCAAAAAATTAAGGAACAAAGGGGCAGTGTATAGCCCACACTTCTTGATACCCACAATCTGGGTTTATCCTCCAATCGCACATCTCAAGCCAGATATTCTGTTTCTGTGCATTCAAGGCACAAACTAGCTTAGCTGCTGCCTCGAAATGGTAGTAGGAGACAGAAAATGTTTCAACCAAAAAATTAATGAAGAAAAGGGCAGTGTATAGCCCACACTTCTTGATACCCACAATCTGGGTATATCCTCCAATCGCTCATCTCAAGCCAGATATTCTGTTTCTGTGCATTCAAGGCACAAACTAGCTCAGCTGCTGCCTCGAAATGGTTGTAGGAGACAGAAAATTTTTCTACCAAAAAATTAATGAACAAAGGGGCAGTGTATAGCCCACACTTCTTGATACCCACAATCTGGGTATATCCTCCAATCGCACATCTCAAGCCAGATAATCTGTTTCTGTGCATTCGAGGCACAAACTAGCTCAGCAGCTGCCTCGAAATGGTAGTAGGAGACTGAAAATTTTTCAACCAAAAAATTAATGAAGAAAAGGGCAGTGTATAGCCCACACTTCTTGATACCCACAATCTCGGTATATCCTCCAATCGCACATCTCAAGCCAGATATTCTGTTTCTGTGCATTCAAGGCACAAACTAGCTTAGCTGCTGCCTCGGAATGGTGGTAGGATACAGAAAATTTTTCAACCAAAAAATTAAGGAACAAAGGGGCAGTGTATAGCCCACACTTCTTGATACCCACAATCTGGGTATATCCTCCAATCGCACATCTCAAGCCAGATATTCTGTTTCTGTGAATTCGGGGCACAAACAAGCTCAGCTGCTGCCTCGGAATGGTAGAAGAAGACAGAACATTTATCAACTGAAAAATTCGTAATGAATCGTTCCCTTCACCTTCGTTTTGAGCGTGGAACGACAATACAAAGTACTGCTTAAATCCTCCATGTCCGACCCCATAACAGCCATTTCCTCTCTTCCGGAGTCCCTGAAGGTAGCCATCTCTGTCCTCTGATTTTCACCTTGTCTGTTAATGTAATAATAATAATAATGTAATATTAGGAAACGAAAGCAAACGACATGAATTTAAGCTAGAGCGTTATGACTCTTAAGTCGAAGGAAGTTTTCTCCTCCTAGTTCAAAATTTAAGGCCCAAAAAGTAGACGGACATAACCCAAAAGTTTTCACTATGCAACTACGTAAATAACGTACGTTACCAACGTAGCTCACAGTTTTTAGATGGATGGGGTAGATGAGCAAGGATCCTTTTCAAAATTAAGGACAAAGAAAATTCCTCTGCTCTAAAGAATTGAACCCTTTAAACTTTATTTGTTATCTTAGTTGCAAAGTGCCTTCCAACAGGACCTACATACACGTAGCGACCAGACAGAGGGCATAGACCAGAATTTGTTTACCTAAAGTACCTAAAGTCTACTCCGATGGTCTGACGGGACTATTAAACGATTGTCTCTAGTGTCGTTTATAGTACAGACACCTACTGAAGAGAAACACAATTGCCATTTGATTTTGACAACCAATAGATGCATACAATCAGACAGACAGTATGGTACTATAAAAACTACACCGTCGCACACACTGGTTCATATTCGCAGGAGACAAAAGATACTTTTTTCCAAAAGACAGTACACAACAAGAGGCCATTAATATACCTAATTATGTAGAAGGAGGGGAAAGAAAAACTAGTATTCTTTGTGTCTTCACATTCGTTACTTGAATTGGATTGAATCGAATGGAATTGACATAGGAGACCCACACGACAGGTGGTAGTTTCCTGCGCATGAAGAATCTAGTATCTGAATGGAGCAAGATTTTTGGCGTTTCGTTTTGTGTTTCATTTTCTGTTTACACACATCTGTTCAAATCAATTTCAACGGTCGTGACATAAGCGACAACAATTGCCGAAATGAGATCGAAAGTAAGGCCATTGAAACAACAATGTCGCTAGTAGCGTTTACAAGCAGAACAAAGTGAAATAAGTGACAATAAAGTATCTAGTTTGCGGTGGTACGAGAAACCTAAATTTTTGGAGAAATCCATAAACCAAAAGTCACGACCATCCTTAAGTGTTTCATCAAATTCCACATCGGTGAGTATTTTTATTCGACAAGATACAGTGTTCGAAAAGTATCTACACTGCATCTAGTAATTAAAATGAAGCTTTTAATTGCTTATTACCTGTGAATGCAAATTTATGCACATTCGCAACCTGTTAACGCCTTAAAGGTAAACTGTGAATGGTTAAAACGTGATTGACGATTTGTTTTTCACATCACGTTTTGGAATCACACTGAAGTGACTGAGCAACGATTGATAGGACAATGCAAAACCACACCACTTTTGAACGTGAAATTTATGCATTTTGTTTCTTTTGGGTCTACGAGTACGTTGGCTTAAAAAGCAGTCTTAACAAAGCGGATTTTGTTGAATCTTTTCACCGAATTAGACGATAGTTTGTGACTGACGTAATTATCCTACCTAACTGGCACATCTAATTTAAAATCGCATATAGAAGGGCAGCACCCTTCAGTGTCAGTAGTTTGTAGGGTAAGTTCGTTTTTGAATCATTATCCAGCAGGTCTGTCCCCTTCTTTAGGAGGTTCCACTTTCTTTACCAACTACTCCATCATGACGAATAGTCACCGAGTAGTAACTTTGTACATGGTAGCACAAAAGTCACCACCGGAAGATGCTATTATTTTTCGCAAATGGCGGCAAATGTCAATTCTACTTTGACATTTGTGAAGTAAACAGACACAAAATACACGTCAAAAAGACATGAATCGCTATACTCCTAAAGAACTCAGAATAATTGTTATGAACCAAAGTTAGAATAGCTTACCCGATTTATTGTATATACATATGTAGATGTAATCGCATAAAACGTGCACTGTCCTTATATACCCATCGTTTGACGTTTCATTTTTCTTGGCTTATTTTTGAATTTTTTCAATACAAGAAAGCCTCCGGGTAATCTTAAAAACACACATTATCTCGATGTCTACAAGTACTCAACTTAAAGTTTTGACAGACGGAGATGTTCGCTTGATTGAATGACAAATGAAAAATAAAGACGTCAAACCAACTAAACAGAATCATGAAAGAGTAGATGGCGTCGAAGCAGAAAACACAGCTTTATCAGACAAAAATGTAAATGTTAGGCCTAACTCTGGCAAAGAAAGACTATTAGGACTCAATGATGGACGATTGGAAGCAAGTCGTTTGGTCGGATGAAACAAAACTTAATCGTTTACAGTCAGATGGAATATAATATTACACGGACCACACAAGAGTGTTCAAAAGAATCAATGGTATGAGATTGAGAATACATGGAGACAGTGGAAATTTTTTCAGTACTTACGAGCTCTCTTAAAATTTTTTGTTTTTAACTCAAAAAATAAAGTATCTACGAGTACTTTTGAAAATTTCATTAAAATCCGATTTGAGAAACATCTATCAATGACAACTCTGGCAACAGAGCCGAAAGAAATCAATTGAAGGAGAGGAATGAGTTGGTTGTGATGGATTTTGCTTGGAAAGGCTCATTGGCATCAAAACTAACGTCTATGCTCTGAGGAAGTTCCATTTTTCCTAATGTGCGGGTAAATAGAGAGAAACGAGATGAAAAACAACCGATGACAGGTAGGTACAAGAGAAGCACATGAATATAGATTTTTTATTTTTCGGTTTCCTAGTACCGTCGTGTTCATCGCTTACCGCACCCATAACTGACACTCATCCTTACTTGACCTCAAAATAGTAGTAAAAAATGGTCGGATCTAGTACGAGAAGTACAATCTGTCCGAAGGTACTGCAATACTACTATAGGCGGACAAACGACAGCACTGTATCTGTGATAGCTTGCTTTGCATCCAAATACCCAACAAGCGAGTGTGAGGAGAGCTGACTACAGATTTCAATAAAACAAGGCCACTGAAACATTATTTGTCTCTCTTGCCTTCGTAGAACCATGTACATAGATACATATTCACATACAGTAGATACAATGCAATCTGGTGAACCCCTGCTTGCGTGAACACCCATTTTTCTTGTAGTGAGCACTCTGTAGCGTGAACATCAATCTCGATAACGTAAATAAAAAATTGTATACACACGAATTATGTTCACGATTTTTCAACCATCCATCATTTTGTTGACAAAGAAATTCTTATTCTACCCTAACGCTGGGGGTTCTCCGAGTTGTTTAGTGTGACGGTTCCGTGAAAACGTACGCATCGTGGCTTTTTTTCAGTCCGTAGATACTGGATTTTTCAACTGTTTTGTTACATTTCGAGTGGTGCAAGTGTCGTTTGTTTTCGTGCAGAAATGTCTACTAAAAAGCCGAAGTATCTAACATTAAGAGAAAAGAGTGAAATTATTGAGCATCTAGAGAGAGGTCAAGGTGCCTCAAGTTTGTCCAGGCAATACGGCGTAGCCAAATCTACAATTTCGGCTATAAGAAAAAATAAAGACAAAATCTTCGAAATTGTTGCCGGTAGCAATACCAGTTCGTTGAAAAGGAAAACATTAAAACAAGGCGAGTATCCTCGCATGGAAGGAGCATTGCACAAATGGTTTTTGAAGCAGCGAAGCAACAATCTACCAGTTGATGGGGATACACTGAAGGAGAAGGCAAAGCTGTTGCATGAACAACTTCAGGAGAAAATAGGAGACTTTCATGCCAGTTCTGGTTGGCTAAGTGGATTCAAATCACGTTATGGTGTTCGTCTTTTAAAAGTTAGTACAAGAAGTTTGATTTGATTTGCATCCGAAAGGCTCCTAAGTAAGAGAAGTATTCGAAATAGGGCTGTTAGTACACCTGCTTTACTTTAGACTATTTCCTGATATTAGGCAGGGTTGTATCTAAAGATTCGCTTAAAAGAGGTACCGGTTTGAAAGGGAACAAGAAAGGATGCCAATCGTTCTTTGAAATTTGATGATGGGAGCCATAATCACTTTCAGTTAGAATACCTCCGTTTCTAGGAGACCATGTTTGGACTTATAATTGTCATCGTGTCTAAAGATGTACAACTCTGATAGTTCAAGACGATTAGAATAAAAAGTATCTGAATACCTTCCCAGTATTAAATACACTCATTCTGCCTTCAGTTCATCGTCGATCTTACTGGGGAAATGCTAGCTCTGATCATCTAGTACCTACATAAATAATTGCGACTGCTCGTTTCAAGTTAAATACATTTAATCTTTGTTCCTCTTTTATTTTAACAGGATCCTATACTTCCATTGGATGACACTACCGTCCAGATCACACCTGAATCTCAACCAACAAGCGTCTCTAGCCAACACGGCGACGAGACTATTTCGATCAAACAATCACCAAGTTTGGATGACTATACGATAGCAGAACTGGAGGCAGTCGAAACTAACAATTTATTGGTAACACACATTTACCCTTCACCACTTTCTACGTATCTAGATACATGTATAATTTTATTTTCAGGAGAATACTATCCTTATAGATCAAGATCTGCATTCTATGGCACAAACAGCACTAAACCTTGTTAGAGAAAGTGTCCAGAGAAAAAAACAAGGAGTGGCTGAGAAAAAAAAAAAGACTTTCGGGGAATTCATATCTCAGGAACTTTCGAAAATTCAAGATGAAGAAATCACTGAGGATGTACAGTTTGCAATGATAGCGCTTGTGCGTGATGGTTTGAAAAAAGATAGACTGAAACGAAAAACTCCAAATAAAACATAATGTTCGATACAATCACTGTTTGTCTGCCATTCATTGAAGAAGAAGTTCTACACAGATTATTTAGTAGAGATCCGATGCCGATGGTCTACTTGTCTGCAACGTAGAATGTTTGATCCTATAATGGAGGTGTCAGTCATCCTTGTAGGAGTTGATACTAAGAACGGAGGTACCTACTTCACAATGTACACACTAGTCGCAGATTGATATGGAGTTTCCTAATGCCGTCTGGGCATCCCACAAATACAATTGAATGCAAATAGCTAAAATAGCCCTCTTTCTGGATTTTCAAAGAGCCTTCGAAACAATAAACGGAGGGACTCTCCAACAATGGGTTGAACACACATACATCTTTCAAAAAGGACACAGCGCATGAAAATCAGTACCAGACTACCTGATTCTCTGGATTTACATAGATAGGGGGTATCACATGGTTTCATACTAGGTGCCTTGTTACATATTTATCGTCCACACGATGAAAACAATAAACTCAATCTATAGCTTGAAATGATTGAGCTAAAATTAAGTGAAACCAAAATTGGATGGAGATTAACTCGAGGAGTCAAACGATTATCGAAATTATGACCAAGACGCACTTTGAGTACCTTTTGCTTTTCGATGTTATACTCATGATGTAGCCAAAGGAACATCCAGCTTTAAAATAAATCAATGAGAAGTATTTTTAAACAGAGTAGGTTTTCTTCGGTAAGATTGATGCTAGATACGCTCCAATGGTTTTTTTAAGGACTCAAGCTACGCAACATATGTACATTAGTAGCGCCAACAACATGCTACCAGTTGATACCAAAGATGAGCGAAACCTTAACTGATTCAATTTGTCGCAGGACAGAGCTGAATTCTATATATAATTGTACTGAGTTTGTATAGAATCTGGAATACTAATAAATTAGTTACTCACTTACTTACTTTTTTATTTAAACGAGTCGTACAGACAGACAGTAGTGCGTTGGACTACGGAGCGCGAGGTTCCAGGTTGAAATCCTAAACAAAACTTAAAATTTCTTTCACGGGTCCACCTCTCCGAAGCGTAACATTCATACAATGTTATCGATATACAGTTCCATAAAAATCCAGATTTTTTCATTTGAGAAGCTATTTTATGGCAGTTATACTCTCGGATGTTTGTCAGACGCTCGTGAGAGGTGGGGCAGTGAAAAAACTTTTTGGTGCTGTGGCTGGGATTCACACTCCGAACGCCTTGCTCTAGTTCAACGCAATAACCACTTGAACCACGGCGCCCACATTGACTATAGATACAATTTGATAATAGAAATTATTATTTCTATTAAAAAAAAATGCACTTCATGCAAATCTCCTACCAACTTTATCAATAGTAAATCGTCAGCAGTGAACAGTCATTGACATTCAGTTTCGTGTACAATACTCTCCATCCACAACAGTCAACTACCAGAATATCTACGAAATAAAGTCCAAACCAAGTACACTGCTCTACTTTCCAAAAATTTATTAAAAAGTATCTACCTATTGAAAAAAAAACATCTTAAGGAACCAAAGATACAGGAAACAAATTGCTACTAATATTTCCCCAGCACCCGGTATACTTATGTTCAATGTATGTGTGTAGGTAGTATGTTATGTACCCACAGTTGAACTCAATCAGACTTAGAAAAACATTTTACTCTTCCTATCGAGTATCTATTTATACTCGTTATTCATTCTTGTTGACTGTGTGTACATTAAATGGATGAGTACCCACGCATTCGTTTTTAAAAATCTCAGTCAGTCGTCGGTGGAAATATACGTACATAAGTACATAATATACATATGTATGTCTGTTCAACAGATGTGGATACTCAAATGCATAGATACTGGACACAATTTATGGTTTTGCATTTCAATCATTCCCACTACTCTCAGTCTTACTCATGCGCACTATTGCTGATGAAGTGTTTTCAGACTTGCAACAGTTTTAGTACTTTTTAGAACAGTACTAAAGTATAGCACTGGTATTGAATTTGTACACATGTTAGAGTTGTAAATTTGAGGGATTTTCCACCAAGTTATCTACAGTATATACGCACTATGTATAGAAGTGATGAACTTAAACTAAAACTGGTTCCTTATGGTATATTCTTCCAACTCCTCTCTACTAAGTACTTTCTATGAAACCACGTTAAGCCTTATGATAAAGGAATCTACTAGACGACGAGAAACAAATCTGTGTTCTGTTCATCGTTTAGACCGGCCCTTGATGACGATGCACTTAGGCCAGATAAGGTCCATATGCTGCGTGTTCTGTTCTTACTCGAAGTCAAAATCGGGATACCGTGGTTGATTTGTGAGTTTGAAAACGGTGTTCGTTGTTTAATTCAGCAAACCTTGTCTATCCAATTTATCGTCAACTGGATAATATTCTGGGACGTACCGATAAGGTGTTTAACTCGCAATCAGAGGGATACACGGTAGTCCTATACTTTTCCTAGATTTTACTGCGACATGATAGATCTGACACATTTCAGACATTTTTCAGTTCTCAAACCTGTGTTCGGTAGCATGTGGGTCATGGAGTTTGGAACGGGATACGCAGACGACATCGACATCATCGGTCGCTCCCAGCCCGCCGTTAAAGAAGGTTTTATGGCAATTGAAGAAGAGGCGAAGCGAGATGGCCCTGAAGTGAATGAGGACAAAACCATGTACCTGTTGTGAATAAACAAAGAAGCATCGGTTCACCGTCTAGGACAAAACGTTACTGTTGGCAACAGTAGCAGGAGTGAATATCAATTCTATGAACGACACCCTAGTGGAGATTCGGCGAAGACTTTACCTAGAAAACCGCTGTTACTTCGGTTTGGCAAAGCAAATGGGTTCAAAACTCCTATCTCGGAAGATGAAATGTATGCTCTATAAAGCAATGATCCTGCCAGTTCTGCTATATGGAGCCGAGAGCTGGACGATAAGCAGGAAAGCAGAGCATATTTTGGGCACTTTTGAAAGAAAAATTCTTCGTCGAATTTTCGGTCGCGAGGAGGGCGAATGGAGGAGAAGATATAACCGCTAACTCTATAAGCTGTACCAAGATGTGGATGTAGTCCTAAAAGCCAAAATACGTCGACTACATTGGTTCGGCCACATCGAGCATATGGACAATAATACAGCAAAGTGAATCTTCGAAGCATAGCCCCCAGGTTCGAGACGACAAGGAAGCCGAACTTCCGTTTTAAGGACCAAGCTATAGCGGATGCCAGAGCGCTTGGTCTAGTCAACTGGAAGCAGCGTGCCCAGGATCGAAGGGAATGGAAGGCTACCGTGTCCCAGGCAGCGACTCTTCACTGTACTACTGTACTACTATAGAGCAGCTGCAGATAAATATTTTTTTCCATACAACCTGTGGCTTACATTCCTTGCTTGCATTGCTTACAAAAATTGTCGTATTCTTGAAAAGTAATGACTGCTTGTAAATAGGACGTACCTGAGGATCGATGATCAGCGAATTGAGCTCATGCAACTTTAAATATATTCTAGATTATCAGAGATGGAGGTTAGGTATTAACATGAAAGTTTGGCAGCAAAGCTATAATGTCCTTCCTGAGGTGGCACGTATTTCAATCTGATACAGCGCTCAACTAACACTTCAGTGGTCTGAGACTTAAGAATATGATCGGAATTTGGATCTAAAAGCACATACATACATATAGTACACGAAACCGCAGATACTCTTCATAAATGAGACCCAAATTAACTGAGGATGAGGTCGATGGGACCCAGGGCCTAGCTTCTCACAACCAATATGCCACCAATGAGTCAACTTTGGACATCACTAACAGTAGAAATATTTCCAGAAAAGTTCTGACAATTCAGGAACAAAATCAGCAGTCTTGTCCATGTATCTTGCTTGACTCACATTTCTTTGTCATACTACGATGGTTTTTCTAGAATTGTTGACGTTTACCACTTTACATTCAAAAACCATGAATTAGACTGGGTCGCCTGTAGATCAAACTATCTTGTCTATCCTTCCCACGTTCCATCATGGCATATAGTTTAAGGGCCTGACGGTTTTAAACAGAATGACAGACACTCCCCCAAAAATATACAATGGCAACGCTGATTTCAAGAAACAAATAAAATGAGTTTGACTTTCATTCTCGAATTGAAAACAACTCGATTTATTGATTCAGAGACGGTATAGTACGAAAAGTAGGGGTAATCTCTCCACAATAACACAGTTTCATTGGAGAGATAGCAGCTTCGTGGTGTGACTCATGTGACTCATCCACACAACGAGGCACAGATACGAAAAATGACAGCAATGCCCACAAGCAAACGAGAATACTTTCATATCTGCCTGTGTGTGTGAATTGTATCTAAATAATTCCAAAGATGAATGTACAGTCACGCTCCGTTCAGTCAAAACTTAATCATGATGTCGTCAGCTGCGGCAAACGAAATTCGTGAGTACTGGCGTGAGTTCATACAGATTTATAAAAGTTTTCCCGCTTTGTGGAAGATAAAGAGTGACGTTTACAAAAATAGAAAACTCAAGGACCAGTGCTATAAGGTTTTGGTGAAGAAATTGAAAGAAATCGAGCCTCATGCGGATCGCTACATGGTGCGGAAGAAAGTCAACATTTTGCGGAGTAATTTTCGGCGAGAACTCAAGAAAATACGCACCATAAAGGCATTGAATTCGTCAGACGTTTACAAACCCACTTTGTGGTATTTCAATGATATGCTGTTTTTGAGCAATCAAGAGGAGCTGCAGAATGCCGATGAAAGTGCACACACAGCGGAGATAGAATACAGTGCAAATGCGCAAAACGTAAGTCAATTTTGTTTTGCTCACACTTTTGGGGATGGAGAAATGCGCGTTAGTATGTTTTTTTATTATTTATGTACATCCCATGCTACATATATATATTGAATAAGTATGTACAATCGTACATAGATAGATAGAATTGATTGATTGATTTGAGATCAAAACGAAGAGTGTTGCCGACGTTTGGTTTGGTTTGAAGGAAAGGAGTGTTTGAACACATTGCTCATTTAGTTGAAGGCTGTCATAACTGAAAAAAGCGAATAATGATGCATATTCATATTTTGTATACTATCTGCGTTAGAAGGGAATATTTTCTTCTTTTTCCGCTAGTTGCAAACTGCGGTTGACAACTGCAGGACAGTCTTCAAGTAAATGAGCGATATAGCGGTGTTTAAGAGCGTGTTCACACAGTATTGTCCAACTGGATTTTTTTGACATTCCCGTGTTCAGATTGTTGGTCCTTTATGAACACTTCCTTGGATTTTTATTTGACGTCCTATTGGTTGGAGCCAAGTGAAATTAGTTCCTTTCCTTGAAGGCCGCTGTGTCCTGAAACCCAAAGGAATGTGACCTTATAGTTTGCCGTGAGTGCTGTGAATTCTACGTGGAATCGTTTCATGAGTTTCGATTTGACGACTGTGGATAACATGGCTTTCATAGCGGTTTGACTGTCAATATATGTTGATCATGTTTCTAGAGTTTTGTGGATAGTTGGTCCTTTATTAACACTTCCTTGGATTTTTATTTTACGTCCTATTGGTTGGAGCCAAGTGAAATTAGTTCCTTTCCTTGAAGGCCGCTGTGTCCTGAAACCCAAAGGAATGTGACCTTATAGTTTGTCGTGAGTGCTGTGAATTCTACGTGGAATCGTTTCATGAGTTTCGATTTGACGACTGTGGATAACATGGCTTTCATAGCGGTTTGACTGTCAATATATGTTGATCATGTTTCTAGAGTTTTGTGGATAGTTCTCGTGCCGCTGTGATTGCTTATACTTTCAGAAGAGGCACTTGGTTGAAATGACCAATCATCTCTTAGTGGAAGATAGATTTAACGGTTAGGCTGAAGTTGTGAAATAGTGACATATAATCTGTCTCGATACGAAATTGTACCCATCTCGCAATGGTGCGGTGGCCCGTGTCCCAAGTTGGATTGCTTCAAGCGTAGGACACTCTTCGGAGTTGCGTCCCATAAGTGAAGGTCTAATGAGATCAGTGCATGTATGGTTATAAGGGCTGCGGTAAAAAACTAATCGAATGCAACGTTACAAAAGCCAGGTGCTATTGTGTTTTAGCCATCAGGACTGTTCTAATATTTTATTTTCTGAATAGACCTTTTCACGGTTTGATGTTTAAGGTGCACAGACTTTTGAAGGGCACACACACACAATGGTTTTGTATGTGAAATGTATAAGAGTGCGATTGGATCTCCGTCTCCGCTCGACTTTTTTAACGAAAGTAGAGGTGGTTGTTGCAATTCTGATCACCTTTAACACTGTTAGATCGTCGAAAAAGAGTTTGGATAGTGTGCGCTGCCTGGATCTACCTAGAGCTGGACTTTTGCAATAGTTCTTGTGCTCTATTCCTGAAGAACTTGACCACAATTGCCTGGATATGACATCACTGTCATCTGTCAATAGCTTTTAATAGATAGTGCGCAAAGCTTTTACCCTTAAGGACCCCAGTGAAACGTTCACCACCTCAGCAAAAAAAAACATCCGAAGAAGATCGCTACACCTTGTCAGCGGGACCCGAAGGATCAACTGAAGAGTAAAGTTCTTCTTTGCACTCTTCTACAAGTGTCGAGGATGTCGTAACTGACACAATAGCCCTGATAGGTGCCTAGCTGTCAATAAGGATAGCTATGGTGCTACCCGGTGTGGCGGTTCGCTTAAGTGCACAGTAGACTGCCCGTATAGAGAGAACCTCCACCTGAAAGGTGCTGCATGAGAAAGAATTAGCGCAACAGCGCCTAGCAAAACGTTTGTCTTTTGGAATGATATTAGGATCGCATGACTGTCTCATTTAATTTACTATTTCTAACCATTTCGAGGATATGTTGAAGATAAGTTGGAGATAATTATAATAATTGATGTTGTATTTATTTATCTATATATGTTTGCAAACATTTTTAAGACATAAAATTACATTTGCTTTCAGGAAACTATAGCCGATCCTTTCGAAGATTTCGACTGCAAGTCAGAAGTTCTTTCTGAAACTTCGATAGTTTCAAAAGAAGTCGATTTGATAGAAGATAAATGTGAAATCAATGCTGTGAAACCCATGGATGATATTGATATTCAGGGAAAACTCTGGGCATCAGAATTTAGGAAGCTGGAACCAGAACAGCAGTTGTTTGCTAAGAAAGCCATCGATGATATCCTTTTCGAAGGTCGCATGACGGGTTTGAAGCGATTATCAGTACAAATTAATGGATCGCGGAACAATAACTAAGTTGCAATGTTACACATAGGTCTTAAGTATTATTTACATACATAATTTGAATAAAGAGTCTCTTTTGTTTAGTTATCGAAATATACAATTTAAAACCTCATTAAAGAACCGAGAACAGAACTTAGAACAGACGATATTTACAGCGCCCTGACCAGTTTGGACATCACTGTCCAACTTATCCACCTGTCTGGAGAGAACTATATCCATTTCGGTACTGAACCTCACTAAGATCTTTCATGTCAAAAAGTGATTTGAAAAAAGCCTGAGAAGGCAAGCGAGTAACACGTCCTGCTTACAACTAAAACAACATGAAGTTGTCTATCCAAGTATGACGTCTTTAGAAAGCACAGCGTTTGCCTATTAAGGCCTGCGATAATTTCATCATTCTGAGATTAGTGCCATAGTGATTTCCACAACTCTGTGTAGCAGGGATATCCTGAATGCAGTTTCTAATAAGTGGTTAGGCCCTTAGGGCTTTGCGCAAGTACCCTTATTGAAAGGAGCCTATCAATATGCCAGAGGTGACGGTTCTCATCAAAGATCAGTTACAAGGATGCCTGCACACTGAAACCATGATGACGTCCGACCCTACGACAAAATTCACGTTGCGTATTCACAACTGAGCCGGAATTTTGATAATTTTTTTAATAATTTCCACACGTTCGACATTGTAAAACGATGCACGATAGAATGGAAAACCTTACTGAATATTTTGACAGCTAGATAGCATTGACAACTTTGACAGCTGCCAAAACATAGCAATTAAACAAATTATCATTGCTATCTGGTCACCCTTTAGAACAAAAAAGGACTAAACAAGGTATAACCACTACAACCTCTTAGTCAGGGTTCACCGTAAACCTTTTGTCCAGGGGAGTCAATGTTATTGAAAAATAAAGTTCGAGGATAAATTGTTCTCAGAATAGTAAGCATCAACTGCGGTTAGATTCGACTGTATCCAAGCTAGTAAAGAGAGGAAAACATCGTCGAAAGGTAGATCATCCGTTCAAAGTTTGTACTATCTGGGTGCCAGAACAAAGGAGTATAGATGGGAAGTATTCATCCTTCACTTGGTAGTAAGAGCGGAACGGTTTTTGACGACCTATGCCTTATCCAGCCAAATATAGCCAAACTAAGCGAGAATGCAAGAACTTCAGAAGAAACCGAATTAGGAAACCGAAACAGAATTAGGTTCATAGCAGCCATGAGTGGCTATCCCCCTCAAAATGAGGTTTGTTCGACTTCGCTTATTAAGTAATTTGAACGTAACGTACACATCATTTGCATAAAAAACAATTCCAAACGACACCCACCATTCGACTCCTTATCTTGTTCCGAATTGAATTTGACAAGAAGCCACAGTCACCTTTTACATGGGCTTATCACACCCGGCACCACACCATTCAAAAGTCTCAGTATCGGCAAATGCTCTCTCGTGGTAAACAACAAATATAAACACCTCCCTAAGCCACTGGGTCTTATCTAACCTCCTCTACATTGCTCCCACTGCACATGATGATGTTGATGATCATTATCATCGTTGGTCTCCCCATGCCTGGAGCAGTTGATGAGTGAGAGTGCTCACCGCTGTTTTCTTTTTCTTTTCCTTTTCTTTTTTTCTTTCTTTTTTGTTCCTGATCGTTGACAATCATCATCTCTCAAGACAATAAAAATTCAGTCTGATAACGGTGTTGATTCCAGTCAGTACTCCGCTTGCTACACATTGTAACAAAGCTAAAGTGATCTGCCAACAAAAACACTTTCAATCAACCTCCCACCAGGCTGCAAGGAAAATGATCGGTTCTGGACGACCGAAATCAGTCATCGATTTTTTGAGTGATTAAACAAAATGTCGGACAAGATCAGCTTCACAAACGTTGACAATAGGTGAGTGACCTTCAGTGTTGCGTGGAGAGAACAGTCCGCCATTAAACCGTCCACCGGTTCATTTTATATTTTCCTCCATCAATAAAACTAAACTTAATCGATTTTTTGTTGAACATCTTCAGCGAGAATCTCTATTCCATACTCAAGGATTGCGTGGAACACAGATCGATCGACAGTTTGACAGATGATTTTGATTGCGGTCCCTCTGTACAGGAATACTCATCGTTTGACTGTTTTAAAATGGTATCGGTAACAGACCCCTTTGACGACAGTATTCTCGAAGAAAACGGACGAATATCGTTGGCATATGAGAATCTACGATCCATCCCAAAGCGAATTGCGGAAAAATTTGCCACAAAAACCATGTGCCTCGATCTGAGTTACAATGATTTTCAAAATTTATCGTTTCTGACGTTTTTCGACAGATTGCACACACTGATCTTGGACCGTAATGCAAATTTGGATATTAACACGTTGCCGATGCTACCGAGTTTAAGGATCCTTTGGTAAGGCCGAACTTTCTTACCGTAATGTGTAGTCTAAGGATTTATTTCATCTACAGGATCAATAATTGTGAAATCGTAAAAATGGACGAATGCCTGTACCGGGTGCAAGATCAGTGTCCGAACCTGCAGCAGTTATCTATGATGGGTAACCCAGGGGCGGTATTATTAGAGCCGGGACCTTCAACAAGTGACTACAGAGACTATGTTTTTAATATTTTGCCAAGCCTGCATTATCTAGATGGAGGTCCTCGTGTGCCCCTGAGTAATGGCGGGCTAAGGATCGAAGCTTCGCCCATGTGCTCGACCCCAAATACGTCCAGAGTGAATACTGACAATAGCAGCAGCACTAGGAAATCTATATCGATGAAGTTTTCCGATTTTTTCCAATTCAAACGGCGAAAAAAGTCCCCCCGAAGCTCGACGACAACCTAAGAAATTTCTCAGAAAATAAGAAAATTAGTGATAAGTGATTTACGGAAATAAAAGTCTTATTAACATTTTTAATAGCAAATGGTGTTTGGTTATTGGTTCCTCTGCATAAGGCGGCTTCAAGTAGCTTTCACCCTCGTCGCAGCCTTATTATAGATACATTCCTCCTGCTATGGTTTGCTGTCGCAGGTGGAATTAGCTTCATAAAAGCTCACGTTTGTCCTATGTTCACTGTTTAGAATCCGGAATTTCAGGAAATGAAACCAGAAACGAAAGCCACCTTTCGACAACAAACCTGATTCTCGGCCATCTCATTGATTTGGTTCGGCAGCTAACTAATGTCCTTCGAGACCTGAGGCTCGCTGGATATATCCGTATTCGATAATCCTTATTTCATGGTGTGCCTCCTCAGAAAGCACATTTTGAACCTCTCCTTGGAACATGTATCTGTAGGTCTTAGAGCCGCTTACAGGTTTATGTATTTGGAGTATATACCTGAGCCCGAGTCCTTACTGGTTTTGGAACCATCTGTGTATATTGCAATCTAATTTTGTAGAGAGACGACTTTCCTCTGCGAGTTCTCCCTTTCCAGGTATATTATTTCGTAAGGTACGTCGAAATCGAGGTCACCAAGGAGTTTCTCCGATTCATCAGGAATGTCGAGAAGTGCTTTCACGAGTATGTCCCACATTGTTGGACTTGAAGAGTACTACATTAGTGAACTCAAACCGCTCAAGAGTCCCGGTTTTTCCATGCTCTCCTCCTGCAAACAAAGAAAGCGTTGTCATTCTTGCAGACTCTTTGTTCTGTGTTAAGTTCCGCTCTAGCTTCTTATCCAGTACAACGGCAATATACCTTGAGCGATCCGAAAGAGATATCTCCACTCCTTCTAGTATAGCATCTTGAATTTTTTGCTGAAAAGTATCAGATTCTGGCAGACGTATTGTGTCCACAATCTCTTACCCATTTCCTGAGACTGTTGAGAGCTGAGTTCACTATTTCATTTTTATGTTGGTAGGAATATTCTGTTACTTATTCCTTTAGTATGCTATTCCAAAAAAAGGGACTCGACTCCACTCTCTAAAAGTCCATTGTGCTACCTAGTCATCAAGTTTAATGATGACGTCTACGTTGACTTGTCTTATTGGCGAGTAGACTATCAGCTTCTTGAAATGATTCAGGAGAAATGAGGAAAAGCTGGTATGTAGTTCTGATCCTCTTTTGGAATGTCATAGGAAACCTTCCAATTCTTGCTTTAGAAAGAAATGAACAACCAGAATCCAAGCAAGTTTCCAGTTTTAATCAAGCGGCTTTCTTATAGTCTTCTTCAGAATTTTCGGCACAACAGGTGTATGGGATCCAGGGCCTATTGGAAGACAATGGCCTACTGTATATTGGTGTGTCTTGGATGTTTGTCAGACGCTCGCGAGAAGTTCGATATTATCCTGCAACAAGGCAAACAGTATGAAGTTCACTTCTGGTTTGTCTCTAATCCAATGATCTGTTAGAAAGAACGTATTGATGATCAGATACCTCGAGACAGACTGGTTACGGCGATCAACTAAGTATCGGTCACACCGCTGTAGGGATAAAATGATTCTCAAATGAAATCAACAGGACTAAGTAAATCATACTACACCTTCTATGAACCTGTTGTAGTCTATCTCATAGAAGATTGCTCAATCTAGACGTTCTTGTCTCCGAAGACCCCACCAAATGGACACACTTAGATGTGGAGAACAGTCATCACTTTATAAAATAGAATAACAATGGTCTCTGTGCCAAAACCTAATTATCCTTATCGTAGAGCAAAGACCTTGCATTCGAGAAAGGCCCACACAGTCTTGCTAGGGTCTCCAAATTCCCCCTTAAAGAGAAAGTATTCCCGGAAATTCTAAAGGCTCCCGGCCCCTGAAGAGTCTCTGCTTGAGACCACCACTAACAAAAATAACTATTCCAACTGGAACTAAGACGTCAAGATCGATGCTGCTCAAGGCTCCAGTCTGGCACTGTGGATTCTAATGCATGAAACCACTCTACCCTGCTATAATGATAGGTTTGAGAAAACTCGTGCACTGGCAAGTAGCTTACCCAACTACTAAAGGGAGCGACTGCCCTTTACTAAAATCTCAGAACTCCCGCTTTGATAAAAGATAAGATCCGTCAGTAATACACCTGCTTCATTCCTTCGATTGATTTTAGAGCTGTCTGTGACAATTTAGCTACAAATGATTACAAAGTTAGCCTGAGTCAGTCTTGAACCCAAATGTAGTCGACATTGAATCTACGCAACATCTGTGTCATCTTGTCAGCTTGTGTTTGGAAGCAATGTCTCTAAGATGGTAGATTGCGTTCAACTGCAATTTGTAGTCAGCCTTCTCAAGTTTCTTTAAGACCTATCTCTCGGCAGGGACTTTACCTTTCTCGGATTCTGCTAGAAATAAGACAAAGAATAACTCTTGCTAATCGCTGTTTCTTTGGGCTAAGAAGGCAATTGAGTAGCAGAGCCCTATCTCGAAGAATTAAGGAGACTCTTAATAAGATCATCCCAGTCCTGCTTTATGGCGCTGAAGCATGGACTCTATCTACAGCGGATGAAGAGATCCTCAGTCGCTTCGAGAGAAAGATTCTTCGTCTAATTTTCGGTCCCCTTTGCGTTGACGGGCTTTGGAGGAGAAGATTCAACGACGAACTATACGAGCTGTACACCGACATCGATCTGGTCAGAAAAATGCGCATCAGTCGTTTAAGAAGGCTAGGACATGTAGAGCGAATGGACACCAATGCTCCGGCCCGCAGAGTCTTCGAAAACCTCGCCTTAGTTGGCGCTCACAAGTAGAAGGGGACCTCAACCGACTTGGAGTGCGCAGCTGGAGGCAGTTAGCTAAGGGCCAGGCCAACTGGAGAGGCTTGTTGGTTGAGGCCCAGGTTCACCCCATACCTGTAGCGCCACCTAGGTAAGTAAGTATCTCTCTGCAGCCTTAGGACTAAGTGGACTGATGAAAGAAAAAGGTAAAACAATAAGGTTTACATACCGTTGGAGCTTTATTTGAATAATACAAATTTACAATCTCATTACTAAACTGTTCACCGTTAATTTCATAATTTATTACATACAAACTACAACAGAAAACTAATAAAGTTGAAAGGTTTGTATACATTTTTTCAAAAAATTTATTGAAATGAAAAAATCCGAGATTCTTTCAGTTGCCAGACATCTCTTTGTCAAGAACTCTACCAATTCATGCTAAGACTCTTGTTCTTAAGCAGATTTGTATTAATCTTTTCCAATGAATTGTAATTTTTATGAATATTCGTTGAGAATTCGACGAAATTTTTAATTTTTTTTCGAAAGATTTTTTCGAGTAAAGCAAAAGAAAGTATACTGCCTGCTGCTTGCCTCCTTTGCTTATCAGTTATTTTGACTCCATCGAAGTATTCCAAACTGGGTAGTAGTTTAAGTACTTGTTTACGGTATTCCTTCTCATCATTATCAGAGACTCCGTTTAAGACAGTCAGCCCAACAGGGTTGCACATCATTGACAGTTGCTTCAAACCAGGACACTGCACCTGAAGGATTTGTAGCCAATCTGTGATATTTATCAGATTGCAATTGTTAAGCCTGTAAATGAAACAAATGGTTAGTGAAAGGAGTCTAAGTGGGAGTTAGTGAACTTACCAGAGAACTTCTAGATTCCCCATTGAGGGTAGACTATTGCAATCCAAATTGGAATTCTTATCCAATACGAGAGTTTGCAGATTGGGGAAGCTCTCAAGGAATGAGAGGTCTTGGAATCTGTTATGACTCAAATCGAGAATTTGAACCTTCTCTGCAATGTATTTAAGTATCAAAAAGGGAATACAATCCAAGGAACCATAGGCGAGTGATAGGCGTTGCTGGTGCTGTAGGAGCAAGGAGATCTTTTCGTCGAACATTGATAAATCGAAGGGCCTGGAATGAAAAGAGATTTTGTTAGTATTGGCAGTCGTAAAACCGGCTGTTTATTGTAAAAAAGAGAATGATCCCGCAACGAGTTTTGTCAATTTTGTCCGAAATGTGGAAAGCCAAGTCTTGAGCCTCACATTACACGAACAGATTCTGAGCTTCTGAATCAAAGATCAACACCTCTATTCAGGACTCTTACCTTGCTTATGGTGTTGGAGATACACATATCTAGATAATATGTGGTTTACGTTTTAACCCGACGGAAATATAAAAGGTTTTAAGAAAGACTTAACAATCTGGCTAACCTTTAGACATTCGCTCATTATTAGCTTGACCAAGAGGCATTACAAAAGTACTTAACCCTGTTTCTTCTAGGAATTCCACCACGAAACTACAAGTTTGCTTATTTTTCTCACTGTTTCTGGAAGGTTTGCCTAAAGTCCTGGCATTGCAAGGTTCTTTTTACAAAAAATTGGTTAAAACATGGGTTAGTCTACGTTCCAAGCTCAAACGTCTGTAAATTCGAGAGTACATTGTTTCTGTTGCAAAAACATTTAAAAACATCGTGTTTGCTTCGTGCAATATCAACAAAAACACTCATTCTCAAAAGTATTTCAAAATTTAACAATTTTTTTCAAAAATTTGTATACAAAAACTTACTTTGGTTGGATGACAGCCTCCTGCATTTTGAATGATTTTTTTATTACGACAACGAATGCACTTAACACAATTTAGATTGCAGCACTAGAAACTCCTTTCGCTACACCTGCTTATTAACACCTAGAAGTTTTGAAACACACTAAACTTCAAGACTGTTTTCGACCGGCATTTATACGGTCCACCAAAAGGTGGTCTTACACACAAATGTGCACAAAACAAAAGGAAAACTTGTTTTTTCTCTCCCTTTTATGCACGCATTCGCAAACGCACATGTTTTTGTTGTTCCCTCTAATAAAAAGAAAAATGTACCTAATTCCTGGAAGATGAGGTATGTACATATGTAGTTACAGGGGTCAGGGGTGGGGATGTCGATAAGTGTGTGTAGGTAGTTAGATGCAACCGCGATCATTATGTTATCGTACAAACAAATGTACCACAAAAAAAAGCGAGGAATACATAAATAAAACAACTACAACGATTTCGATTTGTTATCACAGCAAAGTCTATTCGCACTGTGTCCCGAAAATGGTGATAGAAAGGAATATCAACAGACACTTTGACTATTTGACGAGTGGTATCGATTGGAGTCATCATCAATCGATGGTCAACTGTACGCATATTGAAAGGTGACTTCATTCAATTAAATTCGAAATTCGTGACATGCAAACCTTAAGGGGGATATCTTGTTACCATCACCCATTTTTATGGCCTATACATCCTACGTGTATGTTGAGTTTGGTACATAGTTTGAAACATAGAGAAATAATCGAAATAGACCCTACAGAACTTATAGGAAACGACTTAACCATGTCTGTCCGTCCATCTATCCGTTCGGCCGTCGGTTTCTTACCATAAATTGGGCTTTAAATTTTGGGCTTGCAGAATGATATTTGTGCTTTTAAGCAAGAAAAGCAGTACAAATGGCCCATCGCCACGCCCACTTTTTCATTGCTTTACTATTTTATTAAAATATTTAGATATTCAAGTTATCTTCAATTCGTCCAAACATCATATGCGGCCATATCCACTTTTTGACAGCATTTTCAAAAAGAAAACTGATTGAGGTTAATGCTCAACAAATAAAATTCAGCGAGGCCACGCCCACTTTACAAAACTTACACAACAAAAACGATGCGATATCATACGATCTGGTTAGTAGCTTTTCTATATTTTTGTTTGTTAGTAGCTGCAACTAATTAAAACATCGCTATCTAGGTCTCACACAGCTTAGATGAACATGTTTTGGGCGATATTTCTTCCAGAACCTAGAAGAAACGCCCAGCTCTCATTCATCACACAACAAATTCAACCAATGGACAAGAGTCTTCTCTCCTATACGGGTGTCATAATGACCAAAATGTGGATCTGCAATGTGGGGACTGCAACCTTCCTTACTCAATTTAATTCAAAAGAAACCCAAATGGCCAAAGAACTCAGAATCCAAGTTGGTTCATTTTGCATACATGCTTCCAAAACGTCTCAGTTAATCACTGGAATTGGCAAATATAAGTACGTACATACATAGGTCTATTACACTCCATTTTGAATCTTCTAACACCTTATGAAGTTCTTAAGATCTCATTTTTTTTAAATGACTGGGTGAATCGTCCTTAGAGGTTCATGTTGAACTGTTGTACTACACGAAACTATGAAACCAGAACCAGGCTTTTGAACCCTGAAACAACTTGATGATCAATTACGATCACTTTACGATCAAGACTGAGTAATCAAAACTCAGTGAACATCTTCAGATTCAGCGAAATCTCTCTACAGGCTACCTACAGAAATATTGTCGTGCTAGGTTCTCAAAATATGGTAAACTGAAGAACCTGAAGCCATACTTTTTCCCCAAACTTGACTTCCATTAAAATTTGCTTCAAATTAGAACCCAATCTAGACGAGGTCTAACGGGCTAATAACCCTTAGAGTGAGATCACCTTTTCAAGCATTTCCAGGGCAGCCAAACATTTGTACTTTTGTAAGCTAAATGTACAAAGTATTGCGACTAATTGAAAAGTACTTTCCTAGATTCTAGGTCATAAAAGTAGTTCAAGCAAATTCGATCGCAACAGGTCGATGGGACCCAGGGCCCAGCTTCTCACAACCATTCGTGTTGTGCGTGTTATATTCTTTACACGAATGGAAGGCGCCTACTGTTTAATGCCGTATCCGAAGGGCAGTTTGTTATTTGAGAAGCTTTCTCAGGACAGCTGTACTCTCGGATGTTTGTCAGACGCTCGCTAGAGGTGGGGTTGTGAAAAGCTTTTAAGGTGTTCCGACTGGGACTCGAACCTCGAACCCCTTGCTCCACTGCGCCACGGCGCCCATCATTTCATTTACAACCCCGAGTTTCATTAAGTATTTTGTCGTTAAATGATAATTACTCAAATTTGAGGTAATTTAAAGTAATTTGAGTATAAAGTAATACAATTACATCTTATTACGTCATTAGGAATACAATTTCACGTATTTTCCATTCAAATGTCCTTCTACCTGTGCTAATGATTAACCAGACTCATGAGGTTAAAAACAATTATTTTGGTTTACACATATTGCATACAATTATTGCAAATTAATATCGAATATACTAGGACTCGAAGGCGTGTGTGTAAAGGGACATGGTACTCATAAAATGAATGGCTGGGGCAGGTACCGAGGATTGATAATGACGAGGTCTCGTCGCATTACGATTTATGAGAGGTAATTTCTCTGTCATGCGGAATGTATACGTTTTAAAGTACAGAGCCATAACATTGAATCATCATTCGATAACATTTATTTATTCATAAAAAAAACATAAAGAAAAGCTATAAGGGATCGTATAGTGCCCTCTATTATCTGGGCGTGGCCGCAAGGCATTTTTTCGACTTAAAATGATATCATCGAATCGGATTTTTGATAAAAACTGTTCCCAGAAGTGGGCGTGGTCACATATGATGTACATTGTACATATGTACATAGATATTTTGAAAATCTATTTCCGATTTCGTGTAAAAGAAAAAAAGAAAAGAAGTGAAGTAAAGAAAAGGTGGGCTTTTCAGTGGGTGGACTGCACAAATTTTTACATTTGGACTGCCAATCCTTCTCAAAAGGCAGATTTCAATTTCGCTATTGATCACGAATATATGTATATACTTTATAGGAGATAAATCCTTCTCCTAGCAGTGACAATGGCTGCCTGTGAGACTGGGTTAAAGGCAATACCACAGGAAGGTATCACCTTTTTATCGACAGCCAGGCGGGAATACGACCGCTTACTGCTATAGAAAAAAAAACCAAGCTTCTGTAGTGGTGTGGTAAAGGGCATAAGAATACCCTCTGCTGGGTCCTTAGACACGAAGAAACACCAGAAAATGGGAAGGCAGACGAACAGGCACGATGTGGTACAGAATCAATATCACAACAGGTAAACACCTCGGTGTTCATAACGCCTTGTGCTCTGGAGCAAGAAGCAGGGCTCCAGGCCCGTAGAGAGGCCAACAGTAGATAGTTCGCCATAGACACCTTTGTGAGTACAAGGAGTTTAAGACCTTGTTTTGACAAGAATAGGACCCATCGAATTGTGCAAAAGGATAGGAAATCCTTTCTACCCTGATAGTAGTAATCACGGGGCATAAATCCCTTCGGCACCAGAGGAAAAAAAACCAAGACTCACGGAAGAAGACATACATATGTCGGGGAGGTGGAGATGAGGTATCAACCCACTTTCTCTGTCACCGGGTAACATTTCTTCTGTGATCTTAAAAAAATGATCCAACAGACCAATTAATGACATTCTGAACTTCATCAAATCGACTGGATAGTTCGATGGTTCATATAAAACAAATTTGTAAGGCTTGGGTTAACCAAGAGACATCTTTCCCCTATGGTGAGTCTGTACTGACCTGAGGGTGGCGATGTGAAATTTGTCCTAACCTAACCTAGGATCTATTTATCCTACGAACTATGTATAATGCTTTATATACCCTAGGCTAGGGTTCGAACAATAACATATTTTTTGGGATACATTCCCTCCAATCGTAGACTAGATCGCACTTGCCAGACAAACTAGAATTATTAACATGAAATTAATTTTCAGTACTTTTAACCTTTTTAATTCCTTTAACGAGCGACTTTCCATAAACTTTTGTTGTTTCTTGGCTCAGCCATCCATAAACCTGATTCTGTTTGTATCACATTCCTCTACCTCCTTGATGAAGCAGGGACCTCGGAAGCACTTTTAAAGTGCTTAATAGATTGCTGGTTATGAATGTACGTTAATATTTTTCTCTACTTTATGGCCTAAGCGACAGAGGAAGTATGTAGAGTACCTGGCCATATTATTAGACTCAAGCAAGAAAATTCAACATTTTTCCTTTCTGCGTATTTCTCTAAACTCTTAGCAAATAAACATGCTCTCGATACATGATTGAATGGTGTCCTGAAGGTGCTTATTATGAGATTCTACTCAAACATGATTTTTTTTATGTGTATCACTCTTAGTGGTAGCAGCAGTTTTGCCCATGCCCCGCTTTAGGAGCTCTCAAACGTTCTCTATAGGATTCATGTCGGAAAAATCACCTCACCAATCCAAAACCTTTTTTTTTTGGGTTCTTATACTTTTGGCTCTATGGCATGGTGCTCCGCCATACATACATTACTTGTTTCCTTTATTCAATAAATTTCATCAAAAGCTTTGGTTGTGAACAAAATATGAGCAGGACTGAATCAATAAAGATAACACAATTCAATTAATCATCGTCACAGCATAACGCAATGTTAAATTCTGGGACACATGACACTCCAAGGGAATGAAACGGCCGATAAGCTAGCTAGAACAGGCTCGGAATCAAATGACTTACCAACATATCACTCAGTCCGAATGGTCACCAGTCTTCTACGAAATTACGTTGGACTTCTACAACATGGCCAACGTTAGGTGGAATGTACTATCATCGTGCATCGTACGCCTTTCGAGACTGCCTGTACAAAAAAAAACAAAAAAGCACCAGAGGACTCCTATCACTGAATAGACCACAGCTGACACTCCTTATTGCTATCCTCACAGTGTACAATCCAATGGCGACCCACTTCAGAAAAATGGAAATTAGAACTGTGGCGATACATAGGTAGAATAAGACGCAACATACTTCTTCTGCGAATGTCCAAGCCTCTTAACCCTCGGAAATATATTCTTTTAAAACCTCAACGCTACCTAAAACCACTCTAAAATCCGTCATGGAAAACGGCATGGTTCAGGATATGGCCGCTAGCGCCATGGACTAATTTTTGTTCTCCCTGTTTCATGTATCCCACACGGGAAAACACAATAAACCCGTTGAGATTGAAGTCAGAATGCACTCCTTTAGCTGCAGTCAACCCCCCAACCTACCAACACAGGCCATAACAATAGTTACCACTCCACATCTCACAGGAACTACGGCAGACAGCAAAAACCTCGCAATAAAAACAACCACTTTCAATGTTTTACCAACTTATTTACCATGGAAAATGTATTCTCTTTATTTAATTTAATATATTTTGTATATTATACTTTGTTTTCTGTTACCTAAATTATTAAAAATTAAAGTTCACAATTCTGTTTATATGCACACAGAGTTTAAAAAATTAAACTACTAAACACATGAAACAAGAGGAAAACAACAAAAAAAATTGATTTAAACAATTTTTAAGGATATACGTACAGTACATGCTTGGGTCTTTATATAATTTATACGATGCGATACATGCTCCTTGTCGAGACGAACAAGCAGGATAATGAAAATATGCATATTTATAAAAAAAAAACAAGGATAAGAAACACCTTTGGTTTGTTGTTTATTATTGTTTTTTGTTTTCTTTTTTTCTATGAAAGTTTGTTTAGGGGTTTTGCCAAGCTTCTGTTCCAGTTTTCGTCGTGCTGCAGATGTAATATGAGAGTGTTACCTTTTTTTGCGGAAGAATAGAGACACATAGAGTAGCTGTTTTGTTTTTTTTTTTTTTTTAATCACAAAAAGAAAATTATGCGACGCATGTTGCTTGGCAAATTCGAACAAATTCGTGTCAATTGGACTTCAGTTCCAAGCTACCGAATGCACTCTCCAATGCGGCAATGTACTTGTCATTGTTTGTGATCTTCGATGATTTCGTCGTTTTAGCTGTGGCTTGTTCCAGAGCCCATTGGGCCATTTTTTGTGCGTCCTTTCGCTTCGAGACAATCACTCGGGAGTTTGCAATGAAATTATAGCACTGGCGGAAGAAATGGAATGATTATGAGGAAAAATGCAATAAAATTAGGTGAAACTTACTAGATAGAGACCGTATAACGCCCTTAAATTGTTTCCGTTTAGTTTAACTGCCTGCGCATAGTAAGTCTTAGCTATTTCAATATTTTCCATGCCGCCCTAGTGAATAGTAATGTGAATTAGGAAAACTTACACACAGTATGCCGATTAATCTTTACCATTGTATATCGTATTTCTGCTATTCTCTGATGAATCAAATGGCTATGTGGATTATGTAGGAGTACTTCCTCCATACAGAAGACAGCCTTTGCATAGTCGCCCTCGGCTAAGTACAAATTGCACAACTCATGCCAAGCCTCTTGATCGGACATAAACCTACAGGATAAGGAAGCAGTATAGTTAGTAAATAGTTTAAAAGTAAAACGCGACTTATTTTTCTAGTGTCACCTCACTGAAACCTTTTGTTCAAGCCCAACTCCCCCACAGCTACAGAATTGCAAGACACCAAGCTATTGAGCGACAATTCGAGGTTCAATCCACATATAAATATTGTTTCACGTTTCCACCTACATCCACTTTGGCGAGCCAAGCTTTACGAATTACGCAACCATTTGTTTTAACGACGCACAACTGCCAACAGCATTCACACTTTAGAACAATTATTCTACCCTTCGTCATCAGCATTGCGGTTCATACCAGCATGTGCATGACTTATTGAACAACGTAACTTGGATCCCAGTTATGGGATTTAATTCTGAGACTCGCCGTGCAGTAGAAAACATTTCATTAAATGGAATCTGGCCACGGATGTGAAAATACTCGCAAAGTTCTAACGAACCGCAGTGTACCTAGCTGACTCCCAAATGTTTCTTAATGATTTAACGGGCAATTCATGGAATACTATGCATATACAGGCACCGAAAAAGCCGACATGAGGAAGTTCCAAAATCTGCCTTAGGCCTGATGGATTGGCGACAGCGTCTTTCAAAAAATTAGGCACTCCTGCCTTGGATTATCTCACATCAGTCATACAGAGCACACCAAAATAATGAATTCATAAAACATAAGAATAGAAGCCACGGGTTACTCCACCCCGTTTGTGTCTCTCGTCAATCAGACATTCCAGACAGATGAAGCAGATGAATTGGCCAAAAGGGGCTCTAACCATGACCCCTCGACTCTAGAAGCGGGGTTTACTTACTGTATTACAATATCTCTACACCTCTGTGAAAGCTGCTGGATAAGAGAGAAAGAAAAATCACTATTTCTCCTACTATGCGACTCCACAGTCGATTGTGGAGTCTCATCACCAAAATCAACGTGCCCGCATAGTGAACAACGCTGAACTCATATCTCTAGGGACCGCAACCTATGTGCCGAGAAGTCCTCTGTCACACTCTTCATTGGACAAAGAACGTAACGTTACTCCTAAACATAAACATAGCAAGGTTTCTTAGGTGTCCTGGGTGATCCATAAAGAGACAGTGACTGTCACATACAAAGTAATCGAACGGTCCATGCTAAAAAAAAAAGGCAGCCCTCACCTATCATTTGCTGATACCACGATACTACTGCATTCACGTTTTGTTCGCTAAGTGCTCCGACGATCTACACACAGGGTTAGGCAGACTGACTTGCGTTGTATTTCGCACGTTTCACGACGAAACTAGTTTACCATGGAAAACCAAAACCACCCTAGCACACCCGCTTCCAGAATAATACCGCTCCATAGAAGAAAAATACCCTGACTAGGGAAATTGCCCACACAACACCAAACATCATTTCAGCCCCCACAGAGAAACCGACCAACCTGCCCGCAATCACAGTTTGGTTTCTTCCTTCAGTCTAGAAACTAACACGTCATCCTTGGAATAATAACTGCGACAACAATCTAGGTTTGTTCGTGTACCCTCCCCTTCACAAATCTCGATTTTATTTCTGTGTCCGACATTGGTTTTATAGTCCCATGGTTGTCGGTCAAAACTGTGATATTTTCACGTGGTATTATCTTCCTCGCAGCAGACCTCTGCTTCTAAAATGTTATCCCGAGCGCATCAGAAAATATACCCGATCCTACAGCGATGTCCAATGTCGGCCCATCAGTACAAATTTATACGAAGACAACTCTCTTTCATTCTCTTTGCGGTTGGCCGGTTCTAGGAAAGCCAGAGAACGTTCATTGTTCATTAAATGCTAAATACATGATGCGTGTATCCTTCAAAATATTGGATTAGGTTCCACTGAAACATACAAAAAACCCCGAAGCTTCCTACCTTGCACTGACAGAGTTTAGAGTCCCAGTAAAGGGTTATCATGGATAATTTGCCTGATCTTATCCATCATAGAAAGTCATTTAAACCATAGTCTGTACGCTCAACCGTACATTCATGAAAAAAAATTGGAATAAAGCTCGGTGCAGCTTGGAGATTGCGCAAAACATTCCCGTACCTCTGTCACCTTCTAACAGAGAACATCGACAACAACTAACTAATAAGAATCATACACGTATGTATGTATGCTACTTAACATTTAACAACAAAACCACACGTGTAGTACTCCACTGGCAACTAAGGTTAAACACATTAAACCATGAAAATGCAACTTACTTCTTAAGATAGTCACACAATTCCCGAATAGCATCGGTTCTCTTTCCCTTCGCTTTTAAAATTGCGATCTTCCTCTTCCTGGGCGCTGCATTTGTTTCATCCTTCTTGATTATCGCATCAAGAACATCCAAAGCCTCATCGTAATGCTCCAATGCCTCCAATCGCATCGCCTTAAATTTCTGCACCCTTAAACTGCCGGGGAACTCGGCCGATAATTGTTTTGTACACTCGACAGCTATATCGAAACGTGCCACATCTAGAGCGGCAATGATGACCTGTTCTAAAATTAAATGCCTCTCGTTGCCGACTTTTCGAATCTTATCCTCTAGCACGGCGATCCATAGCTGTATGACATCGTCACTCCTGCGCTCATTATCCTCGCGCCACTTGCGGAACAGATCACGTACATCTGCAATGATTTTGTTTTATGAAAAATTTCTGTTTTGTGGGAAAGAAATGAAATTTTCTTTTCTAATTTTTTTTTTTTTTTCATCGAAAACATGGGGGTATTGGGAGGTTTCTTGTTGTTTATTTGTTAAACGACGACGTGTTACTTACCGGACCAACTCATTTCTTCGTAATTGTAAGACATTTTGGAAATTTGTTTGTGTGGAATACTTTAGAGGAAAATGCTCATTTAATTAATTAATTTATTTATTATTGGGGATTCAATTGATGAGGGTTTTTTCTTTCTTCTTTCAATAAATGCAAATGTCACTGCAGAGTGTTTCACGTAGGGGGAAAAAAAGAAAAAAATTGACGAGTCAGCTGTCAGAGAACTGCGAACAGGGATGTGCGGAAGTGAAGGCTTTTTTAGTAGGTTCAAGGGTTTAACTGATTATTTGTTGAGTTATACCATTCCAATTGATTGCTGAAGCTTATTTAAGGAACTGTTTCAAGCAAGCAGGTTGTACGTGGAAAGTTGGGTCTAAACTATTGAAAGTAGACTTTAGCGCCATCCAGGAAGAGTGCAATGGACATGCTACAGGGCGTCTAAGAGTACGATGTCAACTGCTTCGACTAGATATAACAGAATCAGTTTCTTATTGGAGACACGCTTAGTCAATTAATGAGGTCATGAACAAAACGTACCACCAATATCCAAGCTAAAATGAGAAATCGTCTTTGATAGTACAGTCGTTCTGCTAGACACCAAGATACGAATTCATACCGACTTTGGGATAAGATTAGAAGGTCTCTTAATCATTGAAACGTCAACCAGATCAAAGGTACAAGAGTAGACTCGAAACTTCCAGCAACTAACAAGGAAATCTAGTAATAGGATCACGGCCCTTGCGGACGATGACTGCATGTACAACAACGACAACGAAATTTAGGCACCAACTACAGCAACATGTGTACAATCATGAGTATATGTAAGAATCAATTTCGTCCACCCAATCTGGATGAGATTAAGATAGGAATATCTATGCTAATGTTCAACCAAGCTGGTGATCAGTATTATTTCCCGAATTTCATGGAAGGGGACCCCCTAAACTACATCAGACTTGGAGGAATAAGCATCATCGACATCGGGAAAAATGCGAAAAAACTAAACCAAAACCCTGGGTGGTCTGGATGGTCTCTCCAACGTTTGTGAAATAGAAGCTCGAGAGACGAGGAAGAGAAAGAAATCATATTTTACCAAGGATGAAGCTTTGGGTGACATTTGAGTGTCTGCCGACTGGCGAATCTTTGGCTTAGGCTACGCATTGAGCGAAGAATGATTGCTATCTGCGCTAGTCTTGTTAATATCCATCCTTCTGTTATATTATTAAGAAAATGGCGATTTGCTGTACATCCTAAAATCGAGAAATGTCAGATTTTCAAATTTTTGAAACTTCTGTCGAACATCTTTCTTTTTATATGATTCAATGTTTAGGACAACTGCCAAGTTACGTATTTCCCAGCTTGCTGGCCTGCAGGCTTGGAAAGTTTCATACCAGTTGACGGGTACTTAGCAAAAGTTGGTATATGTTCGAAAAATGTGTCAGTTTCAGTATCTTTAACCGAAAATCAAGTCAAAAATGTATATTACAAGAAATTTCAAATTTTACAATATATTTTGTAGTCGACTGTAGTTGTCAAATTGACTTCTGGTCCAAGCATTGCCAACTTCACTCATACAATATTCCCGCCAAACACAACTCAAATTTTGCATTTCGTGTTTCCATTTGGATTCCTAGTGCATTTTGAAATAAATGATATTTTGTGTTGTTTGTCGCTAGCGAATCTTTTCCTTCGTATTTATTAAACCATTTTAAACAATATGGGTGATGCAGAACAATATATCCGCGATATCCAACGCGAATACTTGGATTTCCTTGATGACGAGGTTAGTATACTCCAGCACCGGGCGAAACGTTACAAGAGCACTCCTTTCCTTGCAGGAAGACCAAGCTATCTATGCAGGGTATGTCAAGGACATGATAAGCGAAAAGAGTAAGCGTCTGATAGTGAATGTCAACGACTTGAAGCGAAAAAACCCGCAACGTGCTTTGGGACTACTTAGCAACGCCTCTGATGAGCAATTGGCATTTGGTCGGGCGTTGAAGGAATATGTTGCATCTGTCGACTCGAGTTATGCGAAAACGCATGAGGATTTCTTCATTGGCTTGGAGGGTTGCTTTGGCAATCGCCATGTGACGCCGAGGTCGTTGACTTCAACGTGAGTTTGTGGTTTACAGACTTTTTCGAGGCAAACTGTTCATCCATTTGTGTTATAGGTATCTGGGCAACCTGGTTTGTGTGGAGGGTATTGTCACAAAGGTGTCGCTCATTCGGCCGAAGGTAGTGCGAAGCGTCCATTATTGTCCGGCGACTAAGAAGGTCATGGAGAGGAAATACACGGATTTGACCTCGTTCGAGGCGGTTCCCTCCAGCGCGGTGTACCCGACTAAGGACGACGATGGCAATCTTTTAGAGACCGAGTACGGCTTGTCTATCTACAAAGACCATCAAAGTCTAACGATTCAGGAAATGCCCGAGAAAGCGCCTGCTGGTCAGCTGCCGCGTTCTGTGGATATAATCTGCGACGATGATCTGGTGGACAAGTGCAAGCCTGGCGATCGAGTGCAAATCGTCGGAAACTATAGATGCTTGCCAGGCAAACAAGGTGGCTACACATCGGGAACATTCAAAACTGTTCTACTGGCCAATAACATCTCCCAGCTGAGCAAGAACAGCAACTTGGACATCTCGCGAGAAGATGTCATGTTGTGCAAGAAACTCGCGAAAAGTCACGATATCTTCGAATTGTTGTCGAAGAGCTTGGCGCCTTCCATTCACGGTCATGAGTATGTAAAGAAGGCGATTCTGTGTCTTCTGCTGGGCGGCGTTGAGAAGAATCTTCCGAACGGCACCCGGCTTAGGGGTGACATAAATGTTCTCCTGATCGGCGATCCCAGTGTGGCCAAGTCGCAGCTGCTGCGGTACGTGCTGAATACAGCGCCACGAGCAATTCCCACAACTGGACGTGGTTCTACTGGTGTCGGTTTGACGGCGGCGGTGACTACAGATCAAGAAACGGGGGAACGACGCTTGGAAGCCGGTGCTATGGTGTTGGCCGACCGCGGAGTCGTTTGCATTGACGAATTTGACAAAATGAGTGACATGGATCGCACGGCTATTCATGAAGTTATGGAACAGGGACGCGTGACTATTTCTAAAGCTGGCATTCATGCGTCGCTTAATGCTAGGTGTTCGGTGTTGGCTGCTGCGAATCCTGTCTATGGAAGGGTGAGCAAAGGTTTTTGATGAATCGCAGGGTTTGCATTAAGGTTTCTCCTTGCAGTATGACCAGTACAAGACTCCAATGGAAAATATTGGTTTGCAGGACTCGCTGTTGTCTCGTTTTGACTTGCTCTTCGTTATGCTGGACGTTATCAACAACGACACGGATAACATGATTGCGGATCATGTGGTGCGCATGCATCGTTATAGGTGAGAGATTTTGTTTGCATTCATTCCTTGGGGAAGGCTTCTTCATCTAGCTGTACGTGGTATCAGAGGTATCGGCGTCTGTTGATGATATGCACTTGATCTTGTTTGCATACACTTCAGGATAAGCTCGTCTTCCTGGAAACGCTGATGCTGTCTTTACAACTCAGTGGGTAGATGGATTTGTGAAATATTGGGCCTCCCATGTACAACAGAATAGCAGCTCCATGCCTTAGTAGCTATCAGCTTAATGTTTAATTTTTGTTTTTTTTTTTTTCAGGAACCCCAAAGAAAGCGATGGAGAAGTTCTATCCATGGGCAGCAGTTATGCCGATTCCCTTTCATTTGGCGGCGATCAGGAAGAAGTAAGCACCCTAACCAGATGCCTAATTCCAATCCCCAGTACATCTTTCCCTTTTGTAGAAAAAAGCGACAGAACTCTATGAGAAATACGACGCTCTCCTGCATGGGAAATCCCGCAAGCGTCACGATAAAATTCTCTCCGTTGACTTCATGCGGAAATATATTCACATAGCCAAGTGTTTGAAGCCAAAACTGTCGGAACCAGCATGTGAAGCCATTGCCAATGAGTACTCCCGGCTGCGATCACAAGACAACATTGAGTCAGATATAGCTAGAACCCAACCGGTTACGGCACGTTCTCTGGAAACCCTTATTCGTCTTTCGACCGCGCACGCCCGTGCACGTTTGTCCAACACAGTTACCGTAGACGATGCCCAAGCAGCAATTGAACTTGTGCAATTCGCCTACTTCAAGAAAGTTCTTGAAAAAGAGAAGAAAAAACGTCGTCGCGATGCCGATGATTCAATGGACGAAGACGAAACCGAAGTTGGTACTCACGAATCACCATCTCGCCGCCCGAAGCGTACCAGAACCGAAACTCAACCGAGTACTATGGACGAAAGTGACGAGGATATCGTCCATCCTCCACCAGATGCTGGCGACTTAACTCGTCGTGACACAAGGCGATCTCTCACGTCTACCTCTCGAACACCAGCAACACCGTCAACGAATGGCAACTCAGAATCGACAGTAGCCTCGACGCCTGCTTACATTGCAGAGGACCGCTTGGGTGTCTTCAAAAATAGTCTTCAGAAATTGTTCCGTGAGGCGCGAGAACAGAGTCTATCGTTGAGCAGAATAACGACGGCGGTTAATCAGAATAATGACAACGAATTCACGCCTGGTGAGATAGAAGCTGCGCTCAGTAAGATGACTGAGGACAATCAGATCATGGTAGCAGATGAAATTGTTTTTCTTATTTAATGAGTGGAGGCGTTCTCCTGGTTTAATGTTATCATTAAGTTTATATTTTCTTATTTTTTAACCTTTGTTCTGATTCGTAAATAAAGAGTACAATACAAAGTAATGCGAGTTTTGTTTGGTTACTACTTGAGACTGTGGCAATGATGTGGTGAATAGAGTGTTTGGCTGTGACTTGAACTGTGCAGGTTCGAGCCTGGGCGAGGCACAGCAAACAGAGTCGCCACACCATGTGAGAGGAACGAATAAAATCATTTTTCTCGAATCATAGGCGCCGTGGCTCCCAGTCGGGGAAACACCTAAACAGTTTTTCACGGCCCCACCTCTCGCGAGCGTCTGACAAACATCCGAGAGTACAGTTATCTTGAGAAAGCTACTCAAATAACAAACTGCCCTTCGGATACGGCATTACACAGTAGACCTCTTAATTTTCGCTCTCCAATCAATATTTCTTCTTAGGAAACTTGACGGTGATCCCTCTTTTGTACTCGTTATGTGGACTCTTACCCTCCTAGGCTCTGATTAAATGGAAGAAATAGCTCATCTGGTTTAAACTAATCCTGATCCGATATAAACGCTAAGGTTTTTCTTTCGACCGCTTTATAGAACAGATTTGCTGCAGCTTCTTATGTAGTTGAGCTTGTAGTGTCGTACTTTTCTCATTTTTTAAACGATATAGGAAGTTTGGCTCGCTTCTTGCTCCTGGATCCGTTGTCAAGTATCTTAGGAAAACCACGCAGTATTAGTAATTTTCCGACCAGTCGCAATGCAAGTCACCGAAATTGCCATCTAGACCTGACTTCACCTGTTCGAACTTTCCCTATCTTTTGATTTCCTTTACCTGCGATACTGCGTGTGTTCTCTTCTTCTTATGAAGGACACCCTTGTCTTTGCTTTTCTGGCTCGAAGAATCTAGTTTCCGTCTCAGCAGTTAAAGGTGTGTAGCTTCTGTAATCTTGTTACTTTACCTGCTTCTTCTCATAATAGTGTCAGCTTCGTCTTTGCGATCTTGGTTCCACAGATCGTTGATGTTTTTGGCTGGTGAATGAATATACAGCTGAGAGTGTTTCACTAAGTTGCACTCGGTAGCTCCTAGCAACGTTAGGCGTTTTATACTTCCAACGTTTACTTGGCCCCTAAGCTGGTTCTTCACATTGGACTATCAAGCTCTGAATCCATATTAGCTAGTTCGTAGAGTTGGTCGAAAAATGTTTTCCCGAAGGTTTGGCGTCTGATTCTGGTGAGACTGAGATATTCGCAGAGGAAGAGTGTCGTTTCTTCCTCTGCATAGGTCTGAGCCGTTGAAATCCATTCTGCTGAGGTGGGCTGCCATTCAGTTGTGGCCTGTGAGAAGGGTTAGCTGGGTTCTATTGAAAGACAGAAGGTCTGTGGTCCTTTTTTCGTTGTATGGGGTCCAAAGTAATCTCGAATTACGGCAGGAGGAGGGTGCCCTTCACCTAGTTGACGAAAGTCCGTAGAGATCCTGGAGGAAAGGAGGCCAATGGGCTGATTCTGAGGCCGTTCTCGCTAGCTCATCGGCCTTCTCGTTACCTTGGAAGCCCATATGTCCCGGGATCCAGCATAGGGTAAAGTTAAGCGAAGAGCTTAGGGATTTGAGCTCTTCTTTACATTGTTTGACAAGTTTTGAATTGGTTGTGATGGAACTGGTGGTCTGTTAGTCAGAAGTCGTTGTCAGTTCTCTTATAGGTAAGTTGCGATGAAATTCCTAACGCGCGTTCCTCGTCTGACGTTGTTCGTCATTATCTTTCCTTTTTGTACGGAAACGAGGTCCAGAATTTGGAAAACCTTAGTTTATTTGCTGTGGCTATTCTATCGCGTTTCCAGGAGAGCACTGATCCTACTTTACATCGTTTTATTGGGGAAACCCATGAGTGGATTCTATTGCTCTCTGTAATTCCAATTAGAGTTGGTATTCTGAGTTCTGTATTCAATTTAGAAAACTTACATCCGCCGTCCAGGAAATAGAAGACCTTAATCCGGTTGTAACCCTCCACATGTGCCACTGTTTTCGGTTACCCATAAAACGTTGGCTCCGAAATGAACTGGCAGCACTACAGCAAACTGGTTAAGGTATTCGCTAGTTGGACCATTCTCTCTTTATAGCTCCGCCCAAGAAAACGATTCCGAAGAGCATCTCCCATAACAAATCGAACTAACAAAAGAGAAAACCACTTTTTAGTTAGTACCAGGGAAGAGAACATTTTCCGCTGTTCTTCTAATCGCGCGGTGGACATTCTGTCAAATTAATTTTAGTTGTCGCCTCCAACAGCCCTGCCGGTAAACTGTGATGTGGTTGCTTAGTTAGTTATCTGCCGAAAAAAAAACGTATTTGTTTACTAATTCTGTGATAAACAAAGTGATTAGTGAACAAATTCCATTGCGATGCATCGTTTGCCATTGAAATTGAATGAGGCGTCCTACACCTGGGATCGTGGTTTACCGGACTTTCTGCTGTTCGAAAGGGCCCTCAATACGGAGAATGTTAAGTGAGTTAAATTACTGTTTTGTATGTGTACTGTGGGCCAAGAACTGTTTCCAATTGCAAAGCCTGTCCGAACCTCCCCCTCGACGTCCGTCTGCTGCGGGTATTTGGTGGCAATCGGGTGAATCGTTAGCGCGATACTTGTTGCACAAATTCTCGCAATTGCAGTCTATCAAGTTAAGTGAAAAACCTGTGCGTTTGTGGAAATACCGATACGGATGTGGGTGACGTTCTTTATTTTTTTAAGTACTTCCGCAGCACATCCCTTTCACACAGGACTTTACGATTGGGCCTGTGCAGTGTACAGTGTTTCGCAAACGCACACCCTCGGGTGGTGTTAAATGGAATTGTATGCCTGTGGGCTCGGGTATCAGATCAAGGGACATCGATAGGATTTGTTCCAAATGTGGACAGAACCGTTCTGTTGAAACCTAGCTGTGATAACTGCGGTACTTAACAAACGCTAGGAACACACGTGTTTGCTTTGCAGGAGTGCGAAATGTCAATCTGCTATCCGTTAGTCGAGGTCGGATTCTAATTTGTTCCTTCTGCGAGGATTAGCGGCAGAAGCAGGTGGTTGAGTTGGGGATTTTGTTTCTCTGTTTTTCCGAAAGTCGTCTTGTGGTGTGCTGTGTTTGTTTACACAATCGGTACGGTTTTTTGCGAGTAATTTGGGGGCATTTTTACTTTCGCTACTTCAACAGCCAACAACTTGGGTTTTTAATTCACAAAATCGCTATTTGTGACAGCTGGCCGAGGGTGAATCTGCACATGAAGAGAAGGAGTTAGATTAGAGAGGAACAGTTAAGTCTCTTCGATGGATACAGAGCTACTGAAACTGTACTTTGTTCAGGGCTATCTTAACTCTCTTTTTGCATGGATTTCCACCGTTATTTTGTGTATTCAAATGTGGGGAAATCAGTAAAAACATTTCGATTTAATTTACCTAGAGATGGTTACTTGTCACGTCACTGACATCTAAGTCAACTTTTATATGAAAATCTGGTCAAAAGCTTGACAAGTGCTTTGTGAACAACCTAGATGATGGTTACTTGTCACGTAACTGACATCTATGTCAACTTTTATGTGAAAATCTGGTCAAAAGCTTGACAAGTGCTTTGCGAACAACAAAAAGAGTACTCTGCTCTGAGATTACTGTCGCATAAAATGTTGTTTTTGGAATAAAATTTCTGCTGCAGATATGTGGAGAATGTTGCTAAAGGTCTTTCTTGACCAAGCTTACTTAACAGACTCCCGACCCGTGAGGAGTCCCTGCCTGAGACACGGTAGCCTTCCGTTCCCTTCGATCCAGGGCACGCTGCTTCCTGTTGTCTAGAACAAGCGCTCTGGCATCCTCCATAGTTTGGTTATTAAAACGAAGGTTCGGTCTTCCTTGTCGTCTCGAACCTTAGGGCTGTGATGCGAAGATCCTCTTTGCAGGAGCACTTGTCCATACGCTCGATGTGGCCGAGCCAGTGTATTTTGGCTTTTTGGACTACATGCACATCTTGGTACAGCTCATAGAGTTCGCGGTTATATCCATTCACCCTCCTTGCATGCGGGACCGGAAATTCGACGAATTTTTCTTTCGAAACTGCCCAAAATGTGCTCTGCTTTCCTGCTTTTCGTCCAGCACTCGGCCAGGCTATGTCACAAATAAATATTTTCAAGTTGTACAGACAGTTCAAAGGAGGCAGACAAAGCGTTGAAGACAAAGATCGCCCTGGTCGTCAATTAGCGACCTCGCTGACACTATTAACAATTCATTCGGATCCGCCCAGAGCATTGTGAAAGATGTTTTGTGCCTGAAAAAATTCCAAATCTCATTTGGTTCCAACAACACCTTCAAGACCATTTCGTCCAAAATTCAACTCATATCACAACCACTGTAGTCGCCGCATTTAGTATCGTGTGACCTCAGGCTATTCCCTAAGATCAAGAATACCGTTTCGACAAGATCGGGGAGATTAATTCGGAATTCCTGCGCTTTTTGAATTCCATTCCAGAAATCGACTTTAACAATTGTTTGGAGGATTGGAAAACCGTTGACATCAGGGTATTGTATCGGCAGGGGAGTACTTTGAAGGCCCTATCTTATTGATAAATTTATTTATATAAAAAGAAGGCTTAGGGATAGATTAAGTGCGAACAATGGCCACAAAGAAAACAAGGTTTCTTCAAACTTCCGATTCAAACTTTTCGGATTCAACAACTGATATATATACTGCTGCCCTCAAATCTGCCCCTGATAGCCTTGATCACAGGTGATGAGCTGCTGATTGCTTCCACCACTCACAATAACACTGCAAGGGCATTTAGTCTGTTCAAACCTGTAGCTTCTCAGGTGCAAATAGACGTTTACTATCGGATTCTCTTGTCCCGACTGTCCAAGAAATAACTTTTAAAAACGATGCTTGGCTCCCTGTTACTGGATTTGTTGTAGGTCCAATTTTCAAGCATAGTACTGGCAATTAACAGTGCAGACATTCAAAAATTGTTTTGTCACTGAGTCCATGCTCTTACTCTACATGGTGAACACAATGGATCCGTTGAGATCCGAGTGAGACTGGACTCTGGCAGTTGCAAGACTACACAAGATTATTATCGTGACGTAGAGCCCGAGGATGATCAGAAAAAAGTGAAGCAAACATTATATCATCATGTTTGGTGTTTGTATTGGACATTCAGGATCTTAAATGTGTAAGTATCTGGTATAAATCACTATACATACGGATAAGGCATAAAACTTCACCTCTTTACGAAAGAAATAGTGCACAAGGCACGAATTGGGCGGTTCTGCATTTTTGTTTTTGTTCTCCTAGACCTTAGAGTCTAAAAAGGGTTTTACATTTTCTCACCCCTCTTGGATTTGCCTCTATTTCAGGGATATGGTCAACTACCTTGAGCAAATTGACATTGAATTGGAAGCATATAATGGTTTTCGCAAGATCGCTGCCATAAACGATTACAATGATGCTCTCAACATGCTACTCAGACAGGATGAAACCTCAGTACGTACACGATAACATTGTAAAAGTTCATATCATGAATAACTTAAGTTTCTCTCTCCTAGGCTTTGATGGTTTTTGACAAAATAATTCTGCATGCGCCAAGGGATGGACTGGCGTTACCCCTTTCACTAAGAGTCCGGGGAAACATTTACTACAAGCACAACCGGTTCGATGTACGTTTAACTAAAGCAGTTAGCAGCTCTTCAAATCTAATTAATTTTATATTTCACAGGGCGCTGCAAACGATTTTGAATTTTTACTATATCTAACGGACAATACGGCAGACAATATTTTAGAAATTTTTGGAAAACTAGTTGTTTGTTTCTATATGTTAGGAAAATATGACAAAGCGAAAGAAGCTTATGAAATGTACAATAGACACTTACCAAAGCCAAGTAGAAGAAAATCGAAGGGTAAGATGGTTAATCAGATTACTTACAACGTTTTGCTAATGCTCTTTACTTGAACAGGTGGTAGAATTAGTTCACAAGACGCAGACATTGGTAAGTGTATAACTTTTGAAACAAAAGAATCAGTTTTTTAATCGGGAATTCCTTTTTTTTAGAAATGCTGACTTCCACGGTACAAAAACTATTCATCGAAATAGAACATCAGCACGCTACACCGGAGCCGATCAAAAGAGAGGCACAACAAGGCAGTCTCTTTTGGAGTCTGCTTTGTACAGAGTTAGTAATGGATCACAACTAACATGACTGTTGAACTGATAAATGTTTTTTCTTTTAGCAACAACACTGGAGATCGACAGAATCGTCTTTATTCCAAAACTAATCTTCCATCTAACGCGGTTGTATTATCGGAGAAACCAATTGTTAGAACAATATGTATGCCCTGGGTTCAATGCGACTATTGTCTGGAGTTATCGGAGCATATGTACTCTTGTTTCGATTGTCGTTTGAAGACCTATTGCTGTATGAATTGCCTTAAAAGCGATACCATGCATCCAGAGGAATGTAAAGGAACTAAATACCTGACTGTTCTCATGTTGAATTCTCAACAATTGTACAGAGCGTTCATTCAAGCTATATACCATATAAAACGCCACATAATAGGTCATAAGGGTTTAACGTAAGTTTATTTGTTAGTGCGTGTCTTTACAGTGAATGGCATGGGCTATGGTTTTCTTTGTAGACGACTGAAAAAGGCCGGAGATATTCTGACTGCCATACGCACCTACGCTAAAGACTTCAGCATTCCAATGCTTAAATTAATAGGAGAAGAATGTGATTACAGAGAAATGTCTGACATGCAATTCTCTACTGTGATAGCGGTAAGAAATATGAACAATTATAGTTTGGTACTTTTTGAATGAACATTCTTTTTCTCCAGACGACGGTAAGACTGTCGGTATTCATCGCGGAAAAAACGAATCTCATAGAAGAGCTTAGACCTGCCATTAACATAACGCATAAACAAGAATTGGTAAGTAAAACTTTGCTCTGTATTAAGGCATCTATCACTGGAGGAGATCACTGTTGCCGACCAACCGATTTTGAAAAAGAAAAGCTTATTGCGTTCGGATCCCTTAGGGGGAATCTCAGCTAGGTTTTTCCCTGTTTTTCGAACGACTATTGTCTTGTACAGTATTTGACTCGATGAGAATCTTGAGAGGAATTCCTTACAGTTCGTAACGGTTATAACTCGAGATGCTTCTATTATAAGACGGTTCAAGAATTCTTTGCCAGCATTACCTTGGTGTAAGTTCCTTTAAAGTGTTGAGAAACTTCCATAAATTGTATACCAATGAGCACACTAGTAAGCAGAATTTTTATCCTCTAAAGACCGCCTCTCTTCTTCAATTTTCATTGAGTTGTGTAAGTCTTGGGTTTCGTCGTGTTCGGTCCTTTCACAACGATCACATCATGGATATAAGTTCTATACGGGGTAGAAACCCGTTCCAACCTCTCAGCGGATAGGAACTTTTAGAAGAGAAGGTTATATATTGATTAAAATTAGTTGCGCTTACGAACCTTAAACTATGAACCCAAAATCATTACCTGCTTTTCATTGGTTTCACTGTCATTGGTACAGAATGGAGTGCCATCATAGATACTTCTTTATTTGTACGTTTCCACGCTATGATCAAGAACTCCCTATTTATTACCCAATAGATTTTAACCAAGGTTTGACTACTCGGAACTACATTGTGCCAAGGAAAGCGATCCTCTATTTTAAAAAATAATCTTTCATCAAATAGGCAGGTATGCTCATCTTCCTAAGGAACTCTAAAACGTGTCCAGTCGCGTAGTTAAACATATTTTGAACCTCTAACATTCATCTTTTGCTGTCGCTACTTTCTTGATATATGGACTCACACGTTCTAATAGCATCCACTAATGATTGAGCATTTCGAACTGATGTTTTTCTGGATCCTCATCACGTACAACGATAATCGTCTGACGATGTCGTATTGAGACAGCTTTTCTTCCCGTAACATTAAAAATCATAATTGTTTCATTTTAACGAATCAACTTTTGGTTCAAGTTACCCCAAAAAATGGCAAACACTCTCGATAGAACAAACTACAGAGGACAGGGCCCTGGTTCTCCTGTTTCTTTTACAGTAGTCTTAATCTACTTATTGCGTATAATGCGCTATAATACAGTCCATCTTGGGTTATCGAGCCTTTGTTTAGTTGCACTAAACACATGTACTGATGCCAAATATTTTCAAACTTAATCCACATTATCTGGAATAGATGGTTTTCATTTTCTGTTAGCCCACAGTACTCAAACTGAAAGCTGTTTAGAATCCGTTTAGGGCTACTAAAGATTAATGCATCCTACTCCATTTGGCTTCCAGCAAATAAATTAGCTCATCTGCTCCAGAACTTCACTTGGACTTGACTTTTGTACTGCTAAATTGAATTTTTGGTTCTTCCTCCTCCAGATCATAGTCGGCTCCTTACTGATGCAACTACAATACCACCTGCAGAAAGGAACATATTTATTAAGCTTCGATGTACCATTTAGAAAACCAAAGATCCTTGAAAATACACTAAAAATCGAAGAAAGAATGAAAGATCTCGGCATACGGATATTTCCAAAAAAAGGCGCTCAAAACGCTGGTGAATTTTTCTACCTCAATCAAGAAATATTATCGCTTAAGGTTAGCACGTACATGACTGTAGAAATTGAGACGACAACAAAAACACCACTTCCCGATGAAATAGAAGAACCACCGGTGTCATTATCTGAAGATCTTGTTATACCAGTATTAGAGTACAGCGATTATGTTGCCAAGCTTGTGCTGCAAGATGAGTTTATTGACGATGCCGATGGCAATGGAAGTACGCTTAGTCAACATATTGCTCGAATGGATTTTACGCGACGAGAAGTGTTTCTCGAATCCTATTTCAGAGAGTACAATCGGAATTTTTTCAATTTCTTTTTAAAAAAGAGAACCGTTCAGGATGAGAAACCACCAAAACAAATTATAATGCTCTTGGGCCGTGAACTACAAAAGTTTCGCCATTCGTGTGATCCCAATGTGGAAGTTATGTAAGTCTGAATCACGTTTGTGCGCTTTGCTTCTAATTGTATGTTTGTTTGTTGAATTTAGCTTCTTGACGAATGGGTTAATCATTGGAAAAACACTTAAACCACTCATGAAGGGAGAGGAATGCTTTATTTCGTATAGAAGTCGTTACTTTAATCACAATCACGAGACCAGGAAAGACATTTTGAAGCGTTACAATGTTCAATGTGATTGCCAATATTGTCGAATGCCTGAAAGGACTGAACCATTTGTAAGTTACAGAGTTGTGTAATGTTTTTGAAGAGGTTTTTCAGTTTCTTGTTGTAGGCTATTCACTCCAATATTTATTGTGTTCCATCTTGTAAAACTGAATTCGGTTTCGTTGATGATGTGTGTCCGAAATGTGGGCGAGATTATACTACGCTATTACAAGAATACGCCAAAAGGATTGCAGAATTAGAGTCAGCGTGCTCTGCAGATGATGGTAAGTACTTTCATATATGTTGACTTTTTCAATGTGTCCTATAGTGTTATGGGTCAAGGGTGAATTGTTTGGCTTAGCAGATCCTTTAAAAATTGAGAACTTGTTCTTATGATTAGACCCGTAGGGTAGTCATTGCTTTACTAGACCCTGAGGCTCCAAGTATAATATTTGTGGGACATTTTTTCGTAAACCAGAGGATAAAATGTGATGTCAAGGTGATAGTTCTGGTTCTACAGATGAATTTACCACATCACATCATTTATTCTCGGTCGTCCAGTTTCTGAACTTGAATACAAATCATTGGTTGGTTAGGTTGGTTAAGACCGGCCCTCGATAGGGGTGTGTAAGGTGGGTGGATCACCCGCCTACTCTTGGAATCATCCCCTCCTTTTATCTAGTGCATCCTTTCTAATATTGCCAAGTGCTGGGGATGTACATAAGAGGTGACTGTTGGTTTCCTCTTCCTCTTCGTCCCTACAACTTCTGCAGAAGTTCTACAAGTCATTACCATTATACAGTGTTTCTCCTCGGCGAAGCTGTTCGCCAAGATCTCTCCTTTCGTAAATAATATTGAACGAAGCAAATGCCTTTCAAATTGCTCTGATCTCGAACCGTCCGGAATCAGTTTAAGAAGAAGAATGTGGATGAGTCCAATAAGTGCGACGAAGTAGCTCATCATCAAAACGGTGTGCACTACAAATTCGAGTGCAAGTATGTATGGTGTGTTGGTGGGCAGCTTTTAGAATACCGAAGAACGAAGAATATATGTGCGCATGGTCTGCCAACTGGGTTACAAACTGGATCTACTAACAGAAACTTCGTGGTCATACAACGTCCACTTACAAATGCAATAGTGGTTTCCAGGGTTTAAGTTTCATAAGAGTGATTCTTTAAATAAAAGCTGTACCAGCGCACTACCTGAATGTGTATAGCTTATGGTAAAGTGAGTCGCAAGCAGATTGAGCTTGCCTTCATTTCTCATTCCGCAAGTGTAATCGCAAATGATGTGCTTTATCTGCCCTTCAATGCATCGTTTTTTCTTTAAAAGGAAAATCGCCCACCGTGTCGATTGGAATTGGATTTCATTAAATTACTTTCTCATTACAGATGAACGTGAGATACACAAACATTGGATCGTTTTGGATAGGGTTTCAGAACTATTATTCCCGCCATACCACGAGTATCGCGTCATGCAGAGACTGAAATACGCTAAATTTATTGCTATGAATAGTAAGACTGTTTTTTTCCTTCACATTATGACGACTTTTATTTGATTTTTGAGTTTCCCGAGCCTTGTTTTCCCCCTAAGCCACGTATATCAACTAACAAAGCACTATTTTCTTCCAGATTTTGTTGGACAAGCATTTGATTTAACGCGAAAGATATATTTGGACATAAAAAAGTATTATCCCGAAGAGAGTATACTCTTCACGTATTACCCAACAGTATTGGAAATTTTAACGCTGCTACAATATTACAATATCGACCAAGGGTAACCAATCACATCTATCTGATTCCGACAATTCAATCACAGATTATTTCTCTTATTTTTTTCAGACTGAATACCGCTCCACTGTCCAAGCTTAAAGAAATGAACAGACTAGGTTTGGCTCTAATTCATGCCCAGTTGACGCATGTTAAGATTTACGAAAAGTTCGATCAGAATTGTGGGACAATTTTAGCCGACTACCGTTTATTCTGCGGTTGGAAGGAGAGAATGCTTTTAATGGATATCGATATACCGGCGTTGGAAATGTTTGTGCGAGATGAAACGAGAACGCCGGGGCTACAGAGTCGAGCGGCATAAGTTAGTAGTTAACCAGTTTTTAGACCAAAATGTGAAGTTTAGTTATCTCTTTTTATTTTTATTTTATTTAAATTATTTATTTTTGTACTAACTGCCAGTTCCTTTTGTGCCTTTTACGAGTTTTGTTTTTTTTTTTTAAATAATTCAAGAAAGGATGTAAATTCAAGGAATGTATTTAAAATGCAAATAGCTTTATGTGTTAGTTAAGATAAATAAAGGTACATACATATTTTTAAGCATTAAATGATGCGCTACAAAAATTTAAAGGGAAGTTTTTGTTTCTGTAAGAATACAAGTTATTTTCGATGCGATTGCAAAGGTTCAAGTGTGTCCAAAGCAGGAGAGGGATCTGCTGATCGGTGTTGAAATATTTTGCAGGTTTGTTGAGAAGAGGTATGTATATAAGTACTGGCGAATGACGACTCTCATAAAGGAAATACTTACGTAGATGGTGGTTCAATCAAAGCGTCGTTCAATAAACTTCTCCAGTCAGTCCGATAGTTACCTACGTACCTCTACTTTTTGGTTAATCTCTCTTTACACATTAGGAAGCCTTCATCCAATAAAACTGAAAGCTGTAGGTTATTTAACGCATGCAATTGTCGGTCAGGAAATGAATAGAATCACTTCTTGTTCCAGAAACCCATGAGCGTAATGGCTCTAGTGACGAAAAAGAAATTTCACTTTTCCACCTGAGCAACACAATCCAGGAGGATACACGATTGATATTTCTCCAATCGTTACACACCAATCTGTCCACACTGTAATCGATTTTTTCCGAATAGTAATGGAGTCCCGCTCGTTCCAGATTTATGGGAGCACTACGTCCGCGCAATCGGTCATGTTCATTGTGTTGTGCTCGCTGGCGTTGTGCTTGGTGTGCACGAACTTGTTGCATTTTGAATCTATTCACTTCAATCGTTTTCGAATGTATTTTGAACGTTCGCGGCTCGCAATAGAAGTAGATCGCCGCGCATTTGACTGACTGGGCATTCCCATACAAAAAACAAATTTCGAATTTTAATTGGAACATCGCTGAACGTCCTGAACAGCTGGGTTACACCTTGCGTTCGTGGTATTAATGTGCAAAAAACAGTACTAGTTTTGCTTACAAATAAGAGGAATATACCCGATTTCCTATCACTAAGTCTGAATGGAGGCCACTCCAATACTGGATCGCAAGTTGAACTAAAAGGACAATATGCTAGAATGTCCAAGTTTCCCCACCGAAGAAAGGTGGACAAATGGTAATGGCATCAATTCAATCTTAACGAACGAAGACAATAACTCAGGAATATTTTTAGAAGAACTACCAATACCCGGTCCATAAAACCTCTCACCCACCATTAGCCTTCGAAATCTCCTCGGACTTCCTTCTTTTTACGGTATCTCTCCTCTTAGGAGGCTGTTTATCATCCTTTTGGTCTCCTAGCGTGATCTTGCGATCCTGATTTTTTGGGTTGCTGATAGACCGAGCCAGACTTGTAAATTCTTCATCCATGATGTCCTCTGTCCGTCTTCTGTTCCTCTTCCTTAGACTTTTCCTTGAAGAATTACCAGTAGCCATTTTTTATCACATGTCCCAGATATTTGACTTCCACAACATGGCCAATGTGCAGTGAACTCTCCTCGTGATTCGAGGCTACTTTGGGCCCAATACAGCAATAAAAGGAACAGAGAACTGCTATCACTCAATGGACCACAGCCTACTTTCCTCAACCCAATGGCTACCCACCTCAAACGAATGGGAATCAGTAGCGGAATCCTTCATAATCTGATAGAAAACATGAATCGTCTATTCCGAGAGGACAAAGACCGATTGCTTCACTAACTCACTGCTCTAAGTAGAGCAAAACGCACCTCCCCGACTAGAAACAATAGGCAAAGTGTTATTGTTTTTCATAAAGATAGTTTATTTATATTGGAGTTGCTTTGAGTATCACATAAAACCAAATATAGATCAACCATTGTGTAAAGTATATATTTATAAATATGAATTTGATTAAATTTAAATGATGGTAAGGCTTACAAGCTTATTGAACTTATGCAAGTCCGCTATAAATCAACAAAAACTATAAAAAAGAAAAGATATTTACAATACAACTAGTATGTCGCTGGTGAAAATGTCCACTACGTATAGTCTCCGATCTGTGCAATCAACCTAGTTCGGTTTTTTTTTGGTTAAACAATACACAAATGTAGTTAAAATTTATCTTAATATGTATAAGGTTTAGTTTAAGAATGAAAATGCTATTCGTAAAAGTAGATTTATGTCTCTTAAGGTAACCAAATCACTTTGGTACTTTACTTTGCAGCTTCAATGGGTGGAGTTGATCTTCCATCTCTTTGATTATTCACATTCAATGCGTCTTCATTTACGAGACGTTGCCGTTCCAAGTACATGGAGACTTTGATGTTCCGAACTTGGTGGTTGTTAATGAGTTTCAAGAGAGCAATCACAGCGACTCCAACTGAAATAGCAAAGCTTCCCCATGCACCAAACTGAAAGAGAACACAAAGAATATTTTTTAAATAATAGAAAGCGTTTGAATGATTCTATTGATTTTTACATGATACTAAATGTATGACGTGATGCGAACCAGTTATGGGAATCAGTTGACTGTAAAGTTATTAATTTTTTTTTCAAAAAAAGGCTAATGAAGGATCATCAGCTGAGCTAGCACAAAAGAGTGTTTTTTAAGGTTTAAAACCCATTACGTCTACTTTCCTTTAAATACGATATCTAGAGCCTTGATTAAATCTGGAAAATGACTGGCAATGAGCTAAGTGACTGTGCGTATAAAAATAATGCTATGAGAGGATGACGATGGAGAACGATCGCTGCTTCAAAAAAATCGAAAACAATCTCACCGGGACCTTCGATCCTAGAAAAATTCAGACAACGTGATGCGCTGATGTGATTTAATATCATGATTGAGAAAATTGTGCGGAACTCACAAGCCAACACTAGAGGTAAAATTTTCCAGAAGTCTGTTCAATTACTTGCATACGCTGACGACATTGATATCATCAGCAGGACACAGGGAGGTGTCGCTGGTACGCTTGCAAGTATTGAACCAGATACGGCTAAAATAGGTTTATCTGTGGGTGAGGCCAAAACCGAGTATATGATAACAAAAAAGGACACACAACATCGACGAATCGGACAGAACGACACAGTAGACAGTTTTAACTTTGAAGTTGTTGGTGAGTTCGCCTATCTCGGCATACTCGGCTCCGTTATGAACTCTGAGAACAATATAACTTCAGAGATCAAACAAAGAAGTAAGTACTCTTGCCAATCGCTGTTTCTTTGCCCTAAGAAGACGATTGACTAGCTTATCAAGAAACACAAAGGAGAGACTCTACATAAGAACCTCATCATCCCAGTTCTGCTTTATGGTACAGAAACACGGACGTTAACAAAGACAGTTGAAGATATTCAAGAGGCAATTAGTCAAGGGCCGAGCTAACTATAGAGGCTTGTTGTTTGAGGCCGAGTTCCACCCGAACTGGTTCCATACACGGAACGCAGGCTTTTCAAAAGAAAGATAAAAACAAGCCCAAGCAGCGATATACACAAGAACAAGAAAGTCCAGAACAAAACTATACAAAGCCCACACTTTAACAGATGACAACCTAACTAGTTTGCTCTGACTTTCGCAAATATTTTGAAGAGGTCACCAGCTTTATTATAGAGCCTCTGGATGGAGAGATGCACACATTGGCATTGAACGCAATTCATCACTATGCAGTCAGAATCGCGATTGAAACTCGCCATAATAACATCGTATTACCCCGCTCAATGTCTCGCCAGGCGTATCAGATTCACATTAGCGTTAAGGTCCGGTTGGAGGTCAATACTGAGTTACATAGTTCGGGCATTCTATACCTGACCAACTCTCAAAGTGTTACATGTCACTGCACATCTTTTTACTTGTCAGGCGCACCCCACGAAATTTTTAACGACAGATCAAGTTGAAGAACATTCCTGGGTTTCTACACCACTACTGCCAACCTACACACAACACCAGATGTTGTCTTGATTGGGATTGGGATTGATTTGGACCCATATATCAGGCTTGAAACATGCCCTTACTTCCCCCCTTGATTCAAAGAATTAAAACAACATATTAAGTTACAAAACTAGACTACTATACCTGTGCAGTTCCCATTTCAATGTAGAATCCAGATGTGTCGATCTTCTCTCCTCCAGGAGTGATATTCTGTCCAGCAGCAGTTTCACATGAGGGAAAACGTTCGGTCATTTCCGAGCACCACACAATAAAGCCAAGAGTTATGATAATTGCAGATAATATAGACATGGCAAGCATCTGAATGCCAACGACTACGTCGATGAAAAGTGCCAGGAATGAGCTTTCCTCTCGCAGCCGGGCAAATCTATTTAAAAAATAACCAATCCGATGCAATATACATATTCACTTTAACTTACCGGTAGATTTGCAAGCTGGAAACAATAAACAGTACAATGCCAGTTGCCAAGGGGAATCTACAAAATCCAGACGATGCCCACTCAACATTGAACAATCCATCTTCCTCTCGCCACTTTCCTGACGCAAACAGTAAACAATGTCCGCTGTGAATTGCCAATGAGTCAATCAGTCCAAGGCGTGATAAGAGACATCGGATTAAATTGCGAAAATAAATTACGTACCTAAATTCGTTGAGATTCATAGTCAGTGGGACAATCATACAGAGGGAGAGAATGAAGAGGATAACATGGCCAGCGATTTGGCTAAGTATGAGGACATTTGCCAAAGCCATTATGTTACTGTTTTACTTAATTTTCGTGGGGTGTTACTTTGTTTACTATGCACAATTTAATTTCTATTTTTTATCGCAATGAAAACAAATAGAGCACAGAAAGAACTTTCGAATGAATTTAGAGAAATGTCATGAGACACTGGCAGAAGTCAACAGCTGGTACTCGTTATTTGTCGAACGAATTGTTTGTCACAGAAGTGATGCCAAAACTGTTGGATCTTTTAGTTTGAATCGAAGGTGGGTTTGAGCTCATATTGGTCAAAGGCTGGGAAGGTGCTGCGAAGACTGTAGTGGACTTGGTTTGGAAAAACGTTGGAAATAAAGGGAAGAAAGCCTCGATATATGGTCATTCTGATTCATACACACAATTTAAATTATGTCGGGATAGGTAACACTCCACTGCTGTTTTCAGACTCGACCATGTTATATAGTTTACAGGAGTTGTTTCGTTCGTCTTTTTTAGAAAGCCAAGTAAGGACTTCAGGTTTATAGAGCTTATTAGTGTCAATGATCTACTATCTGACACGAAGAAAGGAAGGCTCGTTAGAATATCTGCATATCAGTTGTCTGCAGTCTTTTCTGGTAACAGAAACCAAAACGAGCTAACCAAGGACCCAAAGAATCGTCCTCTGAATCTTAACAAAGATCTCATTCATCTAGATACCAGTGTGAGCTGAGACCTAAAACAAGAATCGATCCAGTCGAACATGGGAACACAAAATTATCGCTTCGTGTTCTTACCGCACTATTCTCTAAACTAGGAGAGGAAGCAGTTTCAAGTCACAGTAACTTTGTGGGAATTGAATGAGATGAGGAGTTAGCAAAAAACTCGACAGGGCTGAACAGCTCACCTGCGGAAAGAAAAGATATTTTTATATCGTGCCTGTATATGCCAATATAATTGTCAAAATAGTTATGAATCCAATGAAGGGGGGAAAACTTACTTCTAGGGAAACATAACCTAATACGGAGGAAATATGATGAAAGATATTAACGTTTGTGTTTCTTACATAGCCAGGGCCCTTATCTCCTAACTGTTGAACAATCAACTAACGCTGTCGTTCGTAGCTTGCTCCATCAATCGTGGTTGACACTTTTTTGTTTTGTTTGAAGCAAACGTTTATTCGTTAAAACGATGTCGTCAGACGGCGGTCGTCGAACGTAATGAGAGCTTAGGTTCAGCCGTTTGCTTCCTAACTTTAACTAGGGCTATTAGATGAAGCATGACACGTCCACAGACAAGCTGTATACTGTATACCGGGCTTAGATAATCGCACAGCTTTCTCTAAGACTGTCTACCAGACTGCCTACGTAGTACATACATATGTTAGTATTGGCTTAACAATCGAGATAAAGAGCCGAGGCTGTGATACTGGAGTGGAATCCTCAACGATGATAGTTGACAGTAAAACTTTTGATAGTCAAAGTTGATGATAAACCGTCGTTAACTCTCCTTAAATCAATCGCATAGAAATATTTAAAACCAAAATACTAACTTACTTAGGTAGCGCTATAGTTCGAGGTAAATCTCCGCCTCAAGTAACAAGCTTCTCCAGTTAGCCCGGTCATTCTATAACTGCCTCTAGTTTTGCACTTTAAGTCGATTGACATTCCAATCTATTTGCCGCGTCCCTTTTTGTTGATAGCATACATACATATGTATACAGCGAGACCAGATAAGAGCAAAGGAACAAATTTAGTTAAACAACAACAGTGTGAGATTCCGGCTTTATTTTGAAGCTACATTCGCCTTTGGTGGCAGCGCTTTAAGCGGTCGGTCCAATTTTTTATGACTCGGTCTAATATATGCGGGGTTATTCCGGCAATAGCGTCTCGAATGTTTGCTTCGATATTCTTGGTTGGCATGTTAGCATACACTAAGGACTTTACGAAGAGCCTTAGAGAAAATAAGGCGACCAATTAATGAACGCTCGCTGTGAGATGGAATTTTGCCAAAATCGCTCTATATCTGAGAACATTGACAGTAATGGTGTCTCTTTCTCATTTCGAAGGAAATAAGGTCCGACGCACCCATGCCAGAAATCCCAACGAACAGTAGAGCAGAGTCGATCACGATTGATTCGATCATTTTGAACCGTTCCCTCAAAAGTATTGATGATTGTAGTCATACAGCCCCAAACCAATCGATCACCAAGTTAATACTTACCCCACACAGGATTATTCACCAATTTGCTGAGCCAAAAATGGGACTCGACAAGACCATTTTTTGGCCAAAATCGGGATCTCCTCTGGCTCGTCTGGCTTCAATTCTTGCATCAATCGACAATCTTACACGGATGTAGGATCCAACTCCACGATAAACCAAGTTGACTCTGGCTATGCTCAATTCACCTGATCGGGGGCGAGACGACATTTCTGGCCTTCTTTGTTACTGCATGCTACGGAGGCTAAGTGTTCTTCATTTCGTTCCTACCTCTGTCTAGTTAGTGGGTTAAGCTCCAAAAGGACTCTCAATTCTTAAGTCTGTCCGCATACTCTCCCAAAACAACGAATTTTCACGAAAGTCTATGAAAAGCCAAACATTTTTGGGTACGCAAAAGTTTCGTAGTTTTTCGTAGAAAAGAGTGCTCACAGAGAGTAAAATATTTTTCCATGCAACGAATTTTAGTGCACAAAATTTCTTTGCACTGATTTATGAAAGCTGTCAAATCCGTCAGATCTCTGTACGTAATTTTGTGCTGTTTGTGTATTTGCATACATTTGCTTTTGACGTCTGAAATGTGGGCGAATTTCGTAGCTTTCGCGTTCGTTTACTTTTGTGATTTCACCACTCTCTGAGAGAATTTTACCCCAACTCCTTGAAATTTCATAATCTGTGACTTTTGGAACCGAATGTACGCGAACACCAACTGCTGAAACATAACAATTGGAATAAGTATCATTGGGCGCCTTCCGATTTCCAGGCACTACTCTTTGAGGTAAAGCCTAACCAATGGAATGGCAAACTGACTAAAAAGGTAGGTGACATTTCAAGTGTCTTACTGATAAATATATTTATGTATATGAAATAGGAACCTGTAAAGAAGGCTTTATTAAAAACAAAGTCCCTTTACTTTTTCTAAAAATGTCTGCTTCACTTACAGCCTTGGACGATTATTTTAATATAATATTTTAATGAAATCACAGCGCATATTGATCAAATAATCATATCTTCTTATTGTCTCAAATCGATGATCACCTCGCTGCAATTTATTTCGAAAGTAATTTGCTTATTTATTTCACATAATCCATTCAAATTATAAAGCATAGCCGAACAATACATAAACTGTTCCCGATCAGCCGAACCTTCACACTTCAAAAACTGACTTAAAAGTTAGGGAGAATTTTCTTGCCTTCGAATCCAGTCCACTACCTCGAAAAAAATTGCTTTACTTTTCAGTCAAATTTGAGTTTCTACACCAGTCAGAAGCGTTTGACTACGTAGTGCCTAGAGATCGGAACGTGGCTGCGGTGCTTTCCCCAAAATACTAGCTAAAGAATCCTCATCTGCAGAAGGCTTAGCGAGCGAGCAATACGAGCCCGAGTTGGTAAAATATCAGATCTGATACAACTGTCAAATGTTTGACATTGTTAAAGCCGCTGCCATCGTGCAAAAGCTGTTTGTAGATTGTAAAACAAAGAAAATGAAATAAAACTCACTGCAGTTTCTGTTATTAGTTACATTTATTTTGTATTTTCTATTTTGACAATTTTATATTTAATACGCTGAATTTCTTCTATTTTGCATCCTCTTTTTTTTTTCTTATTCTCTTAGTTTTTTAGCCAAGTTTTCTCCTCATTTTTTTCTATAATCACATGAATTATGTTTCTTTCGCTTTGTTTTTCTTTTTCTTCATTTTTTTTTTTCACTTTGTCAATGGCTACACTTTTGTGCTCATGTCTGTATTAGAAAACTTTTCTCATTTTATTATTAATTTTATTCCATATTTTGTGTATCTCCTTTTGTTTTTAAACCACTTCATCGGTTCACTTTCAATTTATTTGGATTTTTCTTCGACTTTTTTGTATTTTTGTGCAGAATAAAGTTTCATTTTAATCAAAAATGCATATTATGTTGCTAGTTTGTAGTATTTGTTTTTTTTTTTTGGTTTTTTTCTTTATTTTTATGAGAGTAACGACATTTATACAACAAATTTAAGTGCATAGGGCGCTTTAAGTAATTTATTTATTATTGGCTTATATTTGAAACATACACTTATGCATTAAAAGTTATTTTTGTTTTGTTTGTATGGGAAATTGAATTCGTATCCTTCCTCCATGGGGCAAATTTTTATAAGCATTTTTTTTTTTATAGTATTTTTTTGTTTTTTTTTTTTTTAATGTAACTATTTAAGACTTTTTACAAAAGAAATAAACAATTAAGTATGTTGAGTGTTTTTTTTTTGTTTTTGTTTTTAATATTTAAATGTTTAGGTTGTAGTAGGTCTAAAATATCTTTATATAAAATATATTTTCTTATATTACTGCCAGACAATGTGAGATTATTTGTTTTTGTTTTTTTTTGTTTTTTGCGCATTTTCTGATTAAAATGAATGTTTATCCTCTAGCAAATCGCCGATAGTATTTTTGTTTCATATGCTTTCTAGCTATAACCTGTTTATATTGAATCTAGTGTGTTTAAATTCGATAGAATTTGTAGTTCATCGGTTGGTTGCAGTTTCTTTTTTTTTTTTTTTAAGGTTTTTCTTTACTTTTTTAATAAATGTAAATTGTTTATGGAATGATTTTTCTTTTAATTTTTTTGGTTTTTTGTTTTGTTTGCCAAGATTCATTTGCGATCTTGTCATCCATCATAGTTTGTTGTTTTTTTCAAACGATTTGTTGGTTTTATAAGAGAGTTTTTTCTATCATATTTTTAAATGTATAACTTTTTAGATCAAAAAAAGGCTATTATTATTATTTTTGTTTTTTGTTTTTGGTTTTTTTCTTTTGAAAACTTAACAATATCAAGTTCATTAGGTATTTTTTGTTTTAAATTTCTTTTCAGATAAATTGTTTCTGCATAAATTAATATTTATACCATATATATATATATATTTATTTTGTTTTAATCCTTAAAGTTAAATACTACATCAATTTCTATGCTTAAAGTTTTTTTTTTGTTTTTGTTATATATTTATATTTATTATATATATTTGGGGTAATAATATTGGTAATTATGAATGCTTTTTGTTTTATATGGATTTCTTTAAATATTTGAAAGTTTTTTTTTGTTTTGTTTTTGTTTTGTTTTAATAAATAAGTTTTGAAATAATGGTTAAATAAAAAATAAAAGAATTTCATTTTGTTTTGTGGTATAGTCATCCAGCTGTTGATTGTAAGTGAGGACAATCAAAAGCGTGTCAAGTATAAGACGATGTATGCATAATGAGGGCATATACATAGCCTTGCCTTGACGAAATCTTTCCGGAACTGGTTTTAACCGCCCCCACCGAGCCCCTAATCCACAGCTGGGTGAATAGAATTTTTTGTTTTACTTTTGTTTTTTTGTTTTTTTTTTTCTGTTTTTTTGTTTTAAACGCCTAAAACACACTCAAATCCTTATCCCGGGGAAGAGTTGGAGTGTCGCTCAGACTTTGCATTTGTTTTGTTTTCGATACACCAGTTATCAGTTATCAGTGGTGTATTCCAATTTTTTTTTTTAGGGTTTGCTAAGGTTAGCCTACTTTTATCATGCAAATTACCATCTTGATTTTTTCTTGAAAAATCATAACAACTGAATGTCTGCAATAAACGATCGTAAAAACGTATTCCAAGTCGTGAATATTGATTAGAAAGAAAATAGATTTCTTACACTAGTTTAGTTTAGTATATATTTTTAAGCTTAACCTAATAATTTTGATTCAATTTTTTCATTCCTTGGAGAGGTTTTTTTTACCAAACAATGTCCTTTTCATATTTGCATGATATAAGCAAGTATCCTTAACAAGAAGAGTTTTTGTTCATTTTTTTTTTTTCGAACAACAACAGAGAATATTTATACCAATTGCACAATCCAATTTTTACATTTTTGTTTAGTTTTTATCATTCGATACTAAAAGTGTTCGTCCCGCAGAGTTTATAGCCAAAAGCCATGCAATTTTTGGTATTTTTTTTTTAAAGTTTAACACACTTTTTGGGGTTTTTATTTTTGAGGGTATACATATTCAAGTGAATGTTGTTCGTTATGTTTTGCCAAAGCCGATTAAATTTTATTCATACATTTCGGTATGATGTGGTTTTTTTTTTATAAATTTTCCTCCTTCATTCGATAATTATGTATTTTCTTTAAATTTTCCGATTATTTCTTTCCAATTTCGTTCAAATTCTTTTTTTAAAAATTTTTAAGAGATTAAATCCATCTCAAAACAAAAACGTAGAAAATAAGTAAAATTTAACATTTATTACAAAACATCTTTCGACATCTCTGTCTATATAATAACAAAACAAAAAAAAAAAAAAAACACAAAGAATTGATAACAAAAAGAAAGAAATGCATAAGTTTTGTTTGTTCCTTTTCATTTGTTTTTTTTTTAATAAGTTTTGTGTTTTGTGCTATATTTCGATAATAACATTAAACCTTAAAAAAATATCTTATGATATTTATTAAGCGTATAAATTGTATTTTATTTTTTTGTTTAATTTTTCTCCAATATTACATACTAATGTTGGTTTAATTTTTGTTTTTTGTTTATCTATCATTTAAGGAGAGTTTTTTTTTTTTGTTTCTTTTAATAAAAGCATAAGACAGAGTATAATGTAAAATAAAAATACAATAAATTATACATATTTTGAGTAAGTTTAAGTACTTTTTTTTTTTGGTTTGTTTTTGTATCTTACAATAGTGTTTTTGTAATATACATATGTATAACTAAGGTAATATTTTTTAACAAGTGATTTTTGTTTCCTTTGACACATGAATTGTTAAATGAAAGATTTAAAATAAAGCACAAGTTTTTTTGTTTTTTTTTTTTTTTTGTAACATCAGAAATAACAGTATTTGTTTGGTTTCTTTGTTTTTTTTTTTATTAAATTTATTAACTAGCTCTTCAGAGATGTTATGGTAGAGTAAAAAGCCTGTTTTGTTTTTTGTCTTTATCACGACAAACATTTATTTTGCATAAGATTCTTTCATTACGAGGAAGAATTTATTTAGTTTTAGTTTTTAATTAGATTTGCAAGTACTTTTTGTTTTTGTTTAAATCTTAAATAATTTGTATTTAAATTTAACAAAAAAATGTCTTTAGATACATACATTGTGCTGGTGGCGATGATTTTTTTTTTGTTTTGTTTTTGTTTGTTTATTTCTCTAAGACACTATTTGTTCTGCTATATAAATTGGTATATTCTTTGGTTTTAATTAATTTTTTTTGTTTATACTTATTTCGGTGGACTTTATTAGATTTTTATTTATTTTTTTTTCTTTTTGATTTTACAACTATTTTTTGTTTTGTTTATTTTTTTTACAATATTTATAAAAGAAAATTATGTGCAAAAAAATAAATTAAAAGTTCTTTTAAGTTATGCCTGGATTTGGCTATTTCATAAATATATTCTTTTATTTTTTTTAATAAGTGAATAAATAGAGAGCAACTATTTTAACGGTCTAAAATAACAGGAAAAATTAAAATATATGTAGATACAACATTTAAAACATAAAATACACATATACGAGTATGTATATCTAATTGTCCAATACATGTTTGTTAAATTTTGATTTTATTTTATTCATATTGATTTTGGAAATTTTTTTTTCTTTGCAACTGAAGCGGAGAGTTTAACATTTAAGTCTTTGGTTTCTTATTTATATGTGTAAAAAAGGGTTTTATGTTTTTTTTTTTTGTTTCAAATACATATTAGAGAAGGTCGTTAAATTAGTCGCTCGCTATACCATATTCAGAAATCCGTATTATTCGCTTGTTCTGAATTATTATCGTCAGCCGGTTGTATAGCTAAGGACATTTGTGGTGTTGCGGTTCCGCCCACGATCATTGTTGGTTCTGTATTGCGACGCTTCATTTTGCCTTTGTTCTTTTTCAACATCGTCGCCTGTCCGGTCCAGAAATGTTTTTTTGGTTTTTTTTTTATTTCATTTCATTTATTTATAATAGTTTTGGTTTTTTTTTAAAAAGACATCAATGGATAGAGTCGGTTTTATAATAAGTTTGTGTAGTTGGGGTAAAAATAAATCATAATATATGTTTGGGTGTGTTGTGTATGGTTTGTTTTTTTATTATTTTTTTTTTGTTTTATAACATGTCAGCGTGAAAATAAGAAAAGAAAAATATGTAAGAATTTTATTAAATATTATGGACTTGTTTCTAATTTAAAGTTTTGTACTTAAATAAGTTCCTTTAGTTGGTTTTTTTTTTTTTATTATTATTTTTATCTCAAATATCAAATATACTTTGTGCGGTTAGAGAATTAAAAAGGAAAAATCAAAATCTAATTGAATTTTGTATAACATCAATAATTCAAAGTTTTAAATAAGTAAAAACAAGCAAAAAAGTTTAGTAAAACGAAATAATTTCAAATGTTCGAACTAAAATATTAAATTTTTTTTTTATATTCCTTAGCTATTATAGGGAACAAAACAAATAATAAATAACTATAGAAAAAAAAATTGAAATAAATAAATATAAGCGCGAATGCGGCATGAAACTACTTTATTTTTCTGAACAAACTTAAATAATTATATAAAAGTAGACGAAAGTAATGAAAATAAATAAATAAAAAGCTTTTGCAAAGGGTTATATATATTCTTTTATGCTTTTTTGTTTTTTTTTTTTTTTTAATTGGAGGGAATGAGTGAGACATAGTGTTAGTGGTGTGGTGTGTAAGATCTTTTTGTTTTTCTATACAATTTTGTTTTGTTATCGGATTCGGAAAACAACATATTTCTATATTACATAGGAATCTTTATTTATTTTTGTTAAATTTTCATATTTGTTTGACTATTTTTTGTTGGTTTAAAGCATGTAATATTTTTTTTTGTGTGAGTTTTGTTTTTCACCTGAATAGCTAATAATATAATATAATTTAAATATATATATATATTATGTATAATAAATATGTATAGTTGAATAAAAAAATTTGTAAATGTAACACGAATATTATAAGTATAATAGACACGGTAATATAATTAGGATTCCCTTAATTGTATTTACATTTGAAACAAATGCCTCTGAAAGAACCGAAATTTTTCTTGTTTTTATTTAAAGATTTTTTCAAATTTTATTCTTTTGTTTTGAACAACAAAATAATAGATGTTAGGATGAATGGGAGGTTTTGTTTTTTTTTTTTTTTGTGTTTGTGTTGTTTGTGTGTATAATTCTTTCTCTTTAATTTGATTTGTAAAATTGTTTGTTTTGCTCTTTTTTGGTTTGTTTTTTTTGTTTTAAAGAAAACAGGAAAAAAGAAAACTAGGACCGGACGGACGGGATCTCTATGTGCCATAGGGCTCCTTATCGCGATCCCCATTTTCAGGTGGTTGTTGTGACATTCCTGCTTGTGCTGCTTGTGACGATGTTGCCACAGCGAGTATCGCCGGTGAAATATGCGGTTCCGTGAGGCGACGTTTACTTTTTGATTTCCTCAGCATTGTTGCCTGGGGTTAAGGAATAAGTTTTTTTTTTTTTTTGTTTGGGTATGGTTCTGACTTTTCTCTTTTAAAGATTTGTTTTTAAGCTGTGCTTACTGCCAATGATTTTTTTTTTCTTGTTTTTTAGACAATATTTTAATTTAAGGGTTTATGTATAAGAATTTTAATTAAGACATTTAATCAATAAGCACAACCATTCATATTGATCCATTTATATAATTTACAAAGAGTTTTTTGAGGGTACAACTAAAAATATCTATTTAATAGGCGCATTACAATTTTTGTTTGTTTATTCTTTGAATTAGTTTATGTCCTAAATTCCAATATTCAATAAACTCAGTTAATGTTATGAGGGGGTAATGTAATAGGGGATCTATAGTTGCTCGATTATCACGCTAAGAAGCTAAGACCGTGAAAGGAAATAATGCCAGATGAAGCTTAAAGTATGGAACCTTCATACTAATCGGAATAACTCCATGGTACACAAATCATTTCAACATTAGAGGGTGACATGATCTAGTATCTCTTACTATGACCAGGAGTAAGTGACTAGAACATAACTACACTATATGCTTATAAATACTTGAACCCTGATTTTGGGGAAAAAGGGGCAAATAATAACTTCGTTCCCGAGATGGGATCAGAGGGACTAAAAGTTCAAATCACTGTTGTATGCTCCATGAGTGGTCGATCTGTATCTGCAAACGCTGCCGGTAACTATCATGATCCTCAATGGAAAAAAGGGATTAGATAGCAGGAAGTAATTTGTGCCACAGAATCCTACTTCTATTGAGACTTGTGTAGGCAGTATCTAAAAGGCTCCTCTGTAATAAAAAGTACGTTTACTAGTTGAAAACGATATTTTTCAATTCAATTTTTACTACACAGACAGACAGAAGGTTATTTGAAATTCAATAGTTTCGAGTCCCACAGCAAATCCAAAAATCCAAAGAACACAAATTTAATGATCGCATTGGATCTAGCTCTAGTCTAAATCCTTAAAAAAACTGAGCTGAAGTCTCATCTATTTAAATGAAGACTCTAAAACACGCCCTCAACAAAGAGGTGATATTGAAGAGCAACCCAACGAACTATTGGATTTCTTAATTCTCAATTCTCCCCAACTCTTTACCAGTTGTCGTGCTTCCTTCTCAACTATTCTGTGCCACTACGTAATACATACGTGGTTATTTGTCCGGCTTATCGCCATTAAAGACCTAACAACAAGGGCACAGTGTGAATTTTTCAATTTCGTCCTCATAGGACTAAGTGAAGTAAAGCAACAGATACAACAAAGTATCATTCATATTCAAGAAGAAGATCCAATCCATTGGGCACTGCTCAAGAAGTCGAACTGCCATATTGCGATCCGGATAGACAGTTCCAAATATTCATATTAAAGAAATCGTTACAATTACCGCTAAGGAGACACAAGTCCGATAATGCAGATAGTATTTCTTTCTACCTTCAATCCTAGCTGGAATCAAATGGTAGGTGTAAGGCATTTTTAGATAATCAAAGTTAACTTGAGCGCCGTGTTTTAGCAATCAGTGCGGCGAACTATTGAGGTTGCTTCTCAAACATCAGAATCTCTGTTGATTCAGACTTCTTTCGATGGGTAATTGTGAATAAAAACAATTGTTGTTTCCATTTGAATTGAAATCGAACCGATTGTCGATTGTTAGTCGTTGCTTGTTATTCGTCGATTCTTGGCACGCGATTGCTTCGATAGGGTTTTTGACTAAATTTTTCTGGTGTGATTGTTGAATCACTAAATGTGCTGGGCATTGTATTGATTATTTAAGTTTTGAAAAAGTTTAAAGACAAACCTTTTTCAAGATCAAATTGAAAAGCTATAAAGGGTATCTCAATCCCAAAGATTATGACAGTCATATCAAAAGACAAGCAATAAGAACGAGGTCTCTTGGATGAAGAAAATTCGACAGACATACTGATTCCAACCGACAAATAAATCGAGATAAACATGTCACCTTTCGCGTGATTGTATTAAGGAAACAAATTTTCTAAAATTCGACTCAATTCGCTATTTGTTCGATTTGTTTGCTAAGATTACAGGAATATCTATGATACCTCGCAGCTTAATACAGTCAACAATTCTCGGGAGTTACCTACTAAGAGGAGACCGAATCTATTATAAAATATAGTCAACAACTTATTTGAATAGATATAGACGTGCTGCACTCTTTAATTCCCAAAGGCGTAGGAAAATCATTTGAACTTTCTCCATTTGGTTGCAAGGATGAAATCTTTGATTCTTTTTTTTTATATTCCGCATGAAGAATGGGCTCTCTTTGTAAGAAATCTGTGGCAAAACGGCGATTAGAGCACTATTCGCAACCTAAACAAATCTCTGCTACACTTAAAAGGTCTGTTCGCGTACTTTCTGCACCAAAATTGGTAGATTGTGAAATTTCTAGAAGTGGGGGTAAAGATCTCTCATAGAGAGAGGTAAAATTATGAAAAAGAAAACGAACACGGAAGCTGCGAAATGTAGACAGACTTCATGAGTTTTTTGGTATCTCGTGAGCTCTCTCTTTTACGAAAAACTACAAGACTATTGCGTATTCGAATAAAATGTCGTGAATTATGGTAAAAATTCATAAAAATTTGCTGAACAGACCTAACTTTTGTCCACTACTGATGTGTAAAGCTGTTTGAAACCTCACTGATGTAAGAGGTTACAACTATGTTTTTCAAGTAAAATTAAAGGAAGGAATTCTCGAATTCTTGGCGAAAGTAAAGCACTGTCTTCACTTCCATTCTATTAACACTAACAAAACTGGAAATATGACGAATATTCAAATTCTCGCAGCTAAATAGATCATACCTCCAATTTTGGGAAAACTATCTTTGACATAGGAGATTATGAAGGAGAATGAATGAAAGCAGATGACTCTAAACAAAAGAGAGCCAATGACTAGGGCACATATGTTGGTACAGTCAGTAAAACGTGAACAACCCAATGGAACTCTTCAAATTCCATGTTAACTTAAATTTCAAAAAGGTATCTGTGTTAAGCACTCCTTCCCTAGATTAGTTTAGGTCCAAGATACATTGTTTAAAACCAAAAATGTTCTGCAGAGGACCATTTCAATCAATCCATTCGCATTGCATGCCCTTGTCATTTCGGACTACTGATGCGCCAGCTTTTTATCCTTCTACAGTTCGTATAGTTTAGTCATCTCCTCCTCTAAAGCCTGTTCACATAAGAGGGATCGAAAATTTTATGTAGAACCTTTTCCACATAGCAACCAAGGATATCTTCATCCGGTCTCGATAACGTTCATGCTACAGTGCCATTAGGTAAGAATGGAATGATCTGGGTCTTATACAGAATTGCCTTAGTTGTTCGAGATAGGGGTCTCGTATTCAATTCCTTCTTAGCTCAAAGAAACAGCGATTGGCAAGAGTTATTCCTCGTTTAAGATCTGCTGAACATCAGAACCAAGGTAGAAAAAGTAATTTACTATTCGGTGTCATGTTCAATTCGGTACCATGATGTCGAGGCAAGATTAACTTCTCTCTGTACGGTGGAGCGTAGATACGAGCTCTGTAACTTAAGACAGCAATCTCATTTCAGTTTAGGAAAACCAATCTAGGAACTGAATAGATAATTGTCGGCGTTCATCTATTCGCAACAAATTCAGCCATAACAAGGCCCGAATCTATGCCAGTACTTGTGAAAAAAAGCAAAAACCATAGTTTTCAAGACAAATCCCAGGATAATAGGTTCTCCTGCCTAGAAAACAACGTCTCTCATATCTGCGAATTCAAACGAACGTAACTCATGATGCGGTACACGTGGGTCAAGGTTTCCCCAAGTATAACAAGCCAGATCAAAACCTCCGAGGTTGGCATTGTGTTCGAGTACTCATCCAAAAGAAACTCTTCCGCAACGACTTCTACCAAAATTTTAATCAAAAGTCAAATTTGGTCGATATTCGCAGCTCAACCAAACTTCCTCCAGAGATTACTTCTCCCATCAAAAACACCTCAGTCAGTCTAACAGTTAAGGATTCTCATCACAATCGAGTTGAGTACAAGACGAGCCAACAATTTGGATCTAGTGGCGATCAGAATACATACTAACAGATAAATGCTGTTAAAGTTCCTCGCCTCCAGAGGGGGTTGCTAAAGAATATGATGGACTCTAAGGTGCATTTCTGTTGCTCAATACTTTTTGCTTAACAATTTAACTAGACGGGATAGCTAAACTATGACTTATTCTAATGCAAGGGAATGCGGATTGTAGTGTATTAGTGTTAAGATCCTCTCAAGTCGCTTAGGGTTTCATTTAAACATCATAACTTATTGCAAAAAAAAAAGTAATGCGCCTAAGACGTATATGAATTTATTTATCACAAGGACACATCCAATACATACAAATACACAGGATTTGGTTAATATTTAATTAAATATTTTTTTTTTTTTTTTCTTTGGTGAAATTTTCTCGGTTTTCCTCAGTATTTTACAATTTTTTTTTCTTTTTCCTTTCTCCGATAATTTGTTTAAGAAAACCATAGAAAATTACACATTTTTTTTTATCATTTCGGTGCACTATTGGGTTTGGAAAGGGGTTTTCGGGGCTCAAAAGTGGTTATAAACAAAAGAAAAATGTTAATCAAATCATATAGAACCGAAAATATTAAATGAAAATGTTAATTAAATTAAAAAAAAAAACATAAGTAACGTTGGTAAATATTGCGTGCAAAAATATCAGAAAAGGTTTATAACAAATGTTTATACATGCGGCATATCCTTTTAAATTTTTTATATTTTTATATTTTTTTTTAAAACATTTTGAAGTATAGGAACGAAATGAATGCAAATAAAGTTACTAAGGTTAAAGCAGAATATAATTACATGTACATGTATATACACATAAAATTGTCTTTTCAAAGTTTGGCATGAAAGTTTGTATCGAGTTGGATGCTTGAACTCACCTTGAGGGCAGATTTTAATACAACAACGTCTCCAGGACTCTGTACCCATGGTTCTCCATCGACTTGGACAGGCATGTCAGAGTATAAGTGAATTTTAATGTGACCACCCTGTTTGTACAAAAAAATATATGTATCTTACTTTCTTCTGTTTTATGATCATCAGTATGCATTGTACTAACCTGTGCTATCCTCATGGCCGTTCGAATACCCGATTGTATTTGGCCCAAATGTACAACACCAGTGACACCGACAATTTCTAAAACACCATCATAGTGATTGGGTGTTGTGAACTGATCATCTTTATCCGGTCCCCATGGATTGGCTCCACTTCCCCAGCTAAAGTTTATACTTTTTAATTTTATACAAATTTTTAGAAATATGTACTGCTTACCTTAAAATATTGAGAATAATAATTCCCTCAACTGGTGGCAATTCGACAACTTTTCCATCGACTTCTAAACGCAATTCCTTATGCAGTTCCTTAACGGTTTTACGTCCGACGATCTTACGTAATCCCATCTTGACATAGTAACTCTTATTGTGTAATCGTGAATTGAATTTATTCGGATTCTCTTCGCGAGCATTGTGGAAATCCAGACATAGATCTGCATCCACACCGATTCCAAAGTAATTGTTCATAACAAAGATTTGAGAATTATCCTCACTCTGGGCACCACCACCTAAAAAAATTTGTTTTCAATCGTTATAGGCGGTGGGAATAGTTAACTTGGTGTAGACATATACCCGAGTTAAAAAGTTAATTTTAAATAAATAACAAAAAATTAAACAATAAATGCTTATAATGTTGATTCCATGTCTAAAGGTGATAACACAATTATGTTTATTATACAAAGCTCCATCGTATAGTGTTGAGTGAGAATGCAGAATAGTACACAAAATGTTTTGTTTTTCTTACGAAATTTACAAAATGCTGCCAAAATTTGTTGAATTGCAATTGTTTTTAGATTAGAAGCTCCAAAAAATTTGTAAAATTATTCTCAGAGTGAGATCAAAGTTTGAAAAAACAGTATAATTTGCTTGAATCCAAGCTCAACCAATAAAAACTGTAAAGCCGAAATAACAAAAACGATTCTAGGTAGTAAATTAAAACATATGCTGAGGGAAAAGATATTGGTACCAGTTTTTGGATATAAGTTTGTCTGAGGTCACAGTCAGAAGCCTCCTATAATCTGTATTTCTAACTTCATGATTGTACGCCAGTTCCAAACTAACCTTTTTTCACCCATTTGCTATGAACTTCATAGAAGACAACCCTACAACCGTGGATATATCAAAAGCAAGTCGAGAAAGTAGGCAATTATCTAGGAAGTGCGATCTTAACTGAACGCTGTGGCTGAACTGGATATGTGCAACAGAATTGGGAAAGCAAAAACTGAGTTCGAAATGTTATTCAAAGCCTGGAGAACCAATAGGCTTGTGCAGTTCACCAACGAACTAGTTCGAAAAAAAGGTCTAACTTGGGAATTAGGAAACAGTTCATTTAGTTCAATAGTTCAACAAGATCAGGTATACTTAGTGTACATGAAGCTCAATAAGAAGAACTGAATTAAATTTAATACAAAACGCTGTGTTGCAAAAGGAAATTGTCTAAATATATGTACATAGACAAGAATTTCCTGAACAGTAAACTGAACTCAATGAACTAGTTCAGGAAATAGATAGACACCCAACTGAGCGGTCTCTGAACTGAACTTAAATGCACAAAACTACTTAAAACTAACTTACATTTCTGCACCAAGGAGAAAGTGGGCGTTGTATGGACAAATCCGTAGCGAAAAATGCAATCCGGTGGAGTCCTTTCACTCAGGAAAAACTTCGGGACCTACTCATGGGAATGAGTTAGAAACAGTTCAAATACGTTGCATTAATCTTAATACGATGGTGCACAGCCGTTGTTGACGTTCGATGTTCCTTGGGGTAAGTACTTATACTCGGTTAGTAAGAACACTCGAGATTGGGGCCTATGACGTTAAGACGAAGTTTCGAACCCGTCAAACATTTGACAAAACTGAACAGAACCACCATAGTATATTAGCGCTCGTATAATTGCAGTGTTTGAGTGTAGATACATATATTCTTTACACGAATGGACGGGGCCTACTGTTTAATGCCGTATCCGAAGGACAGTTTGTTATTTGAGAAGCTTTCTCAGGACAGTTGGTCTCTCGGATGTTTGTCTGACGAGGTGGGGCCGTGAAAAACTTTTTTTTAGGTGCTCCGACTGGGATTCGAACCTCGAACCCCTTGCTCCATAGTCCAACGCACTAACCACTGAGCCACGGCGCCGAATCATTTAGGTACGATTTTATTCATCGCAGAAACCAGAGCTGAGATGATTGCGACATGTAGAGTAAAGTAGACATCAACTTTTGGAGTGCGCATCTAGAGGAGGTTAGCTAAGGACTGACTCCGGAGCCTTTGGGCCGAGGAAACGAACAAATGGAGGAAGGTCTTTCTGAAACTTTAGCACGCGCTAAATCATTGATGTAACCTTTACCAGGAACTATTTAGTATGAAAAATAAAGTAGAGGGAGTCACTGACCATGGTGTTCATTTTCAATTTCAATGCAATTGGTCCTCGGTGTAAGCCAATGCTACTTCAGTCTTCCAGTGAACTGTTTTCTGTTTCGTAAAAAATTGGTACCATTAGACGTAGAATTATTCTTCTCGGTTTTCTCTAGAGACGCAGTAACGACAGGCATTATTAGCCTTATAACCATAAAAAGGCAGGCTTAGCGATACTTTTATGAAAAGGAGAAGAGCCATGGATCAGAATTTGACTGTAACAATTGAACGAGTAAAAATAAAGCGTAATCTCCGAACATAAAACAGCCATATCCACAAAAATAAACGGAAATATATTATTGAAACGAAACTGATCAGATTCCTTAGTAAAAGTTAGTGCTGCAGTACCTCTCATTGGGGTGACACTGTTCAGCCCAGAGACTGTTAAGTGGAAAAGTTTTCACATCGATTTCTGTAGATCTTGACTAAAGTGGATGAGCAGACATTCGTGGTCTACGGAAAGACTAGAGAGCATGAAAATGTATTAAGCCCGCTGAGACCCATCTGAGAAACATAGGTGGGAAATGCAACAAATCCGCACTGTATCTTCCAGCTATCGGTCAAATTAGCTGTGTCGACCTGTCTGAAAATTGTTTCCTGAAACAAACGTGGACTCCGATTGAAATGAAACAATTTTTCGAGTTCAAATATTTCGAAAACGATTTTACTGAATCCAAAACCTCAAACCCGATAGGCTGGTTCTGAAGATTTGTTTTTACTGAAAAGTTATTTTCTTGCTCGTGTATTGCGCTAGAAATCTAGAAATTCTAGTTCCGTTTGTATGGTATGTTCCGACGCGAACCGTCAATGTAAGACCTGACCTCAGACAGACCACGGAAACGGGCTTCATCCAGTTCATTGTATGCATTGCTGGACAAACGGTTGAGAGAGTAGAGAGTTTCCAATACCTTGGGAGTATTGTCTCAACCGATATGGCGGAACCGAACTGGATGTAGCCAGCCTAATAGGCAAAGCAAAATCTGCGATGCTATCCACAGTTTGGCTCAGTAATGCGATTAGCTTAACCACCACGTTACGACTGCTCCGTTCCAACGTTGAATCCGTGCTGCTATATGGATGTGGTACCTGGAAGGTGACCGCCACCATCACGAGGAAGCTGCAAACGTTCGTCAATAGGTGACCACGATATATTAGGATTTTCTGGCCAAACCGTGTCTGTAACGAACAACTCTTTCAGAGAACGGGGCATGAACCTATAAGCACAACAATACGACGACGAAAGTGGAAGTGGATTGGACATACTCTCCGAAAGGGTGACAGGTCCATAGCTAACCACGCGATGCAATGGAACCCTCTTACTCAGGATGGCGCAGTTGAGAAGGACCTAGGACCTAGGACCTAGGACCCACAAGGGGATGCAGGACTTAAGTAAGTAAGTAATGTATGACCTGACCTTAGATAGAACACGAAAAAGGACTGCCACCAAGTGGAACCAAGTGTGTAGAATCAGGTTCAGCTTGATAGCCCCAGAATTGTGTTCCCATTTTCATTGTGACAAGCGAACCCACCATTCACGAGTAATGTTTCAGTTCGATTTGGTGAGAATTGCAAGTCAAATTTTGCTATACACTGTTAAAAAATTAATGCATGCATTTAAGTTAAGCACATCAACGAACTTTTTAAAAATACCGCTAAGCTAATGTTTGAATTTCTCGCTGAGAGTGTGCAATGCCTTAACTAGCGCAACTAATACCAACAGTGTGAATGATTCTTCCTACAGCATGATGTTCAAAAAAGCACTATTTAACATGAAATAATAATGCAAAAGCTTATAACGAAAATATTATACAAAATAAAAACATGCAGTCTTAGTCTCTACAATGGAATCGAACACTACCAATGTGTGAAGCTCGAATGAATCTCCAATTTATCTATTTGTTTATATATACATTTATAGTTACACATCTTACCTTTACAGTTGATTATTATTCATCACAACAAAACAATAATATAAAATATAAAAAATTACAAAATAATGACACCGATTTCGAATGATCATGCAAATTATTAGCAAATCATCTTTTCACATCGAACTTGCAGCATAATCATATACCAAACTGTAACTTTTTTTTTTTGTTTTGTTTCGTTTTGTTGATTATTTAAATTATTTACTTTACATAAGAATATTTAACTGGTTGACATTTTGTTAGTTTAATTATTTGTTTTTGGTTTTTAATTTGTTTTTCTTTTCTTTTTTTTCTTTTTAAACAAAATTAAGTGCTACATGTATGTAGAACTTTTGAGATATCAATTTATGTGTAAACTTGCAATGAGACTTGCAGTCGTTCTTTTTTGATTTTTAATTATTTTTTTCTTTAATAAAAAAACAAACAACAATGAAACTGCATAACAAAATTTCTACACACATAACATTTAGACTTTTGTTTAAATTAAAAGAAAAAAAAAAGAAAAGTAAATAAAAAATAAATAAAAATTGTATTTAATTTTAAATGCAGTTTTTTACGTTAGCATTTTTGTTCTTTTTTTTTTGGTTTTTTGGTTTTTGTTTAAGTTTGCAGTTTGCTTTGAATTTTAATTTATTAAATTTTGAACATCAAATGACCTGATATATCACCGGCTGGTAATAGATGATGCTGTTGCAATAGATGTGCTTGATGAGCCTTCTTCTTCTTACCAGTGGAATTTGAAGGCGCTTTCAGCGCTGTCTCATCGGGCTTATCTTCTGGATGGAACACGACTGTCCATCGATCTAAGCGTATCTCTTCGGCTTCGATAACATCACGAAGTAAATTTAAAGGATCTTCACCGCCCGTATAGCCGGAGCCCCAGCATAGGACACGGGCTAAATCATTTCCTATGAGGCGTAAAAGGATAAACAAGTAGAAAACAAAAATAAATTCATTAAATCGAAATCGCATTCGTTTACTATCGTTTTATTCAGTTTAAGAGGATTACACGGTTGAAGTTCAAGTATTTACGGCAGGCTTACAACCTATGGCTTAAATTTATAAGTTAGACTAAGTAAGACAGGTTTTAACACCTCGTTTCGCTTGTAAACTGTTCCTGATATTCGAAAAATCATGTCCTCCTGCATCGAGAACATTACATAATCACAGAGCAATACGTCTTAATGCGAGTATAGGTCTCCATTGTATAGGTATTCCTACGAGGATGGTTTCAATTTATTTTTTTAAATTTTGGTTGCGGCGAAAGCCCCTATTTATTTCGGCTTAATACAAGCTGAAACTAAGACTTGCGTTTAGAGGATGACTTAGACGTTGGTGCACTCAGCTGGTCGCAATATCGCATTTTTGAAGAAGTTGGGTATACTGAACTTCCAGAGTGAAAAAATCTCTTGATGCACTTCAAATGCAAATTCGTCTCATATCTCCTCTCCCTTGGGGTTTTGAGTCAAACGGACGAAATTGAACAAAAAACTTGACCTAAAAACGTTTAGAGGATGACTTAGACGTTGGTGCACTCAGCTGGTCGCAATATCGCATTTGTGAAGAAGTTGGGTATACTGAGGTCAAGAGTGAAAAAATCTCTTGACGCACTTCAAATGCAAATTCGTCTCATATCTCCTCTCCCTTGGGGTTTTGAGTCAAACGGACGAAATTGAACAAAAAACTTGACCAAAAAACGTTTAGAGGATGACTTAGACGTTGGTGCACTCAGCTGGTCGCAATATCGCATTTGTGAAGAAGTTGGGTATACTGAGGTCAAGAGTGAAAAAATCTCTTGATGCACTTCAAATGCAAATTCGTCTCATATCTCCTCTCCCTTGGGGTTTTGAGTCAAACGGACGAAATTGAACAAAAAACTTGACCTAAAAACGTTTAGAGGATGACTTAGACGTTGGTGCACTCAGCTGGTCGCAATATCGCATTTGTGAAGAAGTTGGGTATACGGAGGTCAAGAGTGAAAAAATCTCTTGACGCACTTCAAATGCAAATTCGTCTCATATCTCCTCTCCCTTGGGGTTTTGAGTCAAACGGACGAAATTGAACAAAAAACTTGACCAAAAAACATTTAGAGGATGACTTAGACGTTGGTGCACTCAGCTGGTCGCAATATCGCATTTTTGAAGAAGTTGGGTATACTGAGGTCAAGAGTGAAAAAATCTCTTGATGCACTTCAAATGCAAATTCGTCTCATATCTCCTCTCCCTTGGGGTTTTGAGTCAAACAGACGAAATTGAACAAAAAACTTGACCAAAAAATGTTTAGAGGATGACTTAGACGTTGGTGCACTCAGCTGGTCGCAATATCGCATTTTTGAAGAAGTTGGGTATACTGAGGTCAAGAGTGAAAAAATCTCTTGATGCACTTCAAATGCAAATTCGTCTCATATCTCCTCTCCCTTGGGGTTTTGAGTCAAACAGACGAAATTGAACAAAAAACTTGACCAAAAAACGTTTAGAGGATGACTTAGACGTTGGTGCACTCAGCTGGTCGCAATATCGCATTTGTGAAGAAGTTGGGTATACTGAGGTCAAGAGTGAAAAAATCTCTTGATGCACTTCAAATGCAAATTCGTCTCATATCTCCTCTCCCTTGGGGTTTTGAGTCAAACGGACGAAATTGAACAAAAAACTTGACCAAAAAACGTTTAGAGGATGACTTAGACGTTGGTGCACTCAGCTGGTCGCAATATCGCATTTGTGAAGAAGTTGGGTATACTGAGGTCAAGAGTGAAAAAATCTCTTGACGCACTTCAAATGCAAATTCGTCTCATATCTCCTCTCCCTTGGGGTTTTGAGTCAAACAGACGAAATTGAACAAAAAACTTGACCAAAAAACGTTTAGAGGATGACTTAGACGTTGGTGCACTCAGCTGGTCGCAATATCGCATTTGTGAAGAAGTTGGGTATACTGAGGTCAAGAGTGAAAAAATCTCTTGATGCACTTCAAATGCAAATTCGTCTCATATCTCCTCTCCCTTGGGGTTTTGAGTCAAACGGATGAAATTGAACAAAAAACTTGACCAAAAAACGTTTAGAGGATGACTTAGACGTTGGTGCACTCAGCTGGTCGCAATATCGCATTTGTGAAGAAGTTGGGTATACTGAGGTCAAGAGTGAAAAAATCTCTTGATGCACTTCAAATGCAAATTCGTCTCATATCTCCTCTCCCTTGGGGTTTTGAGTCAAACGGACGAAATTGAACAAAAAACTTGACCAAAAAACATTTAGAGGATGACTTAGACGTTGGTGCACTCAGCTGGTCGCAATATCGCATTTGTGAAGAAGTTGGGTATACTGAGGTCAAGAGTGAAAAAATCTCTTGACGCACTTCAAATGCAAATTCGTCTCATATCTCCTCTCCCTTGGGGTTTTGAGTCAAACGGACGAAATTGAACAAAAAACTTGACCAAAAAACATTTAGAGGATGACTTAGACGTTGGTGCACTCAGCTGGTCGCAATATCGCATTTTTGAAGAAGTTGGGTATACTGAGGTCAGGAGTGAAAAAATCTCTTGATGCACTTCAAATGCAAATTCGTCTCATATCTCCTCTCCCTTGGGGTTTTGAGTCAAACGGACGAAATTGAACAAAAAACTTGACCAAAAAACGTTTAGAGGATGACTTAGACGTTGGTGCACTCAGCTGGTCGCAATATCGCATTTGTGAAGAAGTTGGGTATACTGAGGTCAAGAGTGAAAAAATCTCTTGACGCACTTCAAATGCAAATTCGTCTCATATCTCCTCTCCCTTGGGGTTTTGAGTCAAACGGACGAAATTGAACAAAAAACTTGACCTAAAAACGTTTAGAGGATGACTTAGACGTTGGTGCACTCAGCTGGTCGCAATATCGCATTTGTGAAGAAGTTGGGTATACTGAGGTCAAGAGTGAAAAAATCTCTTGACGCACTTCAAATGCAAATTCGTCTCATATCTCCTCTCCCTTGGGGTTTTGAGTCAAACGGACGAAATTGAACAAAAAACCTGACCAAAAAACATTTAGAGGATGACTTAGACGTTGGTGCACTCAGCTGGTCGCAATATCGCATTTTTGAAGAAGTTGGGTATACTGAGGTCAAGAGTGAAAAAATCTCTTGATGCACTTCAAATGCAAATTCGTCTCATATCTCCTCTCCCTTGGGGTTTTGAGTCAAACGGACGAAATTGAACAAAAAACTTGAACAAAAAACGTTTAGAGGATGACTTAGACGTTGGTGCACTCAGCTGGTCGCAATATCGCATTTATGAAGAAGTTGGGTATACTGAGGTCAAGAGTGAAAAAATCTCTTGATGCACTTCAAATGCAAATTCGTCTCATATCTCCTCTCCCTTGGGGTTTTGAGTCAAACGGACGAAATTGAACAAAAAACTTGACCAAAAAACGTTTAGAGGATGACTTAGACGTTGGTGCACTCAGCTGGTCGCAATATCGCATTTGTGAAGAAGTTGGGTATACTGAGGTCAAGAGTGAAAAAATCTCTTGACGCACTTCAAATGCAAATTCGTCTCATATCTCCTCTCCCTTGGGGTTTTGAGTCAAACGGACGAAATTGAACAAAAAACTTGACCAAAAAACGTTTAGAGGATGACTTAGACGTTGGTGCACTCAGCTGGTCGCAATATCGCATTTGTGAAGAAGTTGGGTATACTGAGGTCAAGAGTGAAAAAATCTCTTGATGCACTTCAAATGCAAATTCGTCTCATATCTCCTCTCCCTTGGGGTTTTGAGTCAAACGGACGAAATTGAACAAAAAACTTGACCTAAAAACGTTTAGAGGATGACTTAGACGTTGGTGCACTCAGCTGGTCGCAATATCGCATTTATGAAGAAGTTGGGTATACTGAGGTCAAGAGTGAAAAAATCTCTTGATGCACTTCAAATGCAAATTCGTCTCATATCTCCTCTCCCTTGGGGTTTTGAGTCAAACGGACGAAATTGAACAAAAAACTTGACCAAAAAACGTTTAGAGGATGACTTAGACGTTGGTGCACTCAGCTGGTCGCAATATCGCATTTTTGAAGAAGTTGGGTATACTGAGGTCAAGAGTGAAAAAATCTCTTGATGCACTTCAAATGCAAATTCGTCTCATATCTCCTCTCCCTTGGGGTTTTGAGTCAAACAGACGAAATTGAACAAAAAACTTGACCAAAAAATGTTTAGAGGATGACTTAGACGTTGGTGCACTCAGCTGGTCGCAATATCGCATTTATGAAGAAGTTGGGTATACTGAGGTCAAGAGTGAAAAAATCTCTTGACGCACTTCAAATGCAAATTCGTCTCATATCTCCTCTCCCTTGGGGTTTTGAGTCAAACGGACGAAATTGAACAAAAAACTTGACCTAAAAACGTTTAGAGGATGACTTAGACGTTGGTGCACTCAGCTGGTCGCAATATCGCATTTGTGAAGAAGTTGGGTATACTGAGGTCAAGAGTGAAAAAATCTCTTGACGCACTTCAAATGCAAATTCGTCTCATATCTCCTCTCCCTTGGGGTTTTGAGTCAAACGGACGAAATTGAACAAAAAACTTGACCAAAAAACATTTAGAGGATGACTTAGACGTTGGTGCACTCAGCTGGTCGCAATATCGCATTTTTGAAGAAGTTGGGTATACTGAGGTCAAGAGTGAAAAAATCTCTTGATGCACTTCAAATGCAAATTCGTCTCATATCTCCTCTCCCTTGGGGTTTTGAGTCAAACGGACGAAATTGAACAAAAAACTTGACCAAAAAACGTTTAGAGGATGACTTAGACGTTGGTGCACTCAGCTGGTCGCAATATCGCATTTATGAAGAAGTTGGGTATACTGAGGTCAAGAGTGAAAAAATCTCTTGATGCACTTCAAATGCAAATTCGTCTCATATCTCCTCTCCCTTGGGGTTTTGAGTCAAACGGACGAAATTGAACAAAAAACTTGACCAAAAAACGTTTAGAGGATGACTTAGACGTTGGTGCACTCAGCTGGTCGCAATATCGCATTTGTGAAGAAGTTGGGTATACTGAGGTCAAGAGTGAAAAAATCTCTTGACGCACTTCAAATGCAAATTCGTCTCATATCTCCTCTCCCTTGGGGTTTTGAGTCAAACGGACGAAATTGAACAAAAAACTTGACCAAAAAACGTTTAGAGGATGACTTAGACGTTGGTGCACTCAGCTGGTCGCAATATCGCATTTGTGAAGAAGTTGGGTATACTGAGGTCAAGAGTGAAAAAATCTCTTGACGCACTTCAAATGCAAATTCGTCTCATATCTCCTCTCCCTTGGGGTTTTGAGTCAAACGGACGAAATTGAACAAAAAACTTGACCAAAAAACGTTTAGAGGATGACTTAGACGTTGGTGCACTCAGCTGGTCGCAATATCGCATTTGTGAAGAAGTTGGGTATACTGAGGTCAAGAGTGAAAAAATCTCTTGATGCACTTCAAATGCAAATTCGTCTCATATCTCCTCTCCCTTGGGGTTTTGAGTCAAACGGACGAAATTGAACAAAAAACTTGACCAAAAAACATTTAGAGGATGACTTAGACGTTGGTGCACTCAGCTGGTCGCAATATCGCATTTTTGAAGAAGTTGGGTATACTGAGGTCAAGAGTGAAAAAATCTCTTGATGCACTTCAAATGCAAATTCGTCTCATATCTCCTCTCCCTTGGGGTTTTGAGTCAAACGGACGAAATTGAACAAAAAACTTGACCAAAAAACGTTTAGAGGATGACTTAGACGTTGGTGCACTCAGCTGGTCGCAATATCGCATTTGTGAAGAAGTTGGGTATACTGAGGTCAAGAGTGAAAAAATCTCTTGACGCACTTCAAATGCAAATTCGTCTCATATCTCCTCTCCCTTGGGGTTTTGAGTCAAACGGACGAAATTGAACAAAAAACTTGACCAAAAAACGTTTAGAGGATGACTTAGACGTTGGTGCACTCAGCTGGTCGCAATATCGCATTTGTGAAGAAGTTGGGTATACTGAGGTCAAGAGTGAAAAAATCTCTTGATGCACTTCAAATGCAAATTCGTCTCATATCTCCTCTCCCTTGGGGTTTTGAGTCAAACGGACGAAATTGAACAAAAAACTTGACCAAAAAACGTTTAGAGGATGACTTAGACGTTGGTGCACTCAGCTGGTCGCAATATCGCATTTGTGAAGAAGTTGGGTATACTGAGGTCAAGAGTGAAAAAATCTCTTGATGCACTTCAAATGCAAATTCGTCTCATATCTCCTCTCCCTTGGGGTTTTGAGTCAAACGGACGAAATTGAACAAAAAACTTGACCAAAAAACGTTTAGAGGATGACTTAGACGTTGGTGCACTCAGCTGGTCGCAATATCGCATTTATGAAGAAGTTGGGTATACTGAGGTCAAGAGTGAAAAAATCTCTTGATGCACTTCAAATGCAAATTCGTCTCATATCTCCTCTCCCTTGGGGTTTTGAGTCAAACGGACGAAATTGAACAAAAAACTTGACCAAAAAACGTTTAGAGGATGACTTAGACGTTGGTGCACTCAGCTGGTCGCAATATCGCATTTGTGAAGAAGTTGGGTATACTGAGGTCAAGAGTGAAAAAATCTCTTGACGCACTTCAAATGCAAATTCGTCTCATATCTCCTCTCCCTTGGGGTTTTGAGTCAAACGGACGAAATTGAACAAAAAACTTGACCAAAAAACGTTTAGAGGATGACTTAGACGTTGGTGCACTCAGCTGGTCGCAATATCGCATTTGTGAAGAAGTTGGGTATACTGAGGTCAAGAGTGAAAAAATCTCTTGACGCACTTCAAATGCAAATTCGTCTCATATCTCCTCTCCCTTGGGGTTTTGAGTCAAACGGACGAAATTGAACAAAAAACTTGACCAAAAAACGTTTAGAGGATGACTTAGACGTTGGTGCACTCAGCTGGTCGCAATATCGCATTTTTGAAGAAGTTGGGTATACTGAGGTCAAGAGTGAAAAAATCTCTTGATGCACTTCAAATGCAAATTCGTCTCATATCTCCTCTCCCTTGGGGTTTTGAGTCAAACGGACGAAATTGAACAAAAAACTTGACCAAAAAACGTTTAGAGGATGACTTAGACGTTGGTGCACTCAGCTGGTCGCAATATCGCATTTGTGAAGAAGTTGGGTATACTGAGGTCAAGAGTGAAAAAATCTCTTGACGCACTTCAAATGCAAATTCGTCTCATATCTCCTCTCCCTTGGGGTTTTGAGTCAAACGGACGAAATTGAACAAAAAACTTGACAAAAAAACGTTTAGAGGATGACTTAGACGTTGGTGCACTCAGCTGGTCGCAATATCGCATTTGTGAAGAAGTTGGGTATACTGAGGTCAAGAGTGAAAAAATCTCTTGATGCACTTCAAATGCAAATTCGTCTCATATCTCCTCTCCCTTGGGGTTTTGAGTCAAACGGACGAAATTGAACAAAAAACTTGACCAAAAAACGTTTAGAGGATGACTTAGACGTTGGTGCACTCAGCTGGTCGCAATATCGCATTTGTGAAGAAGTTGGGTATACTGAGGTCAAGAGTGAAAAAATCTCTTGACGCACTTCAAATGCAAATTCGTCTCATATCTCCTCTCCCTTGGGGTTTTGAGTCAAACGGACGAAATTGAACAAAAAACTTGACCAAAAAACGTTTAGAGGATGACTTAGACGTTGGTGCACTCAGCTGGTCGCAATATCGCATTTGTGAAGAAGTTGGGTATACTGAGGTCAAGAGTGAAAAAATCTCTTGACGCACTTCAAATGCAAATTCGTCTCATATCTCCTCTCCCTTGGGGTTTTGAGTCAAACGGACGAAATTGAACAAAAAACTTGACCAAAAAACGTTTAGAGGATGACTTAGACGTTGGTGCACTCAGCTGGTCGCAATATCGCATTTGTGAAGAAGTTGGGTATACTGAGGTCAAGAGTGAAAAAATCTCTTGATGCACTTCAAATGCAAATTCGTCTCATATCTCCTCTCCCTTGGGGTTTTGAGTCAAACGGACGAAATTGAACAAAAAACTTGACCAAAAAACGTTTAGAGGATGACTTAGACGTTGGTGCACTCAGCTGGTCGCAATATCGCATTTGTGAAGAAGTTGGGTATACTGAGGTCAAGAGTGAAAAAATCTCTTGACGCACTTCAAATGCAAATTCGTCTCATATCTCCTCTCCCTTGGGGTTTTGAGTCAAACGGACGAAATTGAACAAAAAACTTGACCAAAAAACGTTTAGAGGATGACTTAGACGTTGGTGCACTCAGCTGGTCGCAATATCGCATTTGTGAAGAAGTTGGGTATACTGAGGTCAAGAGTGAAAAAATCTCTTGATGCACTTCAAATGCAAATTCGTCTCATATCTCCTCTCCCTTGGGGTTTTGAGTCAAACGGACGAAATTGAACAAAAAACTTGACCAAAAAACATTTAGAGGATGACTTAGACGTTGGTGCACTCAGCTGGTCGCAATATCGCATTTTTGAAGAAGTTGGGTATACTGAGGTCAAGAGTGAAAAAATCTCTTGATGCACTTCAAATGCAAATTCGTCTCATATCTCCTCTCCCTTGGGGTTTTGAGTCAAACGGACGAAATTGAACAAAAAACTTGACCAAAAAACGTTTAGAGGATGACTTAGACGTTGGTGCACTCAGCTGGTCGCAATATCGCATTTGTGAAGAAGTTGGGTATACTGAGGTCAAGAGTGAAAAAATCTCTTGACGCACTTCAAATGCAAATTCGTCTCATATCTCCTCTCCCTTGGGGTTTTGAGTCAAACGGACGAAATTGAACAAAAAACTTGACCAAAAAACGTTTAGAGGATGACTTAGACGTTGGTGCACTCAGCTGGTCGCAATATCGCATTTGTGAAGAAGTTGGGTATACTGAGGTCAAGAGTGAAAAAATCTCTTGATGCACTTCAAATGCAAATTCGTCTCATATCTCCTCTCCCTTGGGGTTTTGAGTCAAACGGACGAAATTGAACAAAAAACTTGACCAAAAAACGTTTAGAGGATGACTTAGACGTTGGTGCACTCAGCTGGTCGCAATATCGCATTTGTGAAGAAGTTGGGTATACTGAGGTCAAGAGTGAAAAAATCTCTTGACGCACTTCAAATGCAAATTCGTCTCATATCTCCTCTCCCTTGGGGTTTTGAGTCAAACGGACGAAATTGAACAAAAAACTTGACCAAAAAACGTTTAGAGGATGACTTAGACGTTGGTGCACTCAGCTGGTCGCAATATCGCATTTGTGAAGAAGTTGGGTATACTGAGGTCAAGAGTGAAAAAATCTCTTGACGCACTTCAAATGCAAATTCGTCTCATATCTCCTCTCCCTTGGGGTTTTGAGTCAAACGGACGAAATTGAACAAAAAACTTGACCTAAAAACGTTTAGAGGATGACTTAGACGTTGGTGCACTCAGCTGGTCGCAATATCGCATTTGTGAAGAAGTTGGGTATTCTGAGGTCAAGAGTGAAAAAATCTCTTGATGCACTTCAAATGCAAATTCGTCTCATATCTCCTCTCCCTTGGGGTTTTGAGTCAAACGGACGAAATTGAACAAAAAACTTGACCAAAAAACGTTTAGAGGATGACTTAGACGTTGGTGCACTCAGCTGGTCGCAATATCGCATTTTTGAAGAAGTTGGGTATACTGAGGTCAAGAGTGAAAAAATCTCTTGATGCACTTCAAATGCAAATTCGTCTCATATCTCCTCTCCCTTGGGGTTTTGAGTCAAACGGACGAAATTGAACAAAAAACTTGACCAAAAAACGTTTAGAGGATGACTTAGACGTTGGTGCACTCAGCTGGTCGCAATATCGCATTTATGAAGAAGTTGGGTATACTGAGGTCAAGAGTGAAAAAATCTCTTGATGCACTTCAAATGCAAATTCGTCTCATATCTCCTCTCCCTTGGGGTTTTGAGTCAAACGGACGAAATTGAACAAAAAACTTGACCAAAAAACGTTTAGAGGATGACTTAGACGTTGGTGCACTCAGCTGGTCGCAATATCGCATTTGTGAAGAAGTTGGGTATACTGAGGTCAAGAGTGAAAAAATCTCTTGACGCACTTCAAATGCAAATTCGTCTCATATCTCCTCTCCCTTGGGGTTTTGAGTCAAACGGACGAAATTGAACAAAAAACTTGACCATAAAACGTTTAGAGGATGACTTAGACGTTGGTGCACTCAGCTGGTCGCAATATCGCATTTGTGAAGAAGTTGGGTATACTGAGGTCAAGAGTGAAAAAATCTCTTGATGCACTTCAAATGCAAATTCGTCTCATATCTCCTCTCCCTTGGGGTTTTGAGTCAAACGGACGAAATTGAACAAAAAACTTGACCAAAAAACGTTTAGAGGATGACTTAGACGTTGGTGCACTCAGCTGGTCGCAATATCGCATTTGTGAAGAAGTTGGGTATACTGAGGTCAAGAGTGAAAAAATCTCTTGATGCACTTCAAATGCAAATTCGTCTCATATCTCCTCTCCCTTGGGGTTTTGAGTCAAACGGACGAAATTGAACAAAAAACTTGACCAAAAAACGTTTAGAGGATGACTTAGACGTTGGTGCACTCAGCTGGTCGCAATATCGCATTTTTGAAGAAGTTGGGTATACTGAGGTCAAGAGTGAAAAAATCTCTTGATGCACTTCAAATGCAAATTCGTCTCATATCTCCTCTCCCTTGGGGTTTTGAGTCAAACGGACGAAATTGAACAAAAAACTTGACCAAAAAACGTTTAGAGGATGACTTAGACGTTGGTGCACTCAGCTGGTCGCAATATCGCATTTGTGAAGAAGTTGGGTATACTGAGGTCAAGAGTGAAAAAATCTCTTGATGCACTTCAAATGCAAATTCGTCTCATATCTCCTCTCCCTTGGGGTTTTGAGTCAAACGGACGAAATTGAACAAAAAACTTGACCAAAAAACGTTTAGAGGATGACTTAGACGTTGGTGCACTCAGCTGGTCGCAATATCGCATTTGTGAAGAAGTTGGGTATACTGAGGTCAAGAGTGAAAAAATCTCTTGACGCACTTCAAATGCAAATTCGTCTCATATCTCCTCTCCCTTGGGGTTTTGAGTCAAACGGACGAAATTGAACAAAAAACTTGACCTAAAAACGTTTAGAGGATGACTTAGACGTTGGTGCACTCAGCTGGTCGCAATATCGCATTTGTGAAGAAGTTGGGTATACTGAGGTCAAGAGTGAAAAAATCTCTTGACGCACTTCAAATGCAAATTCGTCTCATATCTCCTCTCCCTTGGGGTTTTGAGTCAAACGGACGAAATTGAACAAAAAACTTGACCAAAAAACATTTAGAGGATGACTTAGACGTTGGTGCACTCAGCTGGTCGCAATATCGCATTTTTGAAGAAGTTGGGTATACTGAGGTCAAGAGTGAAAAAATCTCTTGATGCACTTCAAATGCAAATTCGTCTCATATCTCCTCTCCCTTGGGGTTTTGAGTCAAACGGACGAAATTGAACAAAAAACTTGACCAAAAAACGTTTAGAGGATGACTTAGACGTTGGTGCACTCAGCTGGTCGCAATATCGCATTTTTGAAGAAGTTGGGTATACTGAGGTCAAGAGTGAAAAAATCTCTTGATGCACTTCAAATGCAAATTCGTCTCATATCTCCTCTCCCTTGGGGTTTTGAGTCAAACGGACGAAATTGAACAAAAAACTTGACCAAAAAACGTTTAGAGGATGACTTAGACGTTGGTGCACTCAGCTGGTCGCAATATCGCATTTGTGAAGAAGTTGGGTATACTGAGGTCAAGAGTGAAAAAATCTCTTGACGCACTTCAAATGCAAATTCGTCTCATATCTCCTCTCCCTTGGGGTTTTGAGTCAAACGGACGAAATTGAACAAAAAACTTGACCAAAAAACGTTTAGAGGATGACTTAGACGCATATAAGTATATTCAAGTTTTTGAGTCGGGATGTCTCTCGCTTGCTGAGCAATCTGTTACCAGAAAGCAGAAAAAGTCTTCACTTTCTCCAGCTCGACAGTCGCGGATATGACTGGAAAGACATGGCTTGGTTACAAAAAACCTAAGTGAAACGAGCTACTTAGTAAATTAGGATCCGATATTGGTAGAATTGAAGCCATTGTCACTGTCCACTGGCCAATCGGGGACCATGTGGGCAAGCTCGGTATCCTTCACAACTCCTTTTGCAGAAGCTGAGACTTTAGCCTAACAAATTAGGATTTAACGTAGAAGCCATGTCAAATTGTGGGATTTTATTAAGCTATGGTATGAAATGCCTAAAGTTGTTCGATTAGTTACTGAGCTACCTTCAGCCTGAAAAACAAACTCCAAATCTACAAGTCAATGTGGCGTCGTCTATGAAGGTCATGTGCCACCTCTGTTTTGGACATCTTTAAGGCAAATGGTGGTACATACATCCACTATGTTCCATCCAATGTAGTGCAGATGAAAATTTAGTCGATAGGTCAAAACTTCGTCTAACTCACTAGGAAAATGTCCCGGGGTTAGGCGTTACGACAGTTCAAAAGATTATTCAAGCCTTATTCCTACAAGGAAATTTCTAGCTCAGACAAGGGTAGTATTAGGAAGTTGGTGAGGTTTCTAACAGGTTACTGTGGTTTGAAATATCACCTCAACAAACTCAATCTGTGCCCAGACATAGAATGTAGGGTCTGCTCGAAAGATAACGAATCTTCTCTTCGAATGCCAGGTCTAACTCTGCGACTTAGGACGTGCGTTCCTTCATTAGGTACGACTCTTAGAGTAAAAATACACCCTAAGATACAAACATCTTTTTAGGTTGCAGTATCAGCCATATAAGTAGGTTAGGGTCTGAGGGTCTAATCTGGTCACCTAGATTGTCAAAAAAAGGGGGATACAGGATTGCTGCTCCTCTTCCGTGTATACAGAGCCTCTATAGATGCCATTTCAAGTAGCCTGCAATCGCACATCTGTTTTCCAAGAATGGTGGAAACCACTTTCAAACTTTCAATCTTGATTGTATTAACACTGGTTTCGTGGCTATTGCTCCATGCAACCGATGCATAGTTTTCTAAACGACTATGTTCAAGCCAAGCCGCCGACGGCCATCCTCATTCCAGCTGTATCTGCAGACTTCCTACAGAAAAATAAATAAATATTTCACTTGAACTTTACCTGTTCCTAATGGTACAATCGCACAGGGTGGACTAGAGCACTCCGAGTCCTGTCCAACATTGTCTAAACATTGCAGTACCCAGCCAATCGTTCCATCCCCTCCGCATACCAAAATCTTATAGTGTTTAATTTGACGAAATACATACAACCTGTTCGGAAGATTAGATGTGTTCAAAAGTATTTCACAAGAAAAAGATTAAACTTACCCTGGTAAAGGACCTCCATTATCAAGATCGAATACTTGATAAGGATTCAATAGTTTCCTAAAGCTCGATATTAACTCTAAGCCCTGACAACCGCCTGACTTAACATTGACAAACACAAGTAGAGGTCTCACATCGGATGGCACCATACTTGGTTCAATATTTGGAAGTAACAATACAAGTAGTTTCTTATCTTCAATAATAGTCTCACGGAGGTTATAGAATGCACGTACCTATAACAAAAAATGATTAAAGTAAACCTAGGACTGCAATCCTTTGAGTTGAACTTACAGCTCTCTGAGTGTCCTCAAATGTTAATACAACCGATCCATATTCGTAATAAATCGGACCAATACTAGTAAATTTATTCTCCTCCGTTACGTATCTACTCAAAATCTGTTCATAGTTTCTTTGCGATAGTCCTGGCGGTAGATTACCCACAAACAATGCTACATTTGGTCCATGTGGATCCTGTTTATGTTGCATATAAAAGCGCATTAATTCCATTTGTCGTATTGAGTCGTTTCCTAATTGTTTCATTATATCCCATGGACGTTCGTTCCATGAGAGAATTCTTTCGGTTACTCCACGATCCAGTAGCACCTCGGAGCATCTAAAAAATATGGCTTAGGTTACATACCTTATATCCAATCATTTGGTGTAAAGGACTAACCTGTAATCTTGAATTTGATTATCTTGCAAACCGAATTTATCCAATGCATCTCGAATCAAATCCTTTATTGTAGTTGAATTATCTACAGGAACACTAACGTACGGATCTTCGAGTTGGGATTGCAATTTACCAGGATATACCCGTACAAAACCATTATCCTTATCATGAAACCTGAGATGAATAGCGGGTCGTTTGCCTTCAAGATGTGTCAAAGTTAATATTGGCGATGGATCAGCAAGTGGTAGGTCCTCATTGCCAGCAGCGGCATACAGATCGGTTAGGTAAAATGCCTACAAAACAAATTAATTCAAATCAAGGACAATGGGTGGACAAGCCTGTACAACTTACACTTGGATCCCTAGTTATATGAAATGCTCTCAATGCTGTCGTTAATAGTTGTTCTAGTGTGCATGTCCTAGCAATTGTAATGACACGGTAAAGCTGCCGTCTCAAGGAACTATTTCCATCGAACACTTTAATCATTTCTGTAATACAATACAACACACACACACATTGAAATATGACAGGATAATCACTCTTATTGGATTTTTCTTACCCTGATCTCGTTCTTCTCTCTCTTTTTCTTTCTTTTCCTTATCCTTGTCAGATTTATGGCCCTGGGAGTCGGCACGATAGTGTGATGGCCCAGCACTACAAGTTCCGGCCGCAGCACCACCAGTACCGGCTCCTCCAGTGGCTCCACCACCACTACTAGGTGCCGAGTCGGTTTTGCTGTACGACTCATCTTCCTTAATTCTAGGTGCATCACCGCTACTAAACTCTTCAGATATACTTCGAGCTAAAATGGGTTTAAAATCAATTATTTTGTTTTGATTAGATTGGATTTGTTTTAATCGAAAATGGATTTTTTTTTTGAGGTTAGTACAAGAATTTTGGAAAAAAAGTAGCAACTCCTGTTAATAAATAATTATTTTACACAATTTTGTAATTTTTACAGAGCAAATCTTCTTTTTTAGAATACTACTGATGTCAGCTTCAGTTCACAGTCCTAACTTACAAAAGAATACCACGAGGGTCCAACACAAGGTCAAGCCCATGATGGGGGAACACAAAGCCTGTACCTTTACATGGTATTCATCGATCTCGAAACATCGTAGGTTTTAAAGAAATTTATCGAATAACCTCTTAGAGCTCAAACAGTCTCATACAACAGTGTTTCTTAGAAGAGTTGAGGCACCATCCCTCTGTAAGATATGCATCTGCTAGATGAAATGCAAGCACGTACGTCTTAAGTCTTTCTCCGAACCATTAACAGGCATACACCAGTCTGACTTCGGTCCTAGCATTTCGTATGTCAAATCGGGAGTCACTATCTTTTCATCGTCTTCAAAATCCCTTTCAGACCTCAAATACGAAAGCATTCATTGTCTGAAGTTCTTCGCGGCGAAGGCCTAATTCGTGATCCCGCGTCTAACTGATTCAACTCTGCCTCGTGAAGCAGGAAAACACGCAGTGCAATGTGGAATTCGGAAACAGTTTCTCTGAACTATTCCAAATGTATATCGACTTTTAGCAAGGAAATGCGCTAGCATGGAACAATTCCGTTTAGATGAACGGAGGGCACTTGATGAAATCTGTACAGCTCCTGCACAGGACATTGAGATCATTGGTCGCTTCCAGATGCGGAGCAGATATCAACTCCACGAATAAATAGTAGAGATTCGGTGAAGGCTTACTTAAAAAACCCGCTGGTACTTCGGTTTGACGAAACACTTGGTTCAGAAGTCATAGTCATTTCCAGAGAAAAATTCTCTGCCTAATATTTGGTGCCGTATGGGAGAAAGGTCAACGGAGGAGAGATACAACTGCGAGATCTAAGACCTGTATCAATTTCACATCGAGCGAATGTACAATAATGGTCCAGGAAAGGGGATCTTCGAATCGTAGGGCCCAGGTTCGAGACGATACCTTTTTTTAAGAACGTTAAGTAAGTTAGTCTAATTTTCGGACCCGTTTGCGTTGATGGACTTTTGAGGAGAAGATTCAACGAGGAACTATACGAGCTGTACAGCGACATCGACCTAGTCAAAAAAATGCACATCAGTCGTTTAAGATGGTTAGGACATGTACAGCGAATGGACACCTATGCTCCGGCCCGTAGAGTCCTTCAATCAAACCCAGAGGGACAATGCAGTAGAGGAAGACCTCGCGCACAAGTGGAAGGGGCCCTCAACCAACTTGGAGTGCGCAGCTGAAGGCAGTTAGCTAAGGGCCTAACTAACTGGAGATGCTTGTTGGTTGAGGTCCAGGTTCACCCCGAACTGTAGCGCCAGCTAAGTAAGTAAGTTAGTTGGTGGGTGCCGTGGCTCAAGTGGTCAGCCCGTTGGACTATGGAGCAAGGGGTTCGAGGTTCGAGTCCCAACCGAAACCTCTAAAAGATTTTTTTCTTCTCGCGAGCGTCTGACAAACATCCAAGAGTAAAACTGACCTTCGGGCACGGCATAAAAAAGTAGGCCCCAACCATTCATGAAAATAATTAAAGACGCACAAAACGAATGGTTGTGAGAAGTTGGCCCAGGGTCTCAAAGACCTGTTGAGGCAAAAATTTATTTTTTTTACATAATTTAGTATGACAGTTAGCGCTGTGTTTAAGGCTAGACCCATTCAAGGTAAGAACTTTAGGGCGGGACAGTTGTATGACAATATTCAACCTTTTTCAAAAGAGCTATGCCTCTGGCATTTTTAGTGAGAACCCCATGATGCTGAGGAAAATTTTAGAGAACGTGACAGAATCCAACTCACTTGGATGTCAGTTGTTGTCTTGTAAAACCTTTACAAAAGTGTTAAGGGAGTAATGGTTCCTGTTCTAGGGTTGAGTCTTATACGCTTTTCGTTTTGAAAGGAGCAGTACCGACTACCCAATCGGTTTGGTAGAGTCATCGAAGGGGTTCGCTATCTAGACGCTATGGCAAGGTATTCGTGGAGAATAGGTCAAAATAGTGTATGTGTAAATAGGGGCACATTCGTCAATGGGGTACATTTACCAACGCTTTTTTAACACAAAACACGGTGTGTCTGTCAAAGCATTTACTGTCGAATAGATCCCTTTATGATCATCTAGTACAAGTTACAAGTTGACGAATGTGCCCCTTGGTGAGGAACATCCATCAAAACAACATTTTTTTAAAATCGAAATAAGTTTTGAGACTTCTTAACAAATTGTCTTCAAAATGAATTTTTGAACATATTCGTGAGGCGTCGAATGTGCCCTCGTTTATCATACAAAGAATGTCCTGCTCCTTGGAAAGACTGTCTAAGTTGAAACTTAACTTTAAGGAATGTACTGGGATCGGTATGTTTCGTTTTGCGAGGTTTTAGAAATATAAAAAGGTGCCCTAACCTAAGAAGAATATTGAGTGTTACGAGAGTCAAGAAGCAAACGGGAATGATCAAGACCAAGTTAGAGTGAGTCGTACTTCTTAAAATTATTTTCGGATTGTCGAAGCAAATTTGTGAAAAATGGAAATAATAGTAAGTTTAGATCCACAGACTGTATTCCAGAGGAAAATGAAGTGCATTGCATGGACCTTCATGCTATGCATTTGCAAATGCAATGTGCTAGCTCTTCCTATACACGAGGTCCAATAAAGTGGCCATGGGATTCCGAACTTTTGTTGGAGCTACAACGATAGTATTACATTTTACTGTTCAGGTGAACTATGTATATAGAACCTTACCGCCTACAAATTTTCTCATAATTTCTTCAAAACTTGGTAAACCATATCCTTGCAAGAAGGCGAGGTAAAGTCCTTGTGGAAATGTTTGAGCCTAGTCCAAGTAATGACGGGACACATGTCCTCGAGGCATAGTCGGTGTCCGTCGGAATCTTAGCGTTTTACTCGGTCATTGTTAGAATCCCTTTCGTTCGTTTTTTTTTTGAGAAATTAGGTAATTTCTTGGCATATCTTGAGCCACTTAGTGAATTTCAAAAAGAGAGCTTGTCATTTTTTTTTCTATGTATGTATATCTGGCTGACAGGTAGGGTTTAGGGCCGATCTATGGAGATTGGGCACCTGATCTGGCAATTTCGTCAGAGGATATCCAGAGACCCATATTAGACTAATATTGTTATGGACAGCTAGAGTTTGTATGAGAGTTTGAAGCCAGTTGCAGAATAGCTTAAACTCAAAGTCAAAGGACATGTGAGCTGCTTGGCTGCATTTCTATCTTAATAAAGTCAAGTTTTGATTAAAATCCGGAGTTTGACATTTTTCATGAAACCATCACGAACCAAAAGGGGTCTTGTTGTCCGTGTTATATTTATGGAAGGAAGGGAAGGCTCCTACTGTAGAATGCCATGTCCGAAGGAGAAGTTATTTCATTACAGCTGTCTGGGTATTGAACCTCGAACGCCTCGATCCGTAGGCCAAAGTACTTAGATCTAATTAACATCTGAATCGTTAAGTATCATCGGGGTGATCAACCGGAACAGATTACAGAATCACAGAGATCTTCGGTGTCTAAAGAACATTTGAATACGTACAGCTGCTTTAATTTACTATTTCTTTACTATGTTTATAGTTTTAAGACCGAATGACCATAGTTCCATTATTTTTTGGACCCAAGATTGAAATACAAGGACACACATACAAAGTGATTTTTCTAGATCTTTACTTTTATATTCTGGACAAATTCTGCTGAGATTTTAGTAATAAAATTCGAAAAAAAAAGAATTGCCCGTAGTATCACCCTATACACTTTATTTAAATTTAACATCAAACTCTCATATTTATACATAAATTTTTGTTTCTTATAATACAACACAAAGCAAAACACTTACATAAAATATTATTTCTGCATGCAAAATTCATTCATGCCAGCATTAATGTGCATTTATTGGTAAGACATTAATTTTGTTTTTAAGTGAATAAAATAAAGAAACAAATAATTAAACAAAAATAAAATAAGTACATTTATAAAAAAAAATGTGTTATGATAGAGTCTTGCGAATATACAGAAAACAATATACAGACAAGGCCTTAAATTTACAAAAAAATGTAATAATGATTGGGGTTAGTAGTTTTGTTATATTTTTGACGAAAATGTGTTTTATTTTAAAAATTTGGAAAAAAAGTGTTATGATAAAATTGCATTTTAATTTACAATTAAATAAAAGTAGAAAGAATATATATTAACGTATAAATACCAAAAGTATTAAATATATAGCAAGTAACAAAAAAAAAAAAAAATAATAAACTTTACTAATTCTGTTTAAAAATTTTGTATTTGACTCGACATGGTATCTGAAAGCTCTGTGAATGAAAAATATCGCGTTTTGGGATATTTTATTGCATTACTTTTGAAAAGGACACCTTATCCTTGCCCTAAAAAAGGACCTAGGGACCACTGGCCACTGTAACTTCCGACGTGTGACAACATATTCTTTATAAAAATTGTTTCATTACCAGGAGGAGGGGTTTCAAGGCTTCCACGCTGAATATGGTCCAGTTTCCACGAGGTTTTTGAACGTATGTATGTACTGTTTGTTTGGATAAGAATTTCCTAATCCTAGATGGATCGCTTGTCCTTTCTACACTTTTAAAGGAAGTAGAAGTCTATTGTTGTACAGATACCAGTCGAGTTGATCCCTTAAAATATTTGTTTGACTTAAAAGATTCCTGCCTTCATGACGATGCTTACTGATTTTAGAATTTCTCTAGAATTACAATGGCCTATGCCCATTCTTTTGTTGCACGTCTATTGGTGTCTTCTAGAGACGGATACTTGGAAATTAGGAACCAATATACTCACACCAACTACACATTTCAGTTTGAAATCATATGTCAGTCACTTCACTCGAGCCTTATTTTCTTAGGGTCTGAAGCCTGAAAGAGATGTACATAAATGCCAGCGAAGCGATGAGTTTTAATTAGGTAACATGGTTTGAATTTAAGAGTGAAGTGGATCATTGAGGCAATAAGGGAAATCCAGGTCCAAATCTATTTGACAACTTCGTTTAAGTCTAGTTAGAGATCTATGGAGTCTGGTCTAAATACACTTGCGAAGTATATAGATGATGTTCGTCTCGGATTTTTCCTCATAAGAAGGTTCAAAAAACCATGTTTTGAGTGTTCATTTCAACAGAAAAAAAAGAACTGGGAACTGAATTATAAAGACTATTCTGGGAAGGGCTTGATTGTCCCTTATTTATATAAGTAGGCTCTGTGCCCATACTGAGGTCTTTAGCTCCAGAATCTCTCCTACAGCTACACTAGAAACTATGTATGCTCCACCTACTGTCTGTTTTAATATCTTTGCGAAACTGATGGGTTTTAAAGAAACATAGCGACTTAAAGAATCCTTGAAATAAGAGCCAAGTAAGTATGCTAAACAGCCATAGCACTATTCATTCGGACAAAATTGTCCCTTATGTGAACCTTAACGTCAAATCGAATTGGGGACCCCTCCAGTGCTCTAGATATTAACATTATTACACAATTGGGGTAGAAGTTAAGCAAAAGTCAGCCATCAGAATGGAAAAAGTCTCTTCTGAACCAAAATGGACAGAACTGCAATGTTAGAATCCTATAACACATATTTTCTTAATTCTTCTGTATACCTGGCCTACACTACGATCTTTTAAAAGGAAAACTCAAGGCCAATACTTCTTTAAAGATCTTCGTAATAAAGCCAGACTTTGGATATATAGGTACAAATTAGAGGAAAGTGTCACTTTGATGGTTTATAGAAAACTGCAGGTTAATTGGGGGAAACAGGGTTACACAAGATAGTGGACAAAATTGAAACTAGTCTTCAGTACTAGGAATTCGCACTAGGACCTAATTGCAAAATGCTCGTCGCAAAAAATTAATTCTATTCGCTCTGAATCCGTTTTAGAGGAATCCTGTAGGAAGGCGTTTTATCCACACTTCTCTTGGTTTTAGTCTGGCTTACGAATTTTGGACTTCACGTCAACCTGGGCAAAACAGAAAACGCCAGACCTTTTAAAACGACGAAGGTGGATGTGACCCTTTCTGATCGCGCGACATATCTGGTCATGGTATTAGACAAGAAGCTAGACTTGAAACTTAACATACAGAAAAGAGTCTGTAAGGCATATAACGCTCTTTTCATCTGCAAGAGAACAATGGAGAAAAAGTGAGGCCTGAAACCAGCATTGATGCTCTGGAAGGTGGTGGAAGGCTACTAAAAATAAGAAGACAGCCTGCACAGACACTGACTGTTCTAAAACCGGTGAGGAAACGCGTTCATGTACATCCTAGTGACATAGAGCGGCATGTGAACCTGAGACTTTCCAAACAAAAGTTCTAGCTTTGCTCAAAGCTGCGGAATTTACTGCCGAGGGAATCAATATCTAGCAAGAGTATCGCATAGATACAAGCTGCGCATAAAACTTCAGATTCCAACATCATTAAATCTGAAATAGTCAGAAATTGTCGCACAATGCTCAGGGTACTATGTTCTCAGAACAGATTATGATGAAAACTGCGATATAGAGGTGCACGAAAGGGCCGAGAAGTAAAACCACCAATTTGCATATCTAAGACGGTTATTCTCTACAGGATATCAAGCGAATGGTTCAGGTTTATGTTTGTGATTGTTAACATAATGGTAGAGATCACGATGAGCCCAGTATGGTGGTTTATGAGAAACTTATAACCCTAGACTAGCTACCCACCTACCTACCTAATCAAACTCGACTCAAGCAAACTGAAACACTCTGTTTCTGCGAAAAATTGGTTTGATGCCTAAACTAATCCCACACTGACCCTAGAATTTTACACTTAGGTTTCAGGGTTTATTAATCCGTCGTCGGATAACAATGGATCTTCTTTAAGCGTCAGTGTGTCTCAGCCACGTAACTTCACCCAATCCACTCAAAGGCTGTGTACAAATAGTCCTCATAATAGGTCTGTTCGCGTATTTTCTGCACCAAAATTCGTAGATTTTGAAGCAGTGGAGGCAAAGTTCTCTCAGAGAAAGGTAAAATCACAAAAAAGTCAACGAAGGCTACGAAATTTTCTCACTTTTCAAACGTCAAATGCAAATGTATACCAATACACAAACAACAACAAATTTCGTGCAGTTATCTGACAGATTTGACAGATTTCATACGTTTCATCAGTTCAAAGAAATTTCCTGCACTAAAACTCGTTGCATGGGGAAATATTTTACTCCCTCGTGAGCGCTCTCTTCTACGTAAAACTAAGAAACTTTTGCGTACGCGAACCGTCTTTGGTGACTTTTCGTAGATTTTCGTGAAAGTTCGTTGTTTTGGGAGAGTACGCGAATAGACCTAATGCTCCTCAAAGTAAACTGACACGCGATGGAGTCCAATGACAGACCGACCCTCAATGTGTTAAAAAGAAAACTCCAAAAATATTTTCTATACACAAAATCGAAACAAAAAACAAATTAAATATAAATTCAAAAACAAGTGTTAATAAGTACAAAATCAAAGAAAAAAAAAAGTAAACAAATCAAAGTCAAAAATCATTTTTTTTTTTGTTTTATAATATTTAAGTCGTCATCACCTCTCCGTTCTCGGTAACGTGGTTTCCGCCATCCGAACGATATTCGCCGCATTCTTTTCATTAGCCGACCAAACAAATGATCGTTCTCAAGCCGCCTGCGATACCGATTATCCAAATGATTATCGTTTATCGCATAGAAATTATCGTCGTACGGCTGAAAGTTGCCATCTTCGTCCTGAATTGTTATTTCAATATTCTGCGATACCGTATCTAAGCTAAAATCACTTTTACAATTGTTGTTACTACTATTGGCACGTTTTCGTTTGGTGAAAAATCTGGCGTATCTTTTACTGGCCGGCACCTTGACACCGCCTGGCTCTTGAAAGGACTTACTTCGACCCACCGACGAGGATTCACTTGAATTCGCCGAATAGCTCGAGGTCGTCGGTATCCTTAAAGCGGGCGATGCACTAGACGTTGTCGTCGATAGGTAATTACCCACTCCACTGTCGTTTAGTTTAACATTACGAGCATCATTCCAGTTATCAGTACTGTTGCGATTGTCAATCGATGTATTACTACTACTATTATAGCTTACATTACTACTAACTAAGTTCGTACTAGAGTCTATATCGGTCGCAGTCAGATCTCCTCCAGTATCTGAAGTTTCATAGAAACTCTCACTGAACACTGGATCCAGATCGTCTGTGGATGCGGCTGCTGCTGCGGCGGCGGCGGCTGCTGTTAGGACCGTCATTACAACCGCCTCACCATTGTGGTATTCCTCATCGATGTCATCGAAATCGTCTTCAGTCATATTCGAGTTGCGATTCACTTTTGGCCAACTTTTTCGATTTATCACATTGATTTTACGAAATATATTCGAGTAGCTTCGCGAGGCACCCGGTGGATGATTGGCACCGCTGTTGCAGCTTGGATCTTCCGGTTTCTTGTGCCTTGACTTCTTGCGATTTAGGGACTTTTTCTTTGAGTCCGATTGGAGCATGGACGACGACAGGAGATGGAAATTCGGGTGGGTACGTCGTTTGCGGCGTTGGAGCTCTTGTCTTATCGATAAATCACTATCGGTGGTGGCCTCACACAAACCTATTGTTCTTAATTCCGCTAAATGAAAGAATTTGGGTTTTTTTTTTGTTGTATAAATTATATTTAAGTTAAATGAAAAGAAACATAAATAGATAAAACTTAAAAAATAGTAAAGTTAAGTTAAAAAGAGGAAAATAAATGTAGAGAGAGTGAGTGATGGGAATTAGTTGGTTTTTTTTTATATTTTGTTTTTCTTTAAATTTTTAGGAAGCATTGTTAGCGGTATTCTGTTATTTTGGAAGTGTATTACGAATAGCATTTGAAATGAAAATAAATTAAATGATGAGTGAACGAATGGGACGCATTTTACAGATACATAATCTATAAGGTATGCTCCACTGAAAGATAGATGTCGTTTCTAGTAATGATTGTAGTTTAGAGTGACTTTTCCAGTCGATGCTGTCATAACCCTATGAGCCTTAAGGGCTTATGCGTTATATCATGAGTCGAAAACTGGGGTTCAGTACTGTAGACTTAGTCTGACAATATTTAACCAATGGACTAATCCTTTTGCTTCGAATACAGATCAGTTGTGCAGGCTTGGACATAAATAGTGTCACACCGTCTAAACCGTGATGGTTATCTGATAATGAACTTCTGAATGCTTACACCCATTCAGGTTCCCCGAAAGTCGGCAAAAATTGTCTATCTGGGATCAATGGTGTCATCTAAAGACAAAGTAAAGGAAAGCTCGCATAACAGATTCTAGCATTATACGGACCTAAAATCTGTAAGCGTTTGCAGTGAACGCTGAAAATAATATTTCTGCGATCATGACAAACGTTATTTTTCTTTACCTCTACTGAAAGTCTCTGAAAATCTACCCTGTCCAATGAAAACATGATCGGATGAGAAACATCACTATCTTCATAAATTTGGACAACTTCTTTATAGATTGACATTATCAGAGGCATAGCTGTCAATGTCAATTGGCGATAACAGATGAACGACTTTTGGCACCGCTGCGATTGACAGAAGTCGTCTGAAATGTCAAAAAACATTCGTGTATGGAATGAAGGTGTTCAGAGGGTCGTGCCACTGCATTTACTCAATGTGAGATTCCATACTCCTCGGTTTGACAGGTATAGCCTGTAGCTTGAGACAGATGACATCGACGCTTAAAGAGATTGTAGTTAACAATCTGATCACTGGACAGACACCTGCAATTTAAGTTCCATTCATTTCAAAATAATTGAAAATCAATCCAAGGAAATGCATATATTAAAATAAGCAGACTCAGACATTATGACTCATCTAATCCTCTAAGATATATCCACAAAACAAATGAGAGCCAGGGTAGTCATCTGATGAAAACCTTGCACACAGTACTCTAGCTATCAAGTCGCTGACTCCTCGATCTTCGATCAAATAAACTTTACCTTCCGGATGAATACTCAGTAGAAATATTTTTGCTTGTCACCTGAACTATGAAGGTTCGAACCCAGGTGACGAGCACAGGCATCAATATTTGCCTGGAAGTACTATGAGCTGATAGTCAAGCAACCCTCAACCGCTTCATTGATTGTCTTTTATGGAGATGAAAATTCAGTTCAACCTTGACATATCTACATCAAATGCCAGGACACAGGGTATTACAGGATGCTAAATCTTGGTCATCCCTTTTTATGACTTTCTCCTCCTCAGCGCTACAGTTTCTGTAGAGGTCATAAAATAGCACCCAAAGGATAAAAAAACCCCTAGCCTTTTGGGATATTGATCCTTTCACTACGTCTCAGATCAAGCCTAGGCTAGATCTCTGTCAAAGTGTTGAAAGTAAAAAGATTTTCCCATCTGCAATTTGCTAAAAGGGTTCAGCTTTAGTTTGAATTTAGAAGTAGCTAAGGGTATAACCAAGCTCCGTCATTTCGGCAGGATTCTATGGGTTCCACTCACTCTGGCGCCCTCGTAAGCAAGCAGTTTCGATGTGGCTCGGCACCCAGAAAAGGTAAATATTGCACTGCCCAGTCTTCTCTAGGAGGGACAACGGGTAGTTCCAATTGGCCTTTGAAGTGATGCTTGATTGTCACTGAAAATGCTAATATTCTTGGCATATATTGCATTACATTCCAGCCAGGAAAGATGTTATTGAGCTCGCCGGGAAAAAACTTCACAGCCCAACCCTCATCAGTCTTCCGTACGTTCGTGTAAAACTTGTCCGAATTGTCCACAGCAGAGGGGAAAGTTCCAGTCAAATGGAATGGCCGAAGGAGTGTAGTTTGTCAGTGAACTAAATCACTGTCCAGACTTTGGGCTTGATGTCCACTTTACCAGCTAGTTGCTTGCCAAGAATGTCTAAAACGAGCAGGTGAAGCATAATGTCCAGCACCGCTGAGGGAAAAGTTATCAGTGTATCACTGATGCTCATACAAGATCTCTGTACCTTAGATGGGAGATTGAGGTAAGTCGGCCTTTTAAGAGTCGGCTGGTAAACGACCCCAGCTCCTACCTATGCTCTTTTCATAGGAGGAGAGCCACAGTTGCTTCCCTTACCGTTTTAGGTAGATTGGCTATCCACTTCAATTTTCTATCTAAGCGCTTGCTAGCCATCATTCACCCCCTTTACGTCTACATATTCGGCCTTGTCCCATAGAAGGTGTCCTCTGGAAGCTTTTTGCTTCGATAAACTCAGTCAATCTTTAGATGTAATAAGCATCCATCGTTTCGTAAATATTCTCAGTTATTAAGCCAGCTCCGGAAAAATAAATGCATGGAAACACGGTTGATCACTTCTGGCTTACTTGTGTCTGTAGACTTCTACAGATAGCCAGCCAGCCTTATTCCAAAACGGAGACTAGAATTATAGCTTTAAGATCCCAATAGTAGTTTTACTCAGAGACTTGACTCGTAAAGGCGAGTAGAACTAAACACCTTTTGGTGTCTGTGAACGCTTCACTGAAGTTCTTGATTTCCAAGTGTCATGGAGAAGGGCTTCAATGAAAACGGGGAAAGCTAAGGAGAAGCCTAGACGTAAACGACGAAAATAAAAAAAAAATCCGGTTGACTTTGGTGCGAAGAGGTCTGAATCTTACTCCTAGAAGCAGGTTTGTCCCGCAAAGCCATATAATGTATGTAATCCTGGAATTAAGTTATCGAAACTTGAGCGCAGATTGACAAGATTTTCAGAGATCTACGAAGCTATTTACACTATGATTCCAACACAAGACGCTTATATTTTAAACTAGAAAGTGCACTATAGTCTCAAAAAACTCACGACATATCTTTTTATAAAAACATCTTTCAGTGGAGTATACTTAGGCCATGTAAAATAAAATAAAATTAAGAAGTAAGCCCCTAAAATAAAACATTCATGAATAATGAAACACAGCTGTGCACATAGCCCTAAAAATTCAAGATATTTTCTTGCGAGAATTCAATTTTGCATTCTTTTTAATTTTTTTTTTTTTAATTCTTTTCGTTTTAAAGTAACACAAATTCGTTACGAACATCAAAACTTAAAATTTCAACAACATTTAACAAAAAATTAAAAAAAAATATATATTTCTCGTAAAAAACATAAATTTCTTCACAAACTTTTATTCTTGGGTGTTGGGTATATTTTTTTGGTTTTTTTTTAAGGTTTAATGCAAGCGACATTGAAAATTGCATGGTTTCCAACGACTACGTTAAATATAAATAAAATTTGTTTAATTCTTCTGATTTTAATTGTACGGATATTACATCAAATGCCAATTTATCGATGAAGCATAACTATAGCTGCGATGTTGATACGTAAATATTATTTTGTTTTGTTTTCTTTTTATTTAATGGAATAAAATTTATATTTATACTTACGACACGAATAATCTCGTACTAATGTATTCTTAGTTTTAACTTGCACCCCAATTATCGCTTCGATTGGCACCTCTGTTCGTGGTATCGACACAGAATGTGGTGGCAAATAGATCGGTTGCAATATTCCAAAATTACATTCAGTAGCCAGGTACATGCGACATCCTCCGTGTGTTGTCATACCGCACCACTCGCAACGGTAGCCTTTATAAATAAAAAAAAATATTTATTTTTGTATAAATTGTGCAAAAAATGATGTTAAATGCTAAATTTTGTGAGTTGTCTAGGTGGAGGCTTTTAAAAAGGGTGACCAGATAGCAATAATATTTCTTCCATTTGTTTCAGCAGCTGTCAAAGTTACCAATGACAGGTGTCAAAATATTTAGTAACTTTGGGCAATTCATCATGCTTGGGGAATGTGCGAAGATTATCAAACAAATATTATCGATCTTCCGGCTCAGCTCCGGCAACATGGATTTCGTCGTAAGGTCGGTCGTCGTCATGGCTTCACTGAGAAGGCAATTCGTCGCACAGTGGAAAAGTACACTCTTTTAGATCTTTAGCCACCAACCAGACAGAGATTGGTACGAAATAAAAAAAAATGGACGCCGTAACGACCAGTATCGAAGAAGACGCAGGAATGTGGATTTGGCGCCGATCAGCTCAATTGAGCATCCCCAGTGAATCAACCAGAAGCCGGACGACCATAGACATGAGCTCGCTGATTGGGCGCTGGAAATGTTGGCCGGGAATTCAGATTTAGGCCAAAAAATCATCTTCTCAGACGAGACCCACCTTTGGCTCACCCACTTTGGAGCGAACACAATCCACAAGTTTTGCTGCGGTTTAAGGCATGCCGGCATCATTGGACCTTATTTCTTTGGAAATGAGGAAATAGACACTGTTACCGTCAATAGCTTCAGGTATAGAGCAATGTTAATCGACTTTCTGTGACCAGAGCTCAACAGCATCGATATATACATAAGTATATCCGACTTGTGCTTCCAACACGCAACGCTAGAAGTTGTGAAATAGAAATTTACCGACTGGGTCTTCTCATGGCGAGCGTTCATGAATTGGCCGCCATGATCATGCGATTTGTCACCACTCGATTATTTTCTCTGAGGCTACGTTAAGTCCTTAGTCTACGCTAACAAGTCAACCCCTTAAGTAGAGCTCGAGGCAAACATTCAAGACACTATTGCTGAAATAACGCCTGGACCAAGTCATCAGAAATTGAACCAACTGCTTGAAGCGCTCCCGGCAAAGCCGAGGCGGTCATTTGAATAATGTGCTACTCCACACAAAATGGCATGAACGTACCTTTAAAATAAAGCCAGAATCAATATTATATCTCACATCATTGTTGGTTTATTTAAATTATTTTTCTTATCATTCTTGTCTGGTCACCCTATACACTACCCATTCTCTTCTGAAAATGTCACATTTTGGGTCACGCCCCTTTTTTTCAGAAATATTTTGTTTATTTAAATTGTAAAATTGAAAATTTAAACAGGATATGCTGAGTAATGTGTATATCCAAACATTCTTTAAAATCTGCATAATAGTTTGCCTGTTATAGTCGTCTACAACTCACCTGTCAGACATTCCGATGACCAGCATGTTTTCTTGCAGTATGCACACTTTGAAGTTGCGGGAAGGTTCCCTTCTCGCCAGTGGTGCTTTTTTAAAAGAATCAACAAGAATCAAATTGTCATGCAGGGTTTTTAATAAAATTATTCATTTTCTTGTAGCTTACCGTATGTTTAACACTTAGTAATTCCTTGCCAGGAACATAGGTCGCATTTTCTGTACAATCGGGAACAGCAAAATCTTGGCACTCAATATGGGCGAAATATTCGCAAACTAGTTTTTTTTTTTTAAATAAATTTTATATGAATTTATATATTAAAAATGAATTTAAGAAAATGTTTACCTAAACAATGAACTGCGGGTGTTTCATCCAAACGCTTTCGGCAAACAGTGCAAAATTTTCTTTTGTGATGTGTCGGTTCGGACCAGCAGTGGGCGACGGGATTCTAATAAAAAAAAACAAAAGATACATTTACTTAGTTTCAAATTTTAGACTTTTTAATAAGTTTAAGGCTTTACCTTTATTATACATGGGGCTATACCGGAACAAGGAGTTACCACACTGGTGACACATCTCTCGTGGATAATGAAGTTGCAAACTGTTAATAAAAACAAATAAAAAATAAATTAATTAATACAAACATTTAAACAATTTTCGTTAAGTAAATTTCTAATAGAAAATATAAAGATAAGTCTTTGAAGCTAGGGTCAGTAAAAGCTAAAATGCATACATCTTCGTGCTGATGCATGGGGATATGATTAATCAGGGATCTTCTTCCACGGGATTTTTTCCAGGATTGAGTACATATTATATAAGCGCTACGACTTTTTAGGTCTGCGAATATACACTCCTAACACAGATTTTGTGGTACAATGGTTTGAAACCCAGGTGTTGTTGCATTTCAGAATGGTGGTGTCCTCGCTGAGTGGGGAGAATATTTGCAGATCTGTGGTTGTGCTTTTCCCGTCCCGTGTGCATATACAGAGAGTGGAGAAGAAGATACAACCATGAACTTAAATGGTTGAGTCATATAGAGCGGATGGATAACAATGCTCTGGCCGGGAGAGTCTTTGAATTCACCCCGGAGGCACGGCGCAGTAGAGGAAGATCGCTTAAGTGGAAAGGGGTTTCAACTGACTTGGTGTGGAGCTGGCTAAAGATCGAACTGACTGGAGAGGCTTGTTGGTTGAGCCCTAAGTGTGTTATTCATTCATGAGAATAATGGCATCTACATCTATTGTTGTGCTAAAACTCAAAGAAAGGTTTTTGAGTTCGATATCGGTATGAGGATGAACTGGCAACTCAATGAGAAACTAAGTCGAAGTACACACCACTAGTCCGTGGCCACGTTCTGTACTGAAGAGCCATAAAACCATAAAATTTTGTGTCGGAGGAGGACCATCTACTGTCGGCTTCTCTACGAGCCTTGTTACTTGCTTCTTGCTTCAGTGCGTAAGCCGGGATATGTCTACTATTTCTGATGTTGATTCAGAACCTCTTCTTGCCAGTTCGTCAGACTTCTCATTTCCTGGTACATTTTCGTATCCAGGGACCCATCAGAGGGCAACCTTGTGCAGTGCTCTAAGGAACTTAAGCTCTTCACGACAACACTTCACAACGCGATATCATTGGAAGCTATTGTCACTTCTAGGACCTCCGCTTGGAAAAAACGGCTATGGTTCGAAAGACAGACTGATTTGGATATAATAGCCTGCGCCCACATCCAACTTTGCCACTCTGTGAAGACAAAGATAGTACGTGACCGCTTTTGTATTCTTCTCTGCTCGGGAAAGAGCTTGTGAACAGTTTTTTGAAGTCTTAGTATGGAGTAATCATCAAAATTCATTTTGTCTCCTTCCAGTCAGCGAATTTTCTTTTATACTCTTGATTCGACTCAGAACGGGTCCCCCGAAATGGTAATTTTGGTTTCGGAGACAAGAATAACTCTCGCTGCCATAAGAATAGAGATAAAGGGATCACAAATAAAAAGTTTATGAGATGTATGGTTAAGAAGAGTCCCCATCCCCCACTAAAAATGGCAATTAATTGTGACAGAGCCTTACATCCTAACAGTATGAAGCTGATCCGGATAGACTCGAAGAAAAGATTGTCTTCGGATTCACATCTAAGTGATCAGAATATGCGGTGCAAGAAAATCAATTTGGCACTCTTATTTTCAAAAGCGAGTGCACCGTACTCAGAAGTATGTGAGGGCCATTATATTACCAGGATTTCCGACGAGCATCCTTCTTGTAAGTCGACACGTCGGGGGTACCATTCAGTTCACGTAAACACTTTGGTACTCGACCATATCGTACAGAATATCGACTAATTCCAGCAGAAAGGTATATTTTAAAACAACAGCACTGACATCTATTGCAATTCAGTCGAATAGCTAGACATTTGACATCTCGCAAACCTCTATTCCGTTTTTTTTTAACGCAGCAACGAAAAATCCCTTACACCCTTCACACGACGTTACAGCGCAGTGCCGGATACCACTTTGCACGGGACAAACGATTTCAAAACTGTTTTTGTATTCGAATCTGCTACAGCAAGCTATTGTTCTGAAAGCTTATCACATAAGCCACAAACACGGCCACTCATAATCTACGCCTGTCTAGTCTGGAGTAGCATTCCGTGAAGTGGAAACTCAAGACAACTTGTTAGAAGGGAATAAGGGATCGCTTCGATCGGAAGGCTAAACACTTTATTATTTTCTTCAAAGAAAGTTAGAAGTTGCTTAGTCAGAAAGATAGTAATAGAGTTCTTGTTTCTCCTTAAGGCCATCTAACTCCACAGTCGCTAGAAGTAGGGAGTGATTAATGCCACAAGGCTTTCATTTAAGTGTTTATCTGGAACAAGATATAGAGTTTTTCATAACTACAGGCCTTCTTGTCATAGGAAGCTGTTTTAAAGACCTTCGCTCTTTAATGTCACAGTCAACTTGTCACGGATCTTGGAGAAAACCCAAGATGTCCAAGTCGATACCCAACATCTTTGTATCGACTTTAAGGCAACATATGACAGCATCTATAGAGACGAGCTATACAGAGCCATGTCTAGTTTTGGCATCCCTGCCAAACTCGTCAGATTGTGCAGAATGACGATGAAGAATTCTCGGTGCTCCATCGATGTCGGTAACGACCTCACCGAGACCTTTGATGTCAAAAAAGGATTTAGACAAGGTGACGCGCTGTCATGTGGTTTTTTCAACATCAGAGGCACAATCTTTCAAAAGTCCGTGCAACTTCTAGCGTACGCCGATGATATTGACATTATTGGAAGAACTCAGCGGGCTGTCACTGGAGCGTTCACTAGTATTGAAACGGAAGCTGGCAAAACAAAGTATATGTTGTCAACGAGAAGGGACACACAGAAAATTGAACGACGAACTACACGAGCTGTACAGCTACATCGATCTGATCGGAAAAATGCGAATCAGTCGTTTAAGATGGCTAGGACATGCAAAGCTAATGGACACCAATGCTCCGGCCCGTAGAGTCTTTGAAACAAACCCAGAGAGACAACGCAGTAGAGAAAGACCTCGCCTTGGGTGGCGCTCACAAGTAAAAGGGGACCTCAATCGACTTGGAGTGCGCAGATGGAGGCAGTTAGCTAAGGGCCGGGCCAACTGGAGAGTCTTGTTGGTTGAGGCCCAGGTTCAAGCAAACTTGTCACGGAGTCGTAGTTCCTCGTAGTTCCTCCAACTCCAACCAACGTCGTACCTGCTCAGTCTTCTCTTAAAGCCTCCATGGCAAGCACCAAGTTTACTGATAATGACCAAAATTATTCACCAAATCCGATGTCCTTTTAAGCCTTATTCTCTAAAATCGACTGACTTTTCATTAAATAATCAAAAAAAAAAGTTCACAACTTGAATTGATTTAAATTTCCCCCCAAACAGCCTTCGTGGGCTGGGAAAACTGTGAAAACTGTGGAAAAACCCAGCCAATGCTACGCGATACGATACTATTTTTCTTTTCTAGTTCACGGCCTCAGATGATGAAAAGATGTAACTCAGCAGAACCTCATGTTCATGAGAACAAAAAAAAAACACAAAAAAGGCCACAAATCCCTAAATGAGGAAAAAAAAAAAGAAAAAAGAAGAAAAGTGCCTCCACACTTTGCAGTTCTCAGACCAGCCAACCTAGTATACCTACCTACCTACCAACCAACCAGTGGAACAGCCTGCATAGCACAATGAATGTGTACAGAATTAAAGGAGGGGTGGGCGCCCAGCTCTGGGGGTGGAACGTTGAGGATGATATAAACTAGGCCGCTGACCTGACAATGACGTCATGAGTACGATTTTCCATGTTGCAACAAGCGCAACACTTTAAGAGCGAAGGAACAGAAAAAAGCACACAAAAACGAACAAACTTTATGGTATCTGTAGCTGTACACCCCCGAGATACATCACGATGTTGTGTGTATCTGTATCCGGTGGATAAAAATAGTGGTTTCCCTTTGTTGGTTGCACAAAACTACAGTGAGGGGGGAAATTCCCATACCTATTCCCGACCATTGTTGCAAGAAAGATCATTTTTACATTTTTTTTTAAGAATACTGGCTTGGCATTCATATTTTATCGAGAAAAACCTGGAGTCTAACATATGCAGGACATGGGGTTTTTTTTTTTTGATTTTTTTGGTTCTCTTCGTCGTGAAAGGTGATTCATTGTGATGGTGTGTGAGAGTGGAAACACATTTCTATTTTTATTGCTTCGCGTATTTCTCGGAAAAGAGTTGCGCAGTGGAAAGTTTTCCCCTCCCTTGTGGATTTTCTTTTCCTTCGACGGACGGAGTACGTGTGTAGTAAGGAACGATGATGGAAGAGTGATATTTTCCACATAAAATTTAATTTTGGAAAAAAAAAACACGGAAAAAGAAACGCTAAAGGGATTTTTGTATTTAAGTTTCTTTTTTGAATTTGATTTGAGTATGAAATGTATTTCTGGTTCTGTGCTCTGAAGATAGAACTGGCCAACAGCAGGTGCACGGAGCTTGACACTACTGGTGGATACATAAGTTGCAGATACAACTATGACGGCAAGCATATTGTGACTTTGTAGATGGACCTGTGCATAAACATAGACATGCACTTGGAGAGATTATGGGGCCAACTCCTCACCCTGAACGAGAGCAGTTCCAATTGGCCTGGGTTGATGAAATCGGATATGCCATCAAGATCGCATGGAATGCCAGAACTTTCATAATGATTTAACGAGGAGCTTTCCTTCAGAGCTAATCGTCCAGATGTGCTCACGTCGCCATAAATGAGAAAAACTGTGCCATTGAAGCTTGTTTCTAGCTTCAAAGTGGATATCCAAACTTCCGCGATGAAAATTCTTGTTGCAGTGAAGTTATGGATGCGAATATCCACTAACGTGACCAGAAACACCTCTAAGAGGAAGGCATGTGTATGTCGAAAGAGCATATCCCCATCAAGTTTTGATAGAGTTTTCGATAAGTGCAAGGAAGCCATCTAAATTTTGATAAGTTAGACCCGTTTACCTAAGAAAAATGGCTAACTTGATCCTGAATGCGCATAGACAGACGCAAACGAACATTCCTCCATACAATGTTGCTCCTTAAATAATGACGGGATTCCTTAGGTAGTTTAGCAAGCTGGAAGAAGAGATGAAAAACACGTACCTACCTAGGCAATTGAAAAAAGGAAACCAAGGACAGTGAGATTGAAGAGATCCAGGAGGTTCTGGATTTTTTGTAAGAAAGTCAAGCTATGTTCAGACGACTGCTAGATCTTCAAATATTGTTAGGTCTGCCAATGAAAAAGTTGTCCCAAATAGTTGACATACGAGTATGAACTATCAACTTTTATCTGACAATTTTGTAGCAAAACAATTGTCCAATATTTGTCAGACTAGGCATCTTGTTAAATGGTGACTTAGATGCACGACTAGTAGCTAAGATTAGATCTTTTAGAACTGCAGCCCAATTCCGTACACTACCCCAGAGATAAAAGAGGGGAGCCCGGCTTTATAAAAAAATACTCTATCTTGTGTAGAAAGTAATAGAGTCCCATATGACGTATAGGTCTTCAATGCACCTAGACATTTTAGGCAGAGTATTCCATGAAGAATAGCACTAGTCAACCGCTTTTACTATGGCCTTTCGAGACAACTACTGAACAAGGTCATCTCGAAAAAACAGAGGAAACATAATATAAGCCTGTCAACCTACTGTATGGTGCAAGTGCATGGATTTTGTTGAAATCAGATGCAAGTGCATTGACAACCTCGAATAGACAATTCTATTTCTATTCCATTCTACACTTGAGGGACTGCGCAGAAGAGTGGTTCCTTTTCAGGAATCGTGACGACTTGATGCTCAGAAACTCTACTGAATCAGGCAAGACTTCCATTTACTTTCCATTTCAAACACAAACTCGAAGTCTCTTTTTTCAGCAGCTTTGCACAAACTCATCTAAAAATACCGAGGCTGGAACTTTATTTGTAAATTTCCTAGCTTTTACGAATCTAACGTTAGCTGTATCATCGGCTATTCCAAGGTAGGACGACCTCATAACTACAAGAAATTGTAGTCAATTTTTAACCTAGGTCGTGTTTTTCAAAGCCTTTACTTTGGTACTCCTGGTCTACTGGGAATGTAGACTGTATATCTTCTATTCCGGCGAGGAATACCTACATATGTATGTAGAATGTCTGTTCTTGCCAATTATCCACCATTCGGATTCTTCCATCTTTTAACCCTACATGTGAAGAGTAAAAAGGCTTCAGGCCGTTCATTGTTTTTATCAAATTTAGGGTCTTCTTCCAATTTCCTTAGGAGGAAATGGACAGTGAAGGCCATTTCCAATATGACAGGGCCATTGAAATCCGCACTACATTCTTAGAATCATTAGGAATTACTCTTGAAACGGTTGAAGTTTTGAGAAGGAAAAACTCTACTAACGAGGGCTAAGAAGAACTTTTTATACCTATTCTGCAAAAAATTACTTTGGATGGGTGCCAATGAGACAGTTTGAATCCTGCTATCAAGCTATTTAAACGAATATCATCCAAATGGAAGTGAGTCTCTAGTAAGGGCTCTATTTTCGATTTCCCAATTTTCAGATCATCAATGGGATCAAGATCAGGAAATACCTGAATCCCACTGTTATTCCAACATTCTTTCTGATCCGACGATTAGTTCAAATTAGTTTTCATCACTCTAAAGCCTTGCTATTTCATTGACTCTAGGTTGTCGAGAACGTGGAGTTTATTTCTCGACTGTCAGACAGCAATATAAGCAAATTCTTCTACACCTATCAATGGCTTAGGGACGTGACATCCCTAGGAGTACGGTGATTGTTCAGTAAAAGTCCATTCTTGCACAAGCCAGCATGAAGAAGGGAATGAAGGGAGTGCCTTATTCCAATGACTAAGCAGCACGGTTTTCTCAAAGGAAGATCGGTAACCACCAACGGAAAATAATTTGTCTTAGAAAAGCTATTGGTTTCCAACCCAGTTTTGTTAGACGGATCCAATTTTGACTTTAAAATCGATAATACGGGGTTATATTTGAATCACTCTAGGTGTTCCCCAAGGCAGTCAACTAGGTCCGTAAATTTTCCTTCTTAAGAACAAATATGTCGACTGGTATTACCTATCTCTTTGTCCATGGCGTTGACTTTCGCTCTCTTCATTACGGCTAGTGTCGGAAATGTCGAGCGATTACATACTCCCTTGAACGCCTTCCATTACCCCATAGCTATAGTTACCTTTTTCTCACTTCATCGTCGTTGCACGATTTAGGTGCTATCTGCGATAGGAAACTTGTGCTTGGTCTAAGCTTAATTTCCTCACTATGCTATCCAAATCTAACGGCTTATACGTTTTATCCTTCGGGGTTTCTTTTTATCTCTCGAAAATCGGCCAAAAATTTCCGATATCCTCTTCCTGCACAATTTAATGACTAGTCACATTGATTGTGCTACTAGTTCTAATTCAACACGAATCTTCTTAGCTTCAAAACTATGCCCTTCTTCTGTCTTAGTTCTCATGGCACCATCTATGGCTATATCACACCTTTATCCAGAATGCTTCGTTTGGCGAACAATATGGACATCTCGATTGGGTTTCACTGCAGCACAGACACCTTTCGGAACATTTCTCAGCATCGCTTCAGCTTCACCTAACCATCTGTTGCTAGTTGACGCCAAAACTAGCTTGTACTGAATAAATAGTGGCAGAAACCTCCAAGATCGCAAGCAATCGATACAAAGTCGTGTGGTATTCAACAAAATCTATAGGCTAGGTCCCTCCCTGATGCCATGGAAATCCTGCTCTGCCTCCATCCTATAGTGGCAGGATCAGACGTAAAAAAATGGGGAACTTGATATCGTGTGCTCAATATACATATGTAGATATCTGATCACTTGTAGTAGAACCGTGTGGAGTGGATTGACCTTCAGCTTGAAAATCCCGTCTTATATTAGCCCAATCTACGTATCCTTAGATTTTATAATCCTTGTTAGCGAACCGACTGTGGTGATCTGTGTAACTCAGTGATTAATACTAAAATACTCTGAGTCCTTTATTCATTCACAATCTTCTAAGGGCTAATTGGAAGGACGATTTAGTATCTGCTCAAACTGAGCACAATCGACTAGCTTAGCATCACCTAGCTCAAGGAACGGAAACAACAGCGAATGTACAAATATATTTGTAAACGAGTTAGAAACACTGCGGCACATTGCTATCCGTTGAATGCTGAAAAGGATCGAAACACATACTTCCATACTTATGTACGTGAATCAACACAAATATTTGACTCAACGTGCGGTACTCAGAACCCGGACATACATGTGTAGTTTCTCTCAATCCTTTGTCCTGTGCTTGTGACATTCTTCAAACGAATGGAAGAAGCCCACAATTTTTATTTCAGAGAATTTTTCGTGAAAGTTATACTTGCGGATGTTTGTCAGACGTTCGCGAGAGTTTAGAAAATTGATGCAGTAGCCACTGAGTCACTGAGCCAAGGCCCCCAATCCCAGTAAAACAAAACAAGGAGCCGTCGCATTCAAGTCCTAGAGTTCTAAAGAATGCCCTAGAAACACTACGAAGGTTCTAATCTCAGATGACATTTAAACTGCTACCAGAACCAAGGTCATCTTACACCCCATAAGCCACCGACCACGATCCTAAAAAACAATAAAACACTTCATACGCCCTTACGCCCTTACGCATCAACGACATCCTTCGGGATCCTTAAGAGCCATAGCAACAAATACCACTTCAATTGAAAAATAAAAAGAAAACAAAATGCACCGCAGTACCAAACACTGCAACAGCTAGTCCTTTGAATGCTCCAACTCCACCGTTATTCATGCCAATTTACAGATAAGAACTTTTTAACTAGTTGGAGTTCCACTCGGTCCATTCAAAAGCTGTCACTTCCTTTATGTGCCTCCTTCAACATTTCATTCAACCAAAGACGTGCCTGACGAAGGTGTTGGCTTGAGATTGTACCCGCACCCCATTGGAAGAGCGGCAGCGCCTACACCCCGATATAAACTCGGTTACGTGTGTAACGCTCACATCCTTTTTGCGCGCCGATAAGTAAAAATAATAGATTATAATGAACAATAGACTGCCACTTGTATCCCTCTTGCCTGCGTATCGTTTAGGAAGCGCAAGAACAATGCAAATACGTTGGGACACAAGGTACTCCTACGTCATAGAGTTATTTAATGTCAATATGACGGAACAGTTCAATAGAGCAGGTCTTTTTTTTTTTTTTTCTTCTGTCGTATACCACATCCTCTGATGCAAGTTGATCCCATAGAAAGCGATGAAGTACTTAAGTGTTTTTAATAAAATTGTCACTGCATTGTAATATATTGTATAGGTATATCCATTGTTTTGCAGCATGTTGCATTGTATACATGGAATTCAAGAATAGAAATAAAATTGTTAAACGTTGTACAGCTGTATGACATTCAGAGAGCAAGGGCAATTCCAAAAATAGAACGAATACTTAAGAGTACGTCATCTTTGGGAATCGGAAACATTTGGAATGTCACTAGAAAAGTTGACAATGGGATCATATGACATGAACGTCATAAAAGGTTCATCTTTAGAGTATGCAACGTAAGGTAAGATAGATCCAACTAAAGGCTGTAGAGAGACGACGCAAGGCTTGGAGGATAACGTCAAAGAAAAGGTATAACAAAAGATTCAACTTGGATAGACTTCTGTCACTTTGGAAACACATAAAATTTCAGCCCAAACTCATAGTTTTCAGCTACTTTTCTTCTGACGGCTTCCAGTGACATGTTCAATTTTACCAATTTGACGACGTCAATCGAATTGTCTACCTTGGTAATGGCGACGACATGTTTATGTTTGACAGATCTAATTATAAAACATGGCGATGCCCATAATCATCTATTTGGTTTCCATCGGTTCTTTTAAAAATTGGAAGACAAAAACGAGTGAATGATCGAGAAGTTAGCTGATCTGACACAAACTTAGTGCTGGTATGTTGGACGGTTGGGTGTTGAGCTGGATCTGACGACTTACCGATCCAACTATTCAATCATCAACTGATCATGATTCAACAGAGAGGATGCAATATCTTGTTTCTAAGATTTAGTTAGACGAGTCTATGACTACTAAATAGAATCATCGATTGACTGATCTACAACAAAAGAGATTAACTTGTCAAACTGTCTGATTTGACATATGTCATTATGATGTTAGGGAAGACTACACTATTAACTTTTAAGCAAAGATTTTAAATTATGTGTATGCTTCTCCAGATTAAAGTTATAAAACTTCATAACTAACCGGAAAGGCTTATTGAAACTGTGAGGTTTAAAAAAACTGTTCTTCTTAATCTGAATCCCATTCGTCCATGTTTTGCTTGATGAGACAGAACAGTGATGAACATATACAGAAGAGAACATCCTAGTAAAGATACGAACATTTTAACCTGCGTGATGACAGGCCATATCTCCATCCACCCGATGACGTACATCATGAAGTGAAGGCTACGATACTTGAGCGAAGAACTGTCTCTACAAGCTGAAGAGATTTAGTAGGCTGCATACATGATACGAGAATGTTAGTGTTGATAATAAATATCGCGAGCTCTCTGTGCCAAATATTTATTCTACGATATTGAGTGAAGGCCTAAAACCATCTATTTAAGACTTTCAAGTCAGATTAAGGCTGTAAGATTAAAGATCTTGTAAAATCCAAGAATTTAAAAGCACTAATCGCATCTATTTCTCGATTTTAGGGACAAAGTTCATTAACTTTACAAAATTTATAACAAAGTTGGCAGTTCTCTGAAGGGTTTTGATCATTCTTTAGAGAAGCGTCCATAACTCTGGCACCAAACACTTCAGTCAAAAGTTTTTAGTTCATCTTCACTCGGTTATGCCGATATTGACAAAAACTAATTAGGCGCATACGACTTGAACAGAATGACTTCGAAGCGGTGCCGTACGTTTTTTTTTGTCATGGTGCACTGGTCCAAATCCACCACCTGACTCAGGAAGCAAATCATGAAAATAGCGCCAGTTACGACATCAAAACTGAGTAAGAAAACATGGTAGGGAGTCAGTGTTAACTGTGAGATTAGAGACGAGATCCGATCTGCTGTCATTCCTTAACCCTATAAAGGAACTCACTCATTGTTGACGTTGGGTCATCTGTCAAAATAATTTATTTTCGGCATACCATTCTAACCAGAAACCAGAAGCTAGAGATCAGTTTGGCAAAACTATTCGATTAGAGACTACGTGGTGCTCTTACTTCTATTAAAGAGCATTCTGGTCTCTCAGAACTGTCATCTTGTTCTTTCTTTCTAGCAAGTTCACATGGCCTACTCCTGGGAATTCAGAAATCATAGATGTTGAAGATTTCTGTCCTGAAAAATGGATGATGAAGATCAGAAAAATCTACGAGGAGTTCAACCTAACAACACTGCACACTTCTGCAAAACTACTCATCAATCCACAACCAAAGGGTTTTCTAAAAATCGCATCTAGATGTCAGTAGTGAATAATTTCGGAACGTAACCTATTTGTTATGTCATATTTGACATTTGTGACATTTGAACCATGGTTACACCCCGCAATAAAGTTATTCAAACTTATTCGTGTACATGAGTCAACAAAGGATATTGAAAAGATTTTTAAAAAAAAACGTGTTCTGTCGAGGGTCTGGTAGACCAAAAACTGGTAGCTGAAGAAACTTTAACGTCGATATCAAGATGTTCTGATGTATTAGGCACTCATCGACTGTTTGGCTTATTTTAAACAAGGAATTGTATTTGCATTCTTGCACGATCCAAAATTACAAGAATTAAAGCCAACTAATCATAATCAACGCAGAACTGGATGTTTCTGTGGTTATTCAGCTCATTTTCCATTGAATGCATTCGTCGTATCATGCGATTGAACACCATTGGATTGCTTTCTGTAGGGTTTTTTTGAAAAGTAAAGTCTATGGACAGCATTCGTAGCGAAATTGGTGTGAGCGAGCCTTTGAAAATGTTGACATTCGTATGATAGCTCGTGGAAAATTCATTGAGTTTAGTATTACCTCACTTGTATACAGTTCAAAACGATGTAACCGGCAACTTTCTGAACAAGATGGTGGTCACTTCATGAAGTTGGCTCATTTCTGTGCTCCCTGAACCACGGTTGTCAGAAATGTAAGCCATGTGCAGTGTTGTGACAGAAGCAGAAACTCATCATTCTTGGACCGGTTCATGTAAAAGTGGACTGAACTATCCTCACGAAAGGTGGCAGTGACCCATTCACCATCGTCAGGTATGCTCCTGCAGAAGTTTCGGTCAAATAATATTGTCGGCGGGGTGTAGTCGGTATCAATCTCTTCCTTGCTTTTCCTCTTGTATAGTTTATAAGAAAACATCCAGGCCCGACTTTTGAAAGACCCTTTACTCCGAGAAGCAATGAGAATAAGATTCACATACTCAGTTGCAAGTAATTAGAAGTCTATCTCAGATCTCTGTTCTGAAAATGTTAGTAACATGGAAAATCCTTAAATTTATTCCAGAGAAACGCTCTATGGATCATACCTAAGTTCAATCGAGATCTAGTAGGGTAGGTAAGGCTTAAGGGGTGACTGCAAAACCATGAGGAGGGAGCAGTCTCTCTCGGATCTCAACAGATCCATTGGTTCCCCTAACAGAAATAGAAATCTAAACTAGTTAGTCCATGTCGGGAGCTGCTCTCCTGAATCAACCCGTCACGAATCTTAAGGTAGTTTTAGGGGTAGAATTGGTCGAAAAATGTATTCCCCAAGATTTGACGTCTGATTCTGCTGAGATTTGGGCATTCGCAGAGTGTGTCGTGACTTCCTTCACCTCAGTGAGCCGTTGAAATCCTTTCCACTGAGGTGGGCCGCCATTGGATTGTGGCCTGTGAGGAAGCCAATGAGAAGGGTTAGCTGGTTTCTACTGAGAGACAGAAACCCTCTGGTTGTTGTATTGGGCCCAAAGTAGTCTCGAAACACTGGTGGAGGAGAGGGTGCTTCACTTAGAGTTGGCCAGTCCATAGAAATCCTGGAGAAAAGGAGGCTAAATCTAGTATGTATTTCCGTAAGACTCTAAGGGCAACTGTCTGGAACATACAAGCCCTGATCCACGCCATATATTCAGTAATATTCTGTGCTCAGAGTAAAATCATCATAAGGATTCCATTGGCCTTAAAACGTACCTTTCGAGGCCATGATATTTGTATCGTCAATATCGAGTTCTTGGCTAATTTTCGTAATACAATCTTTTGTCCTGGCTACACCGAGCAAAACTACAAACCTGATGTGATTTTCTTCTGCAAAAAAATGTCCTTTTTATCCTCACACCCACCAACAATTCATTGTTTACAATGCAATTGCAGTTTTTAAATAAATCATCAGGATCAGGATTATTTTAAAAATAATAACATTGATATGTATTTTAAAAATGTGCAAAAAAAAAATGAAAATAAACTCAAAAAATCCTTCCACGAGTTATACATCCTTCCAGTAGAAAATATAATTCCCACCTCCTCCCCCCGACAGCTTTTCGTACAACTCTCCCAATGTCGATACTAGTAAAACACACACAATCGTGAAAAAAGGATTTCACACAGTAGGTACACACAATTCCAAATCTGTAGTCGAGCAAGGATCCTGCGCATTCCCGTGGAAAATACACATTTAAATGGAAAGAGCAAAAGAGATAAACATATGAATCACCGCTCTTTTATGGCAAAACCACTTCGGCTATGGGTTTTCTATGACGTCGTCGTTTTGTCATAATATTTATTCCCCTGGAATTTTCCAGTTTTTTCCTTCTTGTTTGTCCCATAACCCTCTTTTTTTTTTGGGGCGAAAAAAGGACTCAGCTCGATTATTATTGCATGAGTTGGAAACTATAGATTTGGGATTTAAATAGAAAATCTAATTTTTAATTTTGCTAATAGAATTGGACAGGGGAATCCTGGATTGCACTGGTGTGCAATGAAAGGTTCACCCAATGTATGGGAAGTCCTACAGAAGGAGAGCTTTTTCCTGTTAAGTTTTGCAAAAAAAAAAAAAAAAATAAGAGGAATTCCGAAATGAAGAGGTTCGTCTTTACCTGTGGGTATTTAAATTTAAATTATCCCATTTCAGTGTGTGTTCTCGAAACTAGGACATTTGCGTGTTTTGAGAGCTTACCTAGGTGTATTGGCGATTTATTGAACGGGAGAGAAGTCTTAAGCTTTCAGAGGTCCATTAGGAAATCCTTGAAAGGGAATGCTTGGTGAAATCCATAAATGATGTAGGGGAGCAAATGCGGCAAAAATAGGTAGAAAGTGGAGTTTTTTTTTTAATTTGGAAACCTCAGCGCCAATGGTGTCAGGATAGTTAAGTTGATGCAGTTTGTGGGTCCAATCATCAACCCAGCCAGGATCACATGACATTCTCTTAAGAAATGCGAAGGAATAGTACCAAATATTGTGTGAGTTAACTCTTGAATAAGTGGAGTTTGAAAGCTGCATTAAGGAACGAATTTTGTTCCAGATATTCGCTGTGTTGCTAGGTGGACATGTAGTGTAAATCAAATGGAATGCCAGGCTATATGTGAGAACTATACTCAACACTTTCGAAGGAAAAATTGTTCGTCGAATTTTCGGTCCTGTATGCGAGGAGGGCGAGTGGAGGAGAAGATCTAACCGCGAACTCTATGAGCTGTATCAAGATGTGGATGTAGTCCAAAAACCAAAATACGTCGACTACACTGTGGACAATAATGCTCCAGCAAAGAGTATCTTCGACTCACAGCCGCCAGGTTCGAGACGACGAGGAAGACTGAACCTCCGTTCTAAAGACCAAGCTATCGCGGATGCCAGAGCGCTTGGTCTGGACAACTGGAATCAGCGTGCCCGGGATCGAAGGGAATGGAAGGCTACCGTGTCTCAGGCAGGGGGACTCTTCACGGGTCGGGAGCCCGTTAAGTTAAGTTAATACTCAACTCTTCCTCTCCCTAGTATACTCGTAAATGAAAAACAGGACACTAGACTTGACTAACACCAGAATTGACTATGAAGCCAAGAAGATTTGAATCGGGTGCAGTAAACGTGCTTCTTTTTCCAAGTCATATTGTTTTCCCAGCAGGTTTTCAAGAGTAGATTTAGACCTCAAATAGTGTAGGAGTGTTGCCTTAACGGGCTTCTTCGTTGAAAGTACTGCCATCAGAGGCATAACCATATACGAAAAGGATTCCCTAAAGCTACATAAAAATATGGAAAAGTTCACTGTCCAATAGAACTTGATTTTGGGTGAAAATGATTGAAGATCTTAGAGTGGATTCACAGCAAACCATACATCATATTCCGGACCGTAGTGCTATTGGACGGTAATTTAGGGAAATCCTAGGTTCGTGTAGAACTTATCTTTGGCTGAAAATATTTGAAGGCCTTCTAGCAACGGTTAGGTTAGTGTCTTGTAGCTATCTGTCCAAAGTTCCAAAGCACTTGAACCAAAACTGACTCATTGCAGAACTACTTACAAGGTTCAATAGATGAAAACTGCAAGCAGAATGAGCAGCATTTAAGAAGGAATCGGGAACGTATGCAGGTATTTGCTAGCTTAGGTAAGTTTAAAAAAAAATAAGTCTAGTTATCTTCGAATAGAAAGGTATGGAGAACTAAGTAACTAAGTAGACCAGTTGGATATTGACTGCCAGGAAATCTTATGACGAAGGCAATTCTTTGTCCTTTTACTCCATTTTTCGAAAGATCTCCCCCACTTAGAGGCTATAGTACAAGAAAGCTTGGACCGAGTCTTGTTCGGGACGCGTTAATAAGTTTAAAAAAGTTTTGAAAAGTGGTCGTCTTTTAAGGAGAATGTAAGATTTCTTCATATTGCGAGAGAGTTCCTGAATCTGGTGACAAGAACGAAGATATGACTCGAAGAGTTCAAATAGTTCGAGGAGAGGCTTACAGGACTAAAAGTTCAACCCGAACTTTCTTAGAATAGGTATGGTGGCACTCTGGTCTGTACAATTGTGTCCAAGAAGAAACAGCACCTAACATTCAAGAACTGTTGCAATGTACAACCAAGTATGGGTAGGGGGTCGTGCCGAAGAAGTCCATACACATACCTAACCAATTCTTTGGATTGAACATTTAGTTTATGCTAAAATAGAGAGTCTAGATTGGAGTAGACAGCTAATCAATGTAGGAAGTGAGTATGGTTTTAATTAGTCTCATCTCTGTATTCATAGGTATTCATGACAAAAGTTTGCATAGACCACCGTAAATTCTTTCTAGAGGGTAGTAAGTCTGGGGAGAACCAGTCAAGCCTAGATTGCTTATAGTTTCCACGAACTACAAGTGCGTATCATAAAGATAAATTGGCGACAGTAGTTCGGTATTGTGATGTTTTCTAGATGCTGCATGGGTTCAACTTTGATGGGTTGAGGGTCAGGGAATTGCGTATTGCAAGTATGTATATCATATTGGCTACAGCCCACCACAACCCGCAACGCAGCTTACGTTCACTCAAGCGGAAATAACTTCTTAGTTTCTTAGTTAAGATTGAGTGACTGACAGTGTGAAAGACTTGGGAAAAGCCAAGGAGGCAGAGATGTAAAATTTTAAAGGAAAACGACTTCAATGCGAAGGCATAAGCTATCTTTCAAGTTTTAAAGGAAAGCCAAAAGCAGTGGTTCAGTAGACAATTTTTTTAAAAAAAAAAAAAAGACTACCTCTTCAAGGAAAAAAGGAAAGAACTGAGGAGGTAACTTAAACTCTTCAAGGTCAGGAAGTAATGTCCTTGAAATGATATTTTCAAAGAATTTGGTTCACCTTCAGGTTAGCTTGTTTAATAAGAGTCAGTGGTTGCCCCTAAAAAAAAGGGGCAAACTTCATATAGAATCCAGTTATATTAGAAAGAGAGAAGCTTACTTCAATGACGAACTGTAGTGCAAATCAATGCGATCACAGCAAACAATGGTAATCGACTCTATAAACCGAAAAGGAGCTCAACATACAGGGATGTTATACCATTTCGTTTAAAATGAAAGAACCAGAGCCCAAAAGGACAAAGATGGGACGAGGTACTTTTGATGACCTCGATGTAAAAGTAAGAACAAATTAGATTACGAATTGACAACGGTCTTCCTTAAGGTCCTACCGAACCGTGAAGAGTCTCTGGATGAGACACCGCAGCCTTCTACTCCACGGTTCGGTATTCCTTGTGGCCTCAAACCTAGGAGCTATGATTCGAAAATTCTCTTTGCTGAAGCAATATTATCTATTCACTCGATTTGGTCGAACTTTTTGGACTACATCCAGATCTTGTATCCGAAACTTCGACGTAAAATTTTTCTCTCGAAAGTTAGGAGTTTTGAACCCATTTATTTCGCCCAACAGAAGTAGCAGTGGTTTTCTTCACCGAATGTACAAGATGTCAGTAGATAGGTAAACTCCTTAACCACGTCAAAGTTACAGTCATGTCTTGTTCTAGATAATATACGCTTCTTTGTTTTTTGAGAACAAGTACTTGGATCGATGATATCAAAGTCGCCGCCCTATCCCAGCAGATTTATCTAAAATAGTCCCTCTGTATTCACGCTTGCCATGCGCATCACCTGTTCCAGCACACGATTGAACAAATCAGAGGACAGCCCAGGTGTCGAGATCTAGTTTCGCCGATATCTCGAATTCGGCCATTGCCGTCCAGAACACAAGACGATGAATACCCTTGCCATATGCCAATTTGAAGTCGAAGAAGAGGTGATGAGTCGCAACTTGAAATTGGTTGGTCTTTTCAAGTCCTTGTGTGAAAATTTGGTAGATAATCGATCTGGCGGCCTGGAAGCCTCACTGCCGATATGTGTGTTACAGAAAGGTTTCAAATGTTCACCTAGTATGTTGGACATGGTTTTACCTACTCGACAGTTCTTACAGGATCGCTTTTCTTGAAGCTTTTTACAGCTCATAGTTCATGGCCTCATCTGCCTATACTTGGCATGTAGCACACCAAAACATTACCTCAATTTTTGCAAAGCTACGGTTGGCTACTGGTTGGCCATCAGAGCTGGCGACTTTGTTGTCCTCCAGCTTTTTGATAGCTGAACCAACGTTTTCAAAACTGACAGGGTGAATGGCTTATTCATTGACTAAGTTCCCTTTACTGTTCTGAAGCCCGTGTTTCGCACTTGAACTCAACTTGAATAAAGTCTGGTGAAGCAAATAAATGAACAGCTTTGTCGGACCTAACACGTCTTCTTCCAGCAAGACTGCAAAAGAGACAAGAGAGCTTCCTGATTTAGTTCAAATTTGTGATCTGTTCTTGCCACTGATACCATAGTTAAATCACAGGTTTTAGTATTCTCTATTGAGTCCACATTTTTCCCCCAAAACACCTCAAGACCCATATGGTGCAAAAGTATTTCCATCCATTTTTAGAACACTCGCCTAACACACTTCTCCTCCCAGCACGATATTAATTATAACCTCCTCCCGACCATACTATCAAGCCATTGTACAAATCTGTAACAAAGTCATAAACAACAAAAAGAAAAAAACCAACTAATTCTATTTTTGTAAATAATTTATTAAACATACTTTTCTTAAGCGAATAAATATCTGAATGAGTTTCGTAAAAGAAAATTCTGAGATCTAGGTCATAAAACAGCACAGTCCAACAAAGAACGCCACCGTCCGTCATCATATACACATGTACACGGGAATAAGCGAACAAACCTGACGCAGTATCGTACCAGAGTAGCGAAAAATAAAAATATTAAACGAAGGGCTCATTGTGCGTCACTAATGGCCACGACCATATCCACTTATTGATGAGGTTATCCATTTTGGCGGAACAAACAAACGCTGAAATATGCAAACCTACACGGGAATGGCAGAGTCATTGAGTACACACGCTGACTAGATGGTAAACATGAGATCAAAATAAATAAGTGAAATTACATTGGACGCAGAGAGCGCTTAGTACCTTGCTAAGTTCCTATAAATACTTTCTGCTTTTCCGAATTGATTCTGGTTTGTGTTTTAAATCTTAAGGCTTGTGTGGTAGGTGTAGGGTTTAAGGCTTGTAACGCAAGAGCTGTCAAAATTTGAAGGAATCACTAGTGACAATAACGCCGTGGCATGTGTGTTGGACTACGCAGCGAAGGGTACGAGGTTCGATCCCCAGACTACACGTAAGTCGGACAAACAGCAGAGAGCAGAACTGTTGTGACAGGCGCCAAATTTCTCCTTCACAACTTCCAGCGTTTAGTCGCTTGTATTCCATGTAGTGCCATCTGTCGACCTCTGGTTACAGAAAGCCCGTTGACATCGCTCTATACCTGAGACCATTGACGACAGCGATATATCGTTTCTTATTTCGAAAAAAATAAGGTCCGATGATGCCGCCATGCTATAAACCATGTCTATGGTCGTCCGGCTTGAATTCTTACGTCAGCACAACGGATGTCGGCCCAAATCCAATCACAAAATAAGTAAGCCGGGTTCATTCTGGCGATCCCCAATTTAGCTGATCGGCGCCGAATCTAGATTCCTGGGTCTTCTTCGATACTCACGCTTTTTTCACTTTATCACGGTGCGACGAATTGCTGGCACACGGAAGCCATTACCAACACGGAAGCCACCAACCTCACGACAAATTTCACGTTGCGTATTTACAACTGAGCTGGACTTTCGATATTTTTTTTATGATATCCGCGTGGAATAATGGAGAATAGGATGGCACACCCTAGTGAATATTTCGATTTCCGAATGTCATAAGTAGCTTTGACCGCTGCTGAAATATAACCATTGGAAAATGTATCATTGGTATCTGGTCACCCTTTATAGGACGCACAACATGTTGCAACAAATGGTTGTTACCAACTGAAATCTCCAAAGCTAATGGCTCTGAAATATCTAAAAACTTAAATATCCTCGAGGATCTAAGACGCACAAAAGTCACTTTTGTCGAAATTTACCAGCCTAGTTAATAAAGCTAGATAAGCTTTAAGGTATCACAATCTACGAATGTATCTTAATATTTCAATTTAAACTTAAGATGCGGTCCTTTTTTTGCAAAGTCAAGCCCTCGCCCAGAAACGATTGCAGAACTCTGTTTTAACCATACTTTGACTTTACATTCCTTCTGAGGTAAATCAAGGGCTCCACAAACCAGTTAGGACTGTCATTGAAGCCAAAATAATTCAAATGGACCACAAAACTGGTTTTTGTTTAGTTAAAGCCTAAAGCTAAGCTTTGAGAAAACCAAGATATTTAGGAAAAAACTTATTCTCCTACCCACATACATTTCTTTAATATAATCCTAGTGTAACCCAGTTCTTTAGGACAGTACTCGTAGATCGAGTATGAATCGAATCTCTCCAAGTCTTCAGGTCGAGATTCTCTTCTTCTTCTGCTGTTCTTTCTATGAAGGATCTAGATCGTTTCGAACGTGATAAACGGCTATGCAATAATGCAATTTTAGTGTACCCCAGGATTCACCTCTATTCTAATATTTTTTAAATGACTCCCATGATGTCACTTCTGCACCAAAAGTTCTGGATTTACAACATTATTAAATGTCGATCGAGCTTAAGTCCGATTTAACAAGCCGACCTGGTTTTTGTGATTCAGACTTATTTTCTCCTGTTTAAACAGCGTAAAGGAATGGAACTAAATTAGAATGAGGTGAAGATTAGTTGATTCCAAGCAATCCAACATACAGCTACATCTGTTGTCCCAAAATCTCTCTAGTCATAGTTCTTGAAAAAAGTAAGAAAGACTTGATCTACTCAGAATGTCTGCAGTTCCTAAAGATTTTTATCTGAAATGGTTTCAACCAGAGCTCGCCACAGTTAAAAATAATTCGATTGCAGGTAAATCGCATATAAAGAAGGACAAAATCTTTCTGAAACGGTGCTGTTGCGACCCTGTGGCCCCTGTCACTTTTCAAAAATGATTTACGACGAGCTGTAGAGAGCAAAAATATCTTATCCAGAATATGAGTACAACACAATAAAATTCTATCTCGATGGATCGAAAACTTTCACAGAAATTTCGATGGGTTTTGATCTAAAGTCATGTGTTTAGAATCCGTGGGATTCTTTTTGAAGGGATAGTATCAAAAGTTGTACCCAATTCAATCAGAATAAGAAATTGTATATAAAAACCATCTAGATTTTGCCAAACGAAAATTTAACCAATATGAACAGAAACTGACTTTAATGGCTACAAAATTACAAAGCAAAGCAAAAGTGAAAGAAGCTCAGAAGCTGTCATCCCAGGCCTGCTCTATCGAATGAACGCATGTCCACAGTCTTGGTTCTTTTGGGAAAAAATATCTCAAGTAATTTTCAGTACCGTCTGCATATACATAAATCTATTTCGGTACTTTGTATGAGATTAAGCATAACCTAGTGATCGGTATAGGTGCATGTCATATCATATCCTTGAGCGGACTTGGATTAATCCATAATTTGACTCCCTGGTAGAATCTATGGACTTTATTTTTCAAATGCCAAATCTTTCAGACTCAAGTTCATGTCGTTAATACCAAAGACTTTCCGAAAGCCAAACAGCTATGACCATAGTGCCCAATCTAGTTTACGACTCCCTTAACATGCAGTTTGTTGAATCAGGCAAGAATAATAGCTCACCGTAGTTTGGATACCAAAATCACGAGACTTTTTGAAGAAATCATCACGTTGTCTGGTTAGCAATGTAGCAGTTAATGGTCAGAAATACTTCTGTGAAATATCAATGATTGACAAATGGATGATAGCCTTGCTACTCACTAAAAACAGGAAAGATTCAGTCAAGGATAGAGTGAGAACTGAAGAGTTTCTAAATAAGGATACACACATAAGGATATACACGATACGACACGATAACGACCTCCATTGACAATCATTTTCGTCGATGAAAAAATATTCCTCCGGGATGACATCAACACCACACGGTCGGTCACTTTTTGTGGACGCAATGTAGTCTATTGAAGCAGATGCGGGTTTGTCGCTGTCCAGTAATGCATATTTTGCTTATTGACAAAGCCGTTAACCCAAAAGTGAACTGCATTGCTTTAGATGATTTTGCGATGAAATTTCGGATTTTCTTCAACCTTTTGCAGAACCCAATCGAAGAAGTTTCGACGCTTCAAGGGGTCAAGCGGCTCAGTTCTTGAGTTAATTTGATCTTGTAAGGGTGCGGCCCAAGATCGCCGCAATGCGTGTTACTGACTTACCTAATTCCTGTATCCCCTTGTGGGTCCTAAGGCCTCGACAATGTCTACGCGCCATCGTGTGCGATTTCTGGAAATATGTGTCAGTTTTCCCCACCTCTTTCCCAGTTGCCGTGCTTCTTTCTATTCCATGTAGCAGCTCGGATTCAACGTTGGAACGGAACAGTCGTAGCTTGGTGGAATCAACTGATTTGGCTTATTTTGCTGCGTTGTCTAACTGGCATAGCAACATTTAATAGTGAATAGATTGAGTCGAATTGATCCACTGTGCGTACTATAGCACAGCCCGTCTAGTGAAACGATTATTACGACCGAAAGTAGGAGTAAGTGCTCTTAAAGTTATGACCACCCACTTTTAGTAGTAATTTCTAATCATTTTTAAACGTTGTTGGTTCGTGAACTTCTCCATGATAAAAATGTGAGCCTTGCCTGACATTTCGACATTAACAGATCATAAAACAAGTTTAAGTGTCCGTTTGTATTAAAATACAAAATTGTTATGTCCCTATTGAAAAGCTTTGACACGCCTACAACATTTAAGAGTTTACAACTCAACCTTTTAGATTCGCAGACGTTAGGAACCACATGATCGAAACAATGATATATTAGGTCTTTGATAGGTCAGACCTTTGCCGCTTTAATCTTGACTTAGGAAGAGTTAGGTTAGCTTAGGTATGTGGGTAGGCGACTAGAATAAAATATCACATCGCCACACTCAGGTCATTACAGACCCATTGTGATACCCATAGGGGAAATAGTCCCTTGCCCATTGGTAAACCCTAGTACTAATTTGCATCTTGTGAATCACCAAACCATCCTGTGGATTTGATGCATCTAAAAATTTCACTGATTGGTCTGCTAATTCTTCTCGATCACAGAATAAGTGTCGCCCTAGAAATTTGAATCTAGGGTGGATAGGCCCAGGGCAGTGACAGAGAAAGTGGGTTGTATCCTCATTGGCTTCCTCGTATCCACATCTCCGACATAAATCTTCATCCGTGAGTCTTAGCTTTCTCATGTGGTACCGAAGAGAGTTATGCCCCGTGATAATTCCTATAAGGACAGAAAGTCGGTCCTATTCTTGTCAAAGCAAGGCCATAGGCTTCTAGTGATCACACAGATGTCCAGGAAGGTCCATCTAGTATTGGCCTAACTTCTGGCCAAAATCCATGCCTTTTGCTTCAATGTGCAAGGCGGGATGAACACCTAGGTGTCTACCTGTTGCGATGTAGGTTCAGAGCCTCTTCTTGCCAATTCGTCTGTCTTCTCATTTCTTGATATACCTTCGTGTCCAGTATACCCAGATCCGCATCGCAATGGCCTTAACACCGCTGTACCTGAGTTGTAGCAGCACCTCATTTAGTACAATGACCTTTAGTAGCGGGGTGATTACTCCGACTTGAGGGGTACCTTTGGAGGCGAATGCTTCCATCTACGTGTTCTGCGGGTACGTGTTCAAGAATTGCAACAATCCAGTTGGTGAGTGAATCGTGAATCTTGAGATTTAACAGGGTTCTACGAACCGCATCCGTTAAAAGCAATGTCCAAGAATGCGGCGAGAGTAAATTCCTTGTATTTTAAGGACTTCTCGATTGAGTTTCCACACTTTACCGCTTGATATAAGCGTGTTGGGCCGTGGACATGTCCTCGGGACGAAGTCTGCTGCGAATGTAGACATCGGCTAATCTCTCGAAGGTTTTCAGAATGAAGGAGGTTAGGCTAATAGGCCTGAAATCTGTGTTCGATGTTTCTCTCTTTCAATGGAGATCTTAACAAATGCTTTAGGTACGTGGCACTTCCACCATAAATCCTTAGCCATCCAAGTATATATTTCAAAGATACGCAGAGTACAACCAAAAAAAAAACAAATAAATACATTGTCACACCTTCAACCAGCGCGAGACAGACTTACGTTTTCATTTTTAAGTGGACAGACATGAATAAAAATAAACATGCAGCACCAAGTGTTATTTTCGGCAACAAATTGTACGATATTTTCATGAATTTTTAATTTTAAAATAAATATAGAATACCACATGAGAGTCCGTCCACTCTCAACACTTGAACCTCTGTCTACATATCTGTTCGGAATAGTGTATCAAAATTAAAAGTGAATTTAATGACACATTTCTGAGTAGATTTACGAAATTACACTGCAAATTGTGTAGCGTTGTGAATTTATTTATTAAAAAGCAAAAAAAAAAAAATTATTTTAATACTCAAGTGGCGACAAATCACAGTCACAGATCTATATTTATCGAAAAGCGTTCATCATTTGAATCTGTGAACTCAACCGTCGTCGTTGTGGTCGTTGTGGTCGGCAACGGTCATCATTATCGCAGCGAGAACGCCCCTTTCGATTCGATTTGGATAAAGTTCAAACGATCACGAGTGGCACAAATCTAATACGTAATTGAGTGATAATTTATTGATACAATCTGAAGTTCAGCCCTCACGATTTCTCGGAGTATTGTGTCTGTGGTTGGTGTTATTTTTTGTTACTTTTTCCTTCTGTTCTATTGTGTACATATTTATAGATATTGGAAAATCTAAATTTGAATATTTGGGGTTGAAAATAGAAGGAACGCCATTCTCGGCGGAGAGCGTGCTAAGTAGAAAGGTTATGTTTGTATAAATACATTTTTTTTGTTATTATTTGCAGGATTTGTGCGAATATTTTTGAGTTAAAATTGTATTTGAAAGGTTAAGAGGAATTGTTGAAAACTAGCGCCATGGTGTGGGGAGAAATAAGGATCAGAAACTGAAATGAATTTAGGTTTATGTTCCTATTGCCATGAACTACTACATACTACATGGTCTGCATAGTTCAAGATGTCGTTTACTGGTCCTCTGAATATGTCTTCTATGCTCTGGATGAAGTGCAGCTCGAGAAATTGATATCAACAGTGATTGTCAGAGTGAACTCCTTTTCGCCCATCCTCGACACATATGCACACAATTCTGCGCTTGGCTTTGTGAAACGTTGGTCTAAGAAATTTTCAGACCCCTACTTTCGTCCGACCCATCCCAGAATATGCCGGCCAAGTTTGGTCCCCTCATTATGCTGTCCACGTCCGACGTATTGAAACTGTCCAACGCAGGTTCCCTGGGTAGATAGTTTCAATTTGCCTCCCTACTCTGAACGCCTGAAACTGATCAATCTACAGTCCCTCGAAAACCGCCGCGAAAATGCTTCTATTCCTACATCCTTGCATCGGTCTCATTTAATACCAACTCCCGGTGCCTTAGGTCAGAGCTCACCGCACCAATTATGGTTCTAATGCACCTCTCCCTAGAATGCTTCGTTTGGCTAACAATATGGATAGCTCCCTTGACTTTCACTGTAGCACTTCGGAATATCCTTCATCGCCCCACATCTCCCCTCTTCTAACCCTACCCCCTCTTTTTTCTTCTCTGGATAGTTTGTAAGTTTATCTTTAGTTTCTAAGTTTAGATTGTCTAAGTATAGCTTGTATTAAGCCCAATAAAGTGCCGGTAAAGCCGCCATCAAATCAAATCAAGTTTTAGTCCTTTTGGATAGTACAGTCGGTCCTGCTTTTGTCGAAAGAAGGCTATATTCATATTATAAGTATGTTAGTCCCTGGTTGGAGCTTCAAAGTGCAAGGGAGAATGTTCAGAAAGGTGTTGAGTTGTTCTGAACTAGGTTAGGCTAGAATTAAAGTGGCTGTCAGCTTACAGCCAGCGCCAGGACACTGGATCATATAATTTTTCATATGTAAGTACTAGTGGAACCAATTTGAGCTTCTAATGAATCGTAGTAGACTCACTAAGATCTTTGAAGAAGACGACCCCTAAATGAAGTTTTCTTTTGTGAGATAGAGTAAGGTACGTGCAGGTGGATAATAGATTCCTCTTCCTCTTCATCTCTGCAACTTTTGCAAAAATCGTTTGAATACACATCAAGTTTGGGTCCGCGCTTTCCTATTAGACAATGTCCAGTGATGACACCTACAAGTATTACGGTGCTGATGTGCAGTCTCCTAAGAGAGAGCGTTTCAGATCCAGCTTAGGACAAATCTGATTTGTTGTTAAACACGTTATTCACGGCCGCACCTCTCGCCAGAGTCTGGCCATGGGTCCCATAGACCTGTTGCCAAAAATTTTGTATTTTTATGTCTTTATGTCCAGGGACTCAGCAAAGTATTATTTTCATAATGCAAATCGTTTCGATTAGTTTCTTATAGTTCTGCCTTCTAACCAGTTTTACTTGCGGTTAGAACCTCCGCTTGGAAAATACTACTAGTCTTTTAAAGTCGAACTGATTTAAATATATATCCAGTGGTTCAGAGAAGATACCTGATTCTAAATCTCCATCTATATATCTGTGAAGAAAAATATGAAGCTGATCGCTTTTCTATTCTTCTTTGGGAATGCGCTTGCGAAAGTTCTTTTAAATTCCGGGTACGTTGTGAGGTTGTCCGTAATATTTATATACACTTTGTAGATACTTTTCCACCACTGAGTTATTTTTAGAGCCGAGGCTTGAATGAATAAATCCAGCGGATAATCTTCAATCCTCGCTTGAAAAATTCTTCAACCGTTGTGAAAGTACAAATCACATTCAACCTCGAAAGGATGGCTTGAAATTTGCTTTGGGAAAGATCTGAGCAAATCAAGTGGACGCATAGATCTATTCCCGATATTTGACAAAAAAGTTTGCCAAACGCACCGTATTCCTTGGGAAGGTGCGTTTATAGAATTCGCTACCCAAGAAGACAAGCAGCCCTATATAGTCGAGTGACAGACATTCGCAAACAATATGTTCGCTGGTTTCCTTAGACAGATTAAGCTTGTCAACTCAGACAGGTTTCTAATAATTTTCATGAAAATACTAAACACCATCTTAGAAGAGTAAATTGCGTAATTGTTTGGATTGCAAAGCCGCTGTTGATGTTTTTAATGGCTTTGGGTTGATTTAAAAGAGTTCCTGCTTAAAGAACAACTTACTTGGTTCTACTATACTTCGGTGACTTGACGTGTGTCAACGATTGGAGAACACAGAAGCAGCAGCTTACAAACTCGAAAAAATACACATATTCTAGCGACTTTGTGTCATCCTACCGCCGTACTTAGTCAGGAACTCACTAGGATAAGTTCCATCGGTGAACTGGAGAAAGCTTCCTTAACGCCAGGTCATCAGATCGAAGGGAATGCCTACAGTAACTTTTACGAGACCTCGGTAGAGCCGAACAACTACATAACATAGAAAGTTGAATTCTTGAGCTTAGCTGCCTGGCCTTTTTTAAGACCTTTTCTTATACAGTACAATTCAGGCAATATCTGGTCTTCATCTACTCAGTAGCTTATTAGATTAAGGTTTGTTGTAATCAGGTCATATCTCTGTCTATGTAATGGAACTTGAAAGCTTGTTGCACTCAAGATTTGCCGACTTTATTCGCCAAAGAACCACAGATGAATGAAATTTTTAATTGGACCATTGTTTAGTGCATCCTTTGCATTCCAAAAGTCTTGTTGCAGCCATAGAAGGTATTGTATATTGAATAGTCAGTAGGTCAAACGGCAAAGGCTATGATCTTGAAGCTTATTCATGTAAAGGATTCGCATTACATTTTCACTTGAGATTTTAAGCAGCACTGACAACAGTGCTTCGTTTTATTGAAGATTCCATCACCAGTTGACTAGACTAGGCATCATGACTAACAATGAACCGAAAATCTAAATAGGCTAGTATCGCAGTCAGTGATTATGTAGATTTCCACTCTGATGAGTATCTTGATTTTTGTATGTTGCCTTCAATATTTGAAGCGAATATCCCAGTCAAACTCTTCAGTATTTCTGACTGATGGTACATACGATTTAGTGTGTTTTAGTGATTGGGACTGAAGAAGCTGCAATCAGAAACTAATTTAAGGATATTTCCAACTTTCTTCTTACCTAACATCGATTATAATGACTCAGGACACTGCAACTATATATTTAGTTAAAATCATGAACGAAATGTGTCAAAGAATGTCAAACATTAAACTTACAACTTGTCATCGTGACATATTGTTCTTTAGCCTATAGACCCTGTTCCCGCAGGACTGACACACTGGATTTGCCTTTGACATTTAGGTGTTCAGATTTGTTTGAACATTTTCGAAGACTATTTTTGACGTATTAGTTGCTGGTGCCATTGAAATTGGTTTCCTTTTCAACTACAAATTCATTTTACAACGAAACTGATGTTTCTCACAACAATTCCATTGGTTTATTCTCGTGTTTTTTTTTTAAGTTCACCCTTTTGTGGAGTGACAGCGATTGACATATCCAAACGTCAAAAAAAATCACAAAATTTCAAACAGGTAACATGTCAACTTTCCCCTTGCCCCCTCCCTTTTAAACAGGATTTTTAATCCATGAAATGTATTTCAAACTCAAAAATATTAAAACTACAAAACTGGCCCATTGAAACCAGCACGTCTACATCTAGTGGTAAGGAAAGCCTTGAAAGTTGAATGTCGAAAAGTGAAAAATCAGAAATCATGACCAACGTTCGTAAAAATAAAGTCTCGTAGAGTGCTGTCAGCAGTTCTTTAAGTGCAGTAAGTGGTGCTCTCTAATTTAGTCAAGTGGCTGCACTGCACTGATGACATCATCACTTGGTCACACATCAGCTGACCCAGGGCCTAGCTTCTCACAATCCTTCGTGCTTTTCATAGGAATGGAAGCAGCCTACTGCTTAATGCCTTATTCAAAGGGCAATTTATTATTTTGATAAGCTTTGTCAGGAGAGTTGCACTTTCGGATGTTTGCCAGTCGTTTGCGAGAGGTGGGGACCTGAGTCACGGCGCCCACAGATTATCACGATGAAAACCATAATCATCAACCTTGGAACCACAAATTAGCATTACAGGGCAAGCGGAGAGAACAGAATGTTTCCAATAGTGGGAGTATCGTGTCGATCGAGGACGGAATTGCCAATCGGACATAGCCAACAGAATAAGAAAGGCAAGATCGAGGTTTTGGTATGCTGTTCAATATAAGAAGACGTAATCCATTTAGCTTAAGGACCATACTACGACTGTGCGGTTCTGATCTAATGTTGAATGCGTGCTGCTGGAACATGACCTCCACTATATCCAAACTTTCCCGAGTCTTGGCAGCCATGCAATAAGGCATTTCATTAGAAAACGGATCAGGATTACATTTCAACATACATTTCTGACAGATGACACGTCCATTTTGATGTAATAAAGCTTGCTAATCAATCGAAGGAGGCAGCTAGAAACAATTTGACCAGAGCTCCGATATATTTCTAGAAACCACACATAATTGCACCCAAGTACAAGTACCTACATACTTCTTGGCGACTCTGGCTCCACGTAAAGAACAATCTAAGTACATAGTGGATGGGAAAACTTATTTTCATAAAATAGTAGCAGACATTGACTTCCTATTAAAAATCAACGTTGGTTGCCAGCTACGAATACCAAGTGTGCTTCTTTGTGCATTCTTCTAGGATCATGTTTTGGTAACGCGTTGGGCGCCATCATTAAAAAAAAAAACATGAAAAAATAGTATCAATGTTTTGAGATGGATTAGGTTCTGCTAGGTACTGATTCAGCTATCAAAAGAGGCAGTAACTAGTAGATCAAAGGAATCCTTCGAGAGAACTCACGTTGGGCGCCAATCCCATAGGCCTGCAACTACAAAAGCCCAGTCAAGACCATACTTCCCATTGACTTCGGTTGAATAAAATTTGTCTTAGCAAACGCTCTAAAGGTCACAAAAGTATTGCATAAAATGTTAAAAAAAAAAAAAACTTATTCCATCGTTGCTTACTTAAAAAGCACTCCTAGTTAAATGTCAAACTATGTAGGAGAAGATTTTAAATTATCCAACCGTACGTCCTTTGATTAATGGGTTTTTATCCTTTTTTTATTCTGCTTGCTTTCTCTCTCTCTGTGGCTCTCTCTATTTTTCTCGCTCTGCTAATTAATTCCTTTAATTAAATACAACACAAAGCCTCCAACGAAAGAACCAAAGGCAAACCTCTTGTAGAAACTACTAAAATAAATAACAACAACTATCGAGCCTCCTTTTTGCAGCCAGCGATGTTTGTAATTAGGGGGGGGGGGGCGGGGGGAGAAGGTCCTCTTATCAGGATGGTGAGGTTCATTTTACACTTTCTATCTGTTCATTTTTCATATTCATCATTTTATTTCGTTAACAAGTATTCGACAGAGTGAATGTATTTTGAAAAATAAAGAAGAAAAACACGCTTTACATGGCGCATTAGGAAAAGCCAGGCTGAAATGCCAATGTAGCTCTCTATCTGTGGTGTGATTTGGTTAAAACAGTTTTTTTTTTGTTTTTGTGTTTTTGTGTTAAGTCTACCCCATGGGTCTATGCGGTGTGGCTGTGTGCGTGTACAATTTTCCAGATAAGAATTTACTTTTCCTGATTATCGATCATTTTCTCGTGTACTGCTGTACAGCAGCAACGAGGAGTGTGTGTACCCTCTCGTCTCGTTCATTCCTGCTCTTGCTTAGGGTGCCCCAATGTGTGTACAGTAGTAGTATATGTATATATGTATGCATGTGTATGAGAGTGTGTCTAGTAAAAAGTTTGGTATACCAATAATATATTTTCTGGTGGAAAATTTCGCCATTGGTATGATGAGAGCGACAAAGAGAGAAAACCTTTTTTTTTTTTTTTCAATAAACAACACACATTGTGTGTATAAAATAAATAAATGAATTAATAAAAAAAAAATGTAAATTACCTTCACATATATATCCCTGTCCGATTAGACCCCACAGTAAATCCGAACAATGGTGGCAATAGGTTGGCTTATGAAATGTCTTCTTCCCAAATGAGTGTCCACCATCCGCCATTTTGTGCTTAAACTAATTTCGTGTATGGATTCCACGATTCCACACTATACAGCCGCCGGTCTGCGAAGAAGAAGAAGATGATGAAGATACAACTACTTCACGCGACTCGGAGGAGGCTGATCAGGTGCGGACAACGGCGACAACGACAACAACAGCAGCGGCAGCAGCAGCAGCTCCTCGACAATGATGAAGATGATGAAGATGATGATGTTGCTGATGGCGATACGGCATCTTCATCCATTTTTCATCATTTTATCGGCGGCCACACACATTTAAGGCGAACTCATTTGGGGTGTGGATGGGAGTTTTGGGGGGTTTGTTCGGTTCCTGGGTTTTTGTTTTTTTTTTTTTTTTTATTTTTTGTGTGTTTGTCGCCTTGTTGTGTTTGTCACCCGTTTTTTTTTGTGGTGTCTTGGGTTGTGTTTTTCCGTTTTTCACCACAAACAAAAAACAAGAACTTCAACTACTTTGCTTGATTGACTGTGCTGGCGCCGATAGTTGTAGTTGTGGGTATTTTGTTTTTTTTTTTTTTTTTGTCTATTGTTGCTGAATGGTGGATTGTGGTGAGTTGACTCCTATGGTAAGTGGTGAGTTTCGATGGTAAGGTTAATTTTCTATCTTTTTTTTTATTCTTTTTTGGAAAATTCTTTTTCCTCTAGTTCGTCCGAATTTTATAACTTATATTCTAACACTGCTGGGGGGAGAAGGAAACTGTTATTTCGCTTGCGAATTACAAAAAAAAATCCGAGAAATCAAGAAAAATTTGAGGAAAAAAAAATCATTTTTTTTTGAAAAAAGAAAGAGAGGGCAGAACGGGACTACGTCGAACGGACACACGGCCAACACGAGATGCTGGCTGGATGGTAAAACTCGGGAAAATTCAACAAAAAAAAGAAACGAAAAGAAAATTTTGTATTTTTTTTTTCTATACTATATCCGAAGAAGAATTTAACCCGCACGCACCGCACCCCCAAATTGAACGAGAGGAGGAATATACTCTTCTTCTTCTTGTCGTCGACGTTTTCTGCTTCGTATTTGCTCCCGTTTTTTTCCGATTTTCTTTTTTCTTTTATTTTTTGGTTTTTTGAATTTTCTCTCGCTTGAGAATTTTTTTTTTTTTTTGCTGTAATGGTGTTGGTAAGTTCGCTCACTATCTCGGTATCTTTTGGTCTCGTTTTTTCTCTCTCTCTCTACAGATACACCAAGTGTATCTTGTCACACTTTAACCATTCCCGGTGGAGCGGTGATGAATAAAACGCGGCGCTCTACTACCCTTGTTTTGTCAAAAAAAAAATGAAAAAAAAAGAAAAACACCGACAAGACGAGGAGCTTTCGCGTACAGATTTTCCAATGTTCAAAGAGAGACAGACAGACAGGGAGAGGGAGAGAGAAAAGGAAAGGATTTTCTTTGCTCTTTTCGAAAAAAAAAAAACCTAAGTATGCCTGTGTGTGAATCTTTGAAAGTTTTTCCTGTTTTTTTTTTTATTTTTTCTTCGTCGGTTTTCTTATAATATTTTTAAATTTTTTCGACTTTTTTTTTTCTTTGTAAAACTTTTTCATTTTTCATGGAAAATCCTTATTTGTGCAAAAGTTTTTCTTAATTTTTTTTTTTGTAAAGTTGCATGGAGTTGGGATTTATTTTTTTTTAAACATTTTTTTGTTCATTTCGCGATTTTTACTTTCAGCTACAGATACTGAAATATTTGAAGTTGATTTCGCACAAAAGCGTACACGCGTTACCCACAAGAAAAACGAAAAACCAAAAACCAAAACTATAACTCATTTAAATATAAGTAAAGAAGAATTTTCCACAGATATATACACAGATATTGAATTTTTTCTTTCTTTTGCACAGTAATTTTCACTTGTGTATGGAATTTCACTAAAGATTTTGAATTAAATTCTTATTTAGTCGGAAACACTGTAGATATTTTGGGATTTCCATTTCGGAAAATTGTAATTATTTTTTGAGGAAAAAAAGGAGAGAAAAATAAAATAATAATAATAATATTATATTATGTACTTCATTTGTGTTCGGATGAAAATTTAACACTAACTATCTGCGAGGGGATGGATCTGAGAATTTCCTTTTCGGAGCTGGAAAGTGTGTGTGTGTTTTCTGTTTTTTTTGTTTTTTTTTTTGGTTTGTTGGGAAAATGTTCGACTAGTTTTTCACATCTTGTGGTATGGTAGAGAAAAATCGGTTTTTGCTATGAGAGAGAGCACACCTTTTTGCGCCTGGTGATCTATATTTTGTTTCTATTGGAAAAATTTTCCCACAGATACATACAGTCTTGGTGGAGTAGAGTGCAGAGAAGTGCTCTTGTTGAGTTGTTTTTAGTTTTTTTTTTTTGTTGTTTTTTTGCGGAAAGTGTGTATTGGAATGTATCTATGATTGGAAATGTATGGTTTTGGGGGGATGTTGGGATATGTATTGAGGTTCTCTGACTCTCTGTGGGGGGTGCAATGGCTCGGATATAGTGGAAAATTGGATATTTTTTGAGGGAGAGTAGACAATCTGTGGGGACTTGGTGCGCATGGCTGTTGTGAGAAATTGGGAGAATATTTCCAATGGATGTGTACAGTTGGATGAGAGTGTACACCTTGCAGGGAGATATATTGAACGGATAGCGCTTTTGAAATACTTTGGGAAAACACTTTGAACTTAACGAAGAAGAATGATGTTATGATGTGGAATTCATTGGAATTGAATTGTTGTGAAGTGGAGTCGACAGATGGCATTTGGGGATGAAGTTGCCGGTATGTTCTGTTTGTTCTAATTGTTTCAGATTCCTAAATAAGGCACTTGCAGTCTATGAGTCGAATAAGACGAAGGGGCCTTCATAACATAGAAGCAGAAGTTATTTTGAATGATCTACATAGTGATCAGCTAGTCAAAAGAGTGATCACCTTAGAGCATGGACAATGCAGTAAATTAATTCAACGCGGCATACCATAAGGAGGGGAGAGAACGATGGTTCCTCATCGTGAACGAACTATTCCTCAACTTACAAAAGAAAACATTTAAAGTTATAGCCTATGCGGAAGGCACTGATGTAGCAGTCAGTTGGAAACACCCAGGCACACTCGATAAGAGCGGTATTGAGTTTCATTATAAAGCACTCCAATCTTAGCAAAATATCAAATAATTTTAATGGGTTCCTGGGCACCCGTACTTCCCAAGAAGTTACGAAGAAGGCAAACCATCTAAACTGCGCTAAACAGGAGCTCTTGACTCTTGAAATTGCTCTTCATTTGCCCAATGAAACAGCAACATGCAATAAACGCAAGACAACTAGTCTGGAACTCATTATGATTCCACGATCGAAAGATCGACGACTAACGCCCATCCAATGGATTATTCCTAGAAAGTCAATCGAAGTGTAGAAAGAAACACTAGTGAGGCTCTCCACTGAACAGCATCCTAATTAGCTGGTAAGAGGAGATGGACGCTGGCAATTATCTGATTGTTGTGCACTTCAAAAGTGCTTTAGAAATACTCCTAGAATATGGAATTACAGGCCAGGGCCTGGACTAGTTTCAATCCTTTATTGAGGAAGGTTCATTTTCGGTGTTCCACAGGGGACAAGTATGAATTTGGCGCTTTGCCCTTCGTCGTCTACCTTAACGACATAGAAACCGTGTTTACTTAGTCCAAAATTATCGTATTTGCTGATTATTTATCTCTATTGAGTGTAAACAATTCATGTTTGAGGACGTATCGATTGAGAATCAAGGATAATACCAAGCAAACTAAAACTAAATGTAAGTAAATCAATGCCTTTGGAAACCACGGACTCAGCATACGAGCAGATTTCAGCAGGAGTTTAAAGTGACTTGCTCCAAAGCAGCAATGTCGAAATGCGTCTTCAAGGAAGGAATCGAGTACTTCAAGGCATTTTCTTTCAACTATCCAGCAACCAAACCATCGCTGAGTCAAGTTTAGAGCCATGTTAGCAATTCTGGAGTTTCATATATCCTCTTTATATTTGGACCTAACTTTAGTGGCGGGTCGCATAACTTTGCATGCATGAGCTGATTACCCGTATGGCTTAAATGGTATTTCTAGGACTTTACACAATTGCAAGCCTTTCTCGTTTCCGAAAATTTTTAATTTCAGTTTTCACTACGTTTTCAGTGAATGGATGAATCATTCTCCACGAGAATGCCTTCGAAGTCGCATTATGGACTCAGATACACATTTTGAAACAGTTCCGTCACCTTTCTTAAACTCACACCGTACTCGGTCAGAGATAAATTTTAATTCCTTGTCTAAGGGACGACTTTGTGAATATATGGACTGCCATTTTTGACACAAACAGAGCTCTAAAGAAATATTTTTCAAAGGAGATCGGATTTGAGGCTGGGAGAGCTGCGGTTAAAATCGAACTGGGTGGAGTTTGAGTTAACCTTACGCCACATACGGGAGATAGATTCATTGGAGCCGTATAAGGTGCGGTGGGTCGGAAGATAGAGCAGACGAGAGCATCGTTAGTTACGTGGGTTGGTGTTGAAGAAGATTAAGTTGTAGAGAGATGCGCGATCGATGGAGCTTGAGAACAGTCGATGAACGAAAATAATATCTGCAACATCTCTACGTTTCTCGAGGGAATTCAGATTGATGAGGTTGAGGCGGTCTCGGTAGGGAGGCAAAATAAGTGGGTCATTCCAAGAAAGACCACGAAGGGCAAAACGCAGAAGACGACGTTCAATGTTCTCAATTCTTGCCACCACACTTGACTGGCGTATTCCATTAGAGAACGAACCAAGGCAATGTAGAGGGATCTAGTAACGTAAGGATCGGACAATTCCTTGGATCACCTTTTGACAAAGGTCTTGGTTTTATTTTGAAGCTTCATTCATGCGATTACATATATGTGGAATAGGACATCATTCAAATGACCGCCTAGGTTTTCTGGCAGGGTTTCAAGCGGTCGGTCCAGTTTTTGATGACTTGATCCAATACATACATATGTGCGGCAATAGCGTCACGAATGTTGGCCTAGACTCGACTATGGCAATGTCTACGGTCGCCCGGCTTCAATTCTTGCATCAACACAATTTTTTATGGATATAGGCCCAAATCCAACTCTGGCGATACGCAATTCAGCCCATAGCCGCCGAATCGAGATTTCTGGGCCTTCTTCAATACCTCTATTCATATTTTTCCGATATATCGCAGACAACATTCCTTTAGACACTCTGAGTCTGTTCATGTTGAATCAGCTCGTTTGCGGAGGCGGAGATCCCTTCTTGGCCATATCCTCACTGGTTTGAAAACCATCTGCAATCTCTCTTTTGATATAAGGATGTAATTTCTCTTGAAGGTGTTCATGTCCAGTTTACTTATCTTCCATCAAAAGTGCATCCTTACCCTAACTCAGTAAATTTATCAACAACTCCTAAAAGTATGCAATTTCCTGCATTCACGCCATCCATCCCAACGAGTACACCGGCGCCCCAACGAGCAAACTGCCAAACAAATGTCATTCGTTTTGATAATTTTTTTTCATCACGTGCATACACATAAAATACCTTTGTTTTCCACCCTCTTGCAAAATAATGGTATTCAATCATTCTGTTAAAGTGCCCACGCAGTACAAGCGCGTTGCGTCTGTCCTAAAAACCGCCCTCGAGCATAAGAAGTCTCTAAAATCATTAATTTTCGAAGAGAAACATGCGGTACGTATCCAACAAACGTCAAATCGACAAGCATTCCCCAAATAAAAACGAAATTTCTCTGTTCTCCCCGGGCAGCGTATGCGAGGCATGCAAGCTGTGCTAAAACTTTACATTGACAATCGAGCCGACATCGATTACGCCATTGAACAATCGAAAATCCTCGAGGAAAATCCCCGCCTTGACTCGGCGCTCTGTACAGTACTTGTAACTGAATTACTACTGGGAAGGAAGGAGCTGAACGGCGAAAGTAAGCCAGTCACCACTGTTCGAGAATATCGCGAGAAACTGCTGACCGCCTTGGGAGGAGAACAAGCCGTTGGCGATAAAAAGAAAAAAGGTATTCCACTGACCTAGTCTTAGGCTATGGTATCGAAGAAGAGTAAACTAAACGCTCGCAATGAGTTCAAAGACCCGTTGGAGGAACGCCCACTGAATATCTTGTCGTTCAACACAAAACCGACTGACGATGATGATGAGGATGTGTTTCCCGACGAAGAGGAGTACACGGGGCCGGACACAAGTGGTCAGGCATATCTGTGGCTGCTGTTTTTTAGCTGCCTGATGTTTACCTTTCCATTTGCGACATTTTACGCAGTCAAGCATTGGATTCAGAACTCCTACGGTGTTGTAGGATTCGAGAACAATTGCATTTCGGTGCTGTCGGCGGTTATTGTTGTCAATCTTATAATTTGTTTGTATGTTTTGAAGGCGTTCCGCGAGGATACGCAGCCACTAGCTGTACAAAAGAAGAATAAATAAAACTGCACACAGCTGAGTGTTGTTTTGTGCCAAAAGGAATTTTAAAAATTTTATTTGTTTCTCTTCTGTTCGGTTGTTGGTTGCTGATCCTCTGTGTTTGGGGTTTCTTTCAGACTCGCCAAAGCCCAGATATGTTCGTGTCAATACGAATGTCCTATCGGTGGTTGAGGCTTTGGAAATGCTTGCCGCTGAGGAATGGCGTCGGAAGGAGGGAACATTTGAGTCGTACAGCGAATACTTGGAAGCCATTTGCGCGTTAGATGAAGATGAGTTTCTCGTCGATATGCACATTGCCGAGTTATTGGTATTTCATCCGAAACAGAAGCACTATTGGGCGTGTCATGAATATGTTAAGCAGAAGAAGTTCATGCTGCAGGATAAGGTGAGTGAAATATGAAGATTTAACAGTGCTCCGGTAGTCACCTACATATGTAAGTTAGGGGAATGTAGTTTGAGTTTGTAGTTCTTTTCGCACTTTATTATGTACATCGTCACTACAATGCAGAAGTAGCTTAATACTTACGTAACGCCCATTCGATGGACTTCGTTTTCTTATGCAAAGTAGATAGCTCAGGTCCAAGTAGTGGACATACATATGTGGATTCTACGTGTAATCTACAAAATTGCATTTTTCAGACGTGTTTTCCCAGAAACCGGATTCTTAGCCTTACTTCGGTCGTTAAATTAGGGAACTTCTATTCTAAAGCTTGTCGCTCTGTTTTCTGTTTGCTTTGAGTACATCAAGGACCTACCTGACTCCTTATCTAGCAGTATAGCATCTTGGTATGAGAATTGAATACGGCCTTACCGAGCAGTGGTAGGAGTTGTAAGAAAGTCCGACTAATCTTCTCTGACACGAGAACTTTTGTTCTGTTGTGCGCCATGTTTCTCGATCGCTCAGGGCTGTTACTATCCTTATGTTTCGTTTACTAACTCAGCATTTCATTGAAATCTACACTTCTGCACAGCCAGAGGCCCCACGAACTCCTTAGACATAACATTCCCATTTCCGAAATGTCTGAGCGAAAGAAAGAAGGATGAAAGCGGCGCATAACACCTGCTGCAGGGTTGTAGAAATTGATCTATAGAGCCAAAGAAAAGCGTGTGATGATTCACTTGACAGTGACCACACGAGATTAATGGTGTCTATGATGTCATGACTACCATAAGACGGGGCTGACCTCTATTATTCAACCAAACCTATACTTTGTGGGCTAAGTCTACTTTTCCAAACGAATTTCCTTGCACCAGGTGAGAACAGTGAGGTGCTAAAGCTACTTAACCAAGATGACCTCCAGAGTTGGCATGTGATGCTATCAAATAATCAAGGAGAAGTGATTCTCTGGTGTTGCTATGAAGTGATCTAACGACAATATAAACAATACGTCTAAGTGTAGCAGGAATTTGTCAAGCCTACATCCCAGTCGGACGTCCCTGAAACCCAATAATCTCAAGATAGTCTCCGTTTGATCCAAGATCATCTCTCTTCAGCGTATCCTGGTTATGCGAAACAATTCGATAGAGTTGAGGGGGCAGTTCATATTCCTATATATCTTTGATATCATGGGCATGTTTAGGTGTAAAGAAAACAGTCCCGACAGAGGACATCGTTCCGAAAGTGTCCTCATACACCTCCATCGCTCGGTTAGTTCCATATTTTTCTCGTTCGCAGTTTCAAACGAATTTGGTATGCAAGTGTATAGTTTTTCTGGGAAATTTGAGACTTCTTTCTCTCTTTCGTTCATTCGTTCGACTGGTTCTGAAAGAGCGCATGGTTCCAGGAAGTATCCAACTCTATCTCAGACACGACACGGCGATTATATGGCACTGATGACATCACATTTATCAATCATAATGCCCAATATCTTGCAAAAGACGGTACATACAAATTTCCAGAGCGAAATCCAGCCTGTTCAGCATCGATTGCATCTTTAAGTTGCTGTCCTACTGGAGCAAGCCAGACAAATTTCTTCAGATTGTTATATTCAAGCATGAGGACGTTTCTAGAGAGTATATTCAGAACTACATGGTCCTTTCCCTTACGATGCACGAAATCAATCTGCTGTAGCCTAACCAACGTGTCCAATGGCCTTGCTTCGCACACGGATCCTTGAGATGAGCATACACTTAGTCGTTGCAAGTCATCTGCCAGCTTTGTACTTAGAACTTAGCCGCTTCGAACAACACATATCCGGCATATACCTCATAAGATTCTTTCAAAATGTTTGTTTACCATTACGAGAGACAGATCCTGTCCAACAGGATTCAAGTACCTTTACTCAGTAACCATTTATTTTACACAAAAATTTACTATATTCCAGGGAACATGTCTAGTTGCTGAGCTCTTGCAACCTGCACCCGAATCAGTTGTATTGGATATGTGCGCTGCACCTGGAATGAAAACAATTCACTTGTCTAATGTGATGGAAAATAAGGGCAAAATCTATGCTATTGAACAGGACGCAGCTAGATACCAACTACTCCGCAGCATGGTTAATTCAGCCAACGCTACAATCGTCGAACCCATCCACGCTGATGCTTTAACTTTAGGTGCTGACATAGTACTTACTTTAGTTTCTCCATTCTGTTTGACTAAAAAACTTTTTCTTTCATAGACAATGGAGCTTGCCCCTCGGTGGAATACGTTTTGGTGGATCCCTCATGCTCGGGATCTGGAATGCAAAATCGAATGTCATTGCATTCGGATGAGAAGGATCCAGCTCGATTAAATAAATTAGCTGGACTGCAAATTAAAATGCTATCACATGCAATGACCGCATTTCCAAATGTTAAACGCGTTGCTTATTCAACGTGTTCCATATATCCGGAGGAGAATGAAGAGGTCTGTACACGGTCTGTATTCGTTAATTTCTTTTTCTAAATCCATTGTCTTGTAGGTCGTCCAGCGTTGCCTACAACTATGTCCACAGTTTAAATTGCTGAGTGGCAAGAAAGCATTGCGCAACAAATGGTTGCGAGTTGGCAGCCCTGAGTACAAGAAAATCGGTAAAAACTGCATTTATTCGAGGCCCAAAGAGGACTTCACCGACGGTATTTTCATTGCCATATTTGAAAGACGACGTGATGAGGACAAGGATGAGTGAATGAATAGTTTTGTACCTTTTGTTCTTTAGTTCTACTTCGTAATTTAATTTTGAAATAAACCCTTTGTATCTGAAAATTTAATTTTATTGTAAAATCTGTCAACTTGAAACGAAATATGTACATTTGGTGGCACCTTACACATCTGATTTAGATTCGGCAGAGTCTTAATAACCTCAGAATAAAGAGCCTGAGAGCCCTCCTGCTGAAACATTAGAATTGAAAGCAGTGGAATCAAGGAGATCCTGTCTTAGACAGCTAACTACTCGGCTATATTCAAAAACCTGATGCAACGATGGTCTCCAGAAACCGAAGCGGCATGAGTTTCCATTATTGAGCAATTCAATCTGGGAGCACCGCCATATCTCAAAGGAAATAGTAAGCAATCATCAGCTTCAATAGGCAGGTCCGGATCGAATCATCACAGCGGAGATGCAACATGGAATTCTCCCTTCTTGGCTGTTACACATTCCGATTCTTTCTTAACAACGGCTGCATACCAGAGCTTTGGATATACATACATAGGTGAAAGTGGTCTTTATACCGAAGACCGAGAACGGAACCCACACGACACCAACAAATTTTAAGAAGATATGGGAACGGCTAGTGAATTTTTCATCAGCAATAAACAGCATTGCAAGTGAAAACTAGGGATCAGCAAAATCATAACAAGCTTGATACTACTATACGGTTCAGGAACTACTTAGGTGATTTACTCAGAAACACCATATACCAACTGCTCCAAATCATCGTACAAGGGAAAATAGAAGAAAGAAGGACGATAGGATCACGAGACCATAAATAGCAAATCTGAGAGAAAATGGCTCGATCTCACAACACATGTGAGGAGAAGTGACGACCAAACAAACGTTAAGGATGACGATTTCCAACCTTCGAGAAGGAAAGGTTGGAAGAAGAGAAGTAGAAACATACATACTTATAGGAAAGATAATTCAATATCAAACTGCTTCACATTCTCTTTGGCACCATTGAAAAACTGCTGAAGAATCTACCAAATTTGAAATGAACGTAAATATGTATTACGAACCCTGCTGCGGCACTATACGCTTGCAAGATTGATGGGGTTCCCTCCACAAGTAATGCACACTTTAACAGGAATGGTATCCTCTAAGGTGATAGTTAATTGTTGCCAATCATGACGATCCAATTTGGTGGCTATCAGCGTGCTCATTACATTGTTTTGGTTTGACGATCGTTTTTCGAAGAGCTAACAAAGTGAGATCATCAACTTTGAAGCAAAAGTGCGACTATCAAGTATCACCTTAGAAGAGTCTACCCCAGTATGGAAGCTTCTTAGAAAATAAAGTGGACGAATTAACCAAAATTGGCACTAAGCAGTAGGTAAGGGGAACTTCACTTCATTGAAACGGCAGCATACAAGGTCTGTTCGCGTACTCTCCCAAAACAACGAAATTCCACGAAAATCTACGAAAAGTCACCAATTCCTGTTCGAGTTTGCAAAAGTTTCGTAGATTTTCGTAGAAGAGAGCGCTCACGAGAGAGTAAAACATGCAACGAATTTTAGTGCAGGAAATTTCTTTGAACTAATTTACGAAATCTGTCAGATACCTATAAGAAATTTTGTGTTGTTTATGTATTTTCATACATTTGCATTTGGCGTTTAAAAAGTGGGCGAATTTCGTAGCTTTCGCGTTCGTTCACTTTTTTGTGATTTTACCACTCTCTGAGAGAATTTTACGCCCCACTCCTTGAAATTTCACAATCTACGAATTTTGGTGCAGAAAGTACGCGAACAGACCTATTATGACACTTCAAATGACAGCTGAGTTTGGCAGGTGTTTTGACAGATCGACGATCGACCAAATCACCAAATTTTCACGCTAAGGCAAATCCTGGAAAAGACCAACAAATTTCAAGTCGAGACTCAACACCTCTTTATAGACTTTAAAGCCGCATACGACAGCATTCATCGTCTTGAGCTCTACAAGGGGATGGCCGAATCCGGGATCGCGGCAAAACTGATCCAGCTGTGCCGCTGGAAAACACGCCGTGCAATGTGCAATTTGGAATCAGTTCATCTGAACTATTTCAGACTTGCACGGATTTCGGCAAAGAGATGCGCTGTCGTGTGACTTGACGCATTTTTTCTTGATCCGATCGCCTCACATACACCCGTCTCTTTGAACCAAAAACCTCATATTTGGAATCGTCAGTCCATAGCACCTTGCTCCAGTCCTCCATTGTCCAGTTTTCATGCTCTTTGGCCCACAACAATCTTTTAGCTCGATTTTGAGACCTAAACAAACGTTTTCGAACTGCTACGGTAGTTAGAGAAACAGGCTTCTCTCTACTACTATTCAGCTCTGCTCGTATTTCAGAATGAAAAGTAAAAATTGTCAGAGCTCAGCTTCATATTTATACTCAATTTACTTGACTTGGTTAAACCTACAGAAATATGTTGCACATTCTTTTTAAAGCTACTTTATAGCCAAACTTCTTGACATATTCATATTTGCTTAAAAAACTTGAAAAAAGCATAAAATTATTAGGTGATTCCAAACTTTTGGCCGGCAGAGTAGTCCAAAAAGCTAAAACACGTCAACTACACTGTGGACAATAATGCTCCAGCAAAGAGGATCTTCGAATCATAGCCCCCAGGTTCGAGGCGACAAGGAAGACTGAACCTCCGTTTTAAGAACCAAGCTATCGCGGAAGGCTACCGTGTCTCAGGCAGGGACTGGTCACGGGTCGGGAGACCGTAAAGTAAGTAGTAGTCCAATGAAACAAAACACAATTTATTAACTTGGTATATTTTTCTCTTCCAAAATATATAGTATATATTTATTAAATTTAAATACTTTATTTTAATTTTTTGTTGTTTTTTTTTTTTTTACATACATTAGGTATCTGTATAGATATATATCTATATATATATAATATATATATATGTATACAAAAATATACATACACTTGTATAAAAGTTTCACCAATAAAAATACGGAATATGTTTAAGATAATTAAATAAAATATTTTACATGCTTGTATTTCTTTTTTGTTTATAACTTAATTCTAAAATATTTTTTTTGTTTTTGTTTTTTTCTTTATATAATATATATGTATGTATGTATAAATTTAGTATATTTTGTTGTTGTTGTTGTTGTTGTTTGTCCTGATCTGTGGTCGTCAGTGTATTGGTTCTTTGAATAAATTACTTTTAGCAAAACTAGAGAGCATCTCTTATATTCTGTAAACTATGTATCTTTTAATCTATTGTATATTATTTATTATTATTATTATTAATATTGAATTAAAGAAAACACATATTCATAGTTTAACTATATTGTTAATTATAATTAATGTGCTAGAAGAAAAATAAAAACAAACTGCTGTTCTCTTTCGTTCTTCGTCCCTACAGTAACATTTCAAAAGCAGTATAAAAATAGTTTTGTATTTCTATTCTTACATTGTGCGGACTTATTTAAATTAATTTTCTCAAATTTTTTTTGTTTCCTTTTCAATAAGAAATATTCAATAAAAATATATGTATACTATATAAAATACTGTACACTATATAAATATTCTTATGAACTAGTTGAAAGAACCTAATTTAGATAAATTTGTTTAACATTATGTTGTTGGTTGTTTTTTTTTGTTTTATGCTTTGAATATATTAACTAGTAATGTCTTTTCTGAATAGGAATTTTGGCTATTAGCCCAGCTAAGCTCAAACTGTGTGATTTCTTTGATTTAGTTTTGTGTTTTTTAGTTGTCGTTAGTTTGTGGTGTAGATTTGTAAAAATTGTAAAACGATTGTGGGGTATACGCTCACTGTTTTGATTATATTTTCTTTGCACGGAAAAGAATTAACACTAATGTTTCTTTTTGATTCTGCTTCTATAAATTTATGGTAAATTGTATAAGTAAATCTGGTATGAGTTTGAATTTAACGGTTGGATGGTAGTAGAAGATCGAACTTAAGAAAGGGTTGACAGGCTTTACCAGAAGCTTAGTCTTCCAACTTTGTAATCAATAACGTTGAATGAGTTAAAACTCCTTGATAGCAAGGAATCCAAAAACTGCAGGCCTTCAGTACAATATATTGCCTCGGACTTCTGTAGATTTCGCCATCATGCTTGAACAGATTATGAGAAACTCATGAGTCAACACCAAAGGTACGACATTATTGGCAGAACACCGAGGGTGGTCACTGGTATATTACTGGAACTGCCATAATGGATCTAGCGATAAATGAGGGAAGGACCTGGTACTTGTTATCAACAAGAAGGGACACATAACATCACAATGGACAGCTATAACTTTGAGTTAATAAGGAACTTTGTCTACCTCGGCTCTGCTATAAATTTTCCATCACAACTAAGTAAATTCTGTAGAAAATCCTGATCATCCCAGTCCTGCTTTATGAGTTTGAAACCTGGGGGGGGGGGTTGGGACAACGCAATAGAGGAAGACCTCGCATTAGGCTGCGCGCACTCACTTAGAGTGCCCAACTGGAGGCAAATGACTAAGGACAGAACTAACTTGGCCCAGATTCATCGAACTATAGCGCCACCTCAGAAAGTAAATAACTAAGTAAGACTTGCATGAGTAACGCGTCGTCTTCTGGTAATAAAACCCTGCAAATTCATACCAAGGGGAAAGCGAACACAACAAAGCCTCTCTGTTCGCTTTTGCCTTGGTGTTTGGAGGATTTTATTCTTCTTGCGCACACCAAGATTTATAGACAGAGCTATCGTCAATAACGAAAAGTATTTTATATAGGGACTCAACGGGATGAATTAATTGAGAGACTCTGGACTCAATCCACTCACATCCATCAACACAAACTGCTCCTTCCAAGATCTTCAATTGAAATGACGGTTAATTCATTAAAGAATTGGTGCTGTGCAACACAGTATGCAAGAAACTCAATCGGGACAGTCATTAAAACTAAAGCCTCCAGATTGACTAACTCGAAATCCTATTCTACAAGATTAGAGGTTACTTGCAGCCTTAGAGGTTACAGAAGTCAAAGAATGAATGAATGAGGAAGCTACTACAATAAAGAACTCTTCCTCAAGTCAGTTCTATGAATGATACAAGCCAGATCGCAGGCAGGGTAAACTTCTTATGGAGGAGACAAACGCAAGTATGCAAATCGATGACGAAATCTAATACATAAGCCACTGTTCGACACAATGTATTGGACAATGCCACTGATTCTCATTCACTCATCTACTTTTATCTTCCTCAAATCTCAATTCCAAGGAACAAATAAAGAGACTCTAGATTCATGATCAAGATGATTCAAGAAGGTCCTTCCAGCTCTCATTAAACAATCAAAACCATTATATGGCAGACCAGCTTGTACCACTCAAGCATGAATGATAGGATCACTGCGAGACTTTAAAGCGAGCAAGTGATGGGATACGTATCAGGAAGCAACGTACATACTTAAGTACAAGAGCTGCAGGATAATTGCATGAATCCTTAAGCATTTACAGCACACATCGTGGTAAATCTCGCGAATACCTTATTCATGAGCACAAGTTAATTACTAATTTATTACGATTTCATCCGGTATGCGCTTTTCACTGGAAAAATAAGGTTGACAAGAAAAATTTATCCGTTTTCATGGTCACTAAAAATGACTAATCATTCTTGCAATGGCTCATCATTTTTAGGAAGCATGAAGGTGCCTTGATTAGAGAATTTTTAAGTCAACTCTTACAAATGTTTGTCAGTACCGAGTAATACATAATATTCTTAATTAAATTGTGTCCATGAATAGCAAGTCGTACCTCAGAAATGCTGCAAACTCACTCACATTGCTTCTCTGGGATGCCTAGAAAAGCTTTATCCAATAGAATGGAATGCTACATCGGATCAGTCTGGCTATACGTTGTGGGCTAATAAAACTATAAGAAAAGGAAATGGATTGTTGGATCATATACTCAAGAACAATAAGCGAATAGGATTACAAGGAAACATTGAAGAAAGACGAATAGCAGACAGACAGTGGTAGATGTTGTTAAAAAACTTAGGAAAAACAGAACATCTAGGAATTTAAATTACTTCTATGTACTGAAGAGTAGCCCTATGAAGCGACTTATCTGTACAAAGAAATTTAGCTATAAGCCTAAATCTTGAAAATTGATAATCGCTGTTGCTAACTAAGGATACGACAACAAAACGAACAATATGTGTACCACGTAAACTGAGAAATGGTAGTCTCTTTGGACATTTTCAAGGGATTTTTCTTCCATTACAGGAATTTAACTCAAAACGACCATCAGACCAAGTCCAAGTCTAGACAATTATATTCGCGATCATGGTTCTCTTACCAAAGTTTGTGGTTCTAAACAGTTCAAGCATTACAGTGACGAGTTTTAAAAAGGTTTGAATAATTTTTTGTCTTCGGTTTAAATGGGCTCACACATGCTACTAGCTGCCTATCGTGGAATCTATGTCGTCAAGACTCTAGGTAATCACCGTGAATCTACTTATTTTTAGTGTGATGACGATTTGTGTTTAAATTTGTGTTCTTAACTGGTTTTCCACTTTCGGCTATAAATTCCACCACTTTATCTGTAGACTGTCCTCGTACAAATTAAAAATTATTCTCAATAAGAATTGCTTGGAAGTTGTCGTGCAACACTGTACAAACCTTTCTGACGCCTGAAGGGTATAAGGACATTTCACTGGTTTAGCTTTTGTGGTTTTTTTTTCCTTTGGGGATTTTTATTTAACGCAAACTGCGACGAAATGTGGCCATTGACAGCCAATAAAATAGTGGCGTGGTGTCCATATAACCCGATTCCTTCCGACTTCCTTTTCATCATAATAATTTGTTCATCAAACCCCCTTATGCTCTCCTCATTTCACGGAATCTTCGATTCTTTTATTCATTTTTACTCGCGCACGCATAGCCGAGACAAATATACGACAGATTTGTCGACAGAGTGCAATGAATTGTTTGAAAAGCCTTTCATTCTCCGGCTTGGGGATTCATTTCTTTACAGGATCTAGTGGATTTATTAGAAAAATAAGCCCGGATTCTCCTTTTCAAAGGAAGCTTTGGATAAAAAAATGGAGAAAATATATTCTGTGCAACTGCATCTCACCGTAAACTATTACAAACACTGACGGGGTTTTATGGGGTTGATGATTGGAGAAGAAATGTTTTATTTCGAAATTTTTTGTTTAGAATTTATAACTCAAACAATATACTAATGAAAATCGGCCTACTGGTTGGGTGATGTAGTGCTTAGTGGATTGAACGTCGTTTGAAGGTTTTCTGAAACTTACTGAGCTTACGCAGCAAGTAATCGCAGATAAGGTATAATGAGATAGTCAGCTATACATAGTATGTCCTCCCTCAAATGGGATAACTTCAACTGCAGTCTCACTCGGATCTTTACGACTCGGAATGATATTCCTAAACCAACACCTTTTCGTTATGAATTTTAGGGTGATTCTATGTGGCGCGTTTGATAATAGTGCAAACTAAGATTTGCATGCAATAAACAAGTGCCATCCACCTTGGCCAAGAGTTCGATCCACTACTTTCTTTTCTGTTGACTCGTATTATTGCACTGAATTCATAAAAATTAAACATCTTTATACTCTCCTTCAATTTAAGAGTTAGAAGCACGACGAGCATAGGGCGAATGGACACCAGTGCTCCGGCCAGCATAGACTTCAAACCAACCCCGAAGGCACAACACAGTAGAGGAAGACCTCGCCCTAGGTGGTGCGCACAAGTAGAAGGGGGACCTCAGAGGCTTGTTGGTTGGGGCCGAGGTTCACCATGAACTAGAGCGCCACCTAAGTAAGTAAGTAACAATTGTGTTGACTATGAAATGGTCATAACTATGGGCTTCCATTCTATCTATACACACAACGAGTTATAGAGCGAATGGACACCAATGCTCCGGCCCGTAGAGTCTTCGAATCAAACCCGAAGACACAACACAGTAGAGAAAGACCTCCCTTAAGTGGCGCCCACAAGTAAAAGGAGGACCTCAACCGACTTGGATTGCGCAGCTGGAGGCAGTTAGCTAAGGACTTGGCTAATTGGAGAGGCTGAGAGGTTGTGGCCCAGGTTCACCACGAACTAGAGCGCCACCTAATTAAGTAAGTCACGATTTCCAAGATTGTGTTGACCATGAAATGGGCTTCCATTCTATCTGTACACACAGAGTTATGGGCTAAGGGAGAAATCCTTGACCACCTCATAAGACCCTACTTCTCCCCTGCAGAGGTCTTGAGTCACCAACTGATACATAAACATGGTTCCCCTGATACTACGACTTTAAATTGAAACCTCATACCAGATTACCAACGAAAATTGTCTCTATATATGCGTTTTAAAACACTTTGTGTCTGGAAAGGTATAATTTTTTTTGCTACAAAAACTACAAACGGAAATGCATTCTTACAACTCTTACGCGTAAATAGTATAAAATTCTATCTCTCTTCATTGTAAAAATAAAAACGTTGTTTTGTTTTCTATTCTTTTTTGTTTTTTTTTTTTTTTTGTTTTTTAAAAAACTCCTTTTAAAGGCACGTCATTGTGTTCCACTTTTGTTAATTCTTTAATTTTGTTCAACCTGGATTTGTTTTTAGTTTCATCGTAGTGTGTGATTAGTGTTACTTCTTCTTTTGTTATATATTATTCTGAGGTTTCCTTGATTTTAATTAAATAGGAAATAATGTAGATTTCTCTTGTTTTTTTTTCGTTTTTTTGTTTTGTTTATGAAAAGCATTTACAAAATATTTAAATATATGTATATAAAGTTTACACTTATGTATGTATATCTTATAAACTGTAGTTCAATCTAATTTGTTTTGTTTTTAATAAATTTCTTTCGTTTTAAATAAAATTCATTCAGTCTATATAAAAACCATGAACGGCTGAGATTCTCTTAAGAAAAACACATTTCTCGCATTCTAGAATAATTTTTTTGTTTTGTTTCTTTAAAATTAGTTTCTTGTTTTTGTTTTTTTTTTGTTTTGTTGTTTTGTTTAGCATTTAATTAATTAGAATATAATAATTTACACAATGACAAACAGTATATGTTTTCTTAAAAAATGTTCCATTTCACATTGAAAAATTGTTTCATATTTGCAATACAAAATAATTGTGTAATGTGTACTTGTTTTGTTTGTTTGCTTTTTGTTTTCGTTCAAAGTTTATAACTATATATATGCGTGTATATATAAAGATATAAATATGTTGTAATATTAATATAAAATAGTCGTTTTTCGTTTATGTTTAATATATATATATATAAAAAAAAACTTCAATACATTGAATTGATTCACTTACATAACTAAAAATGGACCCAATGCATCGATCTTTTAATGTTTTGAAAGGTTCAATGGGACATCTGGAATTAAGGAAAATAATTGAATGAATAACTGGTGAAAGCCGTGGGAAGAAGCGAAGAAAAGTAAGCCAACAGACACTATCTTCCGTGCAAGTACGTTTAATCCTTGGTACTGCACTGAAGAAAACAGCAGCAACAGTGGGAAACTGAAAACAGCAGACGGAATGGGGATCGAGGAGGTGTTCAAATATTATTATCTCTGGCATGAGGTGAAAATACCAAGCGACAACTAAACGAGGGTTGAACAAACTTTAGACAAATGAAAAACGTCCTGAAAAGCGACATAGCCATGCGGTTGAAGAGAAGAGTATTTGACTACCTACGGCGCCGAGACCCTAACCCTAAAACGGAATACCATTAGCAAGGTTTGATGAAAGCACAAACCGATGAGAATGATGCTGGGATAACAAACGAAAAACCCCGAAGTAGAACCGATGTCTCCAATATAACCACTCAAATCGAGAAGACAAAGTGGAAGTGGGCAGGACACGTGGTGAGAATATCAAACAGGAAGACTTGTGAAACAAAGAGAGATCACCATCGCGCTGGAGTGACGACACAAGACAAGAAAAAGTTGAAATATTTATAAAAGGCCTGCACCCAACTTTGGACAAGACAGGCTACATGATGATGATGATGATGACTGTACTGAAAATACAGCCTGCATGCAATAATGCAATAAAGGGACATCTTGTCGTAGGTAACACACATCTAAATTTTTGTGAGGAGACATGGAGGCAATCCCTCATCCGGTCTGGATGTACCTTTTACTTATTGTAGCCAAGGCATGGATAGGTATTTTCAAAACCTAGCAAAACTACGGAAGTACGGTGAGGATGTTTAACCAATGACTAACTTAATCTCCCAAGGTTTTATCCCATCAGCATTAAAAAATGATACCAAGTACCTACAATGTCAAAATGCTATGAGAAATGCCGCCTTTGCAAACAAAAAAACAAACAAGCAAGTAGAACCTCAGACGATGTTAAAAACAGGGAAAGATTGTTGCAGCATCGGGCAGCTTGAAGCATTTAATTTAGACTACGATAACCAAGCTACCCAAAGTAGCGAGGAATGACTTGGAAAGGATCATGAACCAATTCATTTGCCAAATAGAGTCGGACAAGAGTATGCCCGATAATGGAACATCAGTCCTACATCACAGACCCATTGACACACCAAGAGTGGATGGTGTCACTCTTAGTTGCTTTTAGAGAAAAATACTTTTAGTCCACAGACGGTGAGTGAAGAAGATGATACAACCATGTACGGGCTATATAGCTACACTGACTAAGTCAGAGAAGCTAAAATAAAGCGTCTAAACCGGTCGGTTCATGTAGAACAATAGAGAAAACTGGAGGCAGCTGAATAACCATAGAATGGTCTAGAGAGGATAGCTCGATTACTTCGAGCCCTCAAATGTAAAACTTCTTACCCCAGACTTGCTTACCCACAATTAGAAAAGCAGTAAACAGCAAGGCGAAGCAAAAAATGCTACTTTTTTGGAAAACAATTCGTGTGTCGTTCTAACGCAATGGACATGGAGGAATAAATCTGTACAATGGACACCTTCAACGTGTTGGGGGGCAGATATTGTTTGTAAGAGAGCGAACCGCGAACAGCGACATCGGAGTAGTTCTCACGGGCCATGGGTTTCTCCTACAAACGTCAAGCCTTCAAATCTTAATCTCGATCACCCCTCCAGAGAAGAGGGTACATTCAAAAGAAGAAGGTCTTTGCAGATTCTGCAATGATTACAACGAGGCTTCGGTACACCTTCCCAAGTGACGTTGAAAAGTCCACAACATTCCTTGTAAACCCAGAGGAAAAAAAAAAGTAACAAAACTCACCTGAACTATGTTCTTCTTTAATACTACTAGGTGATATTGTATCGTCAGTCGTTGGTGGTGATCGATTCAATGATGCTGGAGGAGGTGGTGGTGGCTGCAATCCCAATTGCATTGGTGGAAATGATGAGTGGTGCAAATGCGATGGGGTCGTCGCCGCAGCTCCATTATATTGAAAAAAGGGCACCGCTTGTTGTGGCACTGGTCCCGAAGCCGATGATGGTAGCATTGCTGCAGCAGCACCAGCTGCAGCTGCAGCCGCCGCTGCTGCTGCTGGATAATGATGCATCCACAAGGGATTGCGTAACGCAGCCAGTGTCGATACATACGGATGATAGTATGGATTCATTGGCGGAATGTATGACGATGATGTTGACGGCGATGGTGACGAAGAGGAATGATGCGGACTCGGTGATCCATTTGGCGGCGGGTACATATAATAAAGTGAAGATGCACCACCGCCGAGCGGTGACGAACGTTGCATCATTGCTGCGGCGGCTGCTGCTGCTGCCGCAGCTTGTTGATGATATTTACTTGCAGCAGCGGCCGCAGCAGACTCTTGTGTTGGCGTTCGCCTATTATCCGGTGACATTGCTGTTCGCTCTTCCCCTTTGCAAACATTGTTATTGTTGCTGCTATTGCTGTTGTTAGCAGTTTTCGAATACTCGCTAAGTCCTGGACTTGGCGATGAAGACGATGGCGATGCAAATTGTCTTCGTATGGAGACAGTCTTTTTTGGTACAGTTCTTGGAGTGGATGATGATGATGACATTGTCATTCCTCCTCCTCCTGAGCCACCTCCCGGTGAGGGCGATGATTGCAGTGCGATAGGCGATGATTCTCGAGGAATTCCACTATGATTTGCGGTCGCGTGCGGCGACTGAGTGCGAAATACCCCGGCACGCAAATTCTGTTGACTGGGTGACCTCGCTCCTTTGAGCTTTGGATGGTAGTTGTCGCTCGCGAGCAGATTATTGGGCGAAATCGAACTAGGTGGGGGCACGTATTTCGGCGAAAGCATGTATGGTGAATAGAAATGATGATTGGGCGAAGAATTTGATAGATTCTCTGACTTCACCTTGTATCCATCGACCGATGGTGAGTTCGAAGAGTTTTTAGGCGAAGACATATACCCGTGGGGTGGTGTCACACGCGATGAACTCCCCGATGCTACTCCACCATTGTTGCCATATGATCTATTGCTGTGGGCCTCAGGTGGTGAGCGCATATTGCCGTACATGGGGTCCACATTGGGACTTCGATTTCGTGAATGGTGCTGGTGATGAATTTCACTTAACGGTGAATATGGGGGAGATCGTTTTTTGGCACTACCACTCGCTGACGATGAATATGTCGATGACTTGCTATTTGTACAGCTTTCGGGTGATTTGGGTGATGCCAGCATCGCTCGCAGATAAGATGGATCGCTGCAACCACCGCTTTGATTCACTGGATGCTCCACTTTAATTCTATTTGTGTTAACACTATTGTTGCTAGTGCTGGAGTTATTATTGCCTCCGAGTAACGAGTGGATGCTGTAGCTGCTGTAGAGTCGCGTCGGTGTGCTGTTGGGCGTCACACTGCTATTGTTGCTATTAACTGCCTCCGATCGATTGCCATTTGTCACAAAGTTGCTGCTTGATGTTGGCACCACCACACCCCGACTGGTCGGTATCGGAGTTAAAGACAGTGTTCCTACCGCTGCTGCTGGAGAATTCCCTTTGGCACGACTTCGTTTGCTATTAATTGCTGGTGTGTCCTCCAGTGACACTTTCTCGAACTCTCTGAGTATCCTCTTGCGCGGCGAAACATGCTGTTGATGGTAATGTAACTCAGAAGCTAATCTCGACGATGTCGATGCGATGTGGTGCGATGAATGGGCCTGATGATGACTACTGTGCGAATGACCGTGTTGCTGTTGTGTGGCTCCGACAATAATTTGCGTTTTAGACAAGTGAAATAGACCTGTCGGCAATCGGTCGATTAGTTTCTGTATGATCGTTGTGAGCTTAGCTCGGGATTTAAGTCTTTTTTCTCCATTCATGGTTCTTGTTGTTTTACTCGTTGATTCGTTGGCTTTCGTTTTGGTAGCTTCAGCTTTTGACGGAGCATCCACAGTATCGGATTGTGATTCTGGCGTAGGTGTCTTCGATGATTCCCTTACGGAACCTTCCTTTTCTGTACTTGAACCGTCAGAACTTTTCTCTTCTTCCATCTCCGTTGTTTCGTCATCATCTTCAGCAGAAGAGTGGACTTCTTCTTTCACTTTCGCATCAGCAGCTATGCTACATCCATTCTTTAGGAGTCTAAAGGGTGTTTGACACAAAGAATTGTCTAATGGTCTTCGGCGTTTTATTCGAGCGGTTTTCAAGCCATTCGGTGAGACTAAGATGTGTTTTGTACGCTTGAAATGAAAACACATTTCCTTTGAGATACCACGGCGAGGCGTTGATTGCTTCCAGCAATGATCACGTTGCCAAGGCGATGACTGTATGGAACTGTTATCATCCGAGACTGAAAAAAGTAATTACATACATGAGTAAGTAAAACCAATATCGATTACAAATAGATTACTCACAGCTTAATGATGTTGAACTCTCATTCTTTGGATACGTGGGCGTAACAGTCGATGATGTGGCCGATGGCGAGCGGAACTGCTTCCTTGGAACAGACACCCAACCAGATTTTTCACCTTCTTTGGAACGGGCCAATTCGAGAATAAACTTTCCATCTGTAAAGAATGTACATATACGTTAGGCATAAAGTTGAAAAGAAAGGTTTAATGAAACAAAACAGTCGCAGTTGGTACACGTTGAAACACGAATCAAGGAAAGTTAGCAAGTCTCTTTCCGATCAAAGTTAGAGAGTGTAAGGTCGTACAGATGACCCTAGACATGATCGATTAATCCTTTGAAAACTGAATCCAATATCATAAGGAGGATTCAAACAGCTCTTGTTTGACGAAGAACCCTTTCGCATAAACGTGTGATTGCCTTTGTTCAAGACCACATATTAGAACCTAATTATTCGACAAGCAAATACATATCCATCTGTCTTCCTTTGCCTTTGTGTACGACCTGCTTAGCCACTTCCGAAATGAATAATTCGCGTAATCAGGGACCTTGCCTACACAATGATTTTGGGTTCTATGCTCCAAGACACTACATCCACACTCCGCATGTTATTTCAGTAAACTACAAGACAGACAAGCTTCCCAGATGTAACTCCTATTCTTCACACGAAGTAACCAACGTCGTCGAACCTCCCGCTCAGTATCTAGTCCAACGCAAAGACCTCTAAAAGCAGCTGCACGATGTTAATGTAGTCTGAATGAGTAAGTAAAGTCGGTTAGTATTTGCAAGGGCGTGGGTAGCCGTATTATGAAGTCCGCTTCGATTTGTGCTGGCATGTACGAGAATAAATAAAAAAACTGAAACATTCATCAAGCTCAGCGCAGCAATCGAGTAGGGTTTTTCAAAAGATTTTGAATTTTTCGATAAGAATTTACAAATTGAGAAATTAGTTCGTAGATTCAAACAGTAGCCAAGATAGGACCTCTTAATTGCTATTAATTCCGCCTGGAAAACGCTACAATGAATAGGAAGACGGTAACAGAGACTTGCATACAGATATCTGTAAAGCTTTCGATCACAGGATTCTTAATATGAAATAGTCTACCAACTAGTTTCCCAGCCGTGGTTGGTTTTATTCGTTCCTTACCGACACAGCCGACATTTCGTTTTATTCGAAGGAATCACTTCCAATCCTATATTAGTCTATTCGGGTGATTCTCAAGGTAGTCTGAGTGCACCTCTTCTATTCATTTTATTTGTTAATGATCTTGTAAACGTCCTCGAACTTGATGCACACTTAACAATTAGTGTGTAGCACAACCAAAATATTACAACAATGTTTGCACTGAAGTCTATTCTACTTGCGACTCCAGAGTGGTTTCCGATTCCAAATTGATTGTCATATTGTCGTACATTTCGTTGACAAAATACCTAAACAAGTAAATTATAAAATAAATGATTCTTTGCATGCAGTAGGAGGTTGTGCAAGTAGCTTTCAATGCATTTAACTGAGAGGAAACAATGAATCTCTGCACTACAAAGAAACTTAGATCAAGTTAGTTCCACTTTGATCACAATGCTGTCGGCATCATTTTTGCTAGATCCCTTCAAAGAGCATATGGATGATGGGTCTTAAAACTGACAAATAACCTAACTTCACGAAGCCGACAAACCAAGTCAAATCAAATCGGCTTGTCCGTCTCATGTCCCTAACGAGAGCAAGTACTTCGACAACTTTCTTGAGATGAGCGAAGCACCAACTGCATGGTTTTCGTAAGTTCCTCAACAAAGACGCATTATTCCAATCCAAAACGTTGGAATAGGACAAATCAATGATCCACGCATTTTTTTCAAGCCTAAATCAACGACCATCTACTTAAATCAAGCAAGCATAGGTCATTTGACTGTAGGAGGGCCTTCAGATCTAATAGAGACCAATGTTTAGGACAAGATTTTAGCCCAATAGAGAAAGAAGTTTTATGGTTTACTGCAAATATTCCTTAAAAACAGTTTAAATATTTGTCCATGTCCAAGCGCATGAAAACGATAGTCTTGGAGCTAAAGGCTAATTCTAATCCCAATCGCTGAAGAAATGACCGAGAAGTAACCAATCAAAACTGCTCTTAATGTTCAGATTAGAACGAGAAAATTCCAACTTCGCTCCGAGCTGTGAATCCAGACCCGATATTGAAGATTGAAGCAAATCCTCGCAGACATTTAGAATACACTGGACCATACAATTTTCGGGCCCACTTTTTGGAATCCTTCATGATAGCAAAGTCAAGTTTGATTAAAATTCTGAGTTCGTGTTTCACGAAACAGTGGACAAGTGAGTGCTTCGAGACGACAATTCTTTAACGTTGCTATTGGATGAATGTTATGTCTTTTTGGAAGTATGTTCTCGCCCAACTTGGCAAGTAATCAATCAAGTTTAACTTTGAACATGCTAAGGACACGGTTTACCCTTCGTTGCCACTTCTGTACATCATTTTGACTTACTTCGGGGTCGTGGTGAATTCAAGTTTTATTCGATATTCTGGACACTGGACATAGTAACTAATCTTGTTCAGGACTAATGTTTCGTCTAAGATTCGCAATACCCTTTCAGTTAGAATGTTAAGCATCCCTGTCAAAGAAAATGCGTTTATTCGATCTAATTTTGTGTTTCTAGCTTAAATTATTGCGTCCAATCAGAAAGGAAAACAAATGGAAGGTTTCTTATTAGGTTTGGGGTAACTGCATGGCGTCCTTGAAGCACGCATGGTTCAATTCTTTGAATTGGCATTCACCGCTTTTCTAGTTCTGCATAGGCTTGGACATTCGCAAAGGAAGTGAAATCTACACTCTACTGCATCCGTGTAGCCACTGCCTCGGCAGATGCCATTAGTTTCTACTCGCATTTGACTATGGTGGGCCGCCATGAGGTTGTGGTCAGTAATGATCCCCATAAAGTGTGCTAAGTTGGGTCTGTTAAGCCCCAGCATTTGTTTGGTTTTGGCGATATCAAAACCAATGCGATGCGTTTCATCTCTCGCCAGCCAGTTTCACTAAGGTCCTCTCTATATTGTGTTTAACAAGAGCTAGCGGCGGTAGAACACAGGCGTCAACCATTGTCAGGTCCTGTTCGGACCTCTATCCGACCTCTAATTCGTCCACCAGTTCTTTCCCTTGTATGGCGCTATGTTCACCCGTGCTGTGAACAACCTGCGCTCTTATTGTAACATTTCCAGGAAAATTGACTAAACATTGATTTTCACGTCCAAGTTCAATAAACTTCTTCACATTGTCCAAGCGATTCTCAAACATGTACCCAAGCATGTATTTGATCTCGAATTAGACAGCCTTATGCTGTAGATTTAGTTGGTTGGTTAGTATAGACCGGCCTTCGATAAGGATTAAAGGTCAGGTAAAACTATCAAGAGTCTGAAGGGCTAGGACTCAAATTCGACATGAGGCCTCGTAAAGTCGCCATGACATTCCGCAACTTTGAGGTCACTATCCCGATGCCTTTTAGCGGATGTTAACAAAGAAATTTCACTAAAAAATGTGTGCATGGCCCTATAAGTATGTTCGACAAAAACCCATTGGATTTGAATTTAGCAAAGTCTATTTCGCCTAATGTGGTGCGCTCAAGTGGAAAGGGCCTTCAACCAACTTGGTGTGTGAAACTGGAGTCGGGGTGACTGGAGAGGCTTGATGGTTAAGGCCCATGGCCACCCCAAACTGTAGTGCCACCCAAAATAAGTAAAGTAAGTAAGAGGAAACCTTTGATAAACTACGTAGCACCACACTCGTCCAATTGAAACAACAACTGGAAGAGCAATATGCTACAAAGTCCTATACATGCTATTACTGTGTGAAGTCACCGGAAGATCCAATGAAATGAAAATGCTCTTTCGCCCTGCCTCAACATTCCAACAAGAATGTTCTATACAACAGAAGGAGCAAGCTCCGAAACTCGTCCCACATGTTTGTTTTTGAATCTCCAACAACGTAACAGCAGAATCAGAAGCCGTCTGGGCTCCTTTCCAATGTAATACATTGGCTCACCCCTTTCGAGAGAAGATTATGCAAAAACCATTAGGCTTTTGGATTCAGTAATGCAATGGGTGTACAAATAACATGATGCGATACACGATTTCAAACTAAACCAATCTGTCCCTAAGTGATCAAACCCTTGGACTTCAGACAACTGAACCATCAGAATTCTGCTACAACAGCAATATCTCTAAAATATCAGAAAACCCTATGTAAACGGAACTAGACTCTGCAGTAGGCTGCAAGATAGAAAAACCTATAAAGGTACAAAAAAAAATTAACAAAATTCAGCAAAATTACCTTTAAAAAATTGCAACCTTCCACCGATGCCTTGTGCTAATCTAGCACTATCGCCGCTGACCACTCCAGCTGCTGTCGCCGCCGCCGTTGGTATCCTGCCAACAACTTCATTTGCTCCACCACCACTGCCACCACCGGCCACCAAACTCTTACACGTTGAGTAATCCGCTCCTGCCGTTCCATTATTTTCCACCGGCTCGATTTTTATCCTACTAACTCCACTGCCTAGTCGGTTCGATATCGACGTCGTCGTCGAGGTCGATGTCGTTCCATTGTTATTACTTGTACTATGATGGTGATGATTACTATTCGAATGAATTGGATTAGCCCGACTAACGTGTATCCTACTATCAGTAACTGCCGCCACTATAGTAATTCCACTATTTCCCGATGATGATGATGATGATGATGATGCAGACGATGATGCCGCTGTTAATGATGAACTAGTAGTCGTAGTAGTAGTCGATGATGATGTTGATGATGATGATGATGTATTAATGGTAGCACCATTTAAGCCATTCTTAATCGCTATTGCTGTTGCACTAATTGAATTGTTCTCATCGCTCATTTTTGTACATGTTGTTTCATTTTTATGATTTTTTGATGATGGCGCATTAATTGCTAGAGTAGATAAACGCTTTATTGTGGCTGCTGCTGCTGCTGAGGCTGCTGAGGCTGCTGTTGCTGGTGCTGGTGGTGGTGGTGTATTTGTTGTTCCAGGAATATTATGATGATGATGTTGATGATGACGATGATGATCACGTTGAATGATAATATCTTCAATTTTCATCTCTTAGTTTCATGTTTGTTTGTTGCGGCCAAATGCTAGAGAGCTGAAAACGTGTGAAACCCATCAATCAGAGAGAATTGTTGTCGTCACTAACTGCTGCGGCTACTATGGCCATTGTCAGGATGATGGGGCGAATGGGGGAGGGGGGATGCCTAAGGAACAAGTTGCTTGGTGTAGTACTTTTGCGGGCGCGACGATTGTGTCGTTTGTTTCCGCTGTTTTCTTATTTTATTTTTCCTTTTTCGTTTTTTTTTTTTCTTTTTTACTTGTTTTGCTTCCTTTTAGGTTTCACCTGCTTCTAGCATCATCTGTTGGAGGATGTGGGAAGCAATAGAAGTCACAGTGGTTGGATAATATATTACATATAAGGGCGCAACCCACTTGAACTTAAGATTTTCGAGTATTCGAGTTGGACCTGGGAGTATCCTAATTCGAATGAATAACCCTGTGCGTAGGATGTCTGTCGCTATAGTAGTTCCGACGATTGTAGGGTTTCACTCGCGGCGCGGGTGGACAACTATCCCAGGGACATCAAAAGAATATCCACACAAAGTAGACAACGACAACGAAGAGAAGAGGCCAAAAAAGTAGTAAGTAGATGATAAAAATAATAATAAAAAAAAAAAAAATAATAATAAAAATAGTAGCAGAAGTGTTGACGGCGATTAAAACGTTCCGATTTCACTCTGTTCTCACAGACTGTCGCACAGCAGTAGTGTCTCTGTCTTCTACTACTAGTTCATTCACACCCAAGTCCAAGTCAATCCAACTGCCATTTTGTTTTACGACGATGTGCGGTCGTACCAGTGAATCGAACTGGATGTATGTAGATACTGCGACAGCCTCTGCCCTGCCTGCCTCCTACGACCTTAAGCACTCTGTCTCGACGTTCCTTAGCACCCAAGGTGCTTGAAGGTGTTAACACACTTTATCCCCAAAAAAAAAAACAACACACTTGCACGAACGACACTCGGGAACGACACACGCAGCAATTACAAAATTCGGCGTATTTTCCCGTTACAAACCGTTTCACACAACTCCCCGGAAAGCAAAACAAAATAATTATGCTCCGATCTGTCAAGTACGAGCAAAAAAAGGGAACGACTGCCACCACCAAACGAACCGAGAGCGAGATAGAGCGACCTCCACCACATCCAATGAGCACGACACGACAATTTCGTTCGTTTTTTCCTTCTTTTTTTTTACTTTTTTTTTTCCTCTTTTTCTTGTCACCACTTTTTTAACTTATTACCGAGATAAATCCAATTTCTGGGATGAAAAACAATTCCACCGTCCAGAACTAGAATCCTCACTGTACACCCCGTGTGCTGGTTCAATTGGGCAGCAGATAACTGCTGAGGGGAATTTTTTTTTTCTTTTGATTCGTTTTGATACTGTCGTCTTCGTCTTCGGCGAAATTGTACGAATAAAATTCGAAAAAGAAAAAAAAAATCGCTTGTGGTGCTGGGAGGTGCAAATTTAACGCGAATTATGGCTACAAGGGTGGCTGGACACTACAAACAAGGATTGTACGACTTTTGGGGACAATTGAGACGATGAACAAATTATAGTTTTTTGTTAAATAAAAGTGCCCGCACGAAAACGGAGAATGCAGCACGGAAAATTACTTAAAAAAAAGTTACACACTGGAGAAGAGGAAGAAGTAGAGAATACACCAACACACACACTGGTTTATAGGGGGACGACGGACTCGGTGTAGTCCGTTTTTTCGGTTCGTTCCTGTGGGCAGGAAAGGCGGTTATATGATGTGTGCTCTGTCTAGCGCCCATTGAAGAAAGTTTTAATCACGTATATTTTCAGTGTGAATGCGGTGCTGCCATATCGTGGGAAAATACCTTTGAGCGTGGGAAAATTGGGATTTTCCCATGGGAATCTGGCGGTGTGTCTCATTTACATGAGGGGAACATCCCGGTTGTGGGATATTATTGTGGGAGAGTTGCAGAGAGCACTGTTGAGTGCTCATTGTGTTGGGATATTTTCTTTGGTTCGAATTGGTGTAGTTTATTATTTTTTATTCACAAAAAATGGTGGCTAAATCTGACAAGAAACTACAGTGCTGTGCAAATTAATTGGGACAGTCACTTTTTTCAAACATAATGGTGGGGTAGGTTAGGTATGTGGGTAGGCGACTAGATAAATATCACATCGCCCATCACCCATTGTGACACCCAAAGGGGAAATAGTCGCTTGCCCATTGGTAAACCCTAGTACTAATTTACATCTTGTGAATCACCAAACTATCCTGTGGATTTGATGAATCTAAAAATTTCACTGATTGCTAATTCTTCAAGATCACAGAAAAAGTGTAGCCCTAGAAATTTGAATCTAAGGTGGATAAGCCCAGGGCTGTAACAGAGAAAGTGGGTTTCTTGTCTCCACATCCCCGACATCTTCATCTGTGAGTCTTAGCTTTCTCATGTGGTACCGAAGAGAGTTATGCCCCGTGATAATTGCTATAAGGACAGAAAGGGACTTCCTATCCTTTAGCATAATTCGGTCGGTCCTGTTCTTGTCAAAGCAAGGCCATAGGCTTCTGGTGGTCACACAGGTGTCCAGGGAGTTCCATCTACTATTGGCCTCACTTCTGGCCAAAATCCATGCTTTTTGCTTCAATGTACAAGGCGGGATGAACACCGAGGTATCTACCTGTTGCGATGTAGATTCAGAGCCTCTTCTTGCCAATTCGTTATTCGTTCATTACCTGGAATACCTTCGTGTCCAGGGACCCCGAGTTCTTCGCGACAGCACTTCAATTGCAGTAATCGCTTTTATTGCCTCCTGGCTGTCGATGAAAAAGGTGATACCTTCTTCCGGTGGTATTGCCTTCATCGCAGTCTCACGGGCAGCTATTGTCACTGCCAGAACCTCCGCTTGGGTTCGGGAGGCGGACTGATCTAGATATCCCCAGCGGTTCAAAAAAAATGCCAGACCCTACGCCTACATCCATCTTAGATCCATCTGTATAGATGGAGATGGAACGTGTGTTGGCACGCTGACCACCCTTCCATTCTTCCCTGCTTGGGAGCGAGCTAGTAAACGGTCTAACATAATGATAAGTAGGCTGTGTTTTTTCTGTTGTTTTTTAAAAGTTGGGCCAGAACTCTAAAAATTAATTATGGTTCATATTTTCTGTTGGCGTTTACGAAGATGGGTTAAATTTTTGATTCATTTTAGAAAAGTTAGGCTTCATAGGGCTTTTTTCTATTTGATATTTTCAATTTGGTTCACGTCAATTTGAATGGATATCTCTATGGAAAAAAGGGCTAAGATCATTGCTTTGCTTTGCATGAGCATACTGGCAAGAGGGAGATTTCTACAAATGTTGGAGTTTAGAAATCAAGCGTAGCAAAGATAATAGCACTACACAAAGCTTCAGGATCAACTGCAACGGGTCGGGCACGACACTGCGGACGTAAACGCAACATGACGACAAGGTTTTAATCCGAAATAGCTAGCGTAATTCATCCTTGGAAGACAAGCGATGAGCTTCAAAGAGATTTAGCATCAGTTGGTGTAGTGTTGGATTAATCAAATGTTCGAAGGCGTCTTCTGGAAGTGGGCCGCAGAACCAGTTCCTGAACGGAAATCGCTCCTTTCGAGCGTATCTATTCTCAACAGGTTTGATCTCAAAGAATCTCCTACGTGCTCAAACTGCGGAGAGTTCAGAGGATAAGTGCATCACGTATTTCTTCAGTGTCCTCGCTTCAGTATTACAGCGCGGAAAACTAAAGAAAATAATCGGGAAAATGCCAACTCCCGAGAGCATTGTAAAACATCGGGACATGGTGAAACAGGCCTATTCCTGGCACCGAGTAATGAGGTCTGCGAATCGTGCTTGCTAGTAATAGGAGAAAATAACCGATGACTCTCGTGCTGACATTGAGCTGCTCAGACATATTCCTGGGCTTAGATTAGATTCCAAGTCAGTTGTGGAAAATCAGGTGGTGCCAAACGAGCCATCAGTTGGTCAACAGCAGCTTTCCCCTATACAGCGAGCCAATTTCAAGGGCGTCTCACTGTTCTTTACATACACGAAGGGTAAATAAAACAAATAAAGTTATGACTACGACAAACTGTCTTTATTACCTTTGATTCTGTGATAATATACATACATCAATCAACGAGTTGAAAAAAAAAAAAAAATATTCCTTGTTACTGTTATAAATAAAGGAACAAAACACTAAACAAAAATATATATGTATGAACTAACTTTCAGTAAAAACTATTCTCGTAACTACAATGTAAATTCCAGTACAAGGTTAAACCGGCTTAGTTCTGACGATTTCGACACATCATCTGCAGTTCAAACCTCCGGTTTGTTCGAACTCCCTTCAGGATTTCTTTGTTTTTCTCTCCGGTCCTGTGGTCGGTTCGCCCCTTGTACATGTCCATCATTCGCTTACGACGATCACCAAGTTTATCGGGATTCAGTGGCGCATTCAAGGTGCTTACATTTGTATCGAACCTTGGCCTTGGCAAATGGACGACGGGCTTGGCACTCGCCGTGAAAACACTGGTGCTTGCATTCATTTTGGATGATATCTTGCCAATCGAAGGAAAATCGTCGAACGTCGACAGATCCGGCTTGGACTTTGACTGAACCTTCATTCCACTGTGGAATGTTTTGTTTATTTCTATTTTGGGTTTGTGTTCAATGCCGGACAGTTCGATCCGTTGACGAGCTTTTGGTAGAACTGATTTGGAGCCGGGACCGTCCTTATTGTTTTCACGAAGAACTGTATTTTTCACTGGAAGACCTTTTTGAATTGAAGCTGGAAAGAGGGTATAAACAAGTGAGTTAGTAAAGGTAAATGCTGAGACTACCATTCGAGGACTCCACCTGGTCTAATTTTGGAAGCAGAGAGAATAACCTTTGCACGCTCGGCCTTACGTGCAACATGGTCACTAATCGATTCCATCCTTTGGAATTGTTGCTGATGAATTGCAGAGAAATTCGGCATCTTAGTCCTTGACCGTGGCTGCGCCAGCTTCCTTGCCGCCTTCTCTGGTGTCCTCTCTAAAACACAGAACATCTAATCAAGAACCAAAGTAAGTTTAACCTCGACTTACCGGCTGTTTCCTTCTGTTCGAAATAAGCCATCATTTCCTTATCCGTCTCAGTTACCGAAAGCGATCGTTTACGGCGCTGGGTGACATCTAAATCAATCAAAAGAAAGGGTTAACAACTTCTCGGTTGGCAGAGAAAAATCTGTATCTTACTATCAGTATCCTCCTTCGTGGTACTTTTCATCAAATCCCCATCATAGATCGATACTGTTGTGTTAGCCGGACTGTGGAACGTCACGAATTTCTTGGGTCTATCGGTGCAGATGGAAAACGATCGCTTTCGACTACTCTTCAGGTTGATGTTTCGCGATTCCAATACAACTCCAGGTACTTCCTCGGAATCCATTTCTTCCTCCGGTTCGATTATTTTATCAGCGACAGCCGCCGCCCTGCTCGATTTGAATGGAGTTGGTTTCCGAGCGATAGAGGAACGTAACACTGATGTTTCTGGAGTTTTTGGTTCAGCTTTCTTTACTGGAGACTGCTCTACTTCAAATGTACCGTCAAGAGATGAAATCTCAATTTGTGGCAGCGATTGCTTTTCTACCTCAGGCTGGGCAGTTTGCTCTTGCTTATTGGGAGCATCAACGACATCTTCTTCTTCGTCATCTGAGCACACCATCAGAGGTGGCATGTTAGTTTCTAACGAATCATAGGAATCGAGAATAGATTTTACATTTGAAACACAACTGTCCGATTGTTCCAACATAATGCAGTCACTGTCATTAGATTTGTTAACTGAGTCAGCTAAAGCGATGTTAAAACTTTTATTTGTGTTTGTTGTAGATAGACGGTACGACTTCACGGGGCTTTCCATGTCATCTGCTGTTATTGGCATTGTGGCCATTTCAATGTCTCCTCCTTCCATTGAGGAATTAGAAGCTTCCTCATCGGTATTTTCATCTTTAGGAACAACGGAAGCAACTACTTCCTCCTTTGCCTGTAAGACACAGAAGTCAACTATTATGCAGAATATACGTGCTCGAGAAATGGTAATATCTACTACATTGTATTCTAAACGCATCTCCTCCTCTCCCTTTGCGTTTTGGGTCAAATGGACGAAATCCAACAAAAAACTTAACCAAAAAACGTTTAAAGGATGACTTAGACTTTGGTGCACTCAGTTGCTCGCTACTGAGGATTTTGAAAGAAGTCGGGTATGCAGAGGTCAAGACTCAAAAAACCTCTAAGTTCACTTCAAGTGAAAAATAGTCACTTATCTCCTCTTCCTTCGCGTTTTGGGTCAAATGGACGAAATTCAACAAAAAACTTAACCAAAAAACGTTTAAAGGATGACTTAGACTTTGGTGCACTCAGTTGCTCGCTACTGAGGATTTTGAAAGAAGTTGAGTATGCAGAGGTCAAGACTGGAAAAACCTCTAAGTTCACTTCAAGTGAAAAATAGTCACTTATCTCCTCTTCCTTCGCGTTTTGGGTCAAATGGACGAAATTCAACAAAAAACTTAACCAAAAAACGTTTAAAGGATGACTTAGACTTTGGTGCACTCAGTTGCTCGCTACTGAGGATTTTGAAAGAAGTTGGGTATGCAGAGGTCAAGACTGGAAAAACCTCTAAGTTCACTTCAAGTGAAAAATAGTCACTTATCTCCTCTTCCTTCGCGTTTTGGGTCAAATGGACGAAATCCAACAAAAAACTTAACCAAAAAACGTTTAAAGGATGTGTTAGACTTTGGTGCACTCAGTTGCTCGCTACTGAGGATTTTGAAAGAAGTTGGGTATGGAGAGGTCAAGACTGGAAAAACCTCTAAGTTCACTTCAATTGCAAAATAGTCACATATCTCCTCTTCCTTCGCGTTTTGGGTCAAATGGACGAAATTCAACAAAAAACTTAACCAAATAAACGTTTAAAGGATGACTTAGACTTTGGTGCACTCAGTTGCCCGCTACTGAGGATTTTGAAAGAAGTTGGGTATGCAGAGGTCAAGACTGGAAAAACCTCTGAGTTCACTTCAAGTGCAAAATAGTCACATATCTCCTCTCCCTTTGCGTTTTGGGTCAAATGGACGAAATTCAACAAAAAACTTAACCAAAAACGTTTAAAGGATGACTTAGACTTTGGTGCACTCAGTTGCTCGCTACTGAGGATTTTGAAAGAAGTTGGGTATGCAGAGGTCAAGACTGGAAAAACCTCTAAGTTCACTTCAAGTGAAAAATAGTCACTTATCTCCTCTCCCTTTGCGTTTTGGGTCAAATGGACGAAATTCAATAAAAAACTTAACCAAAAAACGTTTAAAGGATGACTTAGACTTTGGTCTAAGTTGCTCGCTACTGAGGATTTTGAAAGAAGTTGGGTATGCAGAGGTCAAGACTCAAAAAACCTCTAAGTTCACTTCAAGTGCAAAATAGTCACATATCTCCTCTCCCTTTGCGTTTTGGGTCAAATAGACGAAATTCAACAAAAAACTTAACCAAAAAACGTTTAAAGGATGACTTAGACTTTGGTGCACTCAGTTGCTCGCTACTGAGGATTTTGAAAGAAGTTGGGTATGCAGAGGTCAAGACTGGAAAAACCTCTAAGTTCACTTCAAGTGAAAAATAGTCACTTATCTCCTCTCCCTTTGCGTTTTGGGTCAAATGGACGAAATTCAATAAAAAACTTAACCAAAAAACGTTTAAAGGATGACTTAGACTTTGGTGCACTCAGTTGCTCGCTACTGAGGATTTTGAAAGAAGTTGGGTATGCAGAGGTCAAGACTCAAAAAACCTCTAAATTCACTTCAAGTGCAAAATAGTCACATATCTCCTCTCCCTTTGCGTTTTGGGTCAAATGGACGAAATTTAATAAAAAACTTAACCAAAAAACGTTTAAAGGATGACTTAGACTTTGGTGCACTCAGTTGCTCGCTACTGAGGATTTTGAAAGAAGTTGGGTATGCAGAGGTCAAGACTCAAAAAACCTCTAAGTTCACTTCAAGTGCAAAATAGTCACATATCTCCTCTCCCTTTGCGTTTTGGGTCAAATGGACGAAATTCAACAAAAAACTTAACCAAAAACGTTTAAAGGATGACTTAGACTTTGGTGCACTCAGTTGCTCGCTACTGAGGATTTTGAAAGAAGTTGGGTATGCAGAGGTCAAGACTGGAAAAACCTCTAAGTTCACTTCAAGTGCAAAATAGTCACATATCTCCTCTCCCTTTGCGTTTTGGGTCAAATGGACGAAATTCAACAAAAAACTTAACCAAAAACGTTTAAAGGATGACTTAGACTTTGGTGCACTCAGTTGCCCGCTACTGAGGATTTTGAAAGAAGTTGGGTATGCAGAGGTCAAGACTCAAAAAACCTCTAAGTTCATTTCAAGTGAAAAATAGTCACTTATCTCCTCTTCCTTCGCGTTTTGGGTCAAATGGACGAAATTCAACAAAAAACTTAACCAAAAAACGTTTAAAGGATGAGGTCAAGACTCAAAAAACCTCTAAGTTCACTTCAAGTGAAAAATAGTCACTTATCTCCTCTCCCTTTGCGTTTTGGGTCAAATGGACGAAATTCAACAAAAAACTTAACCAAGAAACGTTTAAAGGATGACTTAGACTTTGGTGCACTCAGTTGCTCGCTATAGACGATTTTGAAAGAAGTTGGATATGCAGAGGTCAAGACTCAAAAAACCTCTAAGTTCACTTCAAGTGAAAAATAGTCACATATCTCCTCTCCCTTTGCGTTTTGGGTCAAATGGACAAAATTCAACAAAAAACTTAACCAAAAAACGTTTAAAGGATGACTTAGACTTTGGTGCACTCAGTTGCTCGCTACTGAGGATTTTGAAAGAAGCTGGATATGCAGAGGTCAAGACTTAAAAAACCTCTAAGTTCACTTCAAGTGCAAAATGGTCACATATCTCCTCTTCCTTCGCGTTTTGGGTCAAATAGACGAAATTCAACAAAAAACTTAACAAAAAAAACGTTTAAAGGATGACTTAGACTTTGGTGCACTCAGTTGCCCGCTACTGAGGATTTTGAAAGAAGCTGGGTATGCAGAGGTCAAGACTCAAAAAACCTCTAAGTTCACTTCAAGTGCAAAATAGTCACATATCTCCTCTCCCTTTGCGTTTTGGGTCAAATAGACGAAATTCAACAAAAAACTTAACCAAAAAACGTTTAAAGGATGACTTAGACTTTGGTGCACTCAGTTGCTCGCTACTGAGGATTTTGAAAGAAGTTGGGTATGCAGAGGTCAAGACTCAAAAAACCTCTAAGTTCACTTCAAGTGCAAAATAGTCACATATCTCCTCTCCCTTTGCGTTTTGGGTCAAATGGACGAAATTCAATAAAAAACTTAACCAAAAAACGTTTAAAGGATGACTTAGACTTTGGTGCACTCAGTTGCTCGCTACTGAGGATTTTGAAAGAAGTTGGGTATGCAGAGGTCAAGACTTAAAAAACCTCTAAGTTCACTTCAAGTGCAAAATAGTCACATATCTCCTCTCCCTTTGCGTTTTGGGTCAAATGGACGAAATTCAACAAAAAACTTAACCAAAAAACGTTTAAAGGATGACTTAGACTTTGGTGCACTCAGTTGCTCGCTACTGAGGATTTTGAAAGAAGTTGGGTATGCAGAGGTCAAGACTCAAAAAACCTCTAAGTTCACTTCAAGTGCAAAATAGTCACATATCTCCTCTCCCTTTGCGTTTTGGGTCAAATAGACGAAATTCAACAAAAAACTTAACCAAAAAACGTTTAAAGGATGACTTAGACTTTGGTGCACTCAGTTGCTCGCTACTGAGGATTTTGAAAGAAGTTGGGTATGCAGAGGTCAAGACTCAAAAAACCTCTAAGTTCACTTCAAGTGAAAAATAGTCACATATCTCCTCTTCCTTCGCGTTTTGGGTCAAATGGACGAAATCCAACAAAAAACTTAACCAAAAAACGTTTAAAGGATGACTTAGACTTTGGTGCACTCAGTTGCTCGCTACTGAGGATTTTGAAAGAAGTTGGGTATGCAGAGGTCAAGACTCAAAAAACCTCTAAGTTCACTTCAAGTGAAAAATAGTCACATATCTCCTCTCCCTTTGCGTTTTGGGTCAAATGGACAAAATTCAACAAAAAACTTAACCAAAAAACGTTTAAAGGATGACTTAGACTTTGGTGCACTCAGTTGCTCGCTACTGAGGATTTTGAAAGAAGCTGGATATGCAGAGGTCAAGACTTAAAAAACCTCTAAGTTCACTTCAAGTGCAAAATGGTCACATATCTCCTCTTCCTTTGCGTTTTGGGTCAAATAGACGAAATTCAACAAAAAACTTAACAAAAAAAACGTTTAAAGGATGACTTAGACTTTGGTGCACTCAGTTGCCCGCTACTGAGGATTTTGAAAGAAGCTGGGTATGCAGAGGTCAAGACTCAAAAAACCTCTAAGTTCACTTCAAGTGCAAAATAGTCACATATCTCCTCTCCCTTTGCGTTTTGGGTCAAATAGACGAAATTCAACAAAAAACTTAACCAAAAAACGTTTAAAGGATGACTTAGACTTTGGTGCACTCAGTTGCTCGCTACTGAGGATTTTGAAAGAAGTTGGGTATGCAGAGGTCAAGACTGGAAAAACCTCTAAGTTCACTTCAAGTGAAAAATAGTCACTTATCTCCTCTCCCTTTGCGTTTTGGGTCAAATGGACGAAATTTAATAAAAAACTTAACCAAAAAACGTTTAAAGGATGACTTAGACTTTGGTGCACTCAGTTGCTCGCTACTGAGGATTTTGAAAGAAGTTGGGTATGCAGAGGTCAAGACTGGAAAAACCTCTAAGTTCACTTCAAGTGCAAAATAGTCACATATCTCCTCTCCCTTTGCGTTTTGGGTCAAATAGACGAAATTCAACAAAAAACTTAACCAAAAAACGTTTAAAGGATGACTTAGACTTTGGTGCACTCAGTTGCTCGCTACTGAGGATTTTGAAAGAAGTTGGGTATGCAGAGGTCAAGACTGGAAAAACCTCTAAGTTCACTTCAAGTGCAAAATAGTCACATATCTCCTCTCCCTTTGCGTTTTGGGTCAAATAGACGAAATTCAACAAAAAACTTAACCAAAAAACGTTTAAAGGATGACTTAGACTTTGGTGCACTCAGTTGCTCGCTACTGAGGATTTTGAAAGAAGTTGGGTATGCAGAGGTCAAGACTGGAAAAACCTCTAAGTTCACTTCAAGTGAAAAATAGTCACTTATCTCCTCTCCCTTTGCGTTTTGGGTCAAATGGACGAAATTCAATAAAAAACTTAACCAAAAAACGTTTAAAGGATGACTTAGACTTTGGTGCACTCAGTTGCTCGCTACTGAGGATTTTGAAAGAAGTTGGGTATGCAGAGGTCAAGACTCAAAAAACCTCTAAATTCACTTCAAGTGCAAAATAGTCACATATCTCCTCTCCCTTTGCGTTTTGGGTCAAATGGACGAAATTTAATAAAAAACTTAACCAAAAAACGTTTAAAGGATGACTTAGACTTTGGTGCACTCAGTTGCTCGCTACTGAGGATTTTGAAAGAAGTTGGGTATGCAGAGGTCAAGACTCAAAAAACCTCTAAGTTCACTTCAAGTGCAAAATAGTCACATATCTCCTCTCCCTTTGCGTTTTGGGTCAAATGGACGAAATTCAACAAAAAACTTAACCAAAAACGTTTAAAGGATGACTTAGACTTTGGTGCACTCAGTTGCTCGCTACTGAGGATTTTGAAAGAAGTTGGGTATGCAGAGGTCAAGACTGGAAAAACCTCTAAGTTCACTTCAAGTGCAAAATAGTCACATATCTCCTCTCCCTTTGCGTTTTGGGTCAAATGGACGAAATTCAACAAAAAACTTAACCAAAAACGTTTAAAGGATGACTTAGACTTTGGTGCACTCAGTTGCCCGCTACTGAGGATTTTGAAAGAAGTTGGGTATGCAGAGGTCAAGACTCAAAAAACCTCTAAGTTCATTTCAAGTGAAAAATAGTCACTTATCTCCTCTTCCTTCGCGTTTTGGGTCAAATGGACGAAATTCAACAAAAAACTTAACCAAAAAACGTTTAAAGGATGAGGTCAAGACTCAAAAAACCTCTAAGTTCACTTCAAGTGAAAAATAGTCACTTATCTCCTCTCCCTTTGCGTTTTGGGTCAAATGGACGAAATTCAACAAAAAACTTAACCAAGAAACGTTTAAAGGATGACTTAGACTTTGGTGCACTCAGTTGCTCGCTATAGACGATTTTGAAAGAAGTTGGATATGCAGAGGTCAAGACTCAAAAAACCTCTAAGTTCACTTCAAGTGAAAAATAGTCACATATCTCCTCTCCCTTTGCGTTTTGGGTCAAATGGACAAAATTCAACAAAAAACTTAACCAAAAAACGTTTAAAGGATGACTTAGACTTTGGTGCACTCAGTTGCTCGCTACTGAGGATTTTGAAAGAAGCTGGATATGCAGAGGTCAAGACTTAAAAAACCTCTAAGTTCACTTCAAGTGCAAAATGGTCACATATCTCCTCTTCCTTCGCGTTTTGGGTCAAATAGACGAAATTCAACAAAAAACTTAACAAAAAAAACGTTTAAAGGATGACTTAGACTTTGGTGCACTCAGTTGCCCGCTACTGAGGATTTTGAAAGAAGCTGGGTATGCAGAGGTCAAGACTCAAAAAACCTCTAAGTTCACTTCAAGTGCAAAATAGTCACATATCTCCTCTCCCTTTGCGTTTTGGGTCAAATAGACGAAATTCAACAAAAAACTTAACCAAAAAACGTTTAAAGGATGACTTAGACTTTGGTGCACTCAGTTGCTCGCTACTGAGGATTTTGAAAGAAGTTGGGTATGCAGAGGTCAAGACTCAAAAAACCTCTAAGTTCACTTCAAGTGCAAAATAGTCACATATCTCCTCTCCCTTTGCGTTTTGGGTCAAATGGACGAAATTCAATAAAAAACTTAACCAAAAAACGTTTAAAGGATGACTTAGACTTTGGTGCACTCAGTTGCTCGCTACTGAGGATTTTGAAAGAAGTTGGGTATGCAGAGGTCAAGACTTAAAAAACCTCTAAGTTCACTTCAAGTGCAAAATAGTCACATATCTCCTCTCCCTTTGCGTTTTGGGTCAAATGGACGAAATTCAACAAAAAACTTAACCAAAAAACGTTTAAAGGATGACTTAGACTTTGGTGCACTCAGTTGCTCGCTACTGAGGATTTTGAAAGAAGTTGGGTATGCAGAGGTCAAGACTCAAAAAACCTCTAAGTTCACTTCAAGTGCAAAATAGTCACATATCTCCTCTCCCTTTGCGTTTTGGGTCAAATAGACGAAATTCAACAAAAAACTTAACCAAAAAACGTTTAAAGGATGACTTAGACTTTGGTGCACTCAGTTGCTCGCTACTGAGGATTTTGAAAGAAGTTGGGTATGCAGAGGTCAAGACTCAAAAAACCTCTAAGTTCACTTCAAGTGAAAAATAGTCACATATCTCCTCTTCCTTCGCGTTTTGGGTCAAATGGACGAAATCCAACAAAAAACTTAACCAAAAAACGTTTAAAGGATGACTTAGACTTTGGTGCACTCAGTTGCTCGCTACTGAGGATTTTGAAAGAAGTTGGGTATGCAGAGGTCAAGACTCAAAAAACCTCTAAGTTCACTTCAAGTGAAAAATAGTCACATATCTCCTCTCCCTTTGCGTTTTGGGTCAAATGGACAAAATTCAACAAAAAACTTAACCAAAAAACGTTTAAAGGATGACTTAGACTTTGGTGCACTCAGTTGCTCGCTACTGAGGATTTTGAAAGAAGCTGGATATGCAGAGGTCAAGACTTAAAAAACCTCTAAGTTCACTTCAAGTGCAAAATGGTCACATATCTCCTCTTCCTTTGCGTTTTGGGTCAAATAGACGAAATTCAACAAAAAACTTAACAAAAAAAACGTTTAAAGGATGACTTAGACTTTGGTGCACTCAGTTGCCCGCTACTGAGGATTTTGAAAGAAGCTGGGTATGCAGAGGTCAAGACTCAAAAAACCTCTAAGTTCACTTCAAGTGCAAAATAGTCACATATCTCCTCTCCCTTTGCGTTTTGGGTCAAATAGACGAAATTCAACAAAAAACTTAACCAAAAAACGTTTAAAGGATGACTTAGACTTTGGTGCACTCAGTTGCTCGCTACTGAGGATTTTGAAAGAAGTTGGGTATGCAGAGGTCAAGACTCAAAAAACCTCTAAGTTCACTTCAAGTGCAAAATAGTCACATATCTCCTCTCCCTTTGCGTTTTGGGTCAAATGGACGAAATTCAATAAAAAACTTAACCAAAAAACGTTTAAAGGATGACTTAGACTTTGGTGCACTCAGTTGCTCGCTACTGAGGATTTTGAAAGAAGTTGGGTATGCAGAGGTCAAGACTTAAAAAACCTCTAAGTTCACTTCAAGTGCAAAATAGTCACATATCTCCTCTCCCTTTGCGTTTTGGGTCAAATGGACGAAATTCAACAAAAAACTTAACCAAAAAACGTTTAAAGGATGACTTAGACTTTGGTGCACTCAGTTGCTCGCTACTGAGGATTTTGAAAGAAGTTGGGTATGCAGAGGTCAAGACTCAAAAAACCTCTAAGTTCACTTCAAGTGCAAAATAGTCACATATCTCCTCTCCCTTTGCGTTTTGGGTCAAATAGACGAAATTCAACAAAAAACTTAACCAAAAAACGTTTAAAGGATGACTTAGACTTTGGTGCACTCAGTTGCTCGCTACTGAGGATTTTGAAAGAAGTTGGGTATGCAGAGGTCAAGACTCAAAAAACCTCTAAGTTCACTTCAAGTGCAAAATAGTCACATATCTCCTCTCCCTTTGCGTTTTGGGTCAAATGGACGAAATTCAATAAAAAACTTAACCAAAAAACGTTTAAAGGATGACTTAGACTTTGGTGCACTCAGTTGCTCGCTACTGAGGATTTTGAAAGAAGTTGGGTATGCAGAGGTCAAGACTGGAAAAACCTCTAAGTTCACTTCAAGTGCAAAATAGTCACATATCTCCTCTCCCTTTGCGTTTTGGGTCAAATGGACGAAATCCAACAAAAAACTTAACTAAAAAACGTTTAAAGGATGACTTAGACTTTGGTGCACTCAGTTGCTCGCTACTGAGGATTTTGAAAGAAGCTGGGTATGCAGAGGTCAAGACTCAAAAAACCTCTAAGTTCACTTCAAGTGCAAAATAGTCACATATCTCCTCTCCCTTTGCGTTTTGGGTCAAATAGACGAAATTCAACAAAAAACATAACCAAAAAACGTTTAAAGGATGACTTAGACTTTGGTGCACTCAGTTGCTCGCTACTGAGGATTTTGAAAGAAGCTGGGTATGCAGAGGTCAAGACTCAAAAAACCTCTAAGTTCACTTCAAGTGCAAAATAGTCACATATCTCCTCTCCCTTTGCGTTTTGGGTCAAATGGACGAAATTCAACAAATAACTTAACCAAAAAACGTTTAAAGGATGACTTAGACTTTGGTGCACTCAGTTGCCCGCTACTGAGGATTTTGAAAGAAGCTGGGTATGCAGAGGTCAAGACTCAAAAAACCTCTAAGTTCACTTCAAGTGCAAAATGGTCACATATCTCCTCTTCCTTCGCGTTTTGGGTCAAATAGACGAAATTCAACAAAAAACTTAACAAAAAAACGTTTAAAGGATGACTTAGACTTTGGTGCACTCAGTTGCTCGCTTTTGAGGATTTTGAAAGAAGTCATGTATGCAGAGGTCAAGACTTAAGAAACCTCTAAGTTCACTTCAAGTGCAAAAAAGTCACTTATCTCCTCTCCCTTTGCGTTTTGGGTCAAATGGACGAAATTCAACAAATAACTTAACCAAAAAACGTTTAAAGGATGACTTAGACTTTGGTGCACTCAGTTGCCCGCTACTGAGGATTTTGAAAGAAGCTGGGTATGCAGAGGTCAAGACTCAAAAAACCTCTAAGTTCACTTCAAGTGCAAAATAGTCACATATCTCCTCTCCCTTTGCGTTTTGGGTCAAATAGACGAAATTCAACAAAAAACTTAACCAAAAAACGTTTAAAGGATGACTTAGACTTTGGTGCACTCAGTTGCTCGCTACTGAGGATTTTGAAAGAAGTTGGGTATGCAGAGGTCAAGACTCAAAAAACCTCTAAGTTCACTTCAAGTGCAAAATAGTCACATATCTCCTCTCCCTTTGCGTTTTGGGTCAAATGGACGAAATTCAATAAAAAACTTAACCAAAAAACGTTTAAAGGATGACTTAGACTTTGGTGCACTCAGTTGCTCGCTACTGAGGATTTTGAAAGAAGTTGGGTATGCAGAGGTCAAGACTTAAAAAACCTCTAAGTTCACTTCAAGTGCAAAATAGTCACATATCTCCTCTCCCTTTGCGTTTTGGGTCAAATGGACGAAATTCAACAAAAAACTTAACCAAAAAACGTTTAAAGGATGACTTAGACTTTGGTGCACTCAGTTGCTCGCTACTGAGGATTTTGAAAGAAGTTGGGTATGCAGAGGTCAAGACTCAAAAAACCTCTAAGTTCACTTCAAGTGCAAAATAGTCACATATCTCCTCTCCCTTTGCGTTTTGGGTCAAATAGACGAAATTCAACAAAAAACTTAACCAAAAAACGTTTAAAGGATGACTTAGACTTTGGTGCACTCAGTTGCTCGCTACTGAGGATTTTGAAAGAAGTTGGGTATGCAGAGGTCAAGACTCAAAAAACCTCTAAGTTCACTTCAAGTGAAAAATAGTCACATATCTCCTCTTCCTTCGCGTTTTGGGTCAAATGGACGAAATCCAACAAAAAACTTAACCAAAAAACGTTTAAAGGATGACTTAGACTTTGGTGCACTCAGTTGCTCGCTACTGAGGATTTTGAAAGAAGTTGGGTATGCAGAGGTCAAGACTTAAAAAACCTCTAAGTTCACTTCAAGTGCAAAATAGTCACATATCTCCTCTCCCTTTGCGTTTTGGGTCAAATAGACGAAATTCAACAAAAAACTTAACCAAAAAACGTTTAAAGGATGACTTAGACTTTGGTGCACTCAGTTGCTCGCTACTGAGGATTTTGAAAGAAGTTGGGTATGCAGAGGTCAAGACTCAAAAAACCTCTAAGTTCACTTCAAGTGCAAAATAGTCACATATCTCCTCTCCCTTTGCGTTTTGGGTCAAATGGACGAAATTCAATAAAAAACTTAACCAAAAAACGTTTAAAGGATGACTTAGACTTTGGTGCACTCAGTTGCTCGCTACTGAGGATTTTGAAAGAAGTTGGGTATGCAGAGGTCAAGACTCAAAAAACCTCTAAGTTCACTTCAAGTGCAAAATAGTCACATATCTCCTCTCCCTTTGCGTTTTGGGTCAAATAGACGAAATTCAACAAAAAACTTAACCAAAAAACGTTTAAAGGATGACTTAGACTTTGGTGCACTCAGTTGCTCGCTACTGAGGATTTTGAAAGAAGTTGGGTATGCAGAGGTCAAGACTCAAAAAACCTCTAAGTTCACTTCAAGTGCAAAATAGTCACATATCTCCTCTCCCTTTGCGTTTTGGGTCAAATGGACGAAATCCAACAAAAAACTTAACCAAAAAACGTTTAAAGGATGACTTAGACTTTGGTGCACTCAGTTGCTCGCTACTGAGGATTTTGAAAGAAGTTGGGTATGCAGAGGTCAAGACTTAAAAAACCTCTAAGTTCACTTCAAGTGCAAAATAGTCACATATCTCCTCTCCCTTTGCGTTTTGGGTCAAATAGACGAAATTCAACAAAAAACTTAACCAAAAAACGTTTAAAGGATGACTTAGACTTTGGTGCACTCAGTTGCTCGCTACTGAGGATTTTGAAAGAAGTTGGGTATGCAGAGGTCAAGACTCAAAAAACCTCTAAGTTCACTTCAAGTGCAAAATAGTCACATATCTCCTCTCCCTTTGCGTTTTGGGTCAAATGGACGAAATTCAATAAAAAACTTAACCAAAAAACGTTTAAAGGATGACTTAGACTTTGGTGCACTCAGTTGCTCGCTACTGAGGATTTTGAAAGAAGTTGGGTATGCAGAGGTCAAGACTCAAAAAACCTCTAAGTTCACTTCAAGTGCAAAATAGTCACATATCTCCTCTCCCTTTGCGTTTTGGGTCAAATGGACGAAATTCAATAAAAAACTTAACCAAAAAACGTTTAAAGGATGACTTAGACTTTGGTGCACTCAGTTGCTCGCTACTGAGGATTTTGAAAGAAGTTGGGTATGCAGAGGTCAAGACTGGAAAAACCTCTAAGTTCACTTCAAGTGCAAAATAGTCACATATCTCCTCTCCCTTTGCGTTTTGGGTCAAATGGACGAAATTCAATAAAAAACTTAACCAAAAAACGTTTAAAGGATGACTTAGACTTTGGTGCACTCAGTTGCTCGCTACTGAGGATTTTGAAAGAAGTTGGGTATGCAGAGGTCAAGACTTAAAAAACCTCTAAGTTCACTTCAAGTGCTAAATAGTCACATATCTCCTCTCCCTTTGCGTTTTGGGTCAAATAGACGAAATTCAACAAAAAACTTAACCAAAAAACGTTTAAAGGATGACTTAGACTTTGGTGCACTCAGTTGCTCGCTACTGAGGATTTTGAAAGAAGTTGGGTATGCAGAGGTCAAGACTCAAAAAACCTCTAAGTTCACTTCAAGTGCAAAATAGTCACATATCTCCTCTCGCTTTGCGTTTTGGGTCAAATGGACGAAATTCAATAAAAAACTTAACCAAAAAACGTTTAAAGGATGACTTAGACTTTGGTGCACTCAGTTGCTCGCTACTGAGGATTTTGAAAGAAGTTGGGTATGCAGAGGTCAAGACTTAAAAAACCTCTAAGTTCACTTCAAGTGCAAAATAGTCACATATCTCCTCTCCCTTTGCGTTTTGGGTCAAATGGACGAAATTCAATAAAAAACTTAACCAAAAAACGTTTAAAGGATGACTTAGACTTTGGTGCACTCAGTTGCTCGCTACTGAGGATTTTGAAAGAAGTTGGGTATGCAGAGGTCAAGACTGGAAAAACCTCTAAGTTCACTTCAAGTGAAAAATAGTCACTTATCTCCTCTCCCTTTGCGTTTTGGGTCAAATGGACGAAATTCAATAAAAAACTTAACCAAAAAACGTTTAAAGGATGACTTAGACTTTGGTGCACTCAGTTGCTCGCTACTGAGGATTTTGAAAGAAGTTGGGTATGCAGAGGTCAAGACTGGAAAAACCTCTAAGTTCACTTCAAGTGAAAAATAGTCACTTATCTCCTCTCCCTTTGCGTTTTGGGTCAAATGGACGAAATTCAATAAAAAACTTAACCAAAAAACGTTTAAAGGATGACTTAGACTTTGGTGCACTCAGTTGCTCGCTACTGAGGATTTTGAAAGAAGTTGGGTATGCAGAGGTCAAGACTTAAAAAACCTCTAAGTTCACTTCAAGTGCAAAATAGTCACATATCTCCTCTCCCTTTGCGTTTTGGGTCAAATAGACGAAATTCAACAAAAAACATAACCAAAAAACGTTTAAAGGATGACTTAGACTTTGGTGCACTCAGTTGCTCGCTACTGAGGATTTTGAAAGAAGCTGGGTATGCAGAGGTCAAGACTCAAAAAACCTCTAAGTTCACTTCAAGTGCAAAATAGTCACATATCTCCTCTCCCTTTGCGTTTTGGGTCAAATGGACGAAATTCAACAAATAACTTAACCAAAAAACGTTTAAAGGATGACTTAGACTTTGGTGCACTCAGTTGCCCGCTACTGAGGATTTTGAAAGAAGTTGGGTATGCAGAGGTCAAGACTTAAAAAACCTCTAAGTTCACTTCAAGTGCAAAATAGTCACATATCTCCTCTCCCTTTGCGTTTTGGGTCAAATAGACGAAATTCAACAAAAAACATAACCAAAAAACGTTTAAAGGATGACTTAGACTTTGGTGCACTCAGTTGCTCGCTACTGAGGATTTTGAAAGAAGCTGGGTATGCAGAGGTCAAGACTCAAAAAACCTCTAAGTTCACTTCAAGTGCAAAATAGTCACATATCTCCTCTCCCTTTGCGTTTTGGGTCAAATGGACGAAATTCAACAAATAACTTAACCAAAAAACGTTTAAAGGATGACTTAGACTTTGGTGCACTCAGTTGCCCGCTACTGAGGATTTTGAAAGAAGCTGGGTATGCAGAGGTCAAGACTCAAAAAACCTCTAAGTTCACTTCAAGTGCAAAATGGTCACATATCTCCTCTTCCTTCGCGTTTTGGGTCAAATAGACGAAATTCAACAAAAAACTTAACAAAAAAACGTTTAAAGGATGACTTAGACTTTGGTGCACTCAGTTGCTCGCTTTTGAGGATTTTGAAAGAAGTCATGTATGCAGAGGTCAAGACTTAAGAAACCTCTAAGTTCACTTCAAGTGCAAAAAAGTCACTTATCTCCTCTCCCTTTGCGTTTTGGGTCAAATGGACGAAATTCAACAAATAACTTAACCAAAAAACGTTTAAAGGATGACTTAGACTTTGGTGCACTCAGTTGCCCGCTACTGAGGATTTTGAAAGAAGCTGGGTATGCAGAGGTCAAGACTCAAAAAACCTCTAAGTTCACTTCAAGTGCAAAATAGTCACATATCTCCTCTCCCTTTGCGTTTTGGGTCAAATAGACGAAATTCAACAAAAAACTTAACCAAAAAACGTTTAAAGGATGACTTAGACTTTGGTGCACTCAGTTGCTCGCTACTGAGGATTTTGAAAGAAGTTGGGTATGCAGAGGTCAAGACTCAAAAAACCTCTAAGTTCACTTCAAGTGCAAAATAGTCACATATCTCCTCTCCCTTTGCGTTTTGGGTCAAATGGACGAAATTCAATAAAAAACTTAACCAAAAAACGTTTAAAGGATGACTTAGACTTTGGTGCACTCAGTTGCTCGCTACTGAGGATTTTGAAAGAAGTTGGGTATGCAGAGGTCAAGACTTAAAAAACCTCTAAGTTCACTTCAAGTGCAAAATAGTCACATATCTCCTCTCCCTTTGCGTTTTGGGTCAAATGGACGAAATTCAACAAAAAACTTAACCAAAAAACGTTTAAAGGATGACTTAGACTTTGGTGCACTCAGTTGCTCGCTACTGAGGATTTTGAAAGAAGTTGGGTATGCAGAGGTCAAGACTCAAAAAACCTCTAAGTTCACTTCAAGTGCAAAATAGTCACATATCTCCTCTCCCTTTGCGTTTTGGGTCAAATAGACGAAATTCAACAAAAAACTTAACCAAAAAACGTTTAAAGGATGACTTAGACTTTGGTGCACTCAGTTGCTCGCTACTGAGGATTTTGAAAGAAGTTGGGTATGCAGAGGTCAAGACTCAAAAAACCTCTAAGTTCACTTCAAGTGAAAAATAGTCACATATCTCCTCTTCCTTCGCGTTTTGGGTCAAATGGACGAAATCCAACAAAAAACTTAACCAAAAAACGTTTAAAGGATGACTTAGACTTTGGTGCACTCAGTTGCTCGCTACTGAGGATTTTGAAAGAAGTTGGGTATGCAGAGGTCAAGACTTAAAAAACCTCTAAGTTCACTTCAAGTGCAAAATAGTCACATATCTCCTCTCCCTTTGCGTTTTGGGTCAAATAGACGAAATTCAACAAAAAACTTAACCAAAAAACGTTTAAAGGATGACTTAGACTTTGGTGCACTCAGTTGCTCGCTACTGAGGATTTTGAAAGAAGTTGGGTATGCAGAGGTCAAGACTCAAAAAACCTCTAAGTTCACTTCAAGTGCAAAATAGTCACATATCTCCTCTCCCTTTGCGTTTTGGGTCAAATGGACGAAATTCAATAAAAAACTTAACCAAAAAACGTTTAAAGGATGACTTAGACTTTGGTGCACTCAGTTGCTCGCTACTGAGGATTTTGAAAGAAGTTGGGTATGCAGAGGTCAAGACTCAAAAAACCTCTAAGTTCACTTCAAGTGCAAAATAGTCACATATCTCCTCTCCCTTTGCGTTTTGGGTCAAATAGACGAAATTCAACAAAAAACTTAACCAAAAAACGTTTAAAGGATGACTTAGACTTTGGTGCACTCAGTTGCTCGCTACTGAGGATTTTGAAAGAAGTTGGGTATGCAGAGGTCAAGACTCAAAAAACCTCTAAGTTCACTTCAAGTGCAAAATAGTCACATATCTCCTCTCCCTTTGCGTTTTGGGTCAAATGGACGAAATCCAACAAAAAACTTAACCAAAAAACGTTTAAAGGATGACTTAGACTTTGGTGCACTCAGTTGCTCGCTACTGAGGATTTTGAAAGAAGTTGGGTATGCAGAGGTCAAGACTTAAAAAACCTCTAAGTTCACTTCAAGTGCAAAATAGTCACATATCTCCTCTCCCTTTGCGTTTTGGGTCAAATAGACGAAATTCAACAAAAAACTTAACCAAAAAACGTTTAAAGGATGACTTAGACTTTGGTGCACTCAGTTGCTCGCTACTGAGGATTTTGAAAGAAGTTGGGTATGCAGAGGTCAAGACTCAAAAAACCTCTAAGTTCACTTCAAGTGCAAAATAGTCACATATCTCCTCTCCCTTTGCGTTTTGGGTCAAATGGACGAAATTCAATAAAAAACTTAACCAAAAAACGTTTAAAGGATGACTTAGACTTTGGTGCACTCAGTTGCTCGCTACTGAGGATTTTGAAAGAAGTTGGGTATGCAGAGGTCAAGACTTAAAAAACCTCTAAGTTCACTTCAAGTGCAAAATAGTCACATATCTCCTCTCCCTTTGCGTTTTGGGTCAAATGGACGAAATTCAACAAAAAACTTAACCAAAAAACGTTTAAAGGATGACTTAGACTTTGGTGCACTCAGTTGCTCGCTACTGAGGATTTTGAAAGAAGTTGGGTATGCAGAGGTCAAGACTCAAAAAACCTCTAAGTTCACTTCAAGTGCAAAATAGTCACATATCTCCTGTCCCTTTGCGTTTTGGGTCAAATGGACGAAATTCAATAAAAAACTTAACCAAAAAACGTTTAAAGGATGACTTAGACTTTGGTGCACTCAGTTGCTCGCTACTGAGGATTTTGAAAGAAGTTGGGTATGCAGAGGTCAAGACTCAAAAAACCTCTAAGTTCACTTCAAGTGCAAAATAGTCACATATCTCCTCTCCCTTTGCGTTTTGGGTCAAATGGACGAAATTCAATAAAAAACTTAACCAAAAAACGTTTAAAGGATGACTTAGACTTTGGTGCACTCAGTTGCTCGCTACTGAGGATTTTGAAAGAAGTTGGGTATGCAGAGGTCAAGACTCAAAAAACCTCTAAGTTCACTTCAAGTGCAAAATAGTCACATATCTCCTCTCCCTTTGCGTTTTGGGTCAAATGGACGAAATTCAACAAAAAACTTAACCAAAAAACGTTTAAAGGATGACTTAGACTTTGGTGCACTCAGTTGCTCGCTACTGAGGATTTTGAAAGAAGTTGGGTATGCAGAGGTCAAGACTGGAAAAACCTCTAAGTTCACTTCAAGTGAAAAATAGTCACTTATCTCCTCTTCCTTCGCGTTTTGGGTCAAATGGACGAAATTCAACAAAAAACTTAACCAAAAAACGTTTAAAGGATGACTTAGACTTTGGTGCACTCAGTTGCTCGCTACTGAGGATTTTGAAAGAAGTTGGGTATGCAGAGGTCAAGACTGGAAAAACCTCTAAGTTCACTTCAAGTGAAAAATAGTCACTTATCTCCTCTCCCTTTGCGTTTTGGGTCAAATGGACGAAATTCAATAAAAAACTTAACCAAAAAACGTTTAAAGGATGACTTAGACTTTGGTGCACTCAGTTGCTCGCTACTGAGGATTTTGAAAGAAGTTGGGTATGCAGAGGTCAAGACTGGAAAAACCTCTAAGTTCACTTCAAGTGAAAAATAGTCACTTATCTCCTCTCCCTTTGCGTTTTGGGTCAAATGGACGAAATTCAATAAAAAACTTAACCAAAAAACGTTTAAAGGATGACTTAGACTTTGGTGCACTCAGTTGCTCGCTACTGAGGATTTTGAAAGAAGTTGGGTATGCAGAGGTCAAGACTGGAAAAACCTCTAAGTTCACTTCAAGTGAAAAATAGTCACTTATCTCCTCTTCCTTCGCGTTTTGGGTCAAATGGACGAAATCCAACAAAAAACTTAACCAAAAAACGTTTAAAGGATGTGTTAGACTTTGGTGCACTCAGTTGCTCGCTATTGAGGATTTTGATCTCTGTGGATCGACTAGATTTGTAAATAACAAGTGACTACACCCATCTGTCCTAATCCTAAGTCCTACTTCATTTCCTCCTACAGAGAAACCCTTACAGATCCCTATAACTCAACTAGTTTTGGAAGAGAAATCGAAGAACTCTGATTTACAAACTAAATATCGGCTCATTCCTTTTTACTTGTTTTTATTGCAAAACCTGCCATATCCCCAACTGTGTGCGCTAGTGTCCCTGACTTTTGTAAAGCATTTGATCACATATTACTAAGACCGGCAATATATGTTCCTGTTCTGATGCTACAACCGGAGTCCATCAAGAGAGTCGCCTTGATACTCTGGCAATACACAATCTTGATTGCATAAAGGACTTTTATTTATCTCTTTACGTCGATGACATGACGATCTTTACGTGCATACTACCCCTCCTCCAGGAAAATATGTTTTAGAGACCCAATTGTGTGAATTTCGGTGAAATAATCATAAAACGTGCAGTCGGGGTTCGAAAATTCGGTTGGAAACCATGGAAGGCAGTAAAATCCGCTTACCAATCGAGAATAACACGAGAAGGATCCGGAGTGGGACTCTTATAAACATCCTAGACTCTGCAAACTGATCAAAAACACTATAAACATACCTCTACTTCTCCATGTTTCTTCTTATCGTTATCTTGATCTTCACTTGGGCGAATAATCTTATCACTGGGGCTCTCAGCAGTAGACTGCTGCTCTTCAGGCGATTTCTCGTACTTATTGCTACCCTCTGCTTCAACGACTACCTCATCAGCTAAAAGATTTCCCTTACTTTCCATCTGATCCTCCTCCAAGTGCTTGTTAAGTAGTTTTTCGTCCTCGTCCAAGACAACCCCGCATTCCTTGGGATTTTCTTGACTGCAATTTTCGTCATCTACCATCTTTTCATTATCGTCATTCAACTGATTGTGCTCTAGCTTCACGTCCACGGCATCCACTTGACCCTCTGCTTCAACTATCCTTTTTTGGCGCTTCAACAGCTTGTTCTTGGCGCGTCTAGCCTTCTTATTTCTCTTTGTCGACGCACGACCAATTACAGACGGCGCCCACTTACCTTCAACCGAATCCTCTTCGCCGTCAATCGACGAACTTGCAGCTCGCTTAGCACTCAAACCCTTCTGTGCGACAATATTTTCGTATTCCTGGACTGGTTTGATTGACTTTCGTACACTTCGTCGGGGTGTTTGTGCCAGAGCCACCGACTCCGATCGACTTGGTGTACGGAAGTCAAGAATTCTGGTCGAACGACTGGGTGTGACTGGGTCACTTGGTGCGCTTTCTGTTTCTTCAATTTCTGGCATAATTGTCTTTCGGGCACTGCGCTTATGCTGTGATGTTGGGTCCAGTGGTGTCGTCGAAGTTCTCCTTGTGCGTCTTGGAGTTTTAAGCGAATCGGCATGTTCTGCGAATGAAAAATTCGAATTACTCTCAGTTTACGTACAACAAATGGCCAATTGTCTGGCGCACCTGCATTGGCTTCCATCTTAGCTCGTAATTCTTTATTAAAAACAATAAACAAAATTCACAGAAAATAAAACAAATTGGAAATCCACGAAACGGCGTCTTTTTCAACCTCCCGGATAAATGTTCGTTGTTGTTTTGAAATTGCGGTTTATATTCCGATTCGAATTGAATGGGTTTTATTTTGTTGCGTTGGTAGTGCTGTCAGTTGTGGAAAAGTGAAAAGGGCTCATGACGGAGGGATATTTTGTGAGAGATATTTTATTTGTGAGTTTTGAGGAAATATGCTCGTAATATTTCAAATAGAATTTGTTTATTAAATAATTAACAACATAGCTAAGTACTTGTAGCCAAACAATTATGTTTTGATTATTTTTTGTTTCAGTTTAGCATAGACATTGAAACTTAAACTAGTCAGTGGTTCTGGTGGTAGAATAGTAAAGACCGGTCTTACAGGTCTTTGAGCTCCAGGTCTTGAAAGAGCTGGAGATGACCAAAATTCCATCATCTTGACTGTGACGTTAATATTTAGTTGGCTAAATCGAAGGATTTGTTAATTCCAGGAGATAACCGGTAAAACTGGGAACCGGCTTAAGGATTAGGCAGATCTCAACAACTCGAAGGATTTAGTAGTGTTTAGCAGTGATGTGGAAGACCGTGGCGGTAAGGTCTTATTCGCTATGATTCAATTCTATCGTCACTCATGTCATGGTGGTCCCTCCGCAATGCATACAGCGGGTCTGCTCAAATACTGGGATTCCGAGTGGAAGAGAAAAAGAAGGAAGCCAGTGATAGTGCGGTGGAGAGATGCTATAAGAACAGATGAAAACACAAGAAGAGGGGAGAAAAGGATTCAATTGGTAGAATGTTCTCAAACCAAAGCCTAGCAACCTATAGGACTGACTCATCGCTCGGTAGGTAGGTTGAAGGGCTACATCAGCCAAAGTAGTTCAGTATCACTCGGATCTTGACGGATCCATTGTGTTATCCAGTGTGCGATACCCAAAAATAGAGAACTAGTCGAAAAGTTTAGTAGGAGCGGACCTCCTGAACTAACCCGTTTTAGTCATGGATTGGAGGATGTTTTAAGGAGGCGTGTTAGCTAGTTCGTCGAGGTCGTTGAAAAATACTCTTAAGAAACTTTCAGTATCTAGTTCTGCTGCGGACCCAAGACTCGTGGGTATTCGGAGAGGAAGTGCGTCATGTCTTTCTCTACCTCTGTGTCGACGCAGCTTCTACATAGGTCTGTACTGCTAGTTCTCATTTTTCTGAGGTAGGCCGCCATACAGATGGGATGTATTTTGCTTCTGAGACTGTTCTAGCTAACTCATCGGCCTTTTCATTTAAACCAAAGAAGTCTGAGTAAAAGTGGAGGTAATAGGAGGACGCATTCACATTTGACCACCTGGAGATGGTGCTGCATCCATTGTAGAAATCATTCCAAATCCCAGTTTGTCGTAAGCGAAGAGCGCGTTTTACTTTTGTAAAAGTATCCAGACCCCGTGCATGGTTTTTAAGGGCACCAGTGGGTGTTGTACGTCCGAATTGCTCTGGTGGACCCTATACACGCCAGACGTTCAATTCGTGAGAGGGTTCTCAGGTTTGTGGCTTTTGCTGCAACAATCCACCAGATCAGGGAGCAACATGTAAGAATAGGCCTAACGATGGCAGTTTACATGGCAGTGGATGGTGGCAGTCTTCTTCGTGCGTTCTAGTATACATACTTTCCTTCCAGTTCACCTTGCGATCCAGAATGCAGCTAAGATATCTTACTTACTTAAGTCCTGTATCCCCTTGTGGGTCCTAGGGCCTCGATATCTTGGTTTGTCTTATATTTGGACTTGGTGACACGAATTTTCCTGGCACTCTTTTGTTAGCCGAACAGGGTAAGGCTATTGAATCAAGGTTCATGTTGTGATCTCGACGCAAGCGTTTGTGATTTGGAAGAATGTCTTTCAAAGCCTAGTTGAAGTGGATTTAATAACCACAATTGATTCCAGCAGAACAGTTCGCAGACAGTGATACCGAAACTGTCGAAGTTTAGAAAAGTCAGCACAAAATCAGTCCAGAGTTCGTTGCGAACGTCTTCGTAGAGACTGAGAACACTTGAGTTCAATAGCTAGAAAGTATTCCTCTGTTTCCAAGTGGAGATTTAGGAGATTTGGATCACATTCAGGCATTGGCATGCTTTATTAAGGCCTGTTCACTCCCCTAAACAATTTCTAGAAAAGTCTATTAGTTTACAAGGCTAAACCCTTTAATATTTCCAATGACAACCTTCAACGATCGGTTTCTACTTCTGTTTTGTCCTCGGCGAGGTGCTCCACCGCAGGACAGACTTATTACGGATACAATTTCTTGACCTTGAAGTGAATGAGGACAAAACTAAGTACCTGTTGTCAACAAACAAAGAAGCATCGATCCACTGCCTCCGCGGTTTGGCTAAGGAAATGGGTTCAAAACACCTAACTCGGAAGATAACCGCGAACTCTACGAGCTGTAGCAAGATGTGGACGTAGTCCAAAAAGCCAAAATATATCGACTGCGCTGGCTCGGCCACATTGAGCGAATGGACAATGCTCCAGCAAAAAAGACCTTCGAATCATAGTTCTCAGGTTCGAGTAGAGAAGGATGACCGCACCTCCGTTTTAAGAACCAAGCTATAGCGGATGCCAGTCCGCTTGGTCTGGGTAACTGGAAGCAGCATGTCCGGGATCGAAAGGAATGGAAGGCTGTCGTGTCTCAGGCAGACTCTTCACGGATTGGAAGCCCGTTAAGTGGGTAACAATTGTGTCTGCGGCTCTAAAAGATGTAAGGTAGACTAAATGAATTCTACTGCACGTCTTAAAGAAATGAGTGACATTCTTCCTACCTACTGTCTGCAACGATTGTTGAAATGTCGACGATATATCGGACCATTTCCCTTGAACAGTGAGTCTCGTTTCCTGATAGTATGGTTAGACAGTTGTGTCGGTGTGCCTAGTGGATGGTGGGCTTCTAATCACACTTCAACCACTGACTCGTTAACCGCTCCTCCACCAAAAGAGGTGCACTGGCATGAGTGCTATCGAAAATCTTGCTGAAATCTGATGCATGTTTGATACTTATATGCTGAACTTACCCTCTTCCTGCAGCTGTAGAAACCCACCTACTTCCTACTCGAATCCTTCCAATTAAACAATTCATCTTCGAAACGAAAAAGTAATGTGTATTTCCTTAGCGAATGTATGTTCTGATACATCAAAGCAATAAAAATAGTACTATTTGTGTCTACATTAGAAAAAGAACTTAAGACCAACATTTAAATATAACATCTTACTTAGATACAGTGGATACGTACGTATATTTACACTCTCTGCAAGAAGGAAAAGAAATTATTCTTCAATCCACATTGCCTAACAACTAGAGTTCTAAATGTTTAACAGGAATTTTCATAGAACATCATCTAATCGCCGCTTGCCACCTAAATACAAACGTGTAGTCAAAATTTGATAAATTCAATTATAATAGGAATAGATTGGAGCAAGTGCGCTAGTCGCCGGTGTGCCACAATTTCACTAGAAAAGCCTCTTCTGGACGATATAGAAGACACAAGCGAGAAAAAAGACAAATGCGAAAAATAGCAGAATCTTGTCCGTACACTCTCTGCGGCCGTACTTCTTGAGTAGTTTTCCTGACTGATGAATGGTTCCGTGGGTGCTCTGCAACTCGTCGCGTGTGGCATCAACATTCTGCGATGATGTCACCAAAGTATCCAGTGTTGTTGCACTCTTCTGAGTGGTTTCGGACAAATGTCTCGATATGGACAGCATTTTTTCGGTTACATTGTTCTCCTGTGATATCAAGCTGGAGCGGCTATGTCGATTGCCAGCGGTACGTTTGCGTAGCTCAGTCTCACCGGTGATGGCCATCAACTCATCTCGGTTGGCTTTTTCAATTTCCAACATAGTGGCTACATTGGCTTTACGGAATGCCTGCAGGGTCTTGGAAAACTGATCCCGGTGAGTGTCAACCTCTTTGGAGAGTTCTGGATCGCCAACATCCCGTGCCCAGTCGTCGAGTTTTTCAATGCATTTCCTAAGTGCGGCTAGTTTTGAACGACCGACTTCGTTCAACGTTTCTAGGTCGCCAATGGAGCCTCGATATGATAGGATGTCCTGCAAAAAAAAAAAAAAAAAGAAGTGAAACGTTACTTCTGGCAATGATGGACGAATCGGAATAGAAATTTTGCAGAGCAAGAAACGTCACTGTATATGGGAAAAGGGGTTGGGATTTTTTTTCTTTTCGTTTACTTACCTGGATAATGGCTTTCGCTTGCAAATTATTATCAATCAGATCCTGACGGATTTCGGGTAATGTGTGCTTCTGAATGTCCATGATTGTTTAAGTGGTTATTCTGAGACCAAAAAAATTGCACCAAAGTAACAACTCATCACGGACAGAAATTTTGTTTTGACGCCATGTTCCACTCAGGGGATGACAGCTTGATTTTGGCATCGTTTGGTGGAACGAACAGATATGGCAGGGAGGTAGATGTTTTTTTTTTTAATTTCTATAGAAATTGTTGGACGAAAATTTGGTTTAATTTGGAAGAAGGGCGAATTCAGAAGAAGATACGTATTATTGCAAAGAAAAAAGCAGATGTATTGGCTCGAGTCTTGGCTTCGTTTAAGACGACACCGACAGAAGACCGAACCTCTGGTTCAGTCCTGATGGATTTCGTGCAGTAATGTTCCAACTTCTGTGGAATATGTAGGAATACGTCTTACACGTTACCTTGATCATCGCAGCTAGCCAGAAAGACGGTTTGATGGAACGATTTGCCCTATTTCTTGATGGTCTGAGTTTTTGGCGCAACAAGTCCAAGGTCTAGCCAGGTCCAGGGTCTACCTTCTCAAAACCATTCGTGTTGTGAGTGCTATATTCTTTACACGGATGGAATAGGCCTACTGTTCAATGCCGTATCCGAAGGCCAATTCATTCTTTGAGAAGCTTTCTCAATACACAGCTGTACTCTCGGATGTTTGTCAGACGCTCGCGAGAAGTGGGGTTGTGAAACAACTTTTCGGTATTTTGACTCGAACCTGGAACCACTTGCTCCGTAGTTTGAAGCCTTAGCCACTGCGAATAGAGGAGCGAGAATGCGGAATTTCTATGAATCTGACAATTTCTGTGACAACCCGGAGGATACTTTGTAACAGAAATGCAGGGATTAGGTTCCCTGTTAGGTAAATAGATTGGAGTCACATAGCAATCAGAATTGAAACAGACTGTTTCGGTTGCATACTCTCTGGGTGACTCGTCCCATGTAGCTGGTCCCGTGTAAATGATCCCATGTGACTGGTATTGTCCATGTAGCCACTTCTGGGTTGGAAAAATATATCTAAAACTGCGGTATAACTTCTCATTTTCCTTTGAATCGTTTGCCCTAACAAAATTCTACCCCTGAACGCGGTTTGTTATTCTCTTTCTCTGAACACATCGCACTCGCCTTTCAGCCAATCTCGTTGCTCAATTAAAAGCGTTTAACGTAACAATTCTCCTCATCTAGCTTGCTTATCACAATCGGAGTCGAAAATGTCAGCAGTACTCCCGAAGAATAACAAAAACGAAAACAGATTAACCGCCGAGCAAACTATAATCCTGATTCGTCTCGTCAAGAAGTATAAATTCCTTTGGGACACCACACACACTGACCACCGTAATCGCACTATTTGCGACTTATTCTACGCAAAAATCGGAAAGTATTTCCAAATCCCTGGCGATGATGTGAGGAGGAAGTTCCGTCGTTTAAGGGACAGCTACCGGCAAGAATTAAAACGGCTGAGTGATGGCAAAAAAGCGTACACCAATATGTTTTACTTCGACGAGATGGAGTTTCTTAAGGAACAGATAGAGGAACGTTGGCTGAAACTAAAGCGGTTGGGTCGAGAGAACGACGACTCCCAGAGGTAGTACTTATGGTTTGATTTCTCTGATTTTATTGGCATTCTTTTCTATTTGAAGGTATCCTGAGGATCCTTACGATGAATTGTATACCATAGTTACAGATGGGTGTCAACCGTCCAATGTTGAAACACACTCGACTGAGGGTATTGTTTTGGAAAGAATTCAAGAGAACGAAACAGATGAAGAGCCGAGCGGTGACGAAGAAGAAAGCGATTTGATAAGCAGGGCGACTGACTTTAAAACTGATGAGTTCGAGGTCTTTGCTGCTTATGTTGCTAGTCAGTTGAAGGAAATGGATAAGCTGTCTGCTCTGGAGACGATGGAGGAACTACAGCGGACTATATTGAGACGAAGAATCAGTATTTTGAAAAGAGATCGAGAGGGTAACGATGTATTGGAAGTTGAAGATCGAAGTCCTCTGAAAAGGTCCAAGGGCGACGAGAAGGGACAGATCTTAACAACTGACAACCGAACAGTAACAAGGGAAGGCAGTGTTCATAAGTAGGAGTAGTTACCTCATAGTACCTAGTGGATCAAGTCTATTTTATTTAAGGAACAAAGACAGCGAATCTTTAGAAGTAAAAATATGTAAATAAAACTTCCCTGAAACTGAAGGACGTGTTGAATGAACTTTCATGTCACCTGGAGCCATGGTAGTTTCGATATTTAATGAATCCAGCTACCAAAGCACTTTAAATAGGCAACCATTCGTTCGTAAAAAGGTGCAACCAGATGAAACAAATCAAGCGCCACATCGCAGAATCAGAACAAAAGGAGAATACAACATTAACAAAGGAAGGGCTACAAGGTCTTCCCATCAATTAGGATGAATAACTGTTTAAAAAGATTCTGTAGACCCGATCCAAAAGACGTGCAGATTTTCCTTTGTCAGTTGACTCTATTTTGTTGTCACTCCTATGATGGTGACGACAGTACCTATGTTGTGTGGCATTCAGTCTCCTCGTTTTCTCACTCCATCTGTGAAGATGGACGTTTAGTTAGATAAAAGTATAACTTTCAGTGCTTCCTCTTGATCTATGATTCAAGCTAAGGTATTTATTCATCGCCACTTGTCAGAGTGACCCAATTTCTGAAATTTTTTGGTATTTCTTGACCAGCTAGCAAATACATATATCCCTTGTGCTTTGTCCTACTTTCTTTTCTAGCATTTCGTTCATGGAAAGGAAAATTCATGTCAATACCTTCAAGCAAGTTGTAAGAACGTTGAACCAGATCAGCAACGTAACCATTTCTTTCCATTGTATCGGTGTCGTGTACCGTGCGATCTCATCAGACAAGGTCTTCCAATTAAATAGGCAGTCCCAATGTAATTTTGTGTACAATTTCTTGGGTGCTAGCTGCACGATTTCTAACAATTTAACGACACAACCGATTGAACACAATACGTCTAATCAGGCTCAAGGATTACAGGACTATCGTTTGTACCAATAAGTACCAGAAGTTTATATCTCGGTGAACGTTCCAATTTCCGCTCAAAAACTCGAAGCATAGATTAAGGCTCTTATTAACGCAGAACGCAGATGGTCCTTAATAGACACTTGTGAGACCGGGAGAAGTATATGGCTTTGTTTTGATAAAGAAAAGATGGACAAAATTCTGCAAAAGTATAGGATATTTATACTTCAAAATCTCAGGGAACAACATTTGTCCAGCCTGTCCCTAAAAAGCCGAATTTTCTTTTCCCTCCAACTACTGACCCATTGCTCTTATCTTCCTCCTTTCCTAGGAAACGCTGACAGCTTATAAAATATCTTCAACCGCGGAAAGACACAGACCAACAGTATGGCTTTCGTAGCAAAAGGTCCACTGGGGATTTGATGGTACATCTTACCGAAAAGTGGAACCCCTGCACACCATTCTGGTGAATGTAAGATTATGGCGCGGCTGATATTACAAAGGCATTTAACAGAGTTGGGCATCAAGCTGTTTAGTCAAAAATGCATGCATTTGGCATCGATAAATCGCTTTTTCAATGAATTACAAATTATAATTCGAAATTCTCATTTCAAGTCTAAATGCTGGTGTCCCCCAAGGTTCAGTTTTGTCTCCGACTCTCTTATTTCCATAAATGATCTCGTCTGCTGCTTCTAATCCGACCTTCTCATATTCGCTCCTAGGCTCACGATTCTTCTCTTCTGGCGGAGAACTGGAACGACAGCGTATCCGAAAATGTCTAGGATTCCTCAAACGATGCAAGAAATACTTTGCTCCCTTTGGTCCTACAATATATGTACATATGTACGTATAAGGGATACATCCGTCACAAGCTCGAATATAATGATTATGCCTGGTCGGGTGCAGTCGAAACCACTTTGCACCTGGTAGATGGAATACAAAATCGCACGATAAAACTGATGTGTAGGAGACAGAGCCATAGCAGAGTTCAGACTTAAGACTTACATTTTTCGGGCAACACTTCCTCCAGGATCTAGAAGAAATATCCATTTAATCAGTGAACGATAGTTTCAGCTAAGCTGGATAGTTTGCAGTAAGAATCATACCTTTAGAACAACGTCAACAAAGGGGGCAAGGATCTCGACCATGGATCTCTGAGAGGAACTCAGTTCACATGGATTCCTGGACACATGGCCTTTCGATGAGTTAACTAGAACAGCCTCGGAATCAAAATACATTCCAACTCATCACTCGGTCCAACCGCCCATTTACCTTCTTACTTACAAAATCTCCTCGGACTTTCATAACATGGCCAACGCTAGGTGGAGTGCATTTTTCTCGTGCCCTGTTGTGAGACCACTTTGGGCACAATACAACGATGCAAGGACCAGTGAACCATATCACTCAATAAACCACAGCTGAGAATTTTCATTGGTATTCTCACAGGGCACAGTACAGTACAATACAGACCTATGGCGTGGCTGCTGCGACACAGTATTAGAGGATGATACGACTCACTTCTCTGCAAATGCCCAAGCCTCAACAAAATTAGATACTTAAGCCTCGAAAAAGGATCCTTTAACGTCCTCTGCAACTAACACTAGCACCTAAAACCACCTTAAAATTCATAACAAAAACCGAGTGGACTAATTGCTGTTTTCTCTTTTCAGGTATCCCACATCGGGGAACACAGTGAATCCGTTGCGATTCGAGTGAGACTGCACCCATTTGACTGCAGTAATCCTATCAACCTACTTATGTACCGTACCGTGGGTATATTAATGGGTCTGTTCTGCACGGTTCCACCTATCATGGACATCGCAATGGGTCTGTACTGTACGGTTCCAGTAGGTTCATTGGAAGAATCTTTTCTAGGTTTCTGAGACTTGTCGTGTTTTATAAAAGTAAAGTAAATACCGAAACGGCGCTAATTTCATCAACACACAAATTAACGACTAAATTCATCTATCACCGCAAGATGGCGTCTGCCGACTTCCTGCCTTCGTGGATTTTCGACAGAAAAAGCTTTACAAAACTTTCAAACAAGTTTACCACACTTATCTACAAAGTTTGCAAAAAAAAACAACACTTTTTCATTTGTTTTGGTCGATATACTGAGAAATTGCACTTCCTCTCGTTCGCACAAGCCCACAGCACTAACAATTGACCATGAATTCCTGTTACTCGAGTACCCAGTCCCTGATTGAGAAAGTTAAGTACAACAGACTTAGAATAATTTAGAGAAAATCACATTTAGTGGGGAGGAGAGCTTGTCTTCTAAAAAAACTTGTGAGACTACGGCAGTGCGAAGCAAAGTGGTACGTCAACAGTCCGCCTCTGCCGAGGTGGCTTCTAGTAGTTCTATTCGAGCAAACGACTTTCATTCGTGTCGCGACTGTTGATGTGAACGGCTGGACTAATCTTTCGCGGGAAGATACTTTTCGCTTGATGCAACCCGACAGGTATTAGTCAAATTTCCCCAACACCCGTTCACCGGTTGTCGACAGTATTTTGTTCACAAAAACCTCTCGCACGTGGGTGCATCCGATTTGCGAAAATTTGTTCCTCTGTACTCTGTACGTGGTGGCACTTTAGCTGAAGTGAGCTAAATTTTTGTTAGAATTTCACTTTTTTTGGAATGTGCGCCATTGGGTTGGAAGTCGTGAATTAGAGCTCCTTGCTATTAATTGTTTGTTGTTGTTGTGCTTTTGCTGAGGTAGTAGAGTCGAATTTCAACGGTATTTACGGTCTTTTTTTTGTTTACTTGAGGTGAGAGACGAACTAAAGGCAAACACGCGAACGTGCTACGAATAGGAGAAGTGATCATTTGTGCGAATTTTTGTTTGTTTCTCTCGTTTTTATTGTACACGTAGATAGCAGTGAATAGAGTCGGGTGATTGTGTGTGCTGTGATTAATTACACCGGTCGCAGTTTATAAACAAAATGCAATATTTTGGCGGAATTGAAGGGTAAGCATTAGTTTTGATTTTGTCTTTTACTCATTGGCAGGGTAATGTGCTGATGCAATTGTTTTATCCAGTGATGTAGGCATGTATGTATGTATGATAAAATCTACTTACATTGTACATACATATATGCCGGGGAATCACTTTCAAATCAGTGTTTAGTGATTAACGTAATCTCATTGTACTGAATTTGAAGAAAGGTGCGCAATTTAAAGAAACTTTCGCTGAAAGTTAACGTAAATTAGATACGAATTGTACATACAGTGTTGTGCAAAACTAACGCAACAAATCTTGCTATATGAGCCTCTATTTTTAAGACCTTCAGCACATTTGCGTAGCATTGAAGATATTAAGTTTGAAATTGTGGTTTTGGGTATATTTTTCCATTCAGTCTTTAAAGCTTGGAACAGCTGTCGCTTAGTTTTTTTTGAAACGTTGACCTGCAACTCGTCGCTTTAGAATCCCAAAGAGATTCAAGTCTGGTAATTGCACTTGCACTCGATTGTCGTTTAACCAATCCTTTACCAGCTGGATGTATGCTTCGGGTCATTATCGCGCTATAACACCCATTGAAGCGGCATATTCCATTCAACATGGAGCATCATTTGCATATTCAAAATAGTTTTGTATACAAAACGAACAATTATCCCCAAAATTTCGTGAAAGGGTCCAACACCATTGGCTGAAAAGCATGTCTACACCATAAGGCCCCACCCTTATGCTTTTTTTGGGACTTTGCAGTTCCGAGGATTTAGTCTTTCTGCCTTTCTACTTTTTACTGTGCACATACCATCTGAATTGACCAAATTGAACCTAGATTCCTCACTGAAAAAGACCCATTCTATGGACCCATTCAGATGCGTTTTTGCGCAACTGAATTTAAAGATTAAAAAGCAGTTGCTTTGTTTAGGTTCTGTACTTTTAAAACGAAATATTTGAATAATACATTTTCTGCAATGGTTTGCCTTTTTCGGAGGTCTATAACTTTTCAAACCGTTTTTCAAAGCTCTTCTTCTGACCATACTTGGATGGACACTTAAATTAAGTGATGCTCTAGTATTTTCGGAAGACACAAATGGATTTTTTTGAAAATGAAAAGACAAATTCTTCTATCGATCTTCTCCGACGTTTTTCGAGATCGACCACCCAAAGGTACCGTACTTATGTATATTTCTCGTTGATTTGTACTTTTTAATTAAACGGGATACAGTGGATCGGTTTATATCATATGTTTTTGCAATAGCAATTTGACTCTGTCCATTTCGAAATTTAGTATTTATCTCGAGCAATAGTTGTAGGTCCACAGAGAACAAAGATATCCCCTTGACTGATCCCCTTGAGAATATAAGAGAACTAGGAAGAGTATAGCTAGCATTTTTCGGCTCACGAAAGAGTAAAAAATTTCCCCATGCAACGAATTTTAGTGCAGGAAACTTCTTTGCACTGATTTATGAAAGCTGTCAAATCTGTACGTAATTTTTGTTTGTTTGTGTATTTTCATGCATTTGCTTTTGACGTCTAAAAAGTGGGCGAATTTCGTAGCTTTCTCGTTCGTTTACTTTTTTTGTGATTTTATCATTCTCTGAGAGAATTTTAAGCCCCACTCCTTGAAATTTCATAATCTACGAATTTTGGTGCAGAAAGTACGCGAACAGATCCATTGAGTGGTAGGTACTGGGTGGTCAAACGTTTCTGATTGGCTGAGAGATCTAGATTTGACAGAAAAGTAAGGAATTTTTTTGAGGCAGTCGGCTGGATTTGTAGGAGCCTGTTTTCACAGGACTGTCAGAGTGGTTTTTTTTTACGTTTACAGGCGAGGGAGAAGCGGAGTAGCGTGGGCACGACACTAGAGTTCTTATTGAACCATTTCCTCAAAAATTCCACAAACATTGATCATCACACCCAACTTCAATAAACTGGTCCACATTGTACGAGCGATTCTCAAAACTAGACTTAAATACGTGGAGCCTGTTGCTTGAAGGCACTTGTACTCGGTCAGTTCGGGTTTCGCCAAATCGCTACTTGAATCGGTGTTTTGTAATGTAAAGAACATTTAAGACAGTCCTCCATTTTTTATGTCATCATTTCAATCCTAAATTGACGGATGTAAGAAACAAAAGTCATAAAAGGGAGCTTAAAACAACCCTCAGTATATCTTTGTTTTATGATCTCTGCCTGTAATTAGCAGTCCCTTCACACTTCAGCCATTGCATTTGGATATTTCCTTTAACTTCAGAATAACTACCCCTTAAAACCAAATAAACGTAAAATGACTGAAACCACCAACTAACAATAGATTGCATATTAAATTTTATTCAATCTTAAACCGTCCCAAGTGCGGTGAATATAATCAATACCTAGGCTGTGCTGCAATCCATTTGGATGGAATTACTGCCACCAAGAAGCTTGATTGTTAGCATGCGCTTCTGATTGCTAAAGGGGTTGGTTGGGGCACTCAGAGGCACTCGTTGCAGAGTCAATTAAGGACGCTAAGTACGGTGTTAACCTGACATATGTACGAGTGTGTACATACGTAAGTGAAGTTATAAATCGCTTTCGCAATGAAATTAAAAAAATAAAGAAAAATACCGTAAATTCAGAGTTATACTCGTATCATGTAATCATTTTTAAAGCACTAAGTACACCACTTGAGCTGTCTGTGTGGTTGGTGTGGATCGTTTTAATGTGACATTAATTGTCATTCAGAAGATACTTCAGGTGTGAGCACTGCTTAAGGATGGTTATAGCTGAACAAAGCGTTTGCAAATATTTAAAATTCCGCCTTTCGGTATTTTATCTAAAAAGTTGTTCAATGAAAATGCTGAACATGTTTGTTTAGTGGTTTTAATATAATTTGATTTATTGGGGCTCCGTAATATAGTATCTGATTAGGGAAGCTCTTTGCAAACATTTATCCTAGAGGCGATGTTCGAATGTGCATTTGTTTAATCGTGGACGTGTGAAACTTAAGGCAATAAAGCTGCTGAAGTTGATTTAAAACAGCGGAAATGAGTCGTATGAAGGTAAGCTTGATTCATCGATAAATAAGAGTATTCAAACTGATCTACTATATGTATCTTCTATCTGTCGCTTATCTGCTTTATGGCCTGCAATCTGGTTGGTTTAGACCGGCCTTCGATAAGGGTGCACTTAGACCAGAGAAGGACCATTGTGCTGCCGTTGAGTAAGGTAGGTGGATTACCGTCTTACTCTGGGAACCATAGGCTCCTTTTAATGAAGGAGCTAATCTTAGTCGTGCAAGCGGTACTCAGATCGTTGAGATCGTTGCAAAGGTATTCACCTATTGTAGCCTTGGCAAGTGCTGGGCATGTACATAAGAGGCGACTGATGGTCACCTGTTCCTCTTCTCTCTACAGCTTCTGTAAAAGTTATTGTAGGGATTGCCCAGTCTTTGAGCATGCATTCCTATAGTAGTTAGCCTGTTGACTATCTTGGAGAGGGTCCCTCTCATGTGTTTTCGTTTAAGCTTGGCCAGAGCCGTCTAGCGGTGTTGCATTGGTCAAGCTGATGGCCAGCCTTACCGGTGTTGATAAGGTATTTAGCATATGACGTTGGCGCCTCGGTGTGGGTGACGTTTATGCTTTTTAAACCAGAGGAGCATCTTCTAGTTAATGCGTCAGCTTGACAATATGATTCATAGTGACTTGGTACCTAGCAAAGGGTGAGGCTGTACTGACCAGCTATTTCGTTGAGAGACACACAGTAGCCTTTTGCAGCCTTAGATCTTGTAACGCTGGATGCGAGAGATTTGATGTCTGCTTGACTGTCGACGTACATATGTAGATGACAATATCTGATGCTGATACTCCAGCCTACTAGCTGCTTAACGAAAGGCTTTGATTTAGGTTTGAAAAACAGTGCAATAGTGTGGAGGTTGAAGGAAAGGTGGATGTCTAAATTCTCTGAGAAAACTTCGGCTCCGACTCCATCCTCAGTTTTAGACCCGTTTGTAAAGGATCTTACGGTGAATCCTGTTCGGTTTCGAAATTTTTGTAGCATTATTGAAAAATAAGGTCTGTGACCTGTGGAAGATGACGATGCATCAATAGAATGCTAGCACGTCCTGTGGGTTGCTCCTTTCATTGTTTAGAACTTTTTTTGCCTGATTACTGAGCAGGCAGCCAGAAAATCACCACTTGACTGGCCCTATTCCAAAGAAAATTGTTCCATTCAAAGGCTCTTTTATCAACGACCTCAACGAACTCACGTCTTTTGATTTGATGAGGGTCCTTCCTTTAAAATGTCTCTGTTTTGCTAAACTATTTCCTGGATATCCACGAAAGGGAAAGCCATTATCTGTGGCATAGCAATGAACCTCTTCTTGTCTAAGTGTGTCTTGATCCTCATATAACCAGCTGCCATAACCTTAAAATCTAAAACTAAGTTTAAAACAAAACAAATGTTGCTTACGAAAAAGAAAAACTTTAAGGTAGCTAAGGACCTTGGCATTTTTGGAACTCGAACTAGCAGGGCTTATGTGTATAAGACACAGAAAAACTCTTGAAAATTACCCTGTATTTTGTAAGAAGGATTCATCATTCCATCCTCAAAGGATTACCATTGGTATTACACCGCTATTTCGTTAGATGGTACAGGTGTAATGAAATCGAGCGTCTGACAAACATCCGAGAGTACTACTGTCATAAGAAAGCTTTTCGAATAACAAATCTCCGTTTTTGCATTTGCATAACCTAGGCCTTCCCCTATAGTACGTTCCGTTTTATAATCGAAGTGTTTCATTGCGGAAAATGTCGAGTGGCGATAACAAATATTGCGTCATCCCGATCCGAAAGTTTGTTTCGCATTTGTTTTTTTTTCTCAATGCTTTGGCATGGATTGAGGCTGCATAGAGGATTTATAGATTACATTACTCTTTTGTTCTGCCTTCAATATTAGGAAGACAAGGTCGTTGTTGAAACCGCATTAAGCTATGGTTACACCAGTACGTCACAGTACACTTAATGCGTTTTTCCTAAGCGGTGTACGATCAGTGTGGAACCCTTTTTAGTTGTATCGTGTATCGCAAGTATGGTTTGCAAAGGTACCGCACTACTATAAGGTATGCCTACACTTATTGATCGGCAAATCGGTACGTTCGCACGGTACGACAAAACTCGCCCGACATTCGGATGCCACGGAAAGTAAGTAGAAGAGTGTAGGTGATAGTTCCATTTGGTCGGGTACACCATGGATAAATCGTTTACAGTTTTCTCGTTCGTAATTGTATTTATTTGCTTTAATCTTGTGTTCTTTGGATTGAGTTCGTCTCAACAATCTCTGAACACAGAAAGTACGAATCAAGAAAGAAACATCAATACTCGGCTGTGAAAGGACGGGATGTGTAAAAGTACGACACGAGTCAGAAAGAGAATAACGAAAAATCGGCCGAGCTTTGTCGTACCATGGTTAAATCGACTCTGATTGCCTAGATTTGATGAATGTGTCCTTTGAATGGAGTATCCGGGAAGCCACTCTGATCAGTGTGAACATTGATATCTCTAGGATCAAATGCTGTATTTGACTATCCCACATTGTCCTTCAGTCGTACATACAACCATTTAAATTAATAAAAATGTACGAATTTTCTCCCAACGGCAAGCTTCGTGTAGACAAAATTCCGACTTTATCTTTCTGTCTACGATTAACCTGATAAGTACTAACGATATGTTGACCCCATGTTTAAGGCTAAAAAATGATAAAAGATAAGAAATCATTGGTGAAGTTGACTTAAGATTGACTGCATATAAATAGGGTCAATTTGTTGTGTCCTTATCCTCCTTTGTGTCGCGTTTTAATATTTAATTTCTTCGTGTAGGGAAAGATTCATTAGTAATTATATCGTTGTTCGTTTTCCATGCGACAGAGTGTTCTAAACTCCATTAGGCTCCTAGCCAAGCTGTTTAAAAATGCAAAAGACATATTGCATTCGAAATAGGATATTTATAGTCGCTCATCAACTTGTTTAAGCTGTTAATGGAGAATCAATTCGTGATAGACTTATTCAGTACTAGCTTACCAATCACTCTGTTTCCAAAGAGAATGTATGCACTCACAAAAAAACTTGTAAATCGATTATTTTGAGAGCAATTGGACTTTTTGCGGTAGGGAAACTCAATCCTTAAGGTAGCCCTAAACGAGGAACATGCTCGCCGAACTTGGTCGTTTGCGTTATCCCCTACACGACGAACACATTTGGCGAGCATTCTTTTCATGTTGATTCCTCATACCGTGAACATGTGTGAACAACTCGGCGGCGTTCACAGCAAAAATGAGGTTTGCTCGCGAACATGACCCTACACGGCGAACATCGAAGCCAACGAACACGAAAAAATCTAAATTTTTCGCCAACAGCGAGCGGCTCGCGAACCAGCCTCTACACGAGAAGAACAAGTTCGGCGAGCATGTTCATCGTTTAGGGCTGCCTTTAGCTAGAGTCTTAAATGGAGACACGGGAAAACTGTAGGTTCAGGACTTGAAAACGTCTCCAGTGAGCCCTTGGTAAAATCCGATACCAAAGTCTCAATACATATCGAATTTGATCCACTGTTTTCCAGGCTTAACCCCATGCATCTGAGGACTGCGATAAACCTTAGTAAAGGTTGATACCTTTTTAAACAGCCAGGTCGCACTTAAAGAAATACTTAACTTAGACAAGGATAGTCTTAGAAAGCTCACTGTGGCCTGAAGTACCCCTTTAACAAACTTTACCTGTACTCAGTTATGGAATATAGGTTCTGCTCTGAAGATGACAAATCAATCATTTGAGCATATTCTCTGTGAATGCCCAGCTTCCATTGGTTAAGGTGGCGCTAAGAACGTACTCTCCTTCATTAGAGAGGTGATACGAGTCTTGGAATCAATCATATCCTTAAGATGGTATAGGTCTTTTCAGGTCGTAGTAGGACTTCGGTTAAAGCGGGTAAAGCCAAAAAATTTAACTCCATGCAGTTCGCGAAACATCGACTAAGTACGTATCTATAGGTTAGACTAGGTCGGCGATCTTGGCAAAGCGTGGGATACTTACTTACCTGGGCTTCAACAAACAAGCTTCTCCAATTAACCCGGTCCTTAGCTAACTGCTTCCAGCTGCGCACTCCAAGGCGGTTGAAGTCCCCTTCTACTTGTGCGCGCCAACTAAGGCAAGGCCTTCCTCTACTGCGTTGTTTCTCCGGGTTCGAGGGTTTGCCTCAGTTCACTGCTCAGGAAACTCGGTCTAAAGAAAAGCGCACATATTTGTAAAATTCCCTTCACATAGACCAACACAGCTCATGGTGCTCTGTTGCAATGGGTCAAACAAAAATCCTCAAAAACCATTCTGCGAAAACCGCTCAATCAAGCTCAGTTGTTCTCATTGAACTATACGTATCCAGGGTATACCTGAGGTACTATTGAACTACTGAGCTAAAATAGAACAAAATTGTGAACTAGTTCACTTGTTAGAGCTCTTTTTTAATTAGTTCTTTCGTGAACTAGACAAGGTTGGTCTACAGTTTGGTTTAGAACGCTTTGTTCCTCCCTTCACGACGGTACCCTACAACATCGAAGTTTCGGGAGACCCAAAATTTAAGTATGGTTTCTGCAATCTTAGAATTGGTTGTTTCTGAATGTATTCCCTACCGGTACTCACATAACCTGGAAAACCACTGTACCTCGCTCTGTACTGAGAATGAAGGAATGCGAGGCGTACTTCTTGATTCTCAAACTTTCGTTAGACATGAATTTATTGATAGTCCCTAGCCCCATATAAGACTTCTTCAAGGTAACGTAGCGAACAAAGTTTATTATTTATTTAAGTATGTCAAGATTGATTGTTTACTAAAATTTTTTAGCTCACAGACAATTCAAAGAACAAATTGAAAACATGCCTCCTTCGTGTAACAAAAGTGTTCTATTACGACGGACCTTCTTGTACTATTAATTGATATATTGTTCCATCAACAAGTCATGTGTTGGCTATGAATCGTCCAAATAAAAGCACCACCAAGCCGAAAAACATGACTCAAGGCACTGTGCCGAATTAAATTGTTTATATCTACACGAAATTAATTGGCAGAGCCTTCGAAACTTGTGATCAATTTAAAATGAAATTTTTGGATTTTTTTCGTTTCTCTCTGTTCTTTTGGAAAGGAACAGTCTTTGTGTGAACCGGTTGCGACTGCTAAAACAAAAAATTATATTCAAAACTAAGCCCACCTTGTATTCTAAGAAAGTCGCTAAACTATTGGAACTACTATGCTCGCAGGTCGTCAATTGAAAACTGCACTCATGGTGTGTATACCTACATGACTGGCATGTCATTTTGTTCAAATAGACGGTTGAATTAAGAGGAAGCTCCTATGATTCAATTTAGAGGCAAGAAAATTGTGCTCTGCAAGACAATTCAGCAACAAAAGGTCATATGTACATATGTGTAGCTATGTTCGTAGAATTAAATCAAATTACGCACAATTGATGGGAGTTTGTCGTTGATTTTACTAGTCCCCGCCCCTGGGCAAGACCTGACGAATGCAAAGTGAGAAACGTGCCAGACCATGTTCTTAAGACTTTACCATCGAGGTCTTTGTTGGAATTTTATTTTACTCACAAATAGGGAAAGAATAGCTTATAAATGTGCGCAGTATGTGGATGTGTCCGAAGTCCTAATTGAAAATGGTTCATTTTCTAGAATGAGTTCCGCTCTTAATGCAAAAAAAAAAAAAAAGAACACCATCATCACTTGATTGTCTGATTTTGATTGCCTTAATTATGAATCAAACGTTGGATGGTTTATATTGGTTATTTGACGATTATTGACCTTCTTTGACAGATAAAGTCGATGATTCTGGAACAGTTCCGTATTTGACAGGAAATGGGACTTAAACATTGCATTTGACGGGGAGTAGGAGGACACATATGTAGTCACAAGTTGTTTTTTAGTAAACGTTCGTTTAATTTGGTAAAATTTGAAGAATTAATTCTCCTCCAAACTGGAATGTAATGCGGGGTTCGAACGAAATTAAACCGGCCCGCATCGAATCAATCTGGTTTGATTATTTCGACCGAAATTAAGTGAGAATGTATTAATGGCATGAGATCGACGGAATGAACAAAGAGAACTTAATTGATTGCGTGCCCGAAGTGGAACTTTTCTAATTAGAAAATAATTTTCTGAAGGAAATTGCGGAACAGGATAATGTACAAAACACTTAACAGTGAACGTTGATCACCCACGCAATCATAGCCAGTTTGGATTCATAGACAATTGTGCTTAACTGATTTTAGATGTGTGAATACACGACAGCCTTTTACACACTTCGATCCCGGCCGCGCTATTCCCTAAAACAGAAGAGGAGGATGTGTCTTCTCCAACGATCAGGGGAGATCATGATGATCCTTGTCTTGGCTGAAGTGCAATGTGATACCTTTTTCACTATCGAATGAAAAACTGTCCAAAATTGTAGCAATAGGTCAGACACTGACTGTCGTCAACTTGGCAACGTCTAAGTGCTAGCCAAGTGCTGGCCATCGGGTACTAGTCGTTGTCCATCCGACTTGAACAAGACTATCTAGAGTGAACGATGGCATCGCAGCTTCAAGCGAAAGCAACGCTCGGAATACTTCGACATAATCGCAGCTTACGTCGGTAAAGATTTCCCAGAATAAGTATGTTTTTGCAAAAGAAACGGTGGCGAATGAATTCTTAATGGGCCAACGGGAGGTCTTCCATTCTTGGAGCGGGTTACTGACATCGCATTTATAATCAAAATCGGAGAATTCAATGGATGAAAGACTTTCCGCTGTACATCCATCCAGAAATACCAAAAATCTGTGTAACAAGTATCGCGACGTAATCAAAGGTAGTGGAGACCGACGTTAGCCGAACCCTTGGTACGATGATGACTGGGTTTATCGGTAAAAGGTGACACCAAACGCTTGTAGCACAAAACAATAATAAAAGAAAGAGGGAAGGATTTTGCGAATAAAGAAAAGGGCCCACGCAGTCTCCCAGCTCATCTGCTTGGGTCTCCTACAAAAGATCTGAGTGTTGTTCCTATCGTGAGACTGTTTAAGAAGTCTTTCCAGCAGTTACTTAATGGGCATCAAGTAGGGAGAGTGATAGGGCAAGAAGAGAACCCGCGTCCTGTCATTGAAGAAGCCATCCTCCCTCCCAGTTTTGAAAAGGTTATTAAAAAGTTGAAGAACAACAAAGCCGCTGGCTCTGATAGCCTACCAGCAGAGCTTTTCAAACATGGAGGTGATGTTTTGGTAGGATGCATGCATCAAATCATCAGCCAAGTATGGGTGGATGAAGCCATGCCTGATTTTCAAGAATAGGAATCCTATGTCTTGTAAAAACTATCGAGGGATATTCCTGCATAATGTCGCATATAAGATCCTACCCAAGGTATTGTGTAAACGTCTAAAACCTTTCTGCAACACACTAATCGTCACGTACCAGTGTGGCTTCTAAGGCAAATTCTGGAAAAGACCAACGAATTTCAAGTCGAGGCGCACCTTCTCTTTGGAGCTCTACAAGACGATAAACGAATTCGGAATATCGACAAATCTGATCCAGCTTTGCCGCGAAACGGGGGAACAGTTCGTCTGAGCTATTGCAAACACGCCTCGATTTTCGGCAAGGAGATGCAATCTAGTGCTGGAACAGATAGTGCGCTGGGCAGGTGTAAACACGGAAGGCACTATCTTCAACAAATCTGTCCAGCTGCTGGGATACGCAAACGACATTGACTTCGAAGGAGCTATGGAGTTTACCTACCTCGGAGTAAATATCAACTCTACGAACGACACCTAGAGATTTGCGCGAAGACTTACCCAAGAAAATCGCTGCGAAACAAATGCGTTCAAAACTCCAAACTTGGAAGACGAACTGTATGGTCTACAAAACATTGATTCTGAGCTGAGTGCTGAACGATAAGCAGAAAAGCAGAGCAGATTCTGGACACTTTCGATAGAAAGTATGAGAAGAGGGCGATTGGAGGTAAAGCTATAGCCTTAAACTCTATGAGATGTACCAAGATGTGTCTTGCTCTATAAGCTGTGTCCAAAAAGCCAAAACACGTCAACTACCCTGGCTCGGCCACATAGAGCGAATAGACAATAATGCTCCAACAAAAATGATTTTCGAATCACAGCCCCCAGGTTCAAGACCCCAAAGAAGACTAAACCTCAGTTCTAAGCATAGAGCTATCGTGGGTGCCAGTGTGCTTAGTCTGGTAAACTGGAACCAGCGCACCCGGTATCGAAAGGGAGTAGAAGTCAGAGGATCGTCACGGATCGGGAGCCCATTAAGTAAGTAAAGTAAGTAAGGATAGTCCTCCTACCTTGCAACTTCTGTAGAAGCTACGAGGACAAAGAGGAGTAGGAAACCTTCTTTGTACTCGTGTGTGGTTTCTAGGCGACTGCCGTTTCCAGGGCTTGATAATAAGTTCCTGATATTTCTGAGGGTAGTGCCTTGTACCTACGAGTATATCTACCAGCATCATGAACAAAATGTAAAAGCGAATTAGTCTCGATCCCCCGATAAGACCAGATCATTCTAGCAACATTCAGAACAGAAGAAACAACACCGTGTGCAGTGATTCATTCCATTCCTGGATTGGATTCTGTTGACCTTTTGCTAAAATTATAACCTCAAACTAGGTTAACAAATTATTGCACGTACAAGTAAAAGTATTTAGTATGTCAAGGCCCACAAGTAGATCAGCCAATAGTAATGGAAATAATAGGTTTTATTTTCACCGGAACCTGCACGAAAGCAGTTCAATTCCGAAGCTTCAGGTTACATCAGCACAAATGCCATCAAGTTATTCCAAAACAAAAAACCAGCTAAACGCGTTTCCAAAGGTCTTCTGCTTCAGATCAAACTTGAGACTTGATTAAAACTACTAATAACCGTTAGTACCCTTTGCATTAAGTCAATAACCTACTGGTCTCCATGTACTCCGTAGGCACTGCATATTTAGCATTTTTTTTAGAAACTATCTCATGACTACATTCACTTTTACTTTCAGTGGCGCAACCCACTCCCGGCTGGTGATTTGCAATGCTGAAGGTGAATGCATATCGCAGACAACTGGTCTGGGCACAAATCACTGGATGGTTGGAATTCCGGAATGCGCTCGACGGATAGCCGACATGGTACAGCGGGCAAAGGCAGACGCTCAAATCGGACACCATACACGTTTGGTCAGTTTGGGACTTAGTTTAAGTGGATGCGAACAGGTATAGCATCGCCAATTTCAAGGTTAACATGATGATAATCTCGTTTGATTGTAGGAAGCCACAAATCGGCAACTGGAGCAGGAATTGAAGGCATCATTTCCCGATCTCGCCGATAGCTATGTCGTGTGCAGTGACACTATTGGGAGTGTGTTTACAGCATCGCCGATTGGTGGACTTGTTCTAATCTCTGGTACCGGATCAAATGCCATGCTACGCAATCCAGACGGAACATCACATTCGTGCGGCGGATGGGGAAACTTCCTCGGCGATGAGGGCAGTGGTGAGTAAAGCGATATGATGTTGCGGGGTTCATTGACAAAACTACGAACTTGGAATTTGGAAGTAGGTCGTTCATTCGATGCTGGTGCTTTGTTCTCGAGGTAAGGGAGGCGGGCAATGAACTCCGATAACCTATCCATTGAATGCGTTTAATGCGTAGAAGTAATGTGAACACCCATAATTGGAGTTAATTGGAAGTGATTAGTGATTAGTGATGATGTGGACGCTGCTCGGCGGAAGATATGGTCGGTTGCAAAACATTCATGTGGAATTCATTGTGAAATGCTAAGTTCTAGTTCATTGTTCGGCTTGCGGGGAGTTATTTATGGAAATTAGATAGAAACTGTGACGTTGCTGCTTGTTAAACCAGTTCACAACAAACTTCAGATCATAACTCATCTAGAGAACCTCATAGAGGGAGAAACATAGAAAAGGGTACTGGGCCTGATCTATACATTTCTGATCCGAGTTTATCTCTTAAACGTAGCGAATAGCTGGGAAATACTTATCTCATGGGGATTAGGCTCAGATGGAGTTAGTATACAGTAGTTGACGTGCGTGAGAAAAATTTAGTTAAATCAGGTACGCTCCGATTCCATACCTAAGTTCATGATACTTACGTTAAGGTACCAATCCATAGAATCCCTCGATCGATTCGTGCGTCGTTTTTAACGGACAGCTAGATACTGTACACACATTCTTGTAGAAGATGGTCCTTAACCGACGGGATACATGCCCTTTAATACTTGAAGTAGAGTACGAGGTGGTGTAAAAGACATGACCATATCGGAAGATGCTATAATTTTTGCAAATGGCGGCAAATGTCAATTTTACTCATTATTCCGCGTTCCTTAGGAGTATAGCGATTCATGTCTTGTTGACGTGTATTTTGTATCTAGTTACTTCAGAAATGTCAAAGTAGAATTGACATTTGTCGCCATTTGCAAAAATCATAGCATTTCCGATAAGGTAATGACTTTTGCGCCGCCTTGTAGGTCACAGGTTTACGCATTGAAGCTCACGTATTTGCAAAATAGAGAGTTGGAAGCATTAGGTCTGTTCGCGTACTCTGCCAAAACAACGAATTTTCATGAAAATCTACGAAAAGTCACCAAATCCTGTTCGAGTACGGAAAAGTTTCGTAGTTTTTCGTAGAAGAGAGCGCTCACGAGATAGTAAAAAATGTGCCCATGCTACGAATTTTAGTGCAGGATACTTCTTTGCACTGATTTATGAAAGCTGTCAAATCTGTCAGATATGTACATGTACGTAATTTTTCTTTGTTTGTGTATTTGCATGCTTTTGCTTTTGACGTCTAAAAAGTGGGCGAATTTCGTAGCTTTCTCGTTCGTTTACTTTTTTGTGATTTTGCCATTCTCTGAGAGAATTTTACGCCCCACTCCTTGAAATTTCATAATCTACGAATTTTGGTGCTGAAAGTACGCGAACAGACCTTTTTTTGTTTTGACAGATTTGACGGATATCATGTATACGTAATAAAATAATCTCGATTTAACATTCTACAGACACATTTATTCAACTTTCCTCCTCTGTTTTGTTTAAGTTTACTTTTACTAACCAATTTGACAGATCTGATAAATTTGTCCAATTTCTTGGACTGACACAAACAAGGGAAGTTTCGTGCTATCTCGGAGCTCGGAGCCTTCTGTAAAAGACAAACAAATTCTCAACTACGTTTTTAGGCATTTTTTGTCAGGTGTTGTAGAAATTTATAACTTTAGGCCCTGGGGCGACAGACCTAATATGTCAAAAAGTTAGCCCCGATTTGACATACCAGACAATTGATTTGAAAACATTTTATTTACTTATTTTTGTATGGTATGGAGAGCTGCTTCCCACCAGTGAACTAAAAGTGGGTAGACAACTGGAAACACTATGAAAATAAAAACTGTGCTTTCATGCACGACTTCTGACCGACTGACCTGTACACTGATCAGGAAGTTAATCACTTTCGATAAAAAAATCGGAATTCCGCCAAGAATGGCTCAATAGATGCACATAGTCGTGGTGCGTTCAGTTCCTACTTATTGCTCAATCGTCTGAGAGAAATCCAAGAAGTGCACAGAGCAGAGAATATACATACATATATAGGTTAGGTACACAAAGACCGTGTCCAACAGATGCTCTTACTGTGTTCTTACATCGGCTCTCTCTAGAATTAGACATCCACACTATCCAGATCAGAGAATCTAGGTCCTGATCCACTAATCCAAATGGCCAAGACAAAGGTTTAGAGACGATACCAAACGATTTCATCGGAACCTCGCAACTAGAACATCGATTTCGATTTAGTTTGGGACCTATTTGCCAAACTAATATGTTGGCCTTTCACTGTGGTCTTTGAATCTCCGCTAGGGCTTTAATCATGGAGCTTAAGTAGTCGTAATTGTAAGGTCTCTACAACATCATGTTAGAAGCGTTCAATGATGTCGATTTCGTCGAGCTGAATATGCTTACTAAACACAGTGACTGACTCCCTAGATTGCATTAGGTTTCGCTGCACATCAGGTTCAGTTTCAGCCTGGATACCCACACCATGGCACAGTAGAGCTTGAGGTGACAAATTCTATTATAAGCGGCTTTGAGATTACAGAAAAAGTGATGGGAGTGAAAGTGTATCATGGTTACAGTGTCAATGAGTTGGAAAAGGTTAGAGGTGTACCTTGGTTGTTGGTGCATGAAAGTCGTACAATCGCTCTTTTCGCACAATTTCACTTCAGTTTCTAATAAACACGAAGATTTTTATAAATTCATGACCAAATACTTTATTTCTTTTCAGCCTGGTACATTTCGCACAGAGCCATGAAGATTGTCTTCGACGATATGGATAATTTTGAGAAGTCAAAGTATCCCATCGCACGCACCTGGGAGTTGATTAAGCTGCACTTCAACGTTCAGAACCGCTTGGATCTATTGGATCACTGCTATGCGAAGTTCGACAAGCCGTTTTTTGCAAGTCTGTGCCAAAAATTAGCCACAGCAGCTGAAGAGGGTGACGAACTGTGCCTTGCCCTATTCGACGAAGCCGGCCATCATATGGCACGCAGTGCACTGTCCCTGTTCCCAAAAGTTCATGACGAACTGGTGGAGAGTGGTGACCTGAATATCGTATGCGTTGGTTCGGTTTGGATTAGTTGGCATTTATTGCGTGATGGCTTCATCGAGGAACTCAGTCACTATCCTTTGAAGTTCGGATTGAAACTGATAACCATTACCAAGACAATGGCCTACGGTGCTGTGTACATTGGAGCTGATGGCATTAATTTTGATCTTCCACGCAACTATTCCGACAACTTTACAGTCATGTTCCATTATCCCATTCAGCCGGTGAAAAATGGCGATGTGAATGGTGAATCCAGTTAAGAAGAAGATTTATGTTCCATGGAAATGCACTGCATTTAGTTTCTAAGGCAAATAATGACATAAACCCGATGTGATTGACTATTATTCCTTTTAGTTGTCTCAGTTTGAGTTCTTAAATTAGTTTCAGTTCGTGTCAGATTGTTTAAATAAAGATGATTATTGTTGCAAAACTATTTTAATACATTCATACAGGTGTGTAAACCATTAAGTAAATAAAAAATGTAAATCGGTACATCTGTGACTACTTTACTTTTACATCAAGTTACTAGATGGCGCCACAATGCGACAAGGTGGACTTGTTAAGGTGGTCTGGTTTTAGTGGATACTTCTCTGCAGGTAAGTAATTAAGTTACCTCCGAGGAAGTGGTATGTACAAGTATGAAAGATGGAAGGAGCAATGGTTTGTGTCCCTTCCAGGAGATGGTCCTTCATCCATCGTACAGAGTTGTTTGCATGCAGGAAAGCATCGCCGATGTACGGTGGTTAGTAAAGCATCAGTATAGTTTTCAACAGATCACTCGACGATCAAAATGGTGATTACAGAGAGACAAGCCTTAGAGGAAAGACTTCTTTTTTCTCAATTTACATATCCAGAATGCCTTTGGTCAGAGACTGAAAGCAGTAACATCATAGATTCTGTTTCTCAAGGCTCCTATGATGAGCCATTAATGTTTGATCCAAGCATTAACTTTGCTCATGAGTCGGAAAAGATAGATCCTCATAGAAATGCACTACGAACGAGTGGAAATAACTGACGTATACACGAACGAAGGCACAAGTTGAAAGCTAGTGGTACCTGCTCTTTAACGGCAGGCAAGGCCCGGTCCATATAAGTGACGTGAGTGTGTTGAAATCCAAATTTGGCCTCAGAACTTCCCATGCCTCGAAGTTGTTGTTAATTGTGAATGTCGAAGGGATTGAGATGCTCTTCTGCTCTGTTGGACTACGGAGCAAGGAGTTCACGAATGTTTGTGAGAATCTAGACCCTGGGTCCCATAGACCTGTCGCGCCATATATTTTTGGTTTCCGACTCGCTTTTATTCTTTCTTTGACATTAATAGTCAACGCATAGTTCAGATCCGTGAATAGTTTTTTTCTAAGAAACTTGGGCGTTGGATCCCCTTGATCCTTATAATGGAGATTCGGTCAAGTACATGGTCGAGCATTGTTACAAAATGTTCTCTAAATTTTTGTGGTGATCCTCGTCTGAAAACAGTACGACTTTTTTTAAGCTGCTTGGCACTGAATTGAAGCATCTTTTTGCCAAAATCCGGTGCACGTTCGCGAAGTTTCGGGAACTGAAGCTCGACTTTGGACATTAAAACTTAGTCGTTCCTCACTATACCCGGAACATTTATTCTCTACAATCTTCTTCATTCTTTGGAAACAATTGCAAGTCTGCTCTGCTGTCGATTTTTACACCTTCCAACCGCCTAGTTCTTTGTCGATTTAGGGATTTAGTCGGTCACACTTCACATAAGAACAAATTTTGAATGACTTTGAATCATTTGACCATGTCTTGCAGTCAAAGCGGACACCACGAGTGGAGTCTAAAAGACAGCATGATGCAGACGCGTTTTTACTATGGCGTTCGTTTCTTTGTCTTTGCAAGCTCCTCCACCGATAGAGCAAGCCAGTGCAGCATGTACATATATGTTATTCTTGAGATGACTTCCTAAGCCCCCTTTTCTTCTAGTCTATAGGATGACGAGTGTCGTTTATTGTAATATTCGTCAGTAGTTAGAAAGCTAGAGTAGCAGGCTTACCGATACTGATTTCCCCGCGAAAAGAGCCTAAGGTCATAAAAAAGTAAAGGAAGGAGTTTTTCAAAGCGAAGAATTGCAAGGATCCAGTCTTATGGAACGTAATGTGTTATTGCTTACTAAGAACGCTAGACCAGGCGATATCCACTTCGACTACAAAACTACCAAAACAAGTGTCACACAACTCCAGTAATATGATTGCAGATGTAAAACTACAGGTAAACTCACAAGACAGAAGCTGTCCCATTAGCAAGTAAGAATAGAGTGGAACACTTTACTAACCAAGTAAGAAGAGTGCCAAGGATGTAAAGTACAAGTATTTGAAAGTCCCAAACTGCCTGATCCTAGCCATTAACGAAATTTGGAAGAGAGTAAATGAAGTAAGTCATCACAATCATCACCTCGGCTGAGAAAATACAGTGCGATGCATGTCTAACAAAGTTTGACCAGAGTCAGTCCTGACTCTTGTTGTAATGCGTGCAATGTACTACATATTCTTCCCGCGGAGTTGTAGAACAGACATTTGTGTGATACCCTAAGCAATACAGCTTTTCTCCATGTTCATACCGCATTGGATTGTTTATTGGTTACCAGCTCAATTCGTAGTTCAACAATTATTTCGGCTCCAGCTCTTAGCTTGGGTATTCTGATTCTTTACAACTATTAGTCTTACTTAATTTAAGACGATACAATACAGTGAATTATCATAAGATCCACATCTCTAAATGGGCTTACGAAGCACCCGCACGTAGCAGAAAACATTGATATATTCGTATCCCTCTGCTGTGGGTTGTTATGTGAACTTAATGAATCACAAAATTCCCACTTCACTCCATTTATACGACGCGCTTGACTTCAGAAAACATCGGTCAGCCTTCCTGTTTTGGATCACCTCAGACCTGCCTCTCTTTCGCGATTATATCGGAATGTATATTGCTTTTTGATAGCATTGTCAGGATCTCTCCATCGGAACATGACAATAGTCCGTTGGCTCGCTATTTTTCGTGCGATGGTGTGCTATCTTGAAGACTACTTTGGATTTCCATTTACTTTCACAAGTTTTGTTACTCCTAGTAGGATTGCAGTTCTTGCATTACTTTCAACATTGAAAGCTGGATGTGAGTGCTGAACGCACAATTTGCGATTCAGAACCTTGCTCTTAGCTTAGAGGGCATTTTCCGATTCCAAGAGATAGCGCAGTTTACTCGCCATTTCATCCATCTTATGGTTACGCGATAATCGATGTCTTCGTCATAAGTTGCCTTACTATTGCCCATAGACCACAGGTATTTGAACTTTTAGGAACTTCTCTCTGCAATAGGGTTGTATAGATTATTCAAATGCTAACACAAGTAATCAATTTTTTTTTGACCAATGCGATACCTATTTCTTGATAAAATGTCCACCCAATGCTTATCTTGCCTCCATCGACAGCATGTAACTGAAGATCTGTTACTTTACCTTCAACTATATACTCTCTGGTGTTCATCAACTGATTAAAAATTGATCGGTGCACTCGGCGAGACACCCTCGCATGTACATGATCATCTGCGCATAGGTTTCCGGAAGACTTCGCTGCCCTTGGGCCAGTCATATCAAATCATGTGGTTGTCTATCGTTTGATATCGTTTCATCCCCATGCTTTGTGGCTGACTTACTAGCCCCACTGGGCATCAGATCCGCACAACATAATAATTAAACGAACTTTAAGTTTTTTTCTAAATCGTAATAAATACTTTATTAATAATTATTGTGTCTTGCATGTGCCCATTCGTTAAAAAAACAAACAAAATGTTCATCATATCGTACGAATGGCAGTTACTTAAAACCGCCCTCCTATAAATACTAATTGAATTGATATACATGTTTGGTGTATAAATTACTCATTCTATTACTCTTTATTATTATATAATTATTTTCGATAAATATATATGTATGTATGTAGGTAGTAATAAGAGAAAGAAACAAAAAAAAAAAAAGAAGTTTGCATTGAGAATACTGAAAGGAAAAACAAACAAAAAGAATAGATTAGCCATTTGCACTTAACGCCTACACTTCGCGCCCTTAATTCGATTAAGCAAATTATTTAAGAAAAAAAAATCGAATAAAAATAAATTGTTTTCTCGAATATAAGTCAAATATTTGATCTTAAAATTAACTCCATCCACTTTCTTACAGTTAAAGTGAACTCAGGGTGAAAAATAAAGTAATTTGTAAAAAAAAAAACAAAAGCACAACTACACTATAGTTCTAGAATTGGCATGGATACATGTAATTATGTCGATAGTTGATAAGAAGACCGAGTTGGCTGGTAGATAGAGAAACTGCTTTAATTATTTAAACTCTGTCGGAGTTTGTTTGGATCTTGGTAATGCGACGACACCATCGATGGATGCTGTGGCGGTGGGAAACAACGAACGTGTTCCACATTTGAACCCTCACCGTCGCCGCTCTTTAGGTATTTATTTAGAATGGCGAATATTTGCGAGTTAAGAACTTGGAATCGACGAATACGATCAACCATTCGCTTTAGTTTCTACAAAAAAAAAACAAAGAATTGTCCACTTGATTTGGGAATACTTTAGTGATACTTACAATTCCATTGACATCCTCATCTTTACCGTCGACTCGTTGTATTCTTAAAATATGATAGCAAAAGTCTAAAGCCTCGAAACGTCGCTGCTGTCCTAGGAGAACTATCATGGCGCAACCAGCCCAGTTGAGACCTTCTCCAAAGAGCTCTTCGATGGTGTATTCTGTACCGCGCACCGGAATGCAGTAAACAAATTGCAACGCTGACCATAAGCGATGGAATTCGGAGCATTCGTCGACGTGAATGATACCATTGGCTGGTGGTGGGCCCACCCAAACTGGGTCGTCTAGATAGCTTTTGATACGATTGAGGATAACTTCGAAAATGCTTAGACCACAGCAAAGGCGTTCTCTGGTTAGAAGGTCACCTTCTCGGGCAATCATTGCTTGCTGGAATGAAATGATAAATATTTGTAAAAACTGTAAAATGTCGTATAACTGATCTGAATGGAAGAATTAAAGAATTAAAGGAAGCAAGGCATGCTCATTATAAAGGACGGATCAGTAGCTCAGTTCAATAGAGGATAGATAATAGTTGGAGAGTGCTTGTGCTTGTAGTAACAGAACAGTTCGTCAAGAAACACTGCACTAGATAGGTCCGACGAAAGATAACTGAAGAGCTAATAGGTGGTCAAGATTTCATACAAAATTGACTTAAAATTCTTTGCGACTGATTGATGAAGATTAGCTAAGACAGGAAGCCAGTAAGACAGAAGCCGCTCGGGTTAAAAGACGATTATGGTGGTCCCGCAGAAAGTGTTTTGTGATCTTATTTCGGGAGTGGTGAGCATATAACGCTGGAATTGCGTCTATCACATGCCAGGTCCTGTAACCTCTACTGCTTGTCATTAAATGACTCACAAACTTATTATTTGGCTGGCATTTGTTTTAAGTCAGGGGCGCATTATGGAGACATCTTTGTGCGGAGTATGAGAAGCGCCTGGGATTACTCGGCTATGCTCACCACATTCCCGCTGAATCGCACTGTATGGTGGTAAAACTTTGTAAGCTTCTGGTACCTCAACCTCAACCAGACATTACATGACAAACCAAACCAAAATGTTCTTCACTTACCTTCGCTGAACCAAGTTTCTCGACATTCGAAACGATTTGCAAATTGGCGAATTGTGCTTCCAGTCGTTTTTGTTTGGCTTCTGGTTTTTCATTTTCTGTAAAGAATCAGTAAATGTTTTCTCCAACGCCGCAAGGATACTTGTCCCCACAACTTACCTTTACAAAATGGCCTTGGGAAAATATTTTGAAACAGGGCAGCATGCAACAAATCACAGACTTCCTCCTGCGACAGGGCTTGTTCTATCAGCAAACAAAATATAACGCAATTTCCAAATTCCCGAAACGATTGAAACAGTTCAGTTTTTGTATCTGGATACTGTACGATGTCTGTCAAGTGTGCCTGATAATAGCTTAGTACACCTGGAGAGCCGTATTCACATCGAGGCAATTTGCATGACTTTGGCATTGCACTCATGAGTGTTTTGGTGAATTGCAGAAGCGATCCTTGGATGAGAGGTTTTACGATATCTTTCAGAATGATATCCATTACCACAGCGATGCCTTGGTAGCCGAGCAAGCGACACATCCCATGGAAGTGTGGAGCGCCAACGAAACCAGAGTATTGGCCGTATTGAGTTGAATAGGCAGCGTTTAGCTGTTTCGATCCCCACAGGTAGTAGTGGGACATTTGTGGCGGTTTCTCGCGTTGTATAGCTTGAGTGGAAAAGAGATTGACTTTGCTTCGAACAAACCTGTAGGGAGACAGATCAAATTAGTTTGAAAAAAACTACGTTAGGAGATGTTTTGGTTTACCTATTGGTGGCTGCATTGTAGCAGTAATTCGATAAGAAGTCGTAGTTCAGCTCAACGAAAACGTGCAATGTTATGCGGCCATAGGGAGCGAGCACATTATGATTCGCTTCTTTCACCATTCCATCAAAGTTGTCCATAGCCAGCCATTTACTGAGCAGCTTATGGCAGATACGATTGGCCTCAAGAAGACCATCCAATTCCTAGAAAATATGATTGTCAGTTTCATGAACAGAGCACTCCCTTAGGGAACTGAGTCTACATACCACAATTCCAGTTATATCGTTCGCTTCAAACCGACAAATGGCTAGTTCAATGCTCTTGTGCATGTTGGCGTTTATGCGTTGTGTGATAAGTTTATTCAAGTCAATGGAGCGTCCTTGGATCAAAAGGAAGTTATAGAAATCTAACATTTCATGGAGTCTCTACATACCTAGCAGCTGAACATGTCTCTGCTTTAACAGAGTTTCATATCGATTATTCCTTGGATATGATTGAAAATTAAAGCCGAGCACTTCACATTCCAAGCGGAAACGCTTATCCAGAAAAATGCTGAAAAATTTATCCAATTATCGGAAGAACTAGGCATGAAACCAAAAACAAAAAACAAACCTTCCAGCCAATTGTTTGTAGTGTGCAAAGATCTGTTCACTCAATTTGTAGACAAACTGATCAAAACAGAGGTTTACCTCAGCTTCAACTTCGTCGTATAAGAACTGTTTGCGGAAGACAGTCAGCGCATAATGTGCTGAATCGTTGTACAAGTCCAGGGGATACAAAACAAATCTGCAAATGAAACGAACCACATATATAAGATGTAAGAGATTATGAGACTAAAGTGTGACTCACTCCATCATTGATGGTTCTTTTGTTTGCAGAATATGATCAGTCAAAATCCACGGCATTGACATCTCAATGGGAAACTGAATGCGTTTCTCCATCGTAATCAAGTCCTTACATTCCTCGTTGTGCTGATGACGAACCAAGCATTTGTTCACCTTCCTTCCCATTGTCATTTCCAAATAGAACTCGCGATACCACAGCTGAGACAGATCACAGCACTTTTGTAGGGTGTCACTGAAATTCAGCAGATAACTCCAATAGAACGAGGTCTTGTGGAATGAATCGATTTGCATCAAGCAATTTCCATCGATGTCCTTGCGCAGCGTTCGTTTGCCACCACTTTTGTCTGCGATCAGCGACTCCAACATAGTGCGCACCATATACAGTTGAGTCGATGATGGGCCGACATTCAAACGCGGTACATGTATACGAAAACCACCATCGGGGTCTTTTTTACCTTTAGAGGCAGGATCGTCCGAAGGTTCATAGCCTTTCTGCCAATCGGCTGAGGTCTCCCTCACCGACATAATGATACTCCGAATGAGATCCTTCTTGTTTTTCACCGCCTTACGAAGCGGTTCTCTCAGTGTCAACTGCACAAAGTCCTGAAGCTCGGAGTAAATATTTCTACGAATCGCTTCACAAAGCACTGTCTCGATGCGTGCCATCAGCACTTGCAGCCCCTTGATCATGGCAATCACTTCGATTAGAGCGAATTTCTCCTCAGACGTGTAGTTGTACCGAGTTGCCCGCTCATATTCTTCCGCTTCTACGGGACACTCTTTGTTTTGATGATGATCTGTCGGATGGAGTAGCTTCCAAGAGTACAACTCAGTAACCACACTCGTCCATTCTGATAACAATTGCAGGCCCCGCAAGGCCAAATCCGATGTGCACCGATTCTCTGCGTCGGAAGGGTTCTCTTTAACAGTGGTTGTTACCTCATTAGTGTAGCGAGCCAATTCGGAAATATACTTTACATGGTCCTCCCGAATCTGCGGCAAGTGAACCATCAAATCAGCCTGAGGACTGATGGCCGTAGAACTAGATAACGGCCACTTGCTTGCATCGAAATGCTTACTACGTTTGATGTAGTTGAATGGAGCGATTTGCATGTCACCGAAAAGCGGAACTACCTCTAGGTTCTTGAAGATGCGATCGATACGATCCAGGCGAATTTTTTTCTTCTGATCCAGCTTGTTGATGTTACAGCCGTCGGAGTCCATTAAAAACAAACCGAAACCCATTACTTTCACGAGCATATGTTTCTCCTCTGGTGTCAGATACATTTTCGTCTCGAACATGTGCACACATATGTTGACGACATCCGAAAGGAGATCTTCGTATCCCGGGATTTTCTCTAGCGTGTCCTTGACAGTGTCACGAATTTTATTTTGCGTCGCCAAAAACATGGAAAGATTCTGAGACTCTTGAAGCGTATGCGAGTCCGACATGACTTTCAGAAATTGTGCAGCACGCCGATATGTACTGTAATCGTTTTTCACACTAGACTTCATGTTTTTCAACTCATCCAGCACTGCGAACATGTTGATGAACTTGCCAAGTGTGAGAAGGTAGGCTTCGGAGACGAAATCTTTGCGTTTTTCTGCATGACACAGGCGCTTCACTTCTCCGGAGAATGCTTCAATGGCTTTTCGCTGGAAAAAGAAAAAAAATATTTTTATTTTGGTGTCTACAGCATCTACTAGAAAGGAGACAAAAGATAGGGTGTAGGACGGACTGCAAGGGATTCGTTTACTGTAGAGGGTAGTTCTCTAGTTTGCAGATCTCCACAGACGCAGATCTTACGAGCCTCAGAGTGACCACATCTCAATATTGTGCGACATTTTCCAAGGGAATAATGTTAGAACGTGTACAGAGTTGAAAAATTGGAACTTGAGACGAGGCAAAGAAGCTCTTCAGTGTCGAACGAAACGACCCAAATCATTAGTTGTGTGCCTGCGTTCCTCTAAACCTCTAACCATCTAACTCCAGTGCACTGATAGAACGATAAAAAGCAGAGTTGAAACACGAAGTGTTCTTCTAGTTGTTGAACATACTAACTGGACTTAGGTGCTTTCGCTACTGGGTACACCATTTTAGACAGATTTATCAAGAACTCTGTCCCATAGGTGAGCAACAGAAACGTACACGTGCACCAGTGCATTCGTGGCTGAGAAGGAGCATAGAACAGACACCAATGTTTTGTAATATATTTGAAAGAACAACAAAGGCAACAAGGAATGCAAGTCATAGTCATACCTAACCAATGTTCCGTGAGTTCTTTTTGGTGAAAATCCTTCAGTATAGGTGGACATGGAGTTAGTTTCTTTTATGGAAGATCGCCCAAAAGACAAAAAAGGATATTATGCCGTGAGTGGTCTTGTTTTTCAAGAACCAGAATGCATGCTGGGTACGGATTGAACTTCTCTGTTTCTTTATGAAGCGTTTGTCTCCAGGCTGTCGATAAACATCGGCAGAAGCGGAAGGGTCTGGAAGTAAGTATTCTAGGGACGTTCATCCCTGTACTGTTGTCCATCCTATATTATAAATCTGCAACCAGAGGCCATTGCACATTGTATTTAGAGGCAGATCCACTTTTTTTGGTGCAGCAGTTCGAGAAACTTATGACTCAAATCGTTCGCTGTTTTCCGTCCCGGCTCGAACCGCCATAGTTCGGGTTACAAGCAAATACACAATCTGCCACTGCTTTCCAATTGAGTTTACTTTATGCTGACCCTTTACAAAAATTGTGAGATTTTTCCATAACAGTTTCTATTTGCTTTTGCACAGTTTACTGGATTTTCACTCAATGATTTATGATTCAGAAAAAGGGCCGAGGAATGTGGGATTTTAGATAAATATTGCCAAACAAATGCACCCAGTCTTCCACACTCGACAGCTTAAGTAATCATTTCCCGGACACCTAGTCGAGAAAGTTTATAATTTTGTTTGTCTTGGAAGTTTTCTCTCGCAGACGTTGGGAGTATGCTGCCAAAAATAGAGAACATCAATGTTTTCAGCATAGAATCTACAGAGCCCCTGTTTCGCCTCAATGTTGAGTCAGTATTGATCCAAGGGTGCAGCACTAAAAGAGAGTCTAGCCAGCCATTGCTAGCTGCAAACAGGTATGGAACTTTTTGAGCATTTTCTGACCGAGTCGGGTCTCAAATGAACAGGTCCAATTAGAAAACGGGTCAGGCACCATAATACCAAGAAGGAGGTGCTAGTAGATCGGTCATACCTTAAGGCACCAAAATAAATTTCATAGCAAAGAATGCTATGCAGTCATTTCCGCTTGTCCAATCCAGGCAAAAAGGGACACCCACGGCATACATGCTTAAAACAATTAAAGGGGATCTGAGAACATAAGAAGTGAGTCCGTACAAGAACTGGAACTTTGAAAAGGCGTTAACGTCGGTGATTATATCCAGCAACTCAAGAAGCATTATCCAGTGCAGTGAATCGTTCGAAATATGTTCTAAATCCATCATCAAGTCCTGTAGCCACATGTCCAAGTACACTTCACCTGACTGATTGGACGTCTAGAGCAGTCAAAGGCAAAAATTGCTTTCAGGAATTAGCATCAACAAGCTAGAAGTGTGGATTTCTCATAATATTATACTTGATGCCAGCTACCATAACAAAATGTGGTTCGTAAACAGTTTTTGCGAATTTCATAGACTGGACAGCCTTGCCCAAGAACAACAAACCGAAATTACTCTAAACTACGTCAGGAGTGGCATCCTCTAATGTGATAGTTGATACACTTTTGGTAGTCAAAGTTGATGATCCCACTTTGTTAGCTCTCCGTAAAACGATCGCGCTCTGTCTCGAAAAAATGCGATGATCACGGTGATATAGTCACCATAGAGAGAGAGCTAAGGGGATCATCGGAAATGATTCTACTCCGTCCTAAACCTCCCGGACCTTACCTACTTCGAGCTCTGCTGGATGAACAGAGATAAAGGGTAGTAGGTCATAATCCAAACCAATATCTATAGTAAATTTTCATTTTAAAGCCTTTCAGAGGCTTGTCCGTTCGATATCTACACGACAGAAGCCAATATATGTGTGCCTGTACACATTTCCATTCAGTTCCATTGCACTACGATAAAAACGTGAATTGAATGTCTCCCAATGCACATCCATACAAGTGTGTATACAAACGCTCTCAGACTGGATTCTATAAACACCGAATGGCGTCATGCCTGGGCTGTTTCTCTTAACACTTGTTGATAGTTACCGGATATGATACAGTCATTCCGTAAGTATGTTTTTATTGAAAATAAATAAACAAAGCATGAGAAGGTACTTTAGCAAACGCCTTTACTGTTCCCATTCAACCAGCATTTGTTGACATATAGAAGGCCTCCCAGTTTCATTGGATTTATACTGAAAACAACATAGCTCACCTGAAAGTACATGAAATTCAACAGTTTATTGACTTCCGGGGCCAGAACTTCAACGGTCTTTTCATAGATCTCAACGCGATTCGGTTGCTCATTCGATTTCGGCTGTGGAATCGCACGAGAGCAGCATCTCCAAGTGTACAGCATAACCGCATGTTTCTGTCCCTCGTCCAGTAGGAGATTCTGCAAAACCAATAACCAATTACACATGGAAAACCAAAAACCGCATCGCACTAACCAAATTAGCATGTGTTGTAGCCTCCTCAATGTACTTAGCAATTCCTGTGACAAATCCATTGCGATCCTCAAAGTTAGTATCGAAATTCGCTTTGTAAATAATCGAACATGGTTGCGCCTCAATGCATGGCTGCTCGTCTGGCAGCGACAGCTCATCCAGAACTTCCACGTTGGATAGGGCATCCGCCAGGGTGATCTTTTCCGTCATGTTGTGTTACTGAAACATAAATGCGAACACAAAATTTAACACCAAAGTTGAAACGAAATTTAGAACATCGACGAAGTGAGGAAAAACCCCAATTAACTAATCAAATGTGTCTGGCAATTCTTGGGTGGGTCTAGTTATTCTTTTTTTTTCCTCCACCGATTCTATTGACTTTTCATGGCAGTTTGCAGATATCGCGGATGCGTGTACAACGGAAGGGGAAAACAATTGTGCGATTCAGTGGGCAGATTCTTGGTGATCAATGGAACACAATGAACTTACAATTTCTGTGGTTTTTATTGTGATAAAATTATAAACAAATAAATATTTTCGATCACGACGCCCGTATTACAGGCAGTCATTCCAGTCAACATTACTCACACACGGACGGGGGATATGTCAGTCGCGTGAAAGACATCAGAAAGGAAGTGTCAGATGGCTGCGGTTCTAGTACATTGTAGTGGGATTGGTATAAATGTCCCAAACCCCGTTTGGGACAGAGAAATACGTGTGTGGTTACAGGCGCACTGTAGGTTTACGTTAGAATTTGAATGCAGGAATCTTCAGAATTGAGTGGAAAATGATCCCCGACCAGGACGCCCCTGCAAGTTCACGGAGCAAGAAAATCGTCTGATCGTCCGTGAAATTAGAAAATATTCTACAAACAGACAAGTCGTGTCACTCTAATAACGTTCGCCGAGTACTCTACGATGTTGGATGTCATGGAAGAAACATCAGGAAAAACCTATCACCAAAGTCAACCGACAAAAACGACTGCAGTTTGGCAAGGAAACAAAATGCCAAACTAGATCCAACAAATACGGTTGGAACGGTGAAACATGGCGGAGGAAACGTCATGGTATGGGGGTGCATGGCGGCATCTGGTGTCGGCAACTTAGTCTTTATGGAATCAACAATGAACGGGAACATATTGCAAAAAAGCATACAGGACAATGCCAGAAAATTGGGTGTAGGGGACTCATTTGTCTTTCCCAAGTATACGTCACTTGTGGTCAAGGAATGGTTACTCTGCAATGTCCGAGATCACACTTATTTTTGGGACTAACTGTATGAAGGCAGCGAAGATAAAGACGAATCGCCACACAAATCGTGCACTGTGTCGACACAGGATTGGAATCAAGTTTGAAACGAAAATAGTCGCAGTACACAACGCGACAAAAGTGTCAAACAAAAATTGGTAGTTCACACGATTGTCTGACATTTGGGACGCATTTTACCTTGTAGATCTGCCAATCAAGTCAATAAGGTCAGACTACAAGGTGGCTTTCTATCTTCTTTTCTTTGGCGTGTGCTAGTAACTAGCTTATAGTCCTCAGAAAATTTCAAACCAAGTCCTATGTTGCCAAAATCCAGGACCGAACACTTGGGGCATCGTTGACAAGCGTACCAACAGAAGCGTCGCAGCGAGTCTCCTGGTTCCATGGAGAATTTTGTTCAAATGAAGGAAAACTAGTAGTGGACCACAATCAAAACTTAAAATGAAGAAAAGTGGAAGCAAATGCTGAATATAGGTTAGGCTACGTTTAGGAGGTGACTGCAAAACCATGAGGAGTGAGCAGTTTTACCTGGATCTCGATTGATCCATTGTGTTTCCAGGTGTGGGATACCTGAAAAATGGTGAACATACTTTGGTGTTGTTTGGGAATTGAACCTTCGGCTGAATAGTCCGTCGCACTTACCACGAGTAGGAGACCCAACTTTTTTCAACTTTATTTTGCCTACTCGACGTGCTTCGGTTGTCAATTGACGCCTGCAGGAGTGACATCTTGAGCCCAAAGTACCCTCGAAACATGTCACAAGAAGACTGCACTCCACCTAGCATTTGCCATGTTGCAGAAGTCTGAGGAAATTTTCGAAATAAAGACGCTAATGGTCGGATGGGCCGAGTATTTAGTTGGGATGTCGTTTGATTCCAAACCTGTTCCATCTAACTTAATGGCCCTCTCATTTCTTGAAAAGCTTATATGTCGCGGAATCCAGCATAGAGTAATGCTGTGCCTAGCGTACTGGGATTTGAGTTCCTTTATGCATCATTCAACCCATCTTGAGTTGAGTTGTGACGGAACTGCTGGGTTTCATGTAGATATCAACTCATATGGCTGGTTATTGTTCAGAGTAGATAGACTCCTGCAGAGTCTCCTCCTCTTTATGAGTTTAAACTGCGACATAATGCGTCTCGAGCAGCGAAAAGCATTACTGACGCATTTAACCATGTATCGGCAAGCGAACGCAACATTCGACGTCGGTTTGGTAAGTTCTGTTCGGGAGATCGGGGATATCTTAGCCTTCACATGAGGAAGGCTGTCAATGGAATTCGAAGTCCAAAGTGGGGTTCGGCAAGGCTGCATACTTTCACCAAACACCTCGACTACGCCGACGACGTACATATGCCCGCTGTCACACAGAATTATGGACCTTCACCGAATGACAGCAAACGTGGCAAAAACAAAAATGATCAGCCTAGGACCGCAGCTCATGTATGCACTGCTGGACAGACGGTTGAGAGAGTAGAGAGTTTCCAATACTTTGGGAGTATTGTTTCAACCGATGGCGGAACCGAACTGGATATAGGCAAAGCAAAGTCTGCGTTTGGGATGCTATCCACAGTTTGACGTAGCAATGCAATTTGCTTAACCACCAAGCTACGACTGTTTCGTTCCAATGTTGAATCCGTGGTACCTGGAGGGTGACCGCCACTATCACGAGGAAGCTGCCCGTATTCCCGTGTCCACCGTACTCGCCTGATGTTTCTCCAACGGATTATCACCTCGAGACATTTTGTCGGCAGAAGGTATTCCGCAACCGAGTAGAGGTCACAAAAACCTTTGAAGACTTTATAGCGTCCAAACACCACTCAAAGTCGGATCGGACATTTCATGTCGTACAACCTGATGCCTTTATTTCAAAACATCTTGCAGTCGTTTGTAAAAGGAATTTGTGTAACCCAATGCCTCCCTGTAACTAAATTTCTCCTCGCTATTCCCAAACACCAGACTCAACATTGTACTAGATCAAAAATCCAGTACACGCTGTCATGCTATTCCAATTGGCACTGGCAACCAGCACGTAAATGTCATTCGTTCTCCTTTGCTCCCATTAAAAACGTCACAAAAGCAAACGGAACAAAAGCAACACCGATAACTTTCAAATTCGCCGATTTTTTATTTTCCTTTATTTTATTTTATCACTTGCAATTTTTGTTCGGGTCTGATCGCTGGTTACTCGCCGACAAAGAAATAGAACGCGTTTTACGGAGCTGCCACGGGTCGTGTGCTCTTCCAAAAAAGTGCTTTTCTTTCATAATTTCCGTCGGGTTTTCAGTTCATGAGACTTTTCAAGTTACTTCTGTTCAATAGACGTAGCAAGTTTAAGGCATTTACAAGTAATTACAGCCTCCACAGGCTTTCCAAGGTAAGTGCTGCTTTGTTGCCGAAGAAAATGTCTTTATTTTGTTGTTTTTTTTTTTTGCCATTTTCAAGTTATTAATAGAACCGAGGGGCGTGTGGGTACAGCTGGTTGATTGATGTTTACGTTCTCGATGGAGGGAGGGCTTTGCAACCTTCGGAAACATTTCGCGGACGCAAGGCCATTGATAACTACACGAGTGCAGTTGCATTGCGAGTCTGCATGCACTCCTGCAGTTGTTCAATGTTCAACTCGCTGCTTCTGAGGCTAACAAACAGAAGCCACCACCGTCGTCCATCAGAAATATGTTTTTATTTCTTTCTATTTTTAAAATCTCTGGCTTTTGTGTGTTTTTCGGCTGCTGTATGGCATGGTAGTGCGAGTTCTTCGCTCCAATGGGAAATCTGTTGGAGCCATATGAGAGCAGTCGTGCGAAGGGGCGAATTATCTCCCTCATTAGATCTATTTATAGAATTTTGCAGTTCTTTGTTTGGTTTTCGAATGATTTTGGGATGAATCATGCGTGGTATGATAATGCAATCGAGAACGTATCATATTTGGTTGGTCATGTTCGCAATACTCTTTCTCGGCTTATCGGTCATTCAAGGGGGGTCGAGCACGCTCCGGAGCATGGCTGAGATAGGTGTAATCACTAGCTTTGTCGGCCCTGAAATGTAATTTATTTGCTTAGCAATGGACTTCGCGCTGGAAATCTGTCAGAATTCGTTCATCCTGGGCGGTTTTTGGGTTTTAATCGGAATTCAAATTCACTTGCCAGTCACATGCAGGCGAGCTATGAATATTTATTGTTATTGGATGAGGGAGCTGGTTTCTAGATAGGCGACTGAATATTTGTTTTTGTTTTTTTGCTGTCAATAGAACCAGTTGGCGGTTTAATTATCTTTGTAGGGTGCGCACTCTCGTTGCTTCTATGTTTCTCTTGAAGCGACACAGCTCGTATTTGGACTTGTGTGTGAGTCCAGCCAAGCCAATTGAACTACGGTTCAATGAGTTCGATCATGAACTCTTGAAAATCAATTTCGAATGCAAGGTTCGTATCTGTTTGCCATGATGAAATGTAATCTGAGTTACGGTGACGTCAATCTAATGGAATGAGTCGCAAGATGTAAACAACAGTCCATATAGCCACGTAGTCAATGAAATTCAGTGAATTGAAGCTTAGGGATTATTAATCGTAGGCTGAGAGAGTGAGTTTGATCGGCACCAGGTTATCTTTATTGCAATTACGTGGACTTGTTTCACGAGTAGTTAGGTAACTGATAATGTTACTAGAAAAAGCACGTACGCGTGAAAAGACATTGGGCGTTCGGTAAACACAGTAATGATAACGCAGCCCAACAAAAACGGAATAAACTAGAAAACTTTAATGAAGGTAGGTGCAGATAGCCTTAAAGACACAACGTTTGGAAACGGGCTGACCTGCTAAACATAACTATAGCAAGCACACGGCATCGTCAACATTCACCAGGGAACATGGCTGTTTCGTAAACATTAAACGCTCAACCAAGTTGATCATATTGCGCTCGTGGTGCGGCATGCCTCCCACATTCCGCCAATATCGATGCTGATCACTGCCCTGTTTGATCAAGTGCGTAGCTTGGCGGATATCCGAAACTCTACAAAAAGGAAGAAGATTCGAATGAGACCGCCAGAGCCTATGTCGAACGGGTATCCCGAAATCTCGCCGACGACCATCAAAACACGCATGATTTGACAAAGAATGCCGGCAGCCAAATGGAGCTAACTAGGTTAACTTAGGTTGAGGGGGTGACTGCAACAACCTTCAGGTGGGAGCAGTCTCACTCAGATCTCAAACGGATCCATTGTGATCCCCTGTGTGGGATATACGGAACGTATACCTGAGAAGAAAAACAGAAACTCGTTAGTCCATACCGGGTGCGGCCCTCTTGACTTTTGAGGTGGTTTTAGAGGGCGTGTTCACCAGTTCGGAGAGCTGGTTGAAAAATTGAAACTTGGGCACTCGCAGAGGAAATGTATCGTGTCTTCCTCCATCTCAGTGTCACCGCAGCCCCTGGATAGGTCTGAGCCGTTGAAACCCATTCTACTGAGGTGGGCCGCCATTTGATTGTGGCCTGTAAGGACGCCAATGAAAAGGATCAGCTGTGTTCTATTAGAGACAGTCCGCTCTCTAGTCCGTTTCACGTTGTATTGGGCCGAAAGAAGTCTCGAAACTCGGGAGGACCGGAGCGAGCTCCATCTGTCGTTCGCCATGTTACGGAAGTCCGTAGAGATACTGGAGGAAAGGAGGCTGAGGACAGAGTGGTCAGCCAAATTTCAGAGTAAAATAAGGATAGCAATATTCAAGTTGAAATTCACCAATGCTGCTGGAACTGATGGGCTAATGAATCGTTTGGCCAATGAACAAGAGAGAAAATCCTCTGAATGCGCCAATTACAGAAGGAAATATTAGTCTCCTCAACATCGCGTATGCTGTCTCAAAGCATTCAACTTTTATCTTTTATCAGTGTGGTTAGAGGCCACGACAGTCCACAGTTGATAAAATTTTTACTCCGGAAAAAACCATAGAAGTGCATATCGGTACCAACTATCTTTTTATCGTTTTCATGGCCGCACATGATAGCATTTATAGAGACAAGGTACACACAGTCCTGTCTAGTATTGGCATCCATGCCAAACTCGTCCGTTTATATAGAATGACGATGGAAAATGCTTGCTACTCCATGTAGGTTGGTAACGATCTCACCGAGATGTTAAAAGGGATTTGCATAAAGCAACGCGATGTCATCACTATAGTGTCTTATGGGCGTAGATCATGGGCATCAAGGTTGAATATTCCTCTCAGTTGGTGCCGGAATACTGTGATATTCTAGGGAACCTCTTGGTCCATGAGCGCACGAGGCATCGATTTTATCGAATAAAGCAAATAGCTTGATTACATCTCTGCATTTAACCAATCGTAGATGCGCAAATGACACTACGTGCGTCGTTACTAAGCATATGTGTCTGGCCGAATCTCGATTAGAAACATTTCAACTGATTTGACCGAAAAGATCGCTCCTGCCAATCCCAGAAGATGTAGTGTATCCCGTGATTAGCGTCAAGATCAATACCAAGTACCATCTTTATTGGTGGTGGATAACTTCAAGACTCTTGTCTGCGTGAGCATCATAGAAACGGTTTTAATCGGATTTGAGATGTCCTTCTAAGTTCTAGTGACCAGGCTCGTGCAAGGATGGTGAGGCCCCCATGTTGGCTCGTTTGGCTGGACGTAGCGGTCTTGTACATGAAATGAAAGGAAATGGTCTGAAGGAGTTATTTGTTCTCGTTTATTGTTTTTTTTTTCCACTGCACATCGATGACTGAATGGTTTGATAGGGTAAATCATCGCTAATACATGTAAGGGTACGTACGCAATTATTGGGTCCATATAATTGTACAACAAAATCGATTTAAAGCTATCGGCAGCAGCACAAACTAATCAAACCAATTTGACGCCGCTTTTATTGCGGTCGGGCATAATCATTAGCGGCTACGACTCCGATATCGGTTATTACTACCATTAGATTAGTTTTTGTTCGTCTCCACGTCCTAGGTCAGGGATCTTAAGCATGGTACGCATGCACAGAGCTATGGTCGATGAACCGATTTAAAAGTAATTATTTGTTGGAAAAGAAGAGGTGGATAGGGAGTGAGCTGGTACTTAATCATCAGTTGACATACGGAATTGGATTACGGAACATGATTTCATGACCGGAACCATAGAAAAGAACAAGAAGTTCTTCATAATTCCACGGCATATTAACATATCGGGTTGAGTTCATTCCAGAAGCACGTTCCAGGAGCACGTTTACAGCGATCGATTCATTGGTGTAGTACACATGTTTAAGTATGGAATTCGATCTCGTTCGTATGACCACCGAGAGCACGTTTGCAGCGATCGATTCTTTGGTGTAATACACATGTTTAAGTATGGAATTCGATCTCGTTCATATGACCATCGAGAGCACGTTTGCAGCGATCGATTCATTGGTGCAGTGCACATGTTTAAGTATGGAATTCGATCTCGTGACCATCGCGAGCACGTTTACAGTAGTCGATTCTTTGGAGTCAATTTTCCACTACTCATCCACACTTATCGGCCGGAACGTTGGCAATTTCGCGTTCGATATTGTTCCTGAGCTTCTCTAACGTTGTGGCTTGTTGGCATAAATTAGCGAGTTATCGTAACCCAATCCTGGAAATTACAGATTTACCGAACTTCCTCTTGGATCAATTGTGGGGTTTATGTCACCATCTTGTTGGATCCAATTCTGGCCACAAATAGTCTTCCAACATTGCACGATGGCGAATTCCATTGACAGTAACATGGCCATGATTTTTATAGACGAAAAAATACGATCCAATCACACCCACGGTCACTTTTTACACCTTAAAGGTCATCAGAATCTCTTCAGCGCAGATCAACTAGCAACCTCTTATTCAGGGGAAGGTGCATTGAGAGTAGTTATAATAGCAACTCCGAATGACCAGCTCTATCAGAGAACGAACCACGAACCGATAGACATAACTATATGGAGGCGATATTGGCAGTGGATCAGATACACCCCACGGCGCGAAGACAGTTCACTCAAGCAGGCAGAACAGCGGGTCGCCCTAGGGAAACGTTGTGCAGAATAGTCAAAGAGCATTCGAGCTCTCTGGGAATGAGCAAGAATAATATGGCGCACAGTCGTTGTTGACGGCCTATGCCCCCATGGGGCTAAAGGAAGTAACTAACCAAAGAGTATTTTAATTCCTTCATTTAGAGCAGCACACTCAGCTCTTCAGTAAAGGTGCCCCAGTTAGTCGATAGCATAGCTCCACTGACGACTACCTATTCATATTGTTTTGGAGTGAATAGACTTTCGAACTAATCACAATTACACGAAGGACGTCTAAGCACTTAGCTACGATATTCCCAGGCTTTACAAAGATGTAGATATCGATATCGAAATTCAATCTACGTATTGCTATCCAAATCATATCAAAATAGAGTAAGTTTCCTTTGTCAATAACCAAGTTATCTCGAACATCTCAAGCCGTAAAGATAATCGCATCAAACCCACAGTAATCTAATCTTGTTTCATCCAATCACTGCGATCATGATCCTAAAATAAATCCGTACCAAACGATAAACATTTTTTTTGGAAATCCTGTACTATGACCACCGTGAAGTGGTTGAAATTACCAAAATTGTCTTTCAGATAACCTCATGACCGCAATTAGATGGATTACATGCACTAAAAGTGACAAAATTTGTCGTCAAGAATTTAATTGATACACTTAACCGTTTGTTGATAACGAGTTTTCACTATTTAGTGTTTTTGTTGGACATTGGACAAGAATCACAATTCATTTACCAGATAAGACAATTGAAGTCAAGAAACCTTGTTGTTGTCATGACGAGATAGGCACCTTGGTTTCAATCGTGTTTGAAATAAAGTACAAAACTGATACGAGTGCTTCACTAAAATTTGGCCAAGGACAGTAAAGAAAACATTGCTTATGAGTTGGACCATGGTACTCCGCATTGATTTCAAAATGTCTAATAGCGGCGAACTGAGTACGCCAAAGTCTAAGTCATCCGATTTGGGTTTTTTGGTCGAGGTTTGTTTGTTGAATTTCGCTTATTTGACCCAAAAAGCTAAGGCGGAGGAGATATGATATGCTTTACATGGCCTTTGAGGTAAAAAAGAACGATTTTAAGGATTTGATTGTTGGTAGAGTTTCATTGAAGATCCAAACACCTTCAACTAGGACAATGATTTCCGCCTGAAAACCGCTTCTCTAATTTGGGAGGCGAAAAGCGAAGCTTAGATTGTAAATACCATACATTTCTCTGTTTTGCGATAGCCAAGCTGTACTCCACATGTCTCCACCTCTACGAATATGTCCTCCCGCCTTTATTTTGTAAGAGGAAGAGTCAAAACCAGTACTCTTTTAAAAACTTATCACATTTCCTTCATTATTTTGTGTCAAAATTGTTATAAAAAATTCAACTCTTTACTTTCAGATGAGTACTGATATCAAATTTAATCCAACACTGACCACCACCGATCCACACGTTAGTCCGGTACTAATCATCGGTCAATTGCGCCACCTTAACCTAGTGAAATTCCCAATTATTCAATGCAAGTTGGCACCACGAGTCACCGAGGAGACATTCAAACATGCCGTCTCGTGCCTTCATCCATCACCGACGGACACTTGCTCCCTGTATTTGGATTTAGCAACAATTGCTGCACTTCCGCTGAAGAGCTCCCGTCACAATACGTCCTCTCGTGCGCACGCTATAACTCGTTTAGTGAAGAACAAAACGATGAACGTCAATGACATCGTGGTGATTGTTTGCGAACGCGCCGACATCTTTGCCAGTGCATGTGCCGTCGTTCGAGCCTTTCCATTGTATTCTCGAAAAACCGGCAACAATGGCTCCAACGAAACTTTAAACAACACAGTTAGCATAGAGTTTGTAGTCATTGAAAAAGACGGCCAGATTTCCACATCAGCGTTATCCGCTGAGGATATTGCTTGTATGGAAGAGGCAGCACGTGGTATTCGATTGGCGGCAAAAATTGTGGACATGCCATGCAATGAAATGAACGTAAGCCATTTCATAGACGAGGTTAAAGTCATTGCTGAGGAACTGTCACTCACTCCGGCGATTATTCGCGGAGAGAAATTACAGGAGCTGGGCTTCGGTGGCATCTATGGGGTTGGGAAAGCAGCCGCTGTTCCACCAGCTCTTGTTGTGCTCTCGCACGAACCCAAGGGGGCCAACGAAACAATTGCGTTGGTGGGAAAGGGCATTGTCTACGATACCGGTGGCCTGAGCATCAAAGGGAAGACTGCAATGCCCGGTATGAAAAGGGATTGCGGTGGTGCTGCAGCTATTCTTGGCGCATTCTATGCCGCTGTGAAGTGTGGATTTAAAGAGAATCTACATGCAGTCTTTTGTTTGGCCGAGAATTCTGTCGGACCGAATGCCACACGGTGAGTGAGCTAATTGAAACAACAATGATGATAACCGTGGTGACGGCAATGAATAATAACGATTTTAATTATTACTATCCTTTCGTTTTATCTCTTGTTCTCTGTTCACATTGTATTTGCTGCTGATGCTGCTGATGCTGCTACTGCTTCTGCTGTTGGTTGGTGCTTCTCCTCCAACTATGGTGGTATGTGCGCTATTTTGATGTTATTGTTTCCGTGTGATCCATACACACAAAAAGGCCGGATGATGTTCATACGTTGTATTCTGGTCGCACAGTAGAAATTAACAATACGGATGCCGAGGGACGTCTGGTACTGGCTGACGGTGTAACCTATGCACAAAAGGATCTAAAGGCAAACATCATATTGGATATGGCAACACTCACGGGAGCTCAGGTAAATACCGCTACAGCGCTAGGCAATTATACGATATTGCGGAGGTTCCGTGTTTTGTTCTTTTTCCTCCTTTAGTCGCTCTATCCATGGTTGCTTCTATTGTTTATGCAAAGTTCATTAGCAGGCTTTGTTTTTACCGCACCATAGGAATTTGCTAGCTCTCCTGTGGGCCATGGGAATTATTTTATAGTATGTACCACACCAGGCAATGATGAATGTGTGTGCGCATTGAAATAAATGAGAATTCGGATGGTGGTGCAGCTTAGCGTGGTTTTTGATTGTTATTTGTGGTTTGCTTGTATCCCTTTTCCGGAGGAGAGAATAGAGTGTTAACGGTTTGGTGCGTGAAATGCCCAACATCTGGACTAGAAGGAATATCATTGTTTGTTTCATCATCTGGATTGTATTTTTCTGGTCTGAAAGGAATAGAAATGCTGGGTAACATCAAGTGAGAATTGTTGATTAGTAAATTTCATGTTTCTTTACATGCATGCTTCGGCTATTGTAAAATATCGCAACGTGTCAGCTAACACGAAGTGTATTCTGCTCTAAAACTGGTGCAAAGCTTAACCATATTGTATACAGAAATAGGACTCTTAAAGCGAAAAGCTGTATGGGGGAGTTGTAGTCTTTAATATCGTATTGGTGGGGGCACGATATCGCGACACACGTTCAGAATGCCACTGTGCAGGACGACAACACCAGCGGTGATGAGGGCAAAGTACATAATTTAACAAGAGACATCCGAAAGAACATTGAATTCGACGACATGCTACAACAAACAAAATCAGGAACGAACCAGATAAAAGTTTTTTTGTACTATAAGTGGCGCTACAGTCCAGATTGGACCTGAGCCTCAACCAATAAGCCCCATCAGCCAGCTCGATCTTTGGCCAGCTGCCTCTAGTTGTTTGGGGTTCCTTTCCACTTAAGCAAACTACTTTAGGCTCTCTACCGTGCATTGTTGTCCATCCGGTCTGCATGGCCCAGCTATCTTAGTCGTATTTGAGAGAAGAGTTGTGCGCCTTGGCTCAGTGGTTAGTTAGTCAAGAGTACTGACAGGGCGACTCGAGATCCGTTTCCCTAACAACATCAAGGATGAAGAGTATAAGTATAAGAAAACTGACCTCGCCAACCTGCCAATCACAATCTGCAACGAAGCTAGTTTCATCAACCTCTACAAGGCGGACTTTGTGAATTTCTCCAACTATACGAACAACTGCTTCAGTAACATGCTACCACCTATACCGGTAAACAACACGTTTCATTCCGGATCTCCATCAAACCAAACATTGCTACTACTCAGCTACCCGACGTACGTAACACCATCAGACAAACCAAAATCAGTTGATGCCAGAATCCAGCACCACAACATAGAGATCCGTTGACAAGTTACCGTATACCCAAGGAAGAAATGGCATGAATACCTTGACAGATGTAACCTAGGCTCAGGTGTTAAGAAACTTGGAAATCCTTCCAATTGACATAAGGAACGAAGACGATGGTCCTTGCAGCTTCACATCCTCTTAGCCCCAGACAACATTGAAACGCAAACCATAACGCCCTTGATTTATCCAAAACGTTCGACAAAGTAGATTATGCCACTCTTCTACACGACGTCGTGGAGTCCTCACTATCTAACAATCATGATGACTTTCGCAACTAATGCAACATCAGAAACCGCGTAAGAAGGGATTCAAGTGCTTAATTGGTACCTCTTGGCGGATGGAGAAAGAAACGCCACTTCTCAAGCCATTGGACGATATGTTTATAATTACGCTGCTCCACCCTAAATTGCATTGCAAAGCGACTCAAACTAGGGGCTTCTTCAAGCATCTTCAAGCCTGGCAAAACTCGACAATCATAGGATGTCACTTGATGTCTCACCAAGACATCTCCAAGCTAAGATGAAGATGCTGTCAGTTCCTCCTAGCCTGTGATCTTCAAGACCACCTCAACTACTCTATAACAATGGACCACCTCGTGCCATACGGTGAAGGACATACAAGGACTTCGTATAGAACATACACCACTCGACTTTGTCTCACACAATGGATGATTTTCGCCCCAACATAGCCCTTGGCGGTCACCCATCGCTGACAAGGAGCATAGTTATGGACTAACCTGGGTCAATTGCGTTCTGCGTGGTGGCACTCCCTTAACAGAGCGACCTCGACCCGTCTATCGAAGACAAATCTGCGTATGACGGTGATGGTTCGCATGATACCAAACACATTTTCTACTGAATGTGCTTTGGTTAGGAATCGCATCACTGGAACACTCAGATGCAAATCCCACTATTACCCATTTTACTGGAATTTCCCGCCCAAAATGCACTTCAACGATGTGGAACTTACAGTTATCAGTACTCACCATCCGCAACCTGATCCGAGTAAAAGCAGGACAATAACAAAGGAAATGCTTCGGAGCGGAAGAAAAGCATCCTGCAGAGTCATGTCACACACAGAACGCGGAAAAATCAATGCACGTTCAGGTTTTGAGACATCATCCTCTGAGTCTTACTTAGGAATCTAATCGAAGATCTTATTTCCCGCAATCCCAGTGTGAACAAGGGACAAGAGTCAAAGACTTCTGGCTTGTGACCATGTTCAAGGAATTGTTGCATTCTGGCACTATTTTGGAATGGGTTGCAGGCCTGACTAACGGTGCAGACGGAAATAGTCCGACCCCTTCACCTATTCTTAACAATACAGTCGGTAGCCATTAGGATAGCATAGATCTCCGCTTGAAAAACAGAAGCAAGCTAGAAAAGGTATCATCATAACCGTATAGATCCGACCTCTGCCAAAAGCACCCGTACACTGCCAGAAAACTTTGAAGGCTCCCAGATATTTCATTTCACTGGGGATCTGAATAGTGATGCCCTTTAGCACTGGCTGAGTCAGACCGGTCCCTATCCTCCATTCCGTAAAGGGAACAACTTCAGTTTTCAGATGATTGACTTAAAGGTCATTCCTAGTGCAACAGTCATCGACCATGTCTGCGGATTAGCCCCGACACTCTGTAGGCATGACACGACCGAAAGTATGACAGCATCATCTGCGTACGTCTGAGCGTAGTAGAACGTTTGAACTGTGTAGTGCATGCAACAAAGAATCAACTACCATGCACCATAGCAGTGGAAACTGAATCCAATTGAATTGTGGCCAGGCTCTGTTGACACCTGCCATAACAGCGTCGAACAAGCGCTATATGTCGGTGCAAATGCCCATAGCGCGTCAAGTGCGCAACTAGATGTTGAAACGCAGTCTTGCAGGATTTTCCTCGCTGGTATGGATGTTGCATCTGAGATAGTCACCCGAAATTACCTTCCATTAAAGAAACCAATCAACTTTCAGCATAAATCAGTTCGCAAAACATCCTGATCTCTCTCAACCCCGGGTGATTTACATTTCCCACATGATTTACCCTTGTAATTCAATCAATCATCCCGAAACGAATACCCCCCTCTCGCATCATTCGCAGTTATTTCCCTTAAACCCGACCCGGTTTCGACTGCATTTAATTCACCCCTCAATTGCAATTTCCTAAATTACGATCGCAATCGACTAAGCGAGCACCCACTAGTCTAGTGCCACCAACACCGTTGTAACGAAATAAATTATATTGCTCCTTGAAGCTTAAAATTACCATTATCCTCCTACCAATCCACCCACAACACTTGGCTCTCATAAATCGTATAGAATCCTTTGGCTTCGCCGCAGCCGCCACCGCTACCGTTCGAGATAAGTGAAATATCCCTTCCAGCCATTTAACCATTTATCCAACGAGATGATTTAAAAAATGATTTAAGTGATCTGCTCCGCCCCCTTTCTTCTATCCAGACTCTTACTCTCACCCTACATCCTCCAACCTCCGACCTCCATCTCCAGTCTAACCCTCATCCTCGAAGAAACAATGAAAGAAAGAAGAAGAAAGATTTCACGGAAATTTCCTGTTTCACAAATTTGTTTCCTTCCTCTAATTCGATTGTCTTCTTCCTCCCCCTTCGCGCTTCTTTATTGCAATCTCAATTTTCTACATTTTGTTGCTTGTACTCCTTCCTGTATGCTCCTCCGGCTGAGACTCTATATGCATCCACCAACCAACCAACCAACCTACCAACGAACTCTGCAACAAATTACCATCTGTATCCGTGCAAGGTGTGCGAAGTACAAAAGTCCTTCTGATGTTGTGTTCCTCTATTGTGGAAGTGGAAACAACACTACGACACACACGAATCCTGCTTTCTTTTCCGATATCCTTTTTCTTTCGAAAAATAAACACGAAGTACAGGCGACGAACATACTCTTAGGTAGTACATTGCGTTTCGTGGGTGGATTTCTGGTAGTATCGTGTGTGCCTTTAGGTGAGCGCTCGGTAATGGTTCAATAAATTAACCATAATTTATAGCAACTTTACAATGCCCTGGATACGCTGGCTAACTTTTTTTTTCTTTTTCTATGTGTGTTCCAGGGAATAGCAACAGGCAAGTATCATGGTGCCATTTTGACAAACTCAGAGGATTGGGAGGTGAAATCACTTGAAGCTGGACGCAAATCTGGAGATTTATTGGCGCCAATAATTTATTGTCCTGAATTGCACTTTGCTGAATTTGCATCGGCGATAGCTGACATGAAAAATTCCGTCGCTGTAAGTATATACATATATGTTGTAGAAGCCTGTGTTTTTTTGTCCCGGTTTTTGTTCGCTTTTTTTCCAGCCTCGTACGGGACGGTTTTTGTGCATATGCTGCGTTGGGTGGTGGACTGGGTGGTTGTATGAGATTAGATTTTAAGCTTTGCAGAACACGAAGTCTAGCAAATCCGAATCAGGACACGACGAATCACTCTCTACTCTCTCTCTCTATGGGAGAGGAGGGTTATCAAGTGGCTTTGGTCGTAGACTGGTTATGGTCAGTGATTTGTAGTTCCTTTTTTTTTTTGTTGCACTAGAGGTATAGAGTGTCCGTCGCGCGAGTGTACGGTGGATCAGGGTTTTTTGTGTTTCGTTCGTTTCGTTGTTGAACTTTATAGTGATGCATGACAGTGTCAGAGATGATAACTTGAGGCTATTTGATGGCGACATGGTGTATAGAGATGATGGAGAGCAAGCTGGGGATGTCGTGCAGGCGACAGTCATTTAACCCGATGGGATTTTTTGATCGATTAGGTTGAATGATTTAGTGGTGGCGGAACTCTATTGTGCGAGTGAAGGGGGAAAGTGGTACTCTAACATGATGGGTGGTGCAATTGTAATAAAGAATCGAGATGAATGACCGTCGTACATAGGGGGCGAGTGTCTGTCATGTACATGGTATGATTTTAAAGCGATACTATAGAGCCTGAATGTTTCTTCGATTTAAGGTGTGCAGAGTTGGCCAAATATATACATATACGTAAGTATATGCAGAGAAGTTAGAGGGTGGCTATAAAGTCATGTTCTCCCTCTATGCGGTGGGCTCTGCGTATTTGGTACTTCAACTGAAGATTGGGTTGCAATTCCATTTGAGCAGTAAATGAGTGAGTGAGGGATGAAATGCCAATTGGCCTGATATTTCCGAAGTAATCACTTGGTTTGGATAGTTCTTCTGTTGACAATTTCAACAATTTTCACAAAACTTACCCAAGAAGTCTTAAGCTTCTACCAAACAAGCGACTGTTCTATGACAATTCCCTGCAAAGCTTAATATACCAACATCAGCCTAGTATGCATTCAAGCCTAAACAGGGAACACGAACGAAACCAACGATCTCCTCGATGAAACGAATGGCATGCTTGAAGTATTCTGGATGTTTGAACTTAATAAACGGCTAACAACGACTTGGATTACTACCTTGTTGGTAGTTCCAGAGGAAAATCCCATTACTGTGAGAAGACCAACCATGAAAGAGAGCAATCGCAAGACACCGTCAGAGTCTATTTGGAAAGCCTTCAACGATTCGCTGCTGTTTCATGTGTTTGAACATAAGCTGTTGAAACTTAACGATTTCAAGTCTTGGTTCTCATTTTTGGAGACACAATGAGGTACGAATCGATATGTAAATTCACTAATGGGTACCACTTCAGCTAATGGAACCAGTTTGACCAGAAAACAAACAAATTCTTCCTCTTGTTGATTGCATTAATAAATGCTAGTCATCAGGCTGATCAATTCAGAACTTGGCCAATTTAAATCCAGAAAATCAATTCAGCGTGGCACAAGGAGGTGTACCTTCAACCGATATAGTGCCTCCTCACCGTAAACGAACTATTCCTCATCCTAGAAAAAGAAGGATTCAAGGGTATAGCTTATGCGGATGACATTTATAAAGCAGTCAGTGAAATGTACCCACCAACTATGTATATGGGACCCCATTTAACCTGGTTCGTCGAGGCTGGCTAAGTGTACAGGTAGCGGCAGACTTAGTCTGCGGAGGTAATCCCTTGAGGGGAACTTACTTAAGTATTTCTGAACAACCTATATACTTGGATCTTATACTAGACAGGAAACTGGCATGCAAAGTGTATATGAAAGCATTAGAATGGTACTATACACGTGCAAAAGACCTATTGGGTGGAGGTAGGAGGTAGTTCGCAAATAATACGGCGTCCACAGTAGTTCTGATCAGGGGATGAATAATCGTTTGGATTGCATTAACACTGGGATATGAGAATTCCAGCTAAGTCGTTCGTCAAAGATGACGCTGGGGTATTTGACCTCACTATCCACTAAAATGGTGCAGATTGACCTGTCTTCTTTTAATAAAAGTCACTAGAACGGTTTTCCAAGGGTTTATGGACAGTCCTTTTCTGTTGGTCCATTCTAACAAGTGCAGTGAAGCACCTTGCTTGACGCTAGAAATGATCGTGCTGTGCTTACCACTAACAAATATTGCGAAGGACGATGTAGCCTGATCTCTGTAGGTCGACTGGAAGATTTTCAGTGACTAGTGACCGCAGAACGGTAGAAAAGACAGTCTTACTGCGGTTACAGATGCTGACAATCTTCCAGAGGACGAAGTAATACTTCGACTTTCAAGCATGGCTCTAATTCATTGCCTTTGGTATTCATTCGTAGAGTTATTGCTATTTTGTTGAAACGAAAAGTTTCTTCTATCTTCTTCACAAGATAGTGAAAAGCATACTTGGTGGATTCCTCTTTCTTATATACAAACTGACTTGAGTGCAGAGGGATAGACTAATCTAGTCGGCCTCTAATATGAACCCCATTTAGCATAGGCATCAAGACTTTAGGCATGAATGGATATGGTTCTAGTTCTATCCCAACCAATACCCAGGTTTTCGTCCGATCTTCGACCCTGTTTTTCGTACTCCAAGTTTCTCTAGTACTCAGGGTCCAGTATATTTCTTGGCAAACCATAAAGTTTCCAAGTCGTATAGTCATAACGCGAACGAATGTCAACTGTGCTCAGCTCCCATATTGATACAATTCGTCAAAAATCAGTGCTATCTCTGAAGCAGGATTCTGACTTAACTGAACTAAAAATGTATAGAGTCGATATAAAGGCATCTCTTGGCCTGGCAAATCAGCATTGGCTGATGCTCCAAAAAATGGCACTAGATGTCTTGGGGTGTTTAAGAGGTATAAACGCTTATTTCACTCCTGATGCCTTTTTTAATTGTTGTTTCCTCTTAATATATTTTTAGCTGTTAACCAGAGAATAGTATGGACGATGTTTATCTGCAGCCAGTCTCCTCTACATGTGGAGACAGTCTTATTGCGGAACACATCTACCACCCGGTGTGTTCTAGACTAATTTAGTATCCCAACGTCATAAGCAGTCCCTATCATTGCTTCGAAATCGCTAGTTATACCAAATGTCTAAAGGATCTAATGCATATGAAAGGATTTCTCATTGCACTTGCTCTCACTTTCGACTGTGTGCGCTTAACTCCTTCATTTGTATGCAGCTGATCTCATGCCGAGTTCTAGCACCGCGTCCTCCTCATTCCCGTTGGTGGCTTATCATTTCTAACATTCGCTCGCTGCTGGATAAACGAATAATCGCACCATAGATCAGCGAACATAGAGACAGCGAGTTAACATTCAGTTTACGGAAATTGCTTCTCTTAAACACCCATCATAAAAATGGAATACATCTCTATATAAAGGCGAAATGCGGCCGCCATGGAAGGAAGCAGCTATACAACACAGCTACGTCGTCGTCGTCGTCGTCTTGTTGTAATTTCTTTAGAATCCTTGCTGTGCACAGCATCTTCTACCAGTTCCTCCACGTCGTCGTCGTCGTCGTCGTCTAAGCGTATAACGCCAGCCGCAGTAGCTGCTTCATATATTTTATGGTGTTAAATCGATTCTCTATCGTTTCCAGCACGTTGTTCTCTACTTAGGATGAATAAAACACACAATATTACTTTACATTATTTATGGGATGAGCGGGTGCAAGAACGGGGTTGTATGTATGTATGTATGTAATGTGAGAAATTCCTTGCTTCGCTAGCGAGGAATTCCCCCTTCTCCTATAACGTTGGAGTAACGCTCGCTCTAATATCTGTTATCCCCCCATTCAAGCAAACAGCCAGACTCCATTCGCAATAATAACGAAGATGTCTGCGAAAGTTCTCGCCGCCCATCCAACAACAGCAGCACCATCAGCAGCAGCAGCACCAGTAAGCCATTGGTCTTTGCTGCTGCATCCCAATTGTATGACTGGATCTTTCCATGCAATGGAAAGAGAGCAAATGTTATTATTTAGAATAACCGTTTATCAAAATGGTGGTACTGGTGGTGCACAAGGGTGGCGGTGTGGCGGTGTGGCGTTGTGTCGGATGTGAAAAGTAATGAGATGAATATTTTGTGTAATATACTGTAGCTAATATCCTTCCGTCGAAAAACAGTGGTGGGGTCAATCCTTAGGTGGTATTCTGGGACCAGGAAGTTGTCCAATAATCCGGTGTTATCAATTTAAAGTGCTTCAGGAAACGAAAGGGGGTTTCCTTCTTTTTTTTTGTGAAAGGATACGCGAAGATCAAAACAGGATGGTTTATGTAACAATATTAAGTCCTTCGTATATATATATTTTGTTTGTTTGTTTGAATGAATTTTATAATGTCCTGGTCGCTGAGATAGGTAGTACGCATGCAGCCAAGGGGATGGTTTACCAAGGGAACAGTTCAATTAGTTTCTTACTTCCAAGTATGACTTAAAGGTCGTCTGAGCCCCAAGTACGGTCTAAGGTCTGGTTGCTTACTATTCAGAGTGACTTTCTCAGAAAGTTTGTCACTGAACGGTTGTACTCACAGATGTGTGTCTTACGTTCGAGAGAGGTGGGAGCTTAAAGAACGTCTCGATGTTTTCTGATCCTTAAACTATGAATTTATCGTTACAGAACGTTTATAGTTCAGCCGTCGTTTTCAGACTATAAGCCGCATAGGCACTTACTGTCCCACATGGTCATAGTGCCAGACTTAATATTTGAAGTCAAGTCTTTTGTCTAAGATGACGGCAAAGGATATGACTTCACTGGAATAGACTAATGTGGTGCCTTTGGAGATGAAAGGTTCGAAATTAACCTGCCTTCTTTTTTTTAAGGCATTAGAACGACCAATTGCCACTCAGATTCTCATCAGTTTGTCTATGGTTAGGTTAGGTTCGATGTGCAGGCTGCAGTAAGTGCCATACTTAGGTGAGAATAGGATCTTTGTGAAACCATAGTGTCAATCTATTCGTTGAACCAACATGTGCTAATTATAAAGCGCTGGAGGCTTCCTGTTAGCGAGTTCGTCGAGTTTGTATAAAAGTGTTCTCCTAGATGTAGTTTTCTTTGATGAGAGAGCTTGGCAAGTGCGTAGGAGGTGAAGAATAGTCTCTTCTTCTTCCTTATCAATGGAGTTTCTACTGCCAGGAGATGAAACCTGAGGTCATGGCTGGTAATGGTGCACGTCTTGCAGTGTGCTAATGAAGGAGATAGGAGACCTTGAGATCCACTTTGGGCCAGATCTGCTTTGCGATAGAGCACGTGGTGCAGGTTGACCAGTAGAGTAGCGTTTATCGCGTTTTGCTTAATTTAGAGTATGCACTCAACGAGAGGCATGTTGAGATGTTCCTTCTCCGCTAGATTCGTCAGAGTTTTGCCATGCCTTGCGAGTACGTCGGATATCCAATTCCCTGGAATGTCTCTACGGCCTGATACGGGGATAACCCAAGCGAATATTACATTCGACGTTCGCTACGACAAGTCCTTCTTAATCGGCATAATGTCCCCCTGAAACACACTACTCCGAGAAAACACCTCCACTTCTTTTCAGAAGCAAACAGATCCACTGCCTGAACTTATACTTTGCTCCCAGTCTATCCAGCTTAATGTACATTATTTGACGGCATTTGTAAGCACCAGATGGTCTCGTTAAGATTCGATGGAATAGTTGCTGGCAATTGCAAATTCTTGTGAAGAGTTTTCTTTTTCTGAGGATTGACCACACGCCACAGTGCATTTAGAGATCTCGAAGAGAGCATTCTGAAAAAGTTCTCTAAGCATGTTGAGGTGTTTCCCTAAGATAGCAAAAGCAAAATCGTCGGCATAGGCAATTATCTAACCCGTCCCCTACTAGAATTTTTTCCGAGACTGCCTCGCCCAGTTTCGAATGGATAAACCTTGTTCACCAGTGTTCCAATCAACGTTTCGATTTCAAGGCTCATCAGTTGGCCTATAATTGCCTCAGGTTCGACGTTGTTAACCTTTTCCTCTTAGGTGTTTCGACTGGGATTCGAACCTCGAACCTCTTGCTCCATAGTCCATCGCACTAACCACTGAGCCACGGCGCCTCTACCAAGAGGGCATTAGGCATTCTGAGAGTAGCTATGAGGATCTTTCTGAGTCTGGGTGCCTCAGAGATCCCGTCTATTGTATCACAAAAGAGTGTCCAGGATTTTCGCTTGGCTTTTCTAATGTTGTTCTTGTAACACTTAAGGGTTTCTTTATGCAAAACTCAGTCGCTGGCCTCGCGCTCGGCCTGCACGTTTTTCTAATAGAAAGTATCTCCTGATATGGCGAAGGTGGTCTCGGCGTAACCCTAGGCTTATGGACAGGAGATGGATGGTTTATGACAGAAGACCCTACATTCTAACTATATTTGAACCAGTCCGTCTTCCTGACTGACGTCTAAAGACTGGTTAAGGCTGAGTGCCAATATTGCATAAAACTAGATGCTGCTAGTAGGTGCTGTCCCACTGTGATCTGCAATCGTCCTAGCCGTAGATCCGCAGGATAAATCATAGGCATGGTATGTCAACTTCAAGGCTCACTGTCGCGGTATCACGATCGCTGTAACCAGAGAATTAGTCTTTGGTTACCTTAAAACTAGGACCATGAACTGAGTTCAACTCAGAATCGCACAAAAGAAGTTGTTTTTTCCTTCTTAAGAGAGTTATTCGCTTTTTAACCACGTCAACGGTTCTAAATAAAAGAGACTGCCAATAAAACTCGTAAGGCAACTGCTAAAACTATCACTATCCCATCATCGGATACTACACCCAACGAACTATATATTTTTTTCGATTCCCATAATCATCGCAAGCGGATAAGAAGAATAAATATTTTATTGAAATTGACCCAAATGCACGTTCATGCTTGGTTCTCAAAGCAAAGCAAAGAAAGAAAAAGGTCACTCCCGCCACCACTGTAACAACGTCTTGTTTCCCATCGGCGGCGTGTGGAACTAAAAAAGAAGCTATAAAAGCAAAAAAAAAAAGAAAAGGAAAAAAACAAACCCAACTCCAATGTGGATGCGATTTATGGGCAATACTTGTATTTTTATTGCATCAAATAAAACGCTGTGTGAATCATATCGTTCGGTTTCAGAAATATTATTACCACACATTCGATGAATCCATACGCCACAATACCATCCGCCGCCGCCGCCGCTGCTCTGCTCCCCTGCTCAAGGATTATAAAAATTGGGTTCATTTGGCCTTTGATTTTAGCCAGCGGATGAGGAGGAAATCATCATTTTAGCTTCACAATCCTTTGAGCCCCTCCGAGATATTGCCAATCAATTTCTTTATGATATATTTGTTGCAAAAAGCCAATTGATTGCTCTAATCTCGATTAATTGCCACATAACATGGTGTAAACAACTAGCAGAACGAGGCAATAAATGATTCATAATTCTATTTGGTGGCGGTCTTGAGTTCTTTCATTTTCAATTCATTGCAACTTAAAAATTGATACAAACCAGGCCAGGGGGGCAGGGTGGATTTTATTGCGCTTATTGCGGTCCGTCATTAACGATTGAATCATTCTTTGAGTGGAGGAAATAACAATTTGAACAAAAATGGTACCATTGGCCATGAATGGAACAAGGAGGGGTTGTCTCCTTTAATTAAGATTGTATGGCGTCGTCAATGGAAGGGAAAAGTGCGAATGAAGAAATAAAAGGTTTACAACGAGCCACTTAACATGATGACGTTGTCTCCGAACGAGTCTTAAACTTTAAGATATGAACATGTCGCCAACTATGTATAATCTCTTTTTTTTTCATTTCCAGGATCGCAATAATGCCCAATCATCATGTGCCGGTCTCTTTGTTGCCGCACACATTGGATTCGACTTCTCCGGTGTATGGATGCACGTCGATATGGCCACGCCAGTTCATTGCGTGAGTACTAATCCCATTCATATTAATAAAGCAGCAATCAACCAAAATCAATAACATTATCTTTTCGTTTTTTTTTTTCCAGGGAGAACGTGCCACCGGCTATGGTGTTGCTCTGCTGCTCGCTCTATTCGGAAATCATACCAGCTGCCCGATGCTGCAGTCCATTGCACCAACCGAATCTGAGCCACCATCGAAGCGCATCTGTCGTGATTAATAATTCATTAACTTCGTTCATCATTGTAAAGTTTACGAAATTAAATCAATTTCTCTCTGTCTCTCTATGCCCTTGGAGAGGAGGAGTTCTCCTTCATTTATGTATTTTTCACTTTTTGTTGCTTTTTAATTTATTGCTACCTTTCGTCAAGGATATTCTCCACTGCAATCACATCTGTATTCTGGGGATTTCCATCGCCTACCCCAACCTCCTTGTTTCTTCGTCGGTTGTACAGATTTGTACTCTCTCTCTGTGCGGGACATTTTAATGATGATGACTGGGTACAATGGTGTACTTATTGCCTGCAGGGAACTTCTAGAAATCACATTGTGTAATATCAGCCGGACGATGGAATACACCCCGAGAGTATATTTTTCTATTCTCTCATCTTTGCTGTTTTTTTTTTTTGTTTTAGGGGCAGCCAGGACAATTTAGTACAATTTTGAAGAACCAAAAGGGAGGTGTAGCGCCCCAATTGCTTTTATCTTCTCTCGTTTGTTGCTGAATTAAGTTTTCCCCTCCCCCATATCACATAGATTTAATGTTTTAAACAGAGCACTGCTAGAGGTAAAGATGGTTGAAATAGAAATTGACTTGAATGAGTAGAAGTACTCGTGTTGTTGTGTTGAGGATGTGGTTTAGTACTTCGAGGATATGCTAAACTGTAGGTAGGTACATATAATAGTTCATTTCTCATTACCTTCTAGGAGTAAAGCCAAAGGGAAAAGAAAACGGAGCACATGATTACCTTCTAGATACAGTGAAACATATTTCAGGATAAGATCAAGGGAGATTGCTTAACAGAAATAAGCAATTCGTGGACCTTATCACTTGCTTAGAGCTGAATAACAGACCCTAACTAAGCACTTTGAAGCCAACTACGAAGACAAACTTAGACCAACGATCGTTAACGTCAGCTGCATATTCAATGTAGAAGTCATCGCCGCCGGGACCGGACTCTTATTTTTCAGAACGGGGGACCTTTCAGGTTTAGAATCAAATAACTTGACGCTGATATCCTATGGTTAGTCGAGAGCTATTGATCCTCAGGGCAAAGAAGTCATCACAACAACCAGGAAAAAACTTTACCATCTAATGCACTAGTGTCGCAATGAGATGCTCGATAAAATCATTATTTTTTGGAAAGCTATAGCGAGTTGATCGGATGAACAGATAGAGAAATCTTTAGACTCCAGACTAAGCATTAGACAACAAAGCAAACCGGTAATAGCCTTAATCGAAGACAACTATCGTACGGTCGTCGTAACTCCAGAACAGTAAACAGTATTAAACTCGGTAACCCAGCAGATTAGTCCATCCATGAGTGTTCATTTCCAGGAACGGCCGTCGTGAACCCGCCCGTCCTCGTTATGAATTTTAAGGTGTTTTTAGGTGGCGTGCTGTGGTCGCTGAATTATACTTTTCCAAGAGGTAGGAATCTCGTTTGAGAGAGACTTGGGCATATGCAGAGGAAACGAGCTGTGCCTGCCTCTACCTCTGAGTCGCCGCAACCTCTTTCCATTTTATGACCAGTTTTGAGTTAGTTGTGGCGGATGGCTTTGATGGCTGCTTGGCTATCGATGTAGATGTTTGCAAAGTTTGTAAACTCCTGCAGGTCTCTTGATATATTTCTGCTTCGGACATACTCGCGTTGTTAGGGAGTTTTATGAACCGGGCATTTGGTGGTTCCTCTGAAAATATTCCTGAGCCAGTGCCTTCGATATGCAGGCGGGATTGATGACCCCACCATTGTATGGAGAAAAGCTTGGACTTGAGGTTGTGATTGAAGTCTGGGAGCAGTGGAAGTTGTCCTAATTGCGCTGGTTGTCCTTATACACGTTAGACCTTTGATTCTTGTAAGGGTACTCGGGTTAGTGACTTTTGCGGCAGCAGGTCACCAAGACAACACAGTCGTAAGAATAGGCTTAACGATGGGAGTGTACATCCAATGGTTTGTAGCAGGTTTAAGTCCCCATTTTTTCCGAAAATTCCGCTACAAACGTTCTAGTAAGTTGTCCTTATAGCTCAGCTTACGATCCCGACCCGTGAAAAGTCCCTGCCTGAGATCCAATATGGTACTTGGAGTGTGGCTCCATTCAGATTTTGTAGCACGTAATCGGGTGCATTCCTCCTATTTGTAAGAAGAATTAGTTCTGTTTTAGGCGTTTAATCAAGACCGAAAGGTGTGACCCAGTTGTTCAGGACGTTCAAGGCGCAGTTTGAAGTGGACAAGAACTTTCCTGTCACTAATACATATGACGACATCATCGGCATAAAGGACATCCCTAACCTCGCTTTGGTTCAACCTAACAAGGATTTCGTTTCATAGCAATTGAGGTAAGACTCCTTCTTGAGGAATTTTTCACACGCTAGCATGAGCTTGGGTACGAATGCAAACTTATGGGACAGGAAACTGAAACACGGGGTCTCACGAGGAGCTGTCTTTTAGGTCAGACTTTTCTGCTTATACATCTACTAGTTACCTGTACCAACTGACGGCGTAAAATAAACCCCAACAAAGCAAGATCCGAGATTTACAAAAGCATGGAAATATATTCAAGCTCATGGTTTTGAAGAGATATTCCTCCACATTGCTGAGCCTACTGCCTAAGCATTTTCACGTGTCCTACTCTTCCCTAGTCCCATCTTCAGCATTTGGCCTGTCTTTTAAAATTTCTCCCTCCAATTACCAATATATTGAACCTAGGTGATCCCTTCTCTTCCAGGTCAGAGAAACGTGGATAAACCTTAAAGACCTAGAGTACGATCTTCATAGTGAAAGGTCCACTGATGATGTGATGGTGTATCTGACCAAAAAGTGGAACCACTCTCCTCATCATTCTGCTGGCTATAATATTATAGAAATGTTACCAATTTTCTTATATGGTTTCTACATGAGGCCTAAAAGTGGGCGTGTCATTCTGCCTCTTTTCTCTGACAAATGTCGGCAAGGAAGAACGTTGTAGGGATTCATTTCTTCAAATCGCATAACAGCGATAAGTACGAACAAACTTATGATGAGTACCGCCCAGCCCTGGTTAGAATGCTTACAACAATGAACTGTAGAAACCATTATTCAATTTAATGAACAGAATCCAAATTCACTTAAAGACCGATTGTCCTCCCCGCCCAACCATAAAGTGTAACACAAGAGTTAACTCAACAAGTTGCAACTTCAAATCCAACAAAACTATGGAATGTATGTCCTACAACCTAAAATCAAAAATTTGTTTAACGTCAATGATAATCCAACTCTGAACAGTGATGCACCACGGCGAAACAAAGTTTAATTAGTTTCGTTAAATAGCACTCGAAATTTAACTTCAATTCTGAGCCGATATAATCCGCAGTTACTTCAAATCTTACCAAGAACTCCGATGCAAATTCAAGGACCTTCGATGGAACTAAGTGAAAACTTCTTTTTTACTTGCACCTACAACTCTATAGGGCTAGTATTGGTTTCATGAAAACCGAGTTGAATAGAGAAGTTCAGAAAAGTCTGTGCACTGGTGTGCAGCCTAAACTGTTGGACGGATGTGGTTGTAGAATGTGTGGAGTCTCAATTCGGGAAAAAGATCCCTTTTTACATTTTTCTGTACAAATCCAATCCTCTTTACAACTGCCCTACCCTTACCACGCCTACTTTTCAAAGGTATTTTTAAAAAAATCTCCAATGTAGCTCATTATAATTCCATTAACAATGGATACTGCCAGGCCCACTTGAGAGCACAACATAAATTTGCTTGTAGACCTACATACGACATACAGTAGCAAGAATGTACGACCAAGTGGTGGACCTTATTTTTCAAGGATAACTAATTAAAAACCAAAAAGTTGTTATCGAAGTGCAACGAAAGTTTGAAATTCGAGAATATTTTCAAGTGCCTTCCCGTGGGTTGGATAAAGTTTATGAATGACTTGGCTGTCTTAGCTCCGAATTCACTCTGAGCCTGGACGGGTACAAGTGCCCTTGGAAAATGATGATTTTGTGGAGATTTTGCTTTAATGCGGTCTGCCTTAATCAATGCCCTTAATTGTAACATTCATCTTCGATTGGTGGCGGTTGTTGAGGAAGTCAAAATGCTTTTAAAGTTTTACAATCAAAACAAGATTTTATTTCAGTTCGCATTTTGCGCAAATCAGGAGTAAGTTAGTTGGAGTTTTAGGGAGCATTGTTAGGAGGAGGATAAAGGATAATTGGTACGCGTGGGCTATTTATAGAGCATCGGTTTCAAATTGGAAGTACAGACCGAACTATGGATGGAAGGTCCTGGCAGGTTGGCAGAGCAGGAATCATGACATTCGACATTGCTTGACTCACATTGCGGAGGATCGATCGGTCGATGGCTGGTTGTCTTGGGAGAACGAAGGTTCTCGTCTATTTGCTCGATGTGCCCAAGCCAAGTAGTGAATATGTTTAGTCCTCCAGACTATATTTACGACCTGGTATAGCATATAGCGAAGGCACCAACGATCTGTTCGGCTCTCATTGCAGGACATTGGCTGGGATCAAAGGACTACAGAGCATCAATTTGTAACTTTGATCTGCAAGGTAATCAGGTAGTCGCTTATGTCCCTGAATCCAATGACCACAAGCAAATTCGGTACAAAATTTGGGAATTTCCATTTTGGAGTTCCTGGAGTTGCACATTTCAAGAACTAAAAATGTTGTGCTACGTAGGTCTAGAAAACTAGCAAAAAGCCTCGCTTATCCGGTTTAACTTCAACTGGGCGCAGAAGCCTTCTATTTAAGAATGGGAGAGGGAAACGATGTACATGGCGATTGATCGGGAAACTATTGACTGTCCAAAACATGGAATTGGGAGTATTGTCTCAACCGATGGCGGAACCGAACTGGAATAGGCAAAGCAAAATCTGCGATTGGGATGCTATCCACAGTTTGGTATAGCAATGCGATTAGCTTAACCACCAAGCTACGACTGTTCCGTTCCAATGTTGAATCCGTGCTGCTATATGGATGTGGTACCTGGAGAGTGACCGCCACTATCACGAGGAAGCTGCAAACGTTCGTCAATAGGTGCCTACGTAATATCTTTAGGATTTTCTGGCCAAACCGTGTCTCTAACGAACAACTCTATCAGGCACAACAATACGACGAAAAAAGTGGCAGTGGATTGGACATACTCTCCGAAAGGGTGACATATCCATAGCTAACCACGCTATGCAATGGAATCCGCTTACTCAGGATGGCAGGATATGCGGCGGTCCTAGGAGTACGTGGAGCTGAACAATTGAGAAGGAAGCACGGCAACTGGGAAAGAGTTGGGGAGAACTGAGACACATTTCCAGAAACCACACACGATGGCGCGTAGGCATTGTCGAGGCCCTAGGACCCACAAGGGTATATAGGACTTAAGTAGTAGTATGGCCTACACGGTTCATCTCGGCATAAAGGATTCGATTGAATCAGTCACCCCCTTTCCTTGCTTGCATTCTCTACCTTCCCGGTTCACCCCACAGTCAGGGTTGATTGAGTCCGTCACCCTACTTAACCACTTCAGTCACAACAAATCTCACAACCTACTTGAAACAGGTACATATAGGTTTTCCTTATAAGCTGACTCTCCTCATAGGCATCCTCTTAGGCGGGCGACCTTAAAAAAATGAGAATCAGTGCCACAAACCTATGCAGAGGCTAGAGCTAGAGAAAGACACAACACATTCCTTCTGCGAATGTTCAAGCATTTCCAATGGAAGGCAGTGAAGTAGTGCCTTTACCTTAGGCTGTTCCTTCTGTGACTTTCTAAACACGTCCACACCTTCTCCTCTCCATCTCATGGCTCAACCCTCACTTAGTCCTTTCAACCAATCTCTATGCGTTCGATGAAAAATTCCACGTTTCTACCAATTTAGCGTATCACTTCCACTTTTCAATTTTCTTCTCCAAAAAAAAAGGGAAACCATACGATGCGGTCTCCCCAGGGAAAGGAAACACTTTCATTATTCTTTACCGTAATTGATTTTCTTCCGTCCGGGAACCGGGAAGGAAACAGCGCGCCACCCTTTCATCCAACCTAATGGTGGCTCCTTTCACAGGAACAATTCAAAATGTATGCAAATATCCTGATTTTTAAAGTCGATGTTTGAAAATAACCGTACGTGCTCTATCAGAGTCACAAAAAGCCATCAGCATCAATGTCTGCCTCCCTCCGCCTCTACGCATGGCTCTCTCCTTCGGTGTCGAATTGGAACAACAAATACAAAAAAAAAGGAACACAAACATGGAACAATTCAAATGGCAACCACCGACGACATCCTGCCGAAAAGGACAAAAAAGAAAAACAGTTCGATTGTTAGATATTCCACGAGATTATCCTTCAAGTGCTCACATGAATTGTGTGCGTGCTTCAGTTAAAATATCCTTTTAAGTTTTTTTTTTTGCTTTTTTTTTGTTGTTGTGCCTAGAATGCCTACAAAGGATGGTTAAGTGTTGATTATAGTTGCGAACTCGAGTGGCATGACTCATAAGAAACAATTTAGTTCCCGAAATGTTACAGTGGGCTGAAGGAACTTAAAAATGAGGATAAAATTCATCAGAGCTGTTGTAGGTCTTGTCTTACTCTTGGTAGTAAGCCGGGGCAAGGGAACTTTTACTCTAGAATAGGGGCCCAGAGTTGCTTAATGGGATATCAGAAAGGGCTTCAGTATTTGAGGCTACAAGGAAGCGACCACAGACGAACTAGTTCCAGTAGTTCTTGATCAAGACCACTCGGCCAACGATGGCGGGAATGAGGATTGGGATTGTTATTGTTATTGATGTAGCCTCGATCGAAGATTGATTGGCATAAGAAGCTTATGATCAGACCGCAGTCAGAAATCACGCACAACTGCACTAGCAGCCAACTAAACATGTCAAGTGGTGCCAGTTTAAGCAAAATATCCAGGATTTGAGTAGTACCTATAAAGTGATGGTCTGCTGAAGAAGCTACTGAAGAAAAAATCGTTAGTTTTATAGTATCCTTGTCTCCCGAATCAGTCCTCTAAACATTTTAGGGGATGGTTTATCCACAAGACGCGTTGCAGCATGGCTTGTTCCAAAAGAGCTAAATTTTCTTCAAATGCAGCATCCCCCAAGAGTTCATGCAGACATTTTAGAATGAGTCAATTCCAGACCCACATTCATGGAACACATCATCACAGGTGAACAGACTTGAGTTTATTAAAACCAAAACAGAAAAAACAAAGTCAAAGTCGATCAAAGAGGTTGGTGTTGTTCACTGTTTTTTTCAATATTCGTGAAGCTGCTCACTCGGAATTTCTTCCAGTGTTTTAAATAGTCAACAATATTTGCCGAAAAAGACCGACATTCTGATAAAACAACTCTTGCAGCATTTAAACTTCTTTCAAAATCCTCAATAGCGAGCAACTGAGTGCACCAAAGTCTAAATCATCCTTTAAACGTTTTTTGGTTAAGTTTTTTGTTGAATTTCGTCCATTTGACCCAAAACGCAAAGGGAGAGGAGATAAGTGACTATTTTTCACTTGAAGTGAACTTAGAGGTTTTAAGGCCTGACCTTTGCATACCCGACTTCTTTCAAAATCCTCAAAAGCGAGCAACTGAGTGCACCAAAGTCTAAGTCATTCTTTAAACGTTTTTTGGTTAAGTTTTTTGTTGAATTTCGTCCATTTGACACAAAACGCAAAGGGAGAGGAGATAAGTGACTTTTTTTCACTTGAAGTGAACTTAGAGGTTTTTTAAGTCTTGACCTCTGCATACCCAATTTTTTCAAAATCCTCAATAGCGAGCAACTGAGTGCACCAAAGTCTAAGTCATCCTTTAAACGTTTTTTGGTTAAGTTTTTTTTGGTTAAGTTTTTTTTGGTTAAGTTTTTTGTTGAATTTCGTCCATTTGACCCAAAACGCAAAGGGAGAGGAAATAAGTGACTTTTTTGCACTTAAAGTGAACTTAGAGGTTTTTTAAGTCTTGACCTCTGCATACCCAACTTCTTTCAAAATCCTCAGTAGCGAGCAACTGAGTGCACCATAGTCTAAGCCATCCTTTAAACGTTTTTTGTTGAATTTTGTCCATTTGACACAAAACGCAAAGGGAGAGGAGATAAGTGACTTTTTTGCACTTGAAGTGAACTTAGAGGTTTTTTAAGTCTTGACCTCTGCATACCCAGCTTCTTTCAAAATCCTCAAAAGCGAGCAACTGAGTGCACCAAAGTCTAAGTCATCCTTTAAACGTTTTTTGGTTAAGTTTTTTGTTGAATTTCATCCATTTGACTCAAAACGCAAAGGGAGAGGAGATAAGTGACTATTTTGCACTTGAAGTGAACTTAGAGGTTTTTTAAGTCTTGACCTCTGCATACCCAACTTCTTTCAAAATCCTCAGTAGCGAGCAACTGAGTGCACCATAGTCTAAGCCATCCTTTAAACGTTTTTTGTTGAATTTTGTCCATTTGACACAAAACGCAAAGGGAGAGGAGATAAGTGACTTTTTTGCACTTGAAGTGAACTTAGAGGTTTTTTAAGTCTTGACCTCTGCATACCCAGCTTCTTTCAAAATCCTCAATAGCAAGCAACTGAGTGCACCAAAGTCTAAGTCATCCTTTAAACGTTTTTTGGTTAAGTTTTTTGTTGAATTTCGTCCATTTGACCCAAAACGCAAAGGGAGAGGAGATATGTGACTATTTTGCACTTGAAGTGAACTTAGAGGTTTTTTAGTCCTGACCTCTGCATACCCGACTTCTTGCAAAATCCTCAATAGCGAGCAACTGAGTGCACCAAAGTCTAAGTCATCCTTTAAACGTTTTTTGGTTAATTTTTTTGTTGAATTTCGTCTATTTGACCCAAAACGCGAAGGAAGAGGAGATATGTGACCATTTTTCACTTGAAGTGAACTTAGAGGTTTTTTAAGTCTTGACCTCTGCATACCCAGCTTCTTTCAAAATCCTCAATAGCAAGCAACTGAGTGCACCAAAGTCTAAGTCATCCTTTAAACGTTTTTTGGTTAAGTTTTTTGTTGAATTTCGTCCATTTGACCCAAAACGCAAAGGGAGAGGAGATATGTGACTATTTTGCACTTGAAGTGAACTTAGAGGTTTTTTAGTCCTGACCTCTGCATACCCGACTTCTTTCAAAATCCTCAATAGCGAGCAACTGAGTGCACCAAAGTCTAAGTCATCCTTTAAATGTTTTTTGGTTAAGTTTTTTGTTGAATTTCGTCTATTTGACCCAAAACGCGAAGGAAGAGGAGATATGTGACCATTTTGCACTTGAAGTGAATTTAGAGGTTTTTAAGGCCTGACCTCTGTATACCCGACTTCTTGCAAAATCCTCAAAAGCGGGCAACTGAGTGCACCAAAGTCTAAGTCATCCTTTAAACGTTTTTTAGTTAAGTTTTTTGTTGAACTTCGTCCATTTGACCCAAAACGCAAAGGGAGAGGAGATGTGTGACTATTTTGCACTTGAAGTCAATTTAGAGATTTTTTAAGTCTTGACCTCTGCATACCCAGCTTCTTTCAAAATCCTCAATAGCGAGCAACTGAGTGCACCAAAGTCTAAGTCATCCTTTGAACGTTTTTTTGTTAAGTTTTTTGTTGAACTTCGTCCATTTGACCCAAAACGCGAAGGGAGAGGAGATATGTGACTATTTTTCACTTGAAGTGAATTTAGAGGTTTTTAAGGCCTGACCTCTGTATACCCGACTTCTTGCAAAATCCTCAAAAGCGGGCAACTGAGTGCACCAAAGTCTAAGTCATCCTTTAAACGTTTTTTTGTTAAGTTTTTTGTTGAATTTCGTCTATTTGACCCAAAACGCGAAGGAAGAGGAGATATGTGACCATTTTGCACTTGAAGTGAATTTAGAGGTTTTTAAGGCCTGACCTCTGTATACCCGACTTCTTTCAAAATCCTCAATAGCGAGCAACTGAGTGCACCAAAGTCTAAGCCATCCTTTAAACGTTTTTTAGTTAAGTTTTTTGTTGAACATCGTCCATTTGACCAAAAACGCGAAGGGAGAGGAGATATGTGACTATTTTGCACTTGAAGTCAATTTAGAGATTTTTTAAGTCTTGACCTCTGCATACCCAGCTTCTTTCAAAATCCTCAATAGCGAGCAACTGAGTGCACCAAAGTCTAAGTCATCCTTTGAACGTTTTTTTGTTAAGTTTTTTGTTGAACTTCGTCCATTTGACCCAAAACGCGAAGGGAGAGGAGATATGTGACTATTTTTCACTTGAAGTGAATTTAGAGGTTTTTAAGGCCTGACCTCTGTATACCCGACTTCTTGCAAAATCCTCAAAAGCGGGCAACTGAGTGCACCAAAGTCTAAGTCATCCTTTAAACGTTTTTTTGTTAAGTTTTTTGTTGAATTTCGTCTATTTGACCCAAAACGCGAAGGAAGAGGAGATATGTGACCATTTTGCACTTGAAGTGAATTTAGAGGTTTTTAAGGCCTGACCTCTGTATACCCGACTTCTTTCAAAATCCTCAATAGCGAGCAACTGAGTGCACCAAAGTCTAAGCCATCCTTTAAACGTTTTTTAGTTAAGTTTTTTGTTGAACATCGTCCATTTGACCAAAAACGCGAAGGGAGAGGAGATATGTGACTATTTTGCACTTGAAGTGAATTTAGAGGTTTTTAAGGCCTGATCTCTGTATACCCGACTTCTTGCAAAATCCTCAAAAGCGGGCAACTGAGTGCACCAAAGTCTAAGTCATCCTTTAAACGTTTTTTGGTTAAGTTTTTTGTTGAACTTCGTCCATTTGACCCAAAACGCAAAGGGAGAGGAGATGTGTGACTATTTTGCACTTGAAGTCAATTTAGAGATTTTTTAAGTCTTGACCTCTGCATACCCAGCTTCTTTCAAAATCCTCAATAGCGAGCAACTGAGTGCACCAAAGTCTAAGTCATCCTTTGAACGTTTTTTTGTTAAGTTTTTTGTTGAACTTCGTCCATTTGACCCAAAACGCGAAGGGAGAGGAGATATGTGACTATTTTTCACTTGAAGTGAATTTAGAGGTTTTTAAGGCCTGACCTCTGTATACCCGACTTCTTGCAAAATCCTCAAAAGCGGGCAACTGAGTGCACCAAAGTCTAAGTCATCCTTTAAACGTTTTTTTGTTAAGTTTTTTGTTGAATTTCGTCTATTTGACCCAAAACGCGAAGGAAGAGGAGATATGTGACCATTTTGCACTTGAAGTGAATTTAGAGGTTTTTAAGGCCTGACCTCTGTATACCCGACTTCTTGCAAAATCCTCAAAAGCGGGCAACTGAGTGCACCAAAGTCTAAGTCATCCTTTAAACGTTTTTTAGTTAAGTTTTTTGTTGAATTTCGTCTATTTGACCCAAAACGCGAAGGAAGAGGAGATATGTGACCATTTTGCACTTGAAGTGAATTTAGAGGTTTTTAAGGCCTGACCTCTGTATACCCGACTTCTTGCAAAATCCTCAAAAGCGGGCAACTGAGTGCACCAAAGTCTAAGTCATCCTTTAAACGTTTTTTAGTTAAGTTTTTTGTTGAATTTCGTCCATTTGACCCAAAACGCAAAGGGAGAGGAGATAAGTCACTTTTTTGCACTTGAAGTGAACTTAGAGTTTTTTTAAGTCTTGACCTCTGCATACATGACTTCTTTCAAAATCCTCAAAAGCGAGCAACTGAGTGCACCAAAGTCTAAGTCATCCTTTAAACGTTTTTTTGTTAAGTTTTTTGTTGAATTTCGTCTATTTGACCCAAAACGCGAAGGAAGAGGAGATATGTGACCATTTTGCACTTGAAGTGAATTTAGAGGTTTTTAAGGCCTGACCTCTGTATACCCGACTTCTTGCAAAATCCTCAAAAGCGGGCAACTGAGTGCACCAAAGTCTAAGTCATCCTTTAAACGTTTTTTGGTTAAGTTTTTTGTTGAACTTCGTCCATTTGACCCAAAACGCGAAGGGAGAGGAGATATGTGACTATTTTTCACTTGAAGTGAATTTAGAGGTTTTTAAGGCCTGACCTCTGTATACCCGACTTCTTGCAAAATCCTCAAAAGCGGGCAACTGAGTGCACCAAAGTCTAAGTCATCCTTTAAACGTTTTTTTGTTAAGTTTTTTGTTGAATTTCGTCTATTTGACCCAAAACGCGAAGGAAGAGGAGATATGTGACCATTTTGCACTTGAAGTGAACTTAGAGGTTTTTTTAGTCTTGACCTCTGCATACATGACTTCTTTCAAAATCCTCAAAAGCGAGCAACTGAGTGCACCAAAGTCTAAGTCATCCTTTAAACGTTTTTTGGTTAAGTTTTTTGTTGAATTTCGTCCATTTGACCCAAAACGCAAAGGGAGAGGAGATAAGTGACTTTTTTGCACTTGAAGTGAACTTAGAGGTTTTTTAAGTCTTGACCTCTGCATACATGACTTCTTTCAAAATCCTCAAAAGCGGGCAACTGAGTGCACCAAAGTCTAAGTCATCCTTTAAACGTTTTTTTGTTAAGTTTTTTGTTGAATTTCGTCTATTTGACCCAAAACGCGAAGGAAGAGGAGATATGTGACCATTTTGCACTTGAAGTGAATTTAGAGGTTTTTCCAGTCTTGACCTCTGCATACATGACTTCTTTCAAAATCCTCAAAAGCGAGCAACTGAGTGCACCAAAGTCTAGGTCATCCTTTAAACGTTTTTTTGTTAAGTTTTTTGTTGAATTTCGTCTATTTGACCCAAAACGCGAAGGAAGAGGAGATATGTGACTATTTTGCACTTGAAGTGAATTTAGAGGTTTTTCCAGTCTTGACCTCTGCATACATGACTTCTTTCAAAATCCTCAAAAGCGAGCAACTGAGTGCACCAAAGTCTAAGTCATCCTTTAAACGTTTTTTTGTTAAGTTTTTTGTTGAATTTCGTCCATTTGACCCAAAACGCAAAGGGAGAGGAGATAAGTCACTTTTTTGCACTTGAAGTGAACTTAGAGGTTTTTTAAGTCTTGACCTCTGCATACATGACTTCTTTCAAAATCCTCAAAAGCGGGCAACTGAGTGCACCAAAGTCTAAGTCATCCTTTAAACGTTTTTCGGTTAAGTTTTTTGTTGAACTTCGTCCATTTGACCCAAAACGCGAAGGGAGAGGAGATATGTGACTATTTTTCACTTGAAGTGAATTTAGAGGTTTTTAAGGCCTGACCTCTGTATACCCGACTTCTTGCAAAATCCTCAAAAGCGGGCAACTGAGTGCACCAAAGTCTAAGTCATCCTTTAAACGTTTTTTTGTTAAGTTTTTTGTTGAATTTCGTCTATTTGACCCAAAACGCGAAGGAAGAGGAGATATGTGACCATTTTGCACTTGAAGTGAATTTAGAGGTTTTTAAGGCCTGATCTCTGTATACCCGACTTCTTGCAAAATCCTCAAAAGCGAGCAACTGAGTGCACCAAAGTCTAGGTCATCCTTTAAACGTTTTTTTGTTAAGTTTTTTGTTGAATTTCGTGTATTTGACCCAAAACGCGAAGGAAGAGGAGATATGTGACCATTTTGCACTTGAAGTGAATTTAGAGGTTTTTAAGGCCTGACCTCTGTATACCCGACTTCTTGCAAAATCCTCAAAAGCGGGCAACTGAGTGCACCAAAGTCTAAGTCATCCTTTAAACGTTTTTTAGTTAAGTTTTTTGTTGAATTTCGTCCATTTGACCCAAAACGCAAAGGAAGAGGAGATATCGCTGTTTCTTTGGGCTAAGAAGGCAATTGAGAAGCAGAGCCCTATCCCGAAAAACTAAGGAGACTTTTTATAAGACCCTGATTGTCCCAGTCCTGCTTTATGGCGCTGAAGCATGGATTCTGTCTAAAGCGGATGAAGAGATCCTCAGTCGCTTCGAGAGAAAGCGACCTCCAATGAAAGGTATTCAACTCACCAAATCTATCCTAAATGTTGCGTTCCGGCAGTACACAGAGTGAGTCACTGTTCATTGTGAGTTTGCTAAGCCGGTCTTTTCAACTTTTATGAAAAAAAAAGAAGTCCAGTGGGAACCAATCAAATCAAATCTGGAGATCTCTCAGCGGGTAACCTACATATACCTTCGATTCAGTCTTCCACACCGCGTATGCCCAGCCCAGACCAGCTTTCATTGAGTGAAAGGTATCCTTTCAAGTCTATGCCATTACCTAACGAACACGCTCCACTGTACTACAATGCGAGGACTTTGTTCCGCCATTTTATCATTTCATGGTTCGTTTGAAAACGGTACACAGCCACCGCACACATATCTATGTGAATGCCGAATACGAATGTGAATGCCACAAGCAAGACCGTACGCAGGAATTCCTGTAGCAAACTATTAACAAGACATCATCCGCCGACCCGTTTCATCTGTGTGTTTGTGGTTGTTTTTTTCTTCCTTACATTGGTCCTTGCGTAAAAGTGGGACAATGGGAAAAACACATTAGGGAAATGCCGTCTAAAAAGGGTGAACGATTTCCATTTATTGTGTTAAAAGGGCGTATGACAATCTGGGCACGGCACACACAGAAAATTTAGAACAAATGCAACACCGTTAGAGGCAGTCCCTGCGAAGCCTAATTCTACACGGAGTTAAACGAGTGCAAGCGGGGCTTACTGGCATTCCTGGTGGCGGCGCCCAACAGCCTTCTTCTCCCACATAAAGGACACTTAGTAATATGTATGTGTATGTGCTTGGTGCGTTTCACTCAGGACATTGTTTAAAGGTACACGTATCCTTTGTTATTATGTATTTTTTTTTCCTTCCTTTCACATGCTCGCACAAAAGCGGTCACAAAACGAACTTATGGCAGAAGCAAAGGAGCAAAATACCGAAGAACGACAGGCTCTGGAAAACCTATTCAAAACGTGCGGTCTGTATGGTAGGGTACGTCGTCGTCGACTTCGTGGATCCTTTTTTTTTTCTCTCTCCATTATCCTTTGAATGCGCATATGTATACATATTTGCTTTCCGCTTGTTATCCGTTTTTATTTGCCTTTCTGATTCCGATGCTCTTAATTAGGGAGGCAAGCTAGAATCAGAAAAAAACAGAAAAAAAAAATGATGGAAAAGGATAACGAATAGAGATGGAATCGGAGATGGTGTATTCGTGTATTCGTTGTGATGGGTAAGTTAGCAAGCATCATGCATTCACAACTCTTTTTTTTGTTATCTGGTCGTGCTTGGATGCCTCCGTGATGTTTTCTTTTTTTTTTTAAACTTTATGCTCCTTGTTGGGGGTTTTGGGTTTTTTTTTTTATAATTCTAACCACTGATGTTGCTTGGTGTTTTGGGGTTGGCACTGGAGTGTGCCGCTGCCACTCGAAAAATCTTTTCTTTGTCCCTGGATATAAATGGGTTTTCATTTATTTGTTGGGGTTTATTTGTATGGCGGAGATGTTCATTTAGTATTCAGGAAGTTTTTGAATGGAGGGACTTTTCAAAAAACAAAAAAAAAAAAAACTATTCGTGTGGGTTTCAAACAGCTTCAAATCAGAGCTACTCGGAGTGATGGCGTTCGGATGTGCTGTGATTGTCGAAATTGAAAGCAACGACATGCATTGAAGGCTTAAACAAGCATACGTTGACCGTTTTAACACATGACAGGCGGAGGACTGTCACAGGACTGAGCTTCTCTAAAAACTTATATGGAAGGTAAATCAGTTCCTTTGGAGATGGCTTTCAAAAATGTGGAAATTTTCGATCTATGGTTCCCCAGTTCTTCCGAAATGCCAACGAGCAGCTGAGTGCTCCAGAGTCTAAGTCATCCGATTTGGGTTGTTTTGTTCAGGTGCAACTCTAGTAGTATCCTGCGCTTCATTAGAAGTTCAAAATTGTTTGAACGAGTAAGGAGAGAAGACCTTCCATCTGCATGGTATCAATATGCATTATTGACTGTTTCTGTGGCAGTGGGACAAGGCACTGGTCAGGGTACCGAAAATATCGCTGCCGTAAGTGCTATAGTTTAACGTAAACCGAATCAGTCCGTTCATAGGAATTGGGATTCTCTCTTGACCTACACCCTTGGTTGGTTGGTTTAGATCGGCCCTCGTTAAGGATGGACTTAGACCAGAGAAGGTCCATTGTACTGGCGTTGAGTAAGGTGGATGGATCACCCTCTTACTCTGGGAACCATTCGCTGCTGTTGATGGAGGAGCTAGTATTAGCCGTGCAGGCGGTACTCAGTTGAGAACGTTAGAAAGGTATTCACCTAGAGTAGCCTTGGCAAATGCTGGGCATGTGCGTATGAGGTGATTGATGGTCTCCTATTCCTTTACAGCTTCTGCAGGAGTAGTTGCTTAGGATAACCAATCCTTGAGCATGCCTCAATAGTATCAATAGTATGCTAGCATGTCCTGTAGGTTGCTCCTTTCATTGTGTAGAACTTCTCAGCCTGATTGCTAACCAGGCAACAAGTTTTGATAGGTAGTCTTGATATCAGTGATATGTGGTTCGGTTGAAGGCGTAGTTCGGTGATCGTATAATCTCGAGGAATGGCCACCTCGTTCATGCGATTAAGTCCTGTGGATTTTTTTTAATGGATTCACTATAACTTGTTGGTTTATGCCAACAAGCCAATAACGTTAGATGAGCTCAGAAACAATATCGAACGCGAAATTGCCAATGTTCCGGCCGATATGTGTGAAAGAGTAGTGGAAAAAGGGCTTCAAAGGATCGATCACTGCAAACGTGCTCACAGTAGCCATATGAACGAAATCGAAATATGGATCGTAAATTTGACATGTGTACCTTGCCTGGAATACATTTCAGTCCGATATCTCAATTATTCTATGTTTTGTTTGAATGCAAAATTGTTATGTCCTTGTTGAAAATCCCTTCACATTGCCTAGATTGGACGTACACCGAATTATATCGAAGTCAACTGCATTTTCTGATTCGCATTGCGTCAACATTATTCATCCACGTCCAGGAGGGACGTGCACAGCTAGAAATCCTCTTCCGAAAGCATCTTGAAAGTTTCATCCTGCAGCAATATGCTCAGTATTCCACACCATGCCGCCGAAACTAATGACGAAATAAATCAAAATCGTCCGCTCATCCAATCCCAATGCAGTTCCATAGGTGTTCCTTAGTATTCCGAACTGGGAATCCCCCAAATAGCGCTCGAACTCAGCTAAACACATAACTCCCCCCAAATTGACCGCAAACACATTGTTGACCCTTCCTTGGAGAAAAAAAATGTTACCCACACCCTCTGCTCCATGCGGATTCAAACCAAAACAACCCCTCCATCCCGGGGGTCGATCATGTTGTGGGTCCTGTCACTGCGTTGACTTTCTAATGAAAACAAATCGCCCATTTATTTATATTTACCACAATAAATAATAAATTAGCCACTGCCGTTCGCAGCCTGGTTATTTGCCGGCTTCGGCGTTGGCGTTGCCATTCGCATGTCTCGAACTTTCGCCCCATCGATGGGGCTGGGGCGCCTCCTCCTCCAGCTCCTCCTCGTTATGGTGTTGTGCTTCGAATAACAAAGACGCTCAGCGTACTTTATGAGCATCTTGCCGATGATAAAAACTTGTGAAGCCATTCACCACCACCAATGGCACAACAGTGAGTCCGGAAGCCACTTGCCACCCTCGAGCAACACCCTGTGATTCTTCTATCATTTTTCGGGGATAAGTCGCATTGCACCGGCCCCCCTTCCATCCCATGTATGCGGGTCTATGTCCCGTAATATGCGTTTATAAAATGACCGTAGGGTATAATTTAAAAGTTGCTAACCTCCGAGTTCCGCTTCTTTGAATCCCTACGGCCCGCTTCGGTACTGTTTTCCTAAAAGTAGGACAAAAAAAAAACAGAATAGAAAAACTTGCGCCGGGAATAACAAGGGAACACTCTGGCGAATGGCGATGGGCAATATCTCTTGGCCGAGATCACACGACAGCGTCAGTGTTGACTTTCAAAGTTTGTCCTTCTTTGATCCTAGAGAATTGTGTAAATTGACACTCGGGCGAAGCGACTTGCCAATGTCGTTTGCCGGCATTTATTCCAGATGGAGAAAGCTGGAATTCGCCCATCGCCCACCCATCCACGCCTGCTGCTGCTGAATGCTGTTGAGCACAAAATAAAGGGAAGAAGGGAAGCAGAGAATGAGGAATGTTTTAAAGTTTTGCACACGAAAAAAGAAAGATCGAAACGCAAAGGGAGTTGGAGGTACAACTTTTGGGACAGAGAATGTGGTAGAACTCGTGCACCACCGTCGCTTTCCCTTTTTTTTTTTATGACAGCAGTTTCCATGGTTATAATGAGCTTGGAAGATAATTAATTCGCCGTTTATTCGTTCGCAGTTAATTTCCCAGGACAGTAATAGGAAAAATTGTGGCGAAAAGGTTTTAAAATTTTGCTTTTACCATTTGCCAGAGCAGGGACGTGATGTGATGTACATGGACGTGGTTCGGAGGATGTGATGAGTGTTCATTCAAAAGTTGCATTGCACACCTGCAGATCAAACATTCTAGAGATCTTTTGCTGACGTTTAGATCTACATGACTACTTTTGGAAACTGTTCTCGAACACGATACGTATTCTCTTTCAAATAAGTGTCACATCTGTCAAAATTGTGGCTAAGACCAACAACTTTCCATCATTTCGTAACTCATTTGACGTTTTAAGTGGAATCCAGCACGGAATAAATGTCCACGCCCTCTTGAATCAGCTCTGAACTCAATCCGAGGCTTAAGAGCGGCTTGACTGTTAGAGATGAGGAGCATTGGCTTTCTCGTCTCCACATCCCCGACAAAAATTTTCATTCGTGAGTCCTAGCTTCCTCAAGTGGTACCGAAGAGAGTTATGCCCCGTGATAATTCCTATCAGAACAGAAAGGGATTTCCTGACCTTCCTGACATAGTTCGGTCGGTCCTATTCTTGTCAAAGCAAGGGCATAGGCTTCTAGTAATCACACAGGTGTCTAGAGAGGACCATTTACTATTGGCCTCTCTACTGGCCCTAATCCATGCCTCTTGCTTCAGTATGCAAGGCGGGACACCGAGCTGTCTACCTGTTGCGATGTAGATTCAGAGCCTCATTCTCATTTTCAGGATTCCTTCGTGTCCAGGGACCCAGCAGAGAGCAACCTTGTGCTGTACTCCAAGAACCTTGAGTTCTTCACGACGGCACTTCACAAGCTTGGATTTTATTTCGATTGCAGTAATCGCTTTTATTGCCGCCTGGCTGTCGATGAAAAAGGTGATACCTTCCTGTGGTATTCCCTTCATCGCTTGGAAAACACTGGTGTGGTTCGGAAGGCGGACTGATCTTGATATGCCCAGCGATTCAGAAAATATGCCAGAACCTACGCCTACATCCATCTTAGATCCATCTGTGACAATTCAGATGACTCGTGTGTTGGCAGGCTGACCATCCTTCCATTCTTCCCTGCTTGGGAACGAGCTTGTAAATGGTTTATGGAAATCTAGGTACATAGTGAAATAGTCCGTAGTATGAACCTTTCCTAGATATTTCTCCAGTATCATGGAATGATCTGTCACAGATTGAGGATAGCCTCCAGTCCTACAGTAAGTGTTGTTCTCATGGCACTTATGGTTGCATTGGCACCAATCTCTGAATCCTCGTAAGGGCCGCTAAGTTGGTGGACTTGTTGACGCATTGCCACTATACAAGACATCCATAAGACGGATTTAACAATATGGCGACGAAAGTGGCTGTGGATTGGACTTACTCTCCGAAAAGGTGACAGGTCCATAGCTAACCACGCGATGCAATGAAATCCGCTTACTTAGGATGGCAGGATACGCGTCGGTGCTACGAGTACGTGGCGCAGAACAGTTGAGAAGGAAGCACGGAAACTGGGAAAGAGTTGGGGAGAACTGAGACATCTTTCCAGAAATCGCACACTATGCCGCGGAGGCATTGTCGAGGCCTTAGGACCCATAAGTGAACGTGGACGGATAAGACGGATTGCATATGTGACGCTGTAGTTCACTTTGAAGACATATTTATCATATGCCCGCATACCGATAGATATGATTCGAATCTTGCGCAGCCTTTATGCATAAATTGGCTTGAAGCAATATTTGCTTGGCTTTGGGGAATGAATTCAAGACCAGGCTATCATAGTGCGTCCTTAAGCCAAAGTAGTAGATGCAAGATCTAGGATAGGTAAGGGTAACTCTCATTTAAATGGGAACATGAGCTGAATATAGGTCCATTATACTTCTTTCACCTATTTAACTTCATCAGTCTTTGTCCGTCGTAGGATTGACGACCAAGACTTGCACTTGGAATAGAAATTCAGATTTTTCAGAAACTTCATTTCTTGCTCTAGCTGCGGCTTCTGATCCAAAGAAGAATGTAGACTACCATATCAATACCTTGGATATCCCAGCTAGAGCCTGTCGTTGACAATCCCTTTGGGTCTTTAATATAAAACATATGTCGGGCTAATGGAACAACTGACTGCGATGGGTCTGTTGAAGCACTTTCTTGATCTCCTCACAAAAATATCCTGTTAAGGCTTTCGATTGAAGATTTCATGTACTCTGGCCGAACTGAAGGCTCATGACTAAGGGATCCACTTATGGATCTCGTTTGAACTTCTCCCTGAAAGAAACATAGTTTGGATTCCAATGAGGAGACCATAGGCTTTCATCACACAATTCTGGCTAAAAGCAGTTTCCCAACATGGCACGATAGCGAACGCCATTGGTCGTTACATGGTGATGAAAAACCAAGCAATGCCTCCTCCATGAAATCCACACCACACCCTCACTTTTTTGTGGATATTATGGAGTCTCTTGAAGCAATTGTGGGTTTCTTGCCGTCAAATAATTGACAAAGTCCTTACTCCGTTCGAGCAGTGTGTCATTGAAACATGTAGGGATCGTCTGGAAATATCTCACAATGTGTACTTCAGAGGCTATAAGGTCGAGAATCTCCCACATCATATTCAGTACGAGAAAGAGTGAATGCTTGTCGACATTAAGAAGGCTTTCAATAGCATGGATCGCAGTTTCAGCAGTCAAGCCTTGCCAAGAATAGTACCAATGTCCAACGACTTCAAAGTGGGGTGCTGCAAGGCTGCATCCTTACACCACTATTACTTCATTCAACTTCCACCTAGACATTGGAAATGGAATGCGTGTCTGAACTGTTTCGACTTCAGTTCGCCACAAAAATGTATCCCTAACATTCAAGACCACCTTCTTTATGACCTCCGGGCTCATGTCTCACGACTAACTGGGTTGAACTTTCCAAGTAGAACCTCAAAAATATGGTCTTGGCTTAAGAATGCCAAAGTTTACTACGAGTAGTCGTTTGCTTGTCAACCAGTACCAGCGACATACATTACCTCGCATTACACCACACCGACTGTGGTACCACAAAAGAGGTCATAATTTTCACTCTGCATACCCAAGAGTTCCAACTTTCTTTGCTCCCGCAACTTCCTTCCACAGATACAAGCACATACATTCTAAGAAACAAACTATCTTATGCCAAACTCATTGACCTGAAGATACTAAAAGTTAACACCACCACAGTGACACTACACCAAGGCACTAAGGTTCATGACAAAGTTCAAAAGAAAACCTCTAAAATTGATCCCAACCACTCTGGACCGAAAATAATTGCTAGGCGAGAGCATCTCTCTACCATTTACACCTAACCACCCTCATCCTTAGTGAAGCTTTAAATTTTGCATGTCATGCATAAGGGAAACAATGTGTACTAGGGTAGCAAAGTGCAGCATTAGTGGATGAAACTTATTCCCTTGGGTTTCGCCCCTGAGATAAAAGCATCCAAGCATGTTTGCCAGTAAAGAAATGCACTTCCCTACATACCAGCACTTTGTTAATGGTGACTTTTTCGAAAAGGATAACATGACAGTAACCCTAGTGACTTTCGCTTCAAAAATAACTTGCGGATTTGGTTACGGTCATAATATCTGTACATCATCTGTGCTGTAGATACACTTGTATTCAACAAAAAACTCCCTTCAAACAGTAGCACGTCTCACAAGGCAGCAGTAATTAAGGAATTAAATTCTAACTAAAGTCGAGAACGCTCCACGAGATACAAGTACACTTTCCAGCTATGCATTCGAATCCAAATCAGATTATGAAAGTTTGTATCGTTTGTATCTATGTATCTGCACACAAGTGTAGACTGTACCATTTCACTCAACGGAAATCGTTCATAATGGCTGCATTAACCTCAAGTCGGTTGGAATTTTCAAAACTATTCTCTCAACTTTTTTGCCTGAAATTATTATTAAAGGAAAGTTGGCCAAAAAACCACGTGTTGAGTGGAAAAAGTTACGCTCGAACCATCTCAGGACATGCCTGCTCGAGCAGAAAGTCCGATATGGTGCGGTATGCAATGAATGCAATATTCGAACAAGGAATGGAAACACAAGTACAACCGTGTTACTGGGAAGGACAAACAAAAAGTTTTAACTAAAATATGAAGGCTCTATCGAAAGACTGGGACGGGTTTCCTTGAGTGTTGCCTTTCGTAGGCAAATACTCGTAATTGTGAGAGTCCTTCGGGTGGTGTTTGGATATGCATGGAACAGAAGTGAAACATGATGTTAAGTCAAATAAAGGACAGTGGTGAGGCTGTAAGTTGGGCATTCAAAATATATCGAAAATGCCATCCATTCCGGTAGATTTTATTTCGAAATCACTTGAAGCAAAGTTATTCGTTGAAAGATTCTTAATTGGCTCCCGACGCGACGTCTGGGTAGAACCATAAGTCCTAGATTCTGGAACTAAGGTCTTCCTTTGTGCTACGAAATCTAGTGTCTTGGAATCGAAGATCTTCTTGTCTGAAGCTGTGTTGCCCATTTGCCAAGCCAATATTGTCGTCTTACCTTAGCTTACTGGATTGCATCAACATATTCGTACAGTTCGTAGAACTCGGAAAAGTATCTTCTCCTTCACTCTCTCTGCACGTAAAAAGTACCCCATATTGGACGAAAGAAGTTGTGATTTGTAACTATTTCCAAGGGTGAGCCCTAGTTGGATCGTTACTCCTAGAATTAAGATTGAACTCTTAACTACCTCAAGGATCCAAATTGAACATTTTAACGCATGCTTTCCAGAGAATTGAGGCGATCTGCCTTAAGAAGGAGATCAGAGATCACAGATCACAGAGATCTTTGGTGCTTTTCCCCTTAAAGACGTCTACTAAATGGAAGCAAGTTCATAAAAGAAATTTAGGATTGTTTGGGCTGAGAAGAAGGTGAACGTGGACCGAGCATTTTGCTGACATTCACATAAAATATTTTCGGAAGTTTCAGTGTTCTTGAGGCATAGGCGGCACATCTCCTTGTGGTAATACTTGAGAGAGCAATGGCTCAGACTATAGACAGGTTCCAATGAATGCAAAATAGACACCGAATCTGGCTAGCTCGTCAATAGCTTTGTTGCCAGCTATACCTTTTTATCCTTGAACCCTAGTTGACTTGATTATATACAACTAGCTGCAGGAGAGTTTGAAAAGAGTTCTAATTCAGTTTAGACATAGCACTTGCTTGGATATACTATAAGTAGACCGTCCTAGTGGGGCTGAAAATTCAAGCTCCTATCCCATTAGACGTTAAGAGTAAGGCATCGATTGAGGGGTTTAAGAACTATCCCAAAAGCTGGGATTCAACATGAAGTCACAACACTGTGGCCTGGTTTGAATAATTTTACACATAGCAACCTCCATGGCCTTGAGATAGAAATCCGGAACTGTTTGGGTTAATTAGCATTGTGTCCACTACAGTGGACAAAAGAAGAGGAAGTAGGGAAGCACAGAAAGGTCAAACTTAGTGATTTTAATGGAAATCGGAAACTGGTCTACACACCATGGATCATGTCCATCTTTTCACCTCTCACTCCATGCCTTTAAAACCAGTAGCAGTTTTGGTGGATGGGGAAAATTCGTTACGAAAAGCTGCAAAGATGTCGCCGTCATCTGATGCAATCAATTCGTCTAAATAGTCCGGAATTGGATGCACTTGAAGTCGATGATATGTGGGTCCAACAAGATGGTGCCACATGCCACAGAGCTGGTCAAGCAATTGATCTATTGAAACGAAAAATTTGGTGATCGTGTAATGTGAAAAAATGGCCTAATGGCAGTATGATTTCTTTTTATGGGCCGACGTTAGGTCGTTGGTTTATGCCTATAAGCCAACATCATTAGAGGATCTTAGGAGCAATATCGACAGCGAAGTTGGCAACCAATTTGTGTGGAGAAGTGGTGAAATGTGCAATTCGCATCTTTTGATTGCATCTCCTGAAAGGCGTCAAAATTGCCAGTCACTACATAAGGCTGAGTCTCCGTGAAATGTATGGCATAGTGCCAAAAACCTTGGTGTGATACTTGATGCAAAACTTAGTTTGATACTCAACTTTGAGCAGCGAGTAAAGTTTGCGCGGCTTTATATATCCGGTAAGACCTTCGGCAAAATTAGAGACTTTGCTTGAAAATGGTTTCAAGGATGTGCGTGGTGGTGCATCCTCTACTTTCATATGGATCGATAATCTAATGGCCTGCATTAAACAATGATTACAACATGTAACTTACCAACAAAGTGCAACGAACGAGGGTAGTCATGAGAATATGCCCTACAGAAGCTTTGAACGTAAAATTACATCTTTTACCACTCGACCTTCGAAGTATGTACCATGTACAGCGGTCAGATTAAAGGAAATAAAATACTGGTGCATCCAGTAGCCGGGACGGTCACCCCCTAGAAATACCGTCACGGTCAGGATCCAATCAATTGTTGGACGGTAAACAGCCAGAGTGACAAATGACTTTCAATGAACTGTGATTCCCTATTTCTCTGATTTTCTTAACATTTCCAAGTCTTACCTGGTTCCCGACTAATGGAGCGTTTTTCAGACGGAAGTTCTCGTTATACGGGAAGCCTGCCATATACTTAAACAAATCACCACATTCCTTAGCATCATAGCAATTCTTATTGACAACCAGCCAGCTATCCATCCCTTTGTGTATCCTCGAAATTAGTAGAAGAGAGCAGAACGGAATATGGATGGATGCTGAACTGTGTCACATCCAGGCAGTTGTGGCCCAATTACTACTGGAATAGAACACAAGAATTGTTGAATAGAAACTAGACAGATATTGCTAAAGTTTTAGCAACTAATACCCAACCACTTCCACCTACCTTCCTACGAGCACCAAATGGCTTAGTGCCATGTTCCAGATAAAGCAAAAATGTAACAAATGGGAGTGGCACAACCCTAAAATAGAGTCCAATCCAGAGGCCCTAGATTGCTATAAAGCAAATATCACCGTCATCCAAGAAGTGCGATGGGATGGGCCGGGGAAAAAGAGGATGAAAAACTGTGAAAAACAGAAGCAGTGCTTATTCGGATGCAGATTTGTTGTAAGCGCTAGACTTAGGCAAGAAGTCTTGAGCTGTCGACACGTAACTAAGCGTCTTATGACAGTCCGCACTAAGAGTAAATTTGGCAACATAAGCCTAATATGTGCTCATGTCCCCACAGAGGATAAGGACGACGCCGCCAATGAATGTTTCTTCGAGCTCCTTGACAAACCGAAGAGCAATGTCACACAGAATTATGGACCTTCACCAAATGACAACAAACGGTTGAGAGAGTTGAGAGTTTTCAATACCTTGGGAGTATTGTCTCAACCGATGGCGGAACCGAACTGGATGGAGCCAGCTGAATTAGCTAAGCAAAATCTGCGTTTGGGATGCTATCCCCAGTTTGGCGTAGCGATGCGATTAGCTTAACCACCAAGCTACGATTGTTCCGTTGCAATGTTGAATCCCTGCTGCGATATGGATGTGGTACCTGGAGGGTGACCGCCACTATCATGAGGAAGCTGCAAACGTTCGTCAAAAGGTGCCAACGATTTATATTTAAGATTTTCTGGCCAAACCGTATCTCTAACGAACAACTCTATCAGGCAGAACAACGAAAGTGGCAGTGGATTGGACATACTCTCCGAAAGGGTGACAGGTCCATAGCTAACCACGCTATGCAATGGAACCTGCTTACTCAGGGAGGCAGGATACGCGGCGGTCCTAGGAGTACGTGGCACAGAACAGTTGAGAAGGAAACATGGCAAGAGAGAAAGATACCCATTTCCAGAAACCCCACACGATGGCGCGTAGGCATTGTCGAGGCCCTAGGACCCACAAGGGGATACAGGACTCTACTTTAAGGTACACGTCTCAGTCTCATCGATCCACTATCAGACCCCTTGTTACCTGATGTTGAACGTTTCTCACTGCAAATAAGTGTTGAAACAATGAAACGAAATAACAACTTCTTTTCTTGACTTTTGTATAAGAATTTATAATTTTATTTATTTGAATATAATAACCAAAGGTAACATTAACCCTTAACACTAATTTATTAAAAAAAAAACAAAACAAAATTTATTAACAAATAAACAAATGCAGACTTGAATTTTACAAAGAATTACAAATACAAATCCGATATTCGTTAAATGTTTTTGAAAAATAGTTTTCCTTTTTTTTTTTTGTTATTTTATATACATTTGACGTTATGTGCAGTTTGAATCAATATATGTAGACAAGTTGTTTTTTTTTTTAGAAATCTTAAACATTAGTTAAATGTGCAATTAATTTTTGTTTAATTTGGTTTTTTTTGAATTTACTGTGAGGTGTTAAGTTAGAAACAGTCAAATATATGTTTTAATGTTTTTTTCGTTGAAATAAAATGAATATGATTTAAAAAAATACATATATAGTTAAATTTATTAATGCTAAGTATTTACAAGTATTTTATGTTTATATTTAAAGACATTGTCACAGGTTTTATGTACAAATACATATATATTTAGTTATTGCTGTTGATTTTGCATTGTCATTGAAGAATGCTTGGATTTGGTGAAGGAATTTGTGTAGATAATGTATTTAAAGGGTTTTCCAATAGGGACTTGACAAATTTGAGTTTAATTTATGAACGCACCCTTTCACTAATCATCAAACTGTCACTGTCAGTTTATTCAGTAAACTCAACATTTTCTCCGTGGTAAAGTACACGAACGAACAACGTCTGCAAATTGTAAACATTTTCTACCGAAATTCGGAGGCGGTGACTGCAACTTTAAGAGCGTTAACTCCAATTTTCGGTCGTATCTCTCGCCCTAGTAGACCGGGGGTACATATTCGTTGTGTGATGTTATCGTGTCAGTGTCAGAGATAACGGGTTGGTCGAAGTGTCGAAAATATCGCTGCCGTTCAGGCGTCCGTAGCAAACCATCCAAATCAGTCAATTCCACGGCGTTCTCAAGAATCGGGCAATGCTCAGACCACATTATGGCGTATTTTGCGTAAGGATCTTGGTTTACACCCATACCAGATCAAGCTGACTCAAGAATTGAAGCCGATGGACCATTGGAAGCGACGTACGTTCTCCGATTGGGTTCTGGAGAAGATGCATGCCGGCGTCGTTATTGGGCCATATTTTTTCGTCGACGATAACAATCGTCACGTTACTGTGAATGGTCAGCGCCATGATCACCGATTATTTTTGGCCCAAATTGGACCAAGACTTGGACTTGGACTTGGACGACATGTGGTTTCAACAGGATAGTGCCACAAGCCACACAGAACACGTTACAATCGATTTATTGAAGAGTAAGTATGGTGAGCGTGTTATCTCAAGAAAAGGGCCAGTCGATTGGCCGCTTGACGCTTGACTATTTTCTGTGGAGCTACGTTAAGTCATTGGTTTATGCCAACAAGTCGACGACGTGGGAAGAGCTCAGAGCCAACATTGAACGCGAAATAGCGGCCGTCTCGGTCAAAATGTGTGACCGAGTCGTTGAAAATTGGGTCCAACGAATCGACCGCTGCAAACGTGCCTGCGGTGGCCATATGAACGAAGTCGAGTTCCATTCATAAATGTTTTGATTGTACTTCAAGTCGATAACAAAGTTTTTGAAATATCTCAAATCGTTTGCGTTTTATTTAAAAAAAAAATGGTCAAGTCCTTATTGGAAAGCCCTTTATTAGTAAAAACGAAAAGTAAATAAATAGAACATGAGGTTTATTTTTAGCGTTGATATGTATCTACATAAACAAAAGTATTAAAGAGCGGAGTTAAAATTATTAAACAATAAGGTGGAAGGATAACTACCAGCGGAGACATGACACCTTACATTGGGACCCAAACCAAACTGAGATTTAGGTGACGAAATGTGTGCAAGGGACTCTGAAGTCGTTGAGATTTAGGACAGTACTCTCTAGGGAATCAGTGACGTTGGCCGACCTGGTAGACTCCTGTAGCAACTATCTGTATGTATCTCAACAAGGTTCGATGAATGTACAACACAAAAGTGAAAAGAACTCGTTGAAAGGTTAATGAAAAAGGTTGGAAAGCTGTAAGGAAAAAAGCCCTTACAGGAAGCACGTTCTCTGTTTTTTTTTTGATGAGGTAATGTCCTGTAATTTGGTCCTTCGAGAGCAGTTGAAAGTATTCGGAGGGCATGACGTTATTGATAATTATAGGCGTGGGAAACATGTCCTCTAATAGTGAAAGAGTGGAAGGCACATTGTTAGTCCCTCAAAAAGACTAGGTCCTGAAAAAGCTCAAGAAAAAGATCAAGAAACCCAGAAAGTACATTTTGAGTGAGACTGCTTGGATCAGAAAGTGCAGGAAACGTGTATTTTAAGAAGTTAGCTATTGCTGAAGGCTGTCACCGGAAAGAATGGGAGTGGTAAAGCCCATAGTATATTGTACTCAAACCAAAAGTAGCGATTGCTTAATTTGGACCGCTGATACAGTGTACGGTGTGTAAAAACCAGCGTTCTTGTTGAAGGTGACAGGGACTACCTAGCAGGCAAAGCCCACTTGAGGAAGTTAGAGATAGAGATGGGCTAGGTTGGCGCTGATTCATGACCAATGTACTAGAGAGATCCCGGAATATATGCATTTTGGTGCACTTGAAGTGGTAAGAGGGTATAAGTTGATCAAAGGTGAGAACCAATTTTTAAAGGTATTTCTTAGCGCATGTGACGTAGAGCGGGATAAAATTGAAGCTGGGTACCAAACTCGAAGTCCAAAGGTACGTATTCGCTTGTCGAGTATGACCCTTGATAGCCGAAAGCTTATTTAATATTTGAAGCTTGAAAGTAACATGGTTAGGCAGAGGGTCTCCTACAACCCAGTATCTCGTTTCTGCTTCTCATTTGGAAAGAAGTTCATCAAAAACTTCAAGTCGACAAGGTAATGATTTTTAGGTTATCAGGACCGGCAGATGGGAGCAACAAGCTAGTCTGATACTGGAAGAGTGCTATGAATCTGTAATTCACATCTACAGTATCACTATCTTCATTGAGTGCGAAGCCATTAGTTGTAGTAGCATTTTAACAAGAACTGAGGGAAATGGACGTAATGACAACTTGGTCAATGGATAATATGCCTTCTAGAGTCGGACTGTTTCACTTGCTAAAGGTGATCCAACTAGTGGGGATAGACCGTTGTGGTATGGAAGACTAGTAGAAGGAGAAATCTCTAATATCGTTTGGAGATAAGTCTCTCTATCGAGGATCGGATGGCGTAGACAAGGAAAACTCTTTTCAAAGATCTGAAGGCTTATTCTATCTATCAACTCCATGAGTTTAAATACCTTGGCTTATCTACTAATAATACGTTTAACCTTCATGGACTGATGTAGAGTCGTGGTTTTAAAAAGGGTCAATTTGGTGTTAGTTGGATTCTTTTTTGAATAGCCACCTCTATGTATCCTATCCAGTCAGAGAGGAGTACAAACCAAGGAAAAAAAAAGTTTTCTTGAAATCGTTCGAAACGCAGACTCAAGCACAGCTATGCGTTTGAAAATCTTAAGATTAAATGATAAGTCTAGGTAGCGTGGATTAGGACTATGCCCGCTTACGAAACTGATACCACCTCTTGGCTGAAATGGTGAGGAAGGTATTCGATTAGGAAGCGAAGGATCTCAGAGCCGAAGGTTTCTCCAAGTTCATTCGACATAAAATTTATATAAATTGAGTCCCAATGATTGAAGGAAGAAGGCTAACAGTACTAAGCCCCAACAGATCTTTTGGGATATACCTATGTAGGTATCGTGAATAATAGAAATACAATAAACAGAAATACAATAAACAAAGTGCCGTCAATAATTATGTATAATGGGAGTCTTGAATGCAAATGTAGTGCCCAAGCAGCATTACCAAAGTGACAACAGCTTTACTCGTCATGCTCGAAGGACCAAATGAAAGCCTAACATGATTTTCTACAGCGATGGAGTCTACGCCTGGGGAGAGATAGCAGAGTGCTCCTCAATCGGATTCCAGAGTATGTGTGAATAGAAGGTAATGAAACTTAGGGTGAATTAGCAAGACAAGAGGCTGCGGAACCCTTCATAGGCCCTGAATCTTGCTGCGTTTTACCTACACATCCTTTGAGTTTTCCTTATGGAAAATCATGAAATGATTATATCAGATCAAAGTGTTTGAAATGAGCCCAGACTGACTAGCTTATGTCCTGTATTCCTTACTGGGTCCTAAGGGCTTCTATAGGGTTTCTGGCAATTGACCTCAGTTTTTCCTACCTCCTACCTTCTCAGTTGCCATACTTCCTTCTCTAATGCTCTGCGTCATGTGCTTCGTAGCAACCTCACAGGAGTCCATAAATCAATTGAAAAGGCTTCTGCATCGACATCATCGTCAGATTGATGGAGCAGGTATAGTTCATTCCTCACACTGGAAGGAAACTTAAGTAATGAGCCTCCAGTTGTATGGAAGGATCTTGTTTGAAAAATAGCTCTATGTTCCGATGACGAAGCGCTGAGGAAGAATCGTTCTTAGAGCAAGAAAATACTAAAAAAAAAATATATTTGGCGCGACAGGTCTATGGGACTCAAGGCCTAGTTTCTCTCATCATGCGTGTTGGGTGTGTTATATTCATATGACGAAAGGAAGGGGCCTACTACTTTGATATTTGAGAAGCTTCCTCAGGGACATGAAATAAATTTTAGGTGTAGTCTAGGGATTGAACCTGAATCCCCTCGCTCCGTAGTCCAAAGTACAAACCACTTAAGCCAGTGCGCCCACACACCATACAACTGAATCACTGAAAATAGCTTACGAGGATGATCGTATTAAAGGTTGTTAAAGCTCCTCGATTGCCCTAAATTTCCCATCGAATCGATTCACACCGGGAAATGATGAATTCCAAATCGATCAACAGCTCCCTCCGAGGAGGCTACCTACTCAGAAATTAATAAATGAAATATATCCCCACTCGTACCGTGTGCCACTGGCACAGATTTTAATTTAAATATGTAATTCAAATCCACATGTAAAATGAATTTAGCAATTTTCTGCTCATTCAAGTGTGTAACAATCTGAAATCATTCCCTCGGTACACGCGTGCCAATACCAACACGAGCACGCAAGGACGACGAGCACGAGGACGATACGATATCAATCAATTGAAATTATTCCGCCGAATATCGCATTAGCATATTTCGTCAATTTTCCAGCCATTATTTGGGGCGCACAATGAAACCCGATAACCAGATATGCGGATGTATCTACACGAAATAAAAGTCGAATCGAATATAAATCTAAAAGTCCTCGCATACCCAAACACACGCAGGACTCAGGACTGCTACTCCCCAACTGTGTGACTCTGAGCGCGAGTGCGAGTGCGAGTGCGAGGACGAATCATTATTAGCTCTCAATAGTAATAATCAATTTCGTCGAATGAGTGTTTTCTCCTGAAAGGATATCGCTTATGCAGTGCTGGTGCTGCTGCTACTGGTGCTGCTCTATTCGTTGTCTAGTGTGTACGACTCTCTCTCAGAGATCGACTCTGTGGGCCGGAGGACAACGAGGATTCTTGAATTTTGAAATCCAATTGAAATTTGAATAATATTGTCATTAATAATCGAAACGATGAAATTGATTTGAAGTAAACAAACGAACATGGCAATCTTGAATTTTGTCCTCGTTCGAGAATGATTTTCGTTTCGTTTGGTGTGTCCTTTGTGCGTTATTTGTCCTCGACTCGTTTGGGTGGTTATTGTGTTCTTTTAGTTCGTGTGTTCGAAAATTTGTTATGATTTAATTTTGGGTTTTTTTTTCTTCTTTTTCGAGATGAATTCCAGATGACAAATGATGTTTTATTGATGGAAACTCGTTAATTTGTGCCGAGGACGAGATGCCAGTGGGTGGACGGAATCATTCACATTGAGAGAGGGTGGAGGTAATCAATCCAGGGACTTTGTCTACCTCGGATCTATGAAGGATAGCTCTTGCCAAACGCAGTTGCGATTGCAATTTGCAGTTTCTTTGGGAGAAGAGAAGAGGATTGAGTGGGCAGCTTAGGACATTCTGTAAAATATCTCAACCATTCGAGTCCTGTTTCATGGCTCTGAAGCTCGATAGCGGATGACGATATCCTCGAGTGCTTCAAGAGAAAGGTTCCTTCGTAGTTTTTTCGAATGTAATCCATCGGCACAACGCGGTATGGCTATGTTAAGTTAGGTACTTGGCGCAACAGGTCGTTGGGACACAGGGCCTAGCTTCTCACAACTATTCGTGTTGTGCTTGTTATATTCTTTACACGAATGGAAGGGGCCCTACTATTTTGTTATTTGAGAAGCATTTTCAGGACAGTTGTACTCTCGGATGTTTGTCAGACGCTCGCGAGATGTGCGGCCGTGAAAAATTTTTAGGTGTTCTCGACTGGGACTCGAACCTCGAACCCCTTGCTCCATAGTCCAACGCACTAACCACTGAGCCACTATTTTATTTTTCAATTTAAATCTCTGAATCTAAAAATGATCTGCGCGTCGCTAGTAACATGTCCACAGCGTCCGACGTCCGGTAGAAAAAGGAAGCCTTAACTACCAGTGTCATCCTATGTGTCATTGGTGGTCGCGTTCCACGGTGAGGTTTTCACAAGCCCTGTCGTTTTCGAGCTCGCGGACGAGTTTACTGCAGAATTCTTTGCAACAACAAGCTCTAAGTTTGGGTGGGGCGCACATATGGCAGGGAACCTCAACCGACTTGGAGTACGCAGTTAGTTAAGGAGTTGTCTAACAGAAGAGGATTGTTGGTTGAGGACCAGATTCATCCCGTATTCTAGAGCCATTCTAAGTTTGTAAGAAGGGAGGTTCAGGTTGAAGTGGTTGTCTGTCAAAAAAAGGAACTTTTACATGATGTACTCTTTTATGGGACGGAGCTGGGCAAGTGCAAAGGAGGTGCAGAATGGTTTCTTGATATGAAAAAAGAACCACCCTTTAGGCATGTTAACCTAGCAGACAGAATCCAGTAAGGACACCGATATCGTTGATCTGCGATCGCTTCAATAGGTCCAACTCCACACTACATTTCAAGTCCAGTTGATCTACGTATCTTGAAATGTTACAAGCAGAGATATTTTCCCATCTAGACTTGGTACAAATAAAAGCGTCCAGGCTTAGCAAAAACTTGCATCCAGCAATGCCCCCTCAGGTTCAGCAAGATTCTGTGGATCGTACCCTGTCTGGTGAGCTTATAAGGAAATTTTCTACAATGTCTCGTACCCCAGGAGTCCGGATAGGTGAATTTGAATTTGTATCTCCAGACATCTCCAACAGACCTGATGTTTGAAGCGGCCTTTAATGTAAAAGAGGACTATTGCAGGTTAAAGTACTAATATCCCTGACAGATATTGCAGTACATTCTAGCCAGGACATGGCTTTCTTGATTGTCAAGATTTCCTACAATATTCTGGAAAATGGAAGGGGAGATGTTGTCAAAACAAAAACAACGCAAGCCACCTCAGCATCAGTCTAGGAGTCGTCCATGTAGAAGTGGACTGAGCTGTCATCAGAGAAAGAAACTGTGACCCATTCACTACAGTCAGGGATGCTCGTTCGAAGTTTCGGTCAAATAATAAGTTAGTCGGTATCTTTTAAGGTGAAACGGAGAAGATAAATGATAGAAGAATGGGTTTCAGTTTAGTTTCCTGTCCAAAATGAGACCCAAGAATTTTGCAATATTTTTGAAGGAGATACTGGTACCATTAATCGTAGGACTGTCGAAAAGGGAAACTTTATACATCCTTGTACAGGGGACAAGTTCTGTTTTGACGGGGTTTGACATCTAGTGAGCTGAATGAGAGCAATCTGGAGGATTTCCTTGAGAGTTTCAGTACGTGTTTACCGGAGCCAGGAATACCAATGTTATCCGCACCGGTATCCGCAGTTCTTTCCATGTTGGATAGGAGCTACTAGTACTTCAAGCGTAGAATAGAGTTTCAGGCCTGCAAAAGGTCCAGAAACGCGACTATGATAAATTGCTTGATGCTGAGTGATTTTCCAATGATTTGCAGTAGCGAGTGGGAAGCATATGTCTTTTGATTGCTCCGACACTGGGGACACACATATGTGGTTTAAGTCTTTTAGACATAAGGACGATTGAAAGGTTTTTTCGAACCCAAGTCACTGCAATAAAACAAACTGCGGACATAATTATGGAGGGATTATCTTTGAGTACCGGGTCTAGTTGATATCCCAGGTAAAAAAGCTGATGAACTAGCCAGAGGAAGATGAAATCTGAGCGCTTTACAGACCCTTCCTGAGACCAATACTTAGCTTAGCACTCACTCTGAACAAAAAATTAGACATCGACTCCAACAAGGAGGCTTACAGGATATGTTCTACGTATACGTGCTAGAGCCCATTCGACTTCTTTTGAATCTATATTGACGTTCCTCTTCGACAGAATCTATTCATTAATTGCAGTGTGATTGTCCAGCACTAGCAGTTACGACACTCTTGGGAGTTATTTCCTTGCAGAACTGGACGATCTAGGCAACATTGAGCTGAACAAATCCCCTGAGATTCATATACGCATCTGAGTGGTTCAGTTCAGCCTTCAAAGATTGGAATTAGGTCTGTTTTACAATTGGGCACAATGGACTCTCATTTGGCTGGTTAACCTCGCTAACGACTTCTGTTGAAGCTGTTTGAACGATGTAGAGGTGAAAACTCTACACTATCTCCACATTTCCTGAAATTCAATATCCCTTCGAGCACTGGACTCGATGTGATACTCAGCATCACCTTCTGAATTTGCCTTTCATTCCGGCAAGGACATGAACAACCAACCATTCTGTAAATATTCTACTTCTAGCCTACCTTATGAGGAAGGATTGAGGCTATTGAATTTTGGGTGTGTATGACTTTTCGATCATGAAAAACTGTTAAAAGGTCGTTAAGGATTAGTGTTTGTAGTAAGGCAGACGTCTATGTCAAGTAGATGCACTTCTGCTTGAGATTCTTGTGAGATAGGACCAAATATGCCTGCACTAACACCTCCGAGGCAGTTCAGGACTTAACCTACAAATGTATGCCGAGTAACCCCTAATAGTCTCTATGAGGTAAGACAAAATGACCGCATCAACGTAGGTTTGACAAAACAAAACAAGAAAACGCTAAGCTCGAAGGACCAATCGGATATAAAATAAATGGCATTTTTAAATGAATGCCATAGCACCAGTTAGTTCATTTGAATCCGCAGTACATAAACGGGACAACAAATATCCTCAGACTCACACTATCCCACCATGAACACACATATAAATATACATAATCCCACATCCTGAACTCCATGCACGTGCAAACATCGTCCATTGGTTGGGGTAAAGTAATATGTTTTAGAAAAATATTTCCTGTTTTTGTGTCTCTCAGAAATCCATACCAGACAGCCAGAAAAAAAAGTCCTGGCCAGTTGGTCCACATTCATCAATCTTGGTCCTCTTTTTGTGTGGTGTTCAGCTGGACAACATATTGACGAGCACGCCTGTCTGCAGCCAACAGACAGAGCAAGGTGGGTGTTTTAATGGATTTCATTTTAGCACTAAATTGTGTATCTACACGGCTCTTGATTAACGATGGAAAAACAACTAAAAAAACCCAAGAAATACATACATTGACTATAAAAACAAAAAACCGTATATTAATCGATTCGATACATGTTGACACAGGGTGATCACTGGCCTCTCCGTGGTGTCAGTATCAGTATCACTTTTTGTTTTACTTTCGAATGAGACACACCGTGTTCGCAGAGGAACCTTTGGAAATATGGCCATGATTTGCTACACCCTGCATGCGCATTTGTTTCAGTAATAAATATAAATAAAATGAAAAACGTTTTCCTATCTACAAATTCTTGTTTCATTTGAATTTCCCTCGCGTATTTTCGTACACAAAAAACCGCATATCAGCGCTCTAGCCTACCATAAAAATCCCGAATGCATTAGTAATTTCAATTTACATTTTAAGTGATTTTTTCTATTTTTTCTTTTTGGTTTTTCAACAAAATTTACAGTATATACAATGGATGCAAGCAATAAATAAATTAAACATTTGATTTATAACTAAAATAATAAATAAACTATGGATGCGTGTGTAAATTAAAAACAACTTTTAAATTAATTGTTTTGTGCTTGATTAACTTTTTTTTTTTTTGTTTTTGGCGATAAAATAATAAATAAAATTAAATTCTGTAAGAAGTATGAGATTTGGCTTAAAGTTGTAGTTTACCTAACTATCTTTGCACGAAGGCCGTGACTGTGCTTCGATGAAGAGTTGATGTTGCCAGCAGGGCTGCTGAGAGGATCAATAATATTCGAAGGCTTGGCTCTAGGGTTGGAGCAGCTGGAAAAATAATAGAAAATACGTATTTTTCAAAACAAATGTTGTATAAAAAATTCAAGCAATATTTAAGTTTATCGGAGATGAGGTTTTCCCAAGATTTTGACAAAATATGACACGAAAGCTGCAAGTAACAGGTGCGACATCTATTGTTTTCTTTTGAAAACGACGATACAAAAACACTTTTCAATATATTTCAACGATTGCTGCTTTATTGGAAAGACTAAACAATGCAATGAATTATGGAATATTATTTCATTTAAATTTACTGCTTCGGCTTGCTTGACTGCAGGCCATTCTTTAAAAAACCAGTTTTCAATATATTTTCCATGGTTTTAGCCCCTTCTTTTACGAAAAGTTTGACCTTGTTTATGAGTTATTGATTCGATTTTGCAGATTGCATATGCATTGCGATGTCAAATTGCTGTTCAAAATAGCATATTGGAGGTTTAAATTAGAAAAAATATAGAGCACGACGGGGTCAACGGTGTAATAGTATTGAAATTCAAATCTTATTCTAATAAGGTGGGCGCGGCATTAACCATTTTTGGTTGAATTGTGAAAATATTTCACGCTACACACATCCTGAAAGTGTCTTCTCTTAGCCCAGTTCTTGCTGAATATTCTGTTTCTGTGGATTATAAGCACAAACGGGCTGAAGTGGCTCCTCCGTATGGGTATAGGAAGCAGAAAATTTTTCAGGCAAAAAATGTGTGAGAAAATGGGCAGTGTATAGCCCACAGAGCTAGACACCCAAAATAGTGTTATATCTTCAAATCACACGTCTCGAGCCCGGTATCCTTTTTCTGTGTACTCGAGGCGCAAACTAGCTAAGCTGCTGCCTCGAAATGGAAATAGGAAACAGAAAATTTTTCTGTGTACTCGAAATATTGTACCAAAATATTGTTGTACCTTCTGATCACACATCTCGAGCCAGATATCCTTTTTCTGTGTATTCGGGGCGCAAACTAGCTTAGCTGCTGCCTCGAAGTGGAAATAGGAAACAGAAAATTTTTCAGGCAAAAAATGTGTGAGAAAATGGGCAGTGTATAGCCCACAGAGCTAGACAACCAAAATATTGTTATAACTTCTAACCACACATCTCAAGCCCGATATCCTTTTTCCGTGTATTCGAGGCGCAAACTAGCTTAGCTGCTGCCTCGAAGTGGAAATAGGAAACAGAAAATTTTTCAGGCAAAAAATGTGTGAGAAAATGGGCAGTGTATAGCCCACAGAACTCGACACCCAAAATATTGTTATAACTTCTAACCACACATCTCAAGCCCGATATCCTTTCTCCGTGTATTCGAGGCGCAAACTAGCTTAGCTGCTGCCTCGAAGTGGAAATAGGAAACAGAAAATTTTTCAGGCAAAAAATGTGTGAGAAAATGGGCAGTGTATAGCCCACAGAGCTAGACAACCAAAATATTGTTATAACTTCTAACCACACATCTCAAGCCCGATATCCTTTTTCCGTGTATTCGAGGCGCAAACTAGCTTAGCTGCTGCCTCGAAGTGGAAGTAGGAAACAGAAAATTTTTCAGGCAAAAAATGTGTGAGAAAATGGGCAGTGTATAGCCCACAGAACTCGACACCCAAAATATTGTTATAACTTCTAACCACACATCTCAAGCCCGATATCCTTTTTCCGTGTATTCGAGGCGCAAACTAGCTTAGCTGCTGCCTCGAAGTGGAAATAGGAAACAGAAAATTTTTCAGGCAAAAAATGTGTGAGAAAATGGGCAGTGTATAGCCCACAGAGCTAGACAACCAAAATATTGTTATAACTTCTGATCACACATCTCGAGCCAGATATCCTTTTTCCGTGTATTCGAGGCGCAAACTAGCTTAGCTGCTGCCTCGAAGTGGAAATAGGAAACAGAAAATTTTTCAGGCAAAAAATGTGTGAGAAAATGGGCAGTGTATGGCCCACAGAGCTAGACAACCAAAATATTGTTATAACTTCTAACCACACATCTCGAGCCCGATATCCTTTTTCCGTGTATTCGAGGCGCAAACTAGCTTAGCTGCTGCCTCGAAGTGGAAATAGGAAACAGAAAATTTTTCAGGCAAAAAATGTGTGAGAAAATGGGCAGTGTATAGCCCACAGAGCTAGACAACCAAAATATTGTTATAACTTCTGATCACACATCTCGAGCCAGATATCCTTTTTCCGTGTATTCGAGGCGCAAACTAGCTTAGCTGCTGCCTCGAAATAGAAATAGGAAACAGAAATTTTTCAGGCAAAAAATGTGTGGGAAAATGGGCAGTGTATAGCCCACAGAGCTAGACACCCAAAATAGTGTTATATCTTCAAATCACACATCTCGAGCCAGATATCCTTTTTCGGTGTATTCGAGGCGCAAACTAGCTAAGCTGCTGCCTCGAAGTGGAAATAGGAAACAGAAAATTTTTCAGGCAAAAAATGTGTGAGAAAATGGGCAGTGTATAGCCCACAGAGCTAGACAACCAAAATATTGTTATACCTTCTGATCACACATCTCGAGCCAGATATCATTTTTTTGTGTATTCGGGGCGCAAACTAGCTTAGCTGCTGCCTCGAAATGGAAATAGGAAACAGAAAATTTTTCAGGCAAAAAATGTGTGAGAAAATGGGCAGTGTATAGCCCACAGAACTCGAAACCAAAAATCTTGTTATATCCCCTAACCACACATCTCGAGCCCGATATCCTTTTTCCGTGTATTCGAGGAGCACACTAGCTTAGCTGCTGCCTCGAAATGGAAATAGGAAACCGAAAATTTTTCAGGCAAAAAATGTGTGAGAAAATGGGCAGTGTATATCCCACAGAGCTAGACGCCCAGAATATTGTTATACCTTCTGATCACACATCTCGAGCCAGATATCATTTTTTTGTGTATTCGGGGCGCAAACTAGCTTAGCTGCTGCCTCGAAATGGAAATAGGAAACAGAAAATTTTTCAGGCAAAAAATGTGTGAGAAAATGGGCAGTGTATAGCCCACAGAACTCGAAACCAAAAATCTTGTTATATCCCCTAACCACACATCGCGAGCCAGATATCCTTTTTCTGTGCATTCGAGGCGCAAACTAGCTTAGCTGCTGCCTCGAAATAGAAATAGGAAACAGAAATTTTTCAGGCAAAAAATGTGTGAGAAAATGGGCAGTGTATAGCCCACAGAGCTAGACACCCAAAATAGTGTTATATCTTCAAATCACACATCTCGAGCCAGATATCCTTTTTCCGTGTATTCGAGGCGCAAACTAGCTAAGCTGCTGCCTCGAAGTGGAAATAGGAAACAGAAAATTTTTCAGGCAAAAAATGTGTGAGAAAATGGGCAGTGTATAGCCCACAGAGCTAGACAACCAAAATATTGTTATAACTTCTAACCACACATCTCAAGCCCGATATCCTTTTTCCGTGTATTCGAGGCGCAAACTAGCTTAGCTGCTGCCTCGAAGTGGAAATAGGAAACAGAAAATTTTTCAGGCAAAAAATGTGTGAGAAAATGGGCAGTGTATAGCCCACAGAGCTAGACAACCAAAATATTGTTATAACTTCTGATCACACATCTCGAGCCAGATATCCTTTTTCCGTGTATTCGAGGCGCAAACTAGCTTAGCTGCTGCCTCGAAATAGAAATAGGAAACAGAAAATTTTTCAGGCAAAAAATGTGTGGGAAAATGGGCAGTGTATAGCCCACAGAACTCGACACCCAAAATATTGTTATAACTTCTAACCACACATCTCGAGCCCGGTATCCTTTTTCCGTGTATTCGAGGAGCACACTAGCTTAGCTGCTGCCTCGAAATGGAAATAGGAAACCGAAAATTTTTCAGGCAAAAAATGTGTGAGAAAATGGGCAGTGTATAGCCCACAGAGCTAGACACCCAAAATAGTGTTATATCTTCAAATCACACATCTCGAGCCAGATATCCTTTTTAGGTGTATTCGAGGGGCAAACTAGCTTAGCTGCTGCCTCGAAGTGGAAATAGGAAACAGAAAATTTTTCAAATGGGCAGTGTATAGCCCACAGAGCTAGACACCCAAAATAGTGTTATATCTTCAAATCACACATCTCGAGCCAGATATCCTTTTTAGGTGTATTCGAGGCGCAAACTAGCTTAGCTGCTGCCTCGAAGTGGAAATAGGAAACAGAAAATTTTTCAGGCAAAAAATGTGTGGGAAAATGGGCAGTGTATAGCCCACAGAACTCGACACCCAAAATATTGTTATAACTTCTAACCACACATCTCAAGCCAGATATCCTTTTTCCGTGTATTCGAGGCGCAAACTAGCTTAGCTGCTGCCTCGAAATAGAAATAGGAAACAGAAAATTTTTCAGGCAAAAAATGTGTGGGAAAATGGGCAGTGTATAGCCCACAGAACTCGACACCCAAAATATTGTTATAACTTCTAACCACACATCTCGAGCCCGATATCGTTTTTCCGTGTATTCGAGGCGCAAACTAGCTTAGCTGCTGCCTCGAAGTGGAAATAGGAAACAGAAAATTTTTCAGGCAAAAAATGTGTGAGAAAATGGGCAGTGTATAGCCCACAGAGCTAGACAACCAAAATATTGTTATAACTTCTAACCACACATCTCAAGCCCGATATCCTTTTACCGTGTATTCGAGGCGCAAACTAGCTTAGCTGCTGCCTCGAAGTGGAAATAGGAAACAGAAAATTTTTCAGGCAAAAAATGTGTGAGAAAATGGGCAGTGTATAGCCCACAGAGCTAGACAACCAAAATATTGTTATAACTTCTGATCACACATCTCGAGCCAGATATCCTTTTTCCGTGTATTCGAGGCGCAAACTAGCTTAGCTGCTGCCTCGAAGTGGAAATAGGAAACAGAAAATTTTTCAGGCAAAAAATGTGTGGGAAAACGGGCAGTGTATAGCCCACAGAACTCGACACCCAAAATATTGTTATAACTTCTAACCACACATCTCGAGCCCGATATCCTTTTTCCGTGTATTCGAGGAGCACACTAGCTTAGCTGCTGCCTCGAAATGGAAATAGGAAACCGAAAATTTTTCAGGCAAAAAATGTGTGAGAAAATGGGCAGTGTATAGCCCACAGAGCTAGACACCCAAAATAGTGTTATATCTTCAAATCACACATCTCGAGCCAGATATCCTTTTTAGGTGTATTCGAGGCGCAAACTAGCTTAGCTGCTGCCTCGAAGTGGAAATAGGAAACAGAAAATTTTTCTGGCAAAAAATGTGTGAGAAAATGGGCAGTGTATAGCCCACAGAGCTAGACAACCAAAATATTGTTATAACTTCTAACCACACATCTCGAGCCCGATATCCTTTTTCCGTGTATTCGAGGAGCACACTAGCTTAGCTGCTGCCTCGAAATGGAAATAGGAAACCGAAAATTTTTCAGGCAAAAAATGTGTGAGAAAATGGGCAGTGTATATCCCACAGAGCTAGACGCCCAGAATATTGTTATACCTTCTGATCACACATCTCGAGCCAGATATCATTTTTTTGTGTATTCGGGGCGCAAACTAGCTTAGCTGCTGCCTCGAAATGGAAATAGGAAACAGAAAATTTTTCAGGCAAAAAATGTGTGAGAAAATGGGCAGTGTATAGCCCACAGAACTCGAAACCAAAAATCTTGTTATAACTTCTAACCACACATCTCGAGCCCGATATCCTTTTTCCGTGTATTCGAGGCGCAAACTAGCTTAGCTGCTGCCTCGAAGTGGAAATAGGAAACAGAAAATTTTTCAGGCAAAAAATGTGTGAGAAAATGGGCAGTGTATAGCCCACAGAACTAGACACCCAAAATATTGTTAAATCTTCAAATCACACATCTCGAGCCAGATATCCTTTTTCCGTGTATTCGAGGCGCAAACTAGCTTAGCTGCTGCCTCGAAGTGGAAATAGGAAACAGAAAATTTTTCAGGCAAAAAATGTGTGAGAAAATGGGCAGTGTATAGCCCACAGAGCTAGACAACCAAAATATTGTTATAACTTCTAACCACACATCTCAAGCCCGATATCCTTTTTCCGTGTATTCGAGGCGCAAACTAGCTTAGCTGCTGCCTCGAAGTGGAAATAGGAAACAGAAAATTTTTCAGGCAAAAAATGTGTGAGAAAATGGGCAGTGTATAGCCCACAGAGCTAGACAACCAAAATATTGTTATAACTTCTGATCACACATCTCGAGCCAGATATCCTTTTTCCGCGTATTCGAGGCGCAAACTAGCTTAGCTGCTGCCTCGAAATAGAAATAGGAAACAGAAAATTTTTCAGGCAAAAAATGTGTGGGAAAATGGGCAGTGTATAGCCCACAGAACTCGACACCCAAAATATTGTTATAACTTCTAACCACACATCTCGAGCCCGGTATCCTTTTTCCGTGTATTCGAGGAGCACACTAGCTTAGCTGCTGCCTCGAAATGGAAATAGGAAACCGAAAATTTTTCAGGCAAAAAATGTGTGAGAAAATGGGCAGTGTATAGCCCACAGAGCTAGACACCCAAAATAGTGTTATATCTTCAAATCACACATCTCGAGCCAGATATCCTTTTTAGGTGTATTCGAGGCGCAAACTAGCTTAGCTGCTGCCTCGAAGTGGAAATAGGAAACAGAAAATTTTTCAGGCAAAAAATGTGTGAGAAAATAGCCCACAGAGCTAGACAACCAAAATATTGTTATAACTTCTAACCACACATCTCGAGCCCGATATCCTTTTTCCGTGTATTCGAGGCGCAAACTAGCTTAGCTGCTGCCTCGAAATAGAAATAGGAAACAGAAAATTTTTCAGGCAAAAAATGTGTGGGAAAATGGGCAGTGTATAGCCCACAGAACTCGACACCCAAAATATTGTTATAACTTCTAACCACACATCTCGAACCCGGTATCCTTTTTCCGTGTATTCGAGGAGCACACTAGCTTAGCTGCTGCCTCGAAATGGAAATAGGAAACCGAAAATTTTTCAGGCAAAAAATGTGTGAGAAAATGGGCAGTGTATATCCCACAGAGCTAGACGCCCAGAATATTGTTATACCTTCTGATCACACATCTCGAGCCAGATATCCTTTTTAGGTGTATTCGAGGCGCAAACTAGCTTAGCTGCTGCCTCGAAGTGGAAATAGGAAACAGAAAATTTTTCAGGCAAAAAATGTGTGAGAAAATAGCCCACAGAGCTAGACAACCAAAATATTGTTATAACTTCTAACCACACATCTCGAGCCCGATATCCTTTTTCCGTGTATTCGAGGCGCAAACTAGCTTAGCTGCTGCCTCGAAATAGAAATAGGAAACAGAAAATTTTTCAGGCAAAAAATGTGTGGGAAAATGGGCAGTGTATAGCCCACAGAACTCGACACCCAAAATATTGTTATAACTTCTAACCACACATCTCGAGCCCGGTATCCTTTTTCCGTGTATTCGAGGAGCACACTAGCTTAGCTGCTGCCTCGAAATGGAAATAGGAAACCGAAAATTTTTCAGGCAAAAAATGTGTGAGAAAATGGGCAGTGTATAGCCCACAGAGCTAGACACCCAAAATAGTGTTATATCTTCAAATCACACATCTCGAGCCAGATATCCTTTTTAGGTGTATTCGAGGCGCAAACTAGCTTAGCTGCTGCCTCGAAGTGGAAATAGGAAACAGAAAATTTTTCAGGCAAAAAATGTGTGAGAAAATGGGCAGTGTATAGCCCACAGAGCTAGACAACCAAAATATTGTTATAACTTCTAACCACACATCTCGAGCCCGATATCCTTTTTCCGTGTATTCGAGGAGCACACTAGCTTAGCTGCTGCCTCGAAATGGAAATAGGAAACCGAAAATTTTTCAGGCAAAAAATGTGTGAGATAATGGGCAGTGTATATCCCACAGAGCTAGACGCCCAGAATATTGTTATACCTTCTGATCACACATCTCGAGCCAGATATCATTTTTTTGTGTATTCGGGGCGCAAACTAGCTTAGCTGCTGCCTCGAAATGGAAATAGGAAACAGAAAATTTTTCAGGCAAAAAATGTGTGAGAAAATGGGCAGTGTATAGCCCACAGAGCTAGACACCCAAAATAGTGTTATATCTTCAAATCACACATCTCGAGCCAGATATCCTTTTTAGGTGTATTCGAGGCGCAAACTAGCTTAGCTGCTGCCTCGAAGTGGAAATAGGAAACAGAAAATTTTTCAGGCAAAAAATGTGTGAGAAAATGGGCAGTGTATAGCCCACAGAGCTAGACAACCAAAATATTGTTATAACTTCTGATCACACATCTCGAGCCAGATATCCTTTTTCCGTGTATTCGAGGCGCAAACTAGCTTAGCTGCTGCCTCGAAGTGGAAATAGGAAACAGAAAATTTTTCAGGCAAAAAATGTGTGGGAAAATGGGCAGTGTATAGCCCACAGAACTCGACACCCAAAATATTGTTATAACTTCTAACCACACATCTCGAGCCCGATATCCTTTTTCCGTGTATTCGAGGCGCACACTAGCTTAGCTGCTGCCTCGAAGTGGAAATAGGAAACAGAAAATTTTTCAGGCAAAAAATGTGTGGGAAAATGGGCAGTGTATAGCCCACAGAACTCGACACCCAAAATATTGTTATAACTTCTAGCCACACATCTCGAGCCCGATATCCTTTTTCCGTGTATTCGAGGCGCAAACTAGCTTAGCTGCTGCCTCGAAGTGGAAATAGGAAACAGAAAATTTTTCAGGCAAAAAATGTGTGAGAAAATGGGCAGTGTATAGCCCACAGAACTAGACACCCAAAATATTGTTAAATCTTCAAATCACACATCTCGAGCCAGATATCCTTTTTCCGTGTATTCGAGGCGCAAACTAGCTTAGCTGCTGCCTCGAAGTGGAAATAGGAAACAGAAAATTTTTCAGGCAAAAAATGTGTGAGAAAATGGGCAGTGTATAGCCCACAGAGCTAGACAACCAAAATATTGTTATAACTTCTGATCACACATCTCGAGCCAGATATCCTTTTTCCGTGTATTCGAGGCGCAAACTAGCTTAGCTGCTGCCTCGAAATAGAAATAGGAAACAGAAAATTTTTCGGACAGAAAATGTGTGGGAAAATGGGCAGTGTATAGCCCACAGAACTCGACACCCAAAATATTGTTATAACTTCTAACCACACATCTCGAGCCCGATATCCTTTTTCCGTGTATTCGAGGCGCACACTAGCTTAGCTGCTGCCTCGAAGTGGAAATAGGAAACAGAAAATTTTTCAGGCAAAAAATGTGTGGGAAAATGGGCAGTGTATAGCCCACAGAACTCGACACCCAAAATATTGTTATAACTTCTAACCACACATCTCGAGCCCGATATCCTTTTTCCGTGTATTCGAGGCGCAAACTAGCTTAGCTGCTGCCTCGAAGTGGAAATAGGAAACAGAAAATTTTTCAGGCAAAAAATGTGTGAGAAAATGGGCAGTGTATAGCCCACAGAGCTAGACAACCAAAATATTGTTATAACTTCTAACCACACATCTCAAGCCCGATATCCTTTTTCCGTGTATTCGAGGCGCAAACTAGCTTAGCTGCTGCCTCGAAGTGGAAATAGGAAACAGAAAATTTTTCAGGCAAAAAATGTGTGAGAAAATGGGCAGTGTATAGCCCACAGAGCTAGACAACCAAAATATTGTTATAACTTCTGATCACACATCTCGAGCCAGATATCCTTTTTCCGTGTATTCGAGGCGCAAACTAGCTTAGCTGCTGCCTCGAAATAGAAATAGGAAACAGAAAATTTTTCAGGCAAAAAATGTGTGGGAAAATGGGCAGTGTATAGCCCACAGAACTCGACACCCAAAATATTGTTATAACTTCTAACCACACATCTCGAGCCCGATATCCTTTTTCCGTGTATTCGAGGCGCAAACTAGCTTAGCTGCTGCCTCGAAGTGGAAATAGGAAACAGAAAATTTTTCAGGCAAAAAATGTGTGAGAAAATGGGCAGTGTATAGCCCACAGAGCTAGACAACCAAAATATTGTTATAACTTCTGATCACACATCTCGAGCCAGATATCCTTTTTCCGTGTATTCGAGGCGCAAACTAGCTTAGCTGCTGCCTCGAAATAGAAATAGGAAACAGAAAATTTTTCAGGCAAAAAATGTGTGGGAAAATGGGCAGTGTATAGCCCACAGAACTCGACACCCAAAATATTGTTATAACTTCTAACCACACATCTCGAGCCCGATATCCTTTTTCCGTGTATTCGAGGCGCACACTAGCTTAGCTGCTGCCTCGAAGTGGAAATAGGAAACAGAAAATTTTTCAGGCAAAAAATGTGTGAGAAAATGGGCAGTGTATAGCCCACAGAACTAGACACCCAAAATATTGTTAAATCTTCAAATCACACATCTCGAGCCAGATATCCTTTTTCCGTGTATTCGAGGCGCAAACTAGCTTAGCTGCTGCCTCGAAGTGGAAATAGGAAACAGAAAATTTTTCAGGCAAAAAATGTGTGAGAAAATGGGCAGTGTATAGCCCACAGAGCTAGACAACCAAAATATTGTTATAACTTCTAACCACACATCTCAAGCCCGATATCCTTTTTCCGTGTATTCGAGGCGCAAACTAGCTTAGCTGCTGCCTCGAAGTGGAAATAGGAAACAGAAAATTTTTCAGGCAAAAAATGAGTGAGAAAATGGGCAGTGTATAGCCCACAGAGCTAGACAACCAAAATATTGTTATAACTTCTGATCACACATCTCGAGCCAGATATCCTTTTTCCGTGTATTCGAGGCGCAAACTAGCTTAGCTGCTGCCTCGAAATAGAAATAGGAAACAGAAAATTTTTCAGGCAAAAAATGTGTGGGAAAATGGGCAGTGTATAGCCCACAGAGCTAGACAACCAAAATATTGTTATAACTTCTAACCACACATCTCAAGCCCGATATCCTTTTTCCGTGTATTCGAGGCGCAAACTAGCTTAGCTGCTGCCTCGAAGTGGATATAGGAAACAGAAAATTTTTCAGGCAAAAAATGTGTGAGAAAATGGGCAGTGTATAGCCCACAGAGCTAGACAACCAAAATATTGTTATAACTTCTGATCACACATCTCGAGCCAGATATCCTTTTTCCATGTATTCGAGGCGCAAACTAGCTTAGCTGCTGCCTCGAAGTGGAAATAGGAAACAGAAAATTTTTCAGAGAAAATGGGCAGTGTATAGCCCACAGAGCTAGACAACCAAAATATTGTTATAACTTCTGATCACACATCTCGAGCCAGATATCCTTTTTCCGTGTATTCGAGGCGCAAACTAGCTTAGCTGCTGCCTCGAAGTGGAAATAGGAAACAGAAAATTTTTCAGGCAAAAAATGTGTGAGAAAATGGGCAGTGTATAGCCCACAGAGCTAGACAACCAAAATATTGTTATAACTTCTAACCACACATCTCAAGCCCGATATCCTTTTTATGTGTATTCGAGGCGCAAACTAGCTTAGCTGCTGCCTCGAAGTGGAAATAGGAAACAGAAAATTTTTCAGGCAAAAAATGTGTGAGAAAATGGGCAGTGTATAGCCCACAGAGCTAGACAACCAAAATATTGTTATAACTTCTGATCACACATCTCGAGCCAGATATCCTTTTTCCGTGTATTCGAGGCGCAGACTAGCTTAGCTGCTGCCTCGAAATAGAAATAGGAAACAGAAAATTTTTCAGGCAAAAAATGTGTGAGAAAATGGGCAGTGTATAGCCCACAGAACTAGACACCCAAAATATTGTTAAATCTTCAAATCACACATCTCGAGCCAGATATCCTTTTTCTGTGTATTCGAGGCGCAAATTAGCTTAGCTGCTGCCTCGAAATGGAAATAGGAAACAGAAAATTTTTCAGGCAAAAAATGTGTGAGAAAATGGGCAGTGTATAGCCCACAGAACTCGACACCCAAAATATTGTTATAACTTCTAACCACACATCTCGAGCCCGATATCCTTTTTCCGTGTATTCGAGGCGCAAACTAGCTTAGCTGCTGCCTCGAAGTGGAAATAGGAAACAGAAAATTTTTCAGGCAAAAAATGTGTGAGAAAATGGGCAGTGTATAGCCCACAGAGCTAGACAACCAAAATATTGTTATAACTTCTGATCACACATCTCGAGCCAGATATCCTTTTTCCGTGTATTCGAGGCGCAAACTAGCTTAGCTGCTGCCTCGAAGTGGAAATAGGAAACAGAAAATTTTTCAGGCAAAAAATGTGTGAGAAAATGGGCAGTGTATAGCCCACAGAGCTAGACAACCAAAATATTGTTATAACTTCTGATCACACATCTCGAGCCAGATATCCTTTTTCCGTGTATTCGAGGCGCAAACTAGCTTAGCTGCTGCCTCGAAGTGGAAATAGGAAACAGAAAATTTTTCAGGCAAAAAATGTGTGGGAAAATGGGCAGTGTATAGCCCACAGAACTCGACACCCAAAATATTGTTATAACTTCTAACCACACATCTCGAGCCCGATATCCTTTTTCCGTGTATTCGAGGCGCACACTAGCTTAGCTGCTGCCTCGAAGTGGAAATAGGAAACAGAAAATTTTTCAGGCAAAAAATGTGTGGGAAAATGGGCAGTGTATAGCCCACAGAACTCGACACCCAAAATATTGTTATAACTTCTAGCCACACATCTCGAGCCCGATATCCTTTTTCCGTGTATTCGAGGCGCAAACTAGCTTAGCTGCTGCCTCGAAGTGGAAATAGGAAACAGAAAATTTTTCAGGCAAAAAATGTGTGAGAAAATGGGCAGTGTATAGCCCACAGAACTAGACACCCAAAATATTGTTAAATCTTCAAATCACACATCTCGAGCCAGATATCCTTTTTCCGTGTATTCGAGGCGCAAACTAGCTTAGCTGCTGCCTCGAAGTGGAAATAGGAAACAGAAAATTTTTCAGGCAAAAAATGTGTGAGAAAATGGGCAGTGTATAGCCCACAGAGCTAGACAACCAAAATATTGTTATAACTTCTGATCACACATCTCGAGCCAGATATCCTTTTTCCGTGTATTCGAGGCGCAAACTAGCTTAGCTGCTGCCTCGAAATAGAAATAGGAAACAGAAAATTTTTCGGACAGAAAATGTGTGGGAAAATGGGCAGTGTATAGCCCACAGAACTCGACACCCAAAATATTGTTATAACTTCTAACCACACATCTCGAGCCCGATATCCTTTTTCCGTGTATTCGAGGCGCACACTAGCTTAGCTGCTGCCTCGAAGTGGAAATAGGAAACAGAAAATTTTTCAGGCAAAAAATGTGTGGGAAAATGGGCAGTGTATAGCCCACAGAACTCGACACCCAAAATATTGTTATAACTTCTAACCACACATCTCGAGCCCGATATCCTTTTTCCGTGTATTCGAGGCGCAAACTAGCTTAGCTGCTGCCTCGAAGTGGAAATAGGAAACAGAAAATTTTTCAGGCAAAAAATGTGTGAGAAAATGGGCAGTGTATAGCCCACAGAGCTAGACAACCAAAATATTGTTATAACTTCTAACCACACATCTCAAGCCCGATATCCTTTTTCCGTGTATTCGAGGCGCAAACTAGCTTAGCTGCTGCCTCGAAGTGGAAATAGGAAACAGAAAATTTTTCAGGCAAAAAATGTGTGAGAAAATGGGCAGTGTATAGCCCACAGAACTCGACACCCAAAATATTGTTATAACTTCTAACCACACATCTCGAGCCCGATATCCTTTTTCCGTGTATTCGAGGCGCAAACTAGCTTAGCTGCTGCCTCGAAGTGGAAATAGGAAACAGAAAATTTTTCAGGCAAAAAATGTGTGAGAAAATGGGCAGTGTATAGCCCACAGAACTCGACACCCAAAATATTGTTATAACTTCTAACCACACATCTCGAGCCCGATATCCTTTTTCCGTGTATTCGAGGCGCAAACTAGCTTAGCTGCTGCCTCGAAGTGGAAATAGGAAACAGAAAATTTTTCAGGCAAAAAATGTGTGAGAAAATGGGCAGTGTATAGCCCACAGAGCTAGACAACCAAAATATTGTTATAACTTCTGATCACACATCTCGAGCCAGATATCCTTTTTCCGTGTATTCGAGGCGCAAACTAGCTTAGCTGCTGCCTCGAAATAGAAATAGGAAACAGAAAATTTTTCAGGCAAAAAATGTGTGGGAAAATGGGCAGTGTATAGCCCACAGAACTCGACACCCAAAATATTGTTATAACTTCTAACCACACATCTCGAGCCCGATATCCTTTTTCCGTGTATTCGAGGCGCACACTAGCTTAGCTGCTGCCTCGAAGTGGAAATAGGAAACAGAAAATTTTTCAGACAAAAAATGTGTGAGAAAATGGGCAGTGTATAGCCCACAGAACTAGACACCCAAAATATTGTTAAATCTTCAAATCACACATCTCGAGCCAGATATCCTTTTTCCGTGTATTCGAGGCGCAAACTAGCTTAGCTGCTGCCTCGAAGTGGAAATAGGAAACAGAAAATTTTTCAGGCAAAAAATGTGTGAGAAAATGGGCAGTGTATAGCCCACAGAGCTAGACAACCAAAATATTGTTATAACTTCTAACCACACATCTCAAGCCCGATATCCTTTTTCCGTGTATTCGAGGCGCAAACTAGCTTAGCTGCTGCCTCGAAGTGGAAATAGGAAACAGAAAATTTTTCAGGCAAAAAATGAGTGAGAAAATGGGCAGTGTATAGCCCACAGAGCTAGACAACCAAAATATTGTTATAACTTCTGATCACACATCTCGAGCCAGATATCCTTTTTCCGTGTATTCGAGGCGCAAACTAGCTTAGCTGCTGCCTCGAAATAGAAATAGGAAACAGAAAATTTTTCAGGCAAAAAATGTGTGAGAAAATGGGCAGTGTATAGCCCACAGAGCTAGACAACCAAAATATTGTTATAACTTCTAACCACACATCTCAAGCCCGATATCCTTTTTCCGTGTATTCGAGGCGCAAACTAGCTTAGCTGCTGCCTCGAAGTGGAAATAGGAAACAGAAAATTTTTCAGGCAAAAAATGTGTGAGAAAATGGGCAGTGTATAGCCCACAGAGCTAGACAACCAAAATATTGTTATAACTTCTGATCACACATCTCGAGCCAGATATCCTTTTTCCGTGTATTCGAGGCGCAAACTAGCTTAGCTGCTGCCTCGAAGTGGAAATAGGAAACAGAAAATTTTTCAGGCAAAAAATGTGTGAGAAAATGGGCAGTGTATAGCCCACAGAACTAGACACCCAAAATATTGTTAAATCTTCAAATCACACATCTCGAGCCAGATATCCTTTTTCTGTGTATTCGAGGCGCAAATTAGCTTAGCTGCTGCCTCGAAATGGAAATAGGAAACAGAAAATTTTTCAGGCAAAAAATGTGTGAGAAAATGGGCAGTGTATAGCCCACAGAACTCGACACCCAAAATATTGTTATAACTTCTGATCACACATCTCGAGCCAGATATCCTTTTTCCGTGTATTCGAGGTGCAAACTAGCTTAGCTGCTGCCTCGAAGTGGAAATAGGAAACAGAAAATTTTTCAGGCAAAAAATGTGTGAGAAAATGGGCAGTGTATAGCCCACAGAGCTAGACAACCAAAATATTGTTATAACTTCTGATCACACATCTCGAGCCAGATATCCTTTTTCCATGTATTCGAGGCGCAAACTAGCTTAGCTGCTGCCTCGAAGTGGAAATAGGAAACAGAAAATTTTTCAGAGAAAATGGGCAGTGTATAGCCCACAGAGCTAGACAACCAAAATATTGTTATAACTTCTGATCACACATCTCGAGCCAGATATCCTTTTTCCGTGTATTCGAGGCGCAAACTAGCTTAGCTGCTGCCTCGAAGTGGAAATAGGAAACAGAAAATTTTTCAGGCAAAAAATGTGTGAGAAAATGGGCAGTGTATAGCCCACAGAGCTAGACAACCAAAATATTGTTATAACTTCTGATCACACATCTCGAGCCAGATATCCTTTTTCCGTGTATTCGAGGCGCAAACTAGCTTAGCTGCTGCCTCGAAGTGGAAATAGGAAACAGAAAATTTTTCAGGCAAAAAATGTGTGAGAAAATGGGCAGTGTATAGCCCACAGAGCTAGACAACCAAAATATTGTTATAACTTCTGATCACACATCTCGAGCCAGATATCCTTTTTCCGTGTATTCGAGGCGCAAACTAGCTTAGCTGCTGCCTCGAAGTGGAAATAGGAAACAGAAAATTTTTCAGGCAAAAAATGTGTGAGAAAATGGGCAGTGTATAGCCCACAGAGCTAGACAACCAAAATATTGTTATAACTTCTGATCACACATCTCGAGCCAGATATCCTTTTTCCGTGTATTCGAGGCGCAAACTAGCTTAGCTGCTGCCTCGAAATGGAAATAGGAAACAGAAAATTTTTCAGGCAAAAAATGTGTGGGAAAATGGGCAGTGTATAGCCCACAGAACTCGACACCCAAAATATTGTTATAACTTCTAACCACACATCTCGAGCCCGATATCCTTTTTCCGTGTATTCGAGGCGCAAACTAGCTTAGCTGCTGCCTCGAAGTGGAAATAGGAAACAGAAAATTTTTCAGGCAAAAAATGTGTGAGAAAATGGGCAGTGTATAGCCCACAGAGCTAGACAACCAAAATATTGTTATAACTTCTAACCACACATCTCAAGCCCGATATCCTTTTTCCGTGTATTCGAGGCGCAAACTAGCTTAGCTGCTGCCTCGAAATGGAAATAGGAAACAGAAAATTTTTCAGGCAAAAAATGTGTGGGAAAATGGGCAGTGTATAGCCCACAGAACTCGACACCCATAGTCTTGCTATAACTTCTAATCGCACTTCTCGAGCCAGATATCCTTTTTCCGTGTATTCGAGGCGCAAACTAGCTTAGCTGCTGCCTCGAAGTGGAAATAGGAAACAGAAAATTTTTCAGGCAAAAAATGTGTGAGAAAATGGGCAGTGTATAGCCCACAGAGCTAGACAACCAAAATATTGTTATAACTTCTGATCACACATCTCGAGCCAGATATCCTTTTTCCGTGTATTCGAGGCGCAAACTAGCTTAGCTGCTGCCTCGAAGTGGAAATAGGAAACAGAAAATTTTTCAGGCAAAAAATGTGTGAGAAAATGGGCAGTGTATAGCCCACAGAGCTAGACAACCAAAATATTGTTATAACTTCTGATCACACATCTCGAGCCAGATATCCTTTTTCCGTGTATTCGAGGCGCAAACTAGCTTAGCTGCTGCCTCGAAGTGGAAATAGGAAACAGAAAATTTTTCAGGCAAAAAATGTGTGAGAAAATGGGCAGTGTATAGCCCACAGAGCTAGACAACCAAAATATTGTTATAACTTCTGATCACACATCTCGAGCCAGATATCCTTTTTCCGTGTATTCGAGGCGCAAACTAGCTTAGCTGCTGCCTCGAAATAGAAATAGGAAACAGAAAATTTTTCAGGCAAAAAATGTGTGGGAAAATGGGCAGTGTATAGCCCACAGAACTCGACACCCAAAATATTGTTATAACTTCTAACCACACATCTCGAGCCCGATATCCTTTTTCCGTGTATTCGAGGCGCAAACTAGCTTAGCTGCTGCCTCGAAGTGGAAATAGGAAACAGAAAATTTTTCAGGCAAAAAATGTGTGAGAAAATGGGCAGTGTATAGCCCACAGAACTAGACAACCAAAATATTGTTATAACTTCTAACCACACATCTCAAGCCCGATATCCTTTTTCCGTGTATTCGAGGCGCAAACTAGCTTAGCTGCTGCCTCGAAGTGCAAATAGGAAACAGAAAATTTTTCAGGCAAAAAATGTGTGAGAAAATGGGCAGTGTATAGCCCACAGAACTAGACAACCAAAATATTGTTAAATCTTCAAATCACACATCTCGAGCCAGATATCCTTTTTCTGTGTATTCGAGGCGCAAATTAACTTAGCTGCTGCCTCGAAATGGAAATAGGAAACAGAAAATTTTTCAGGCAAAAAATGTGTGAGAAAATGGGCAGTGTATAGCCCACAGAGCTAGACAACCAAAATATTGTTATAACTTCTGATCACACATCTCGAGCCAGATATCCTTTTTCCGTGTATTCGAGGCGCAAACTAGCTTAGCTGCTGCCTCGAAGTGGAAATAGGAAACAGAAAATTTTTCAGGCAAAAAATGTGTGAGAAAATGGGCAGTGTATAGCCCACAGAGCTAGACAACCAAAATATTGTTATAACTTCTGATCACACATCTCGAGCCAGATATCCTTTTTCCGTGTATTCGAGGCGCAAACTAGCTTAGCTGCTGCCTCGAAGTGGAAATAGGAAACAGAAAATTTTTCAGGCAAAAAATGTGTGAGAAAATGGGCAGTGTATAGCCCACAGAGCTAGACAACCAAAATATTGTTATAACTTCTGATCACACATCTCGAGCCAGATATCCTTTTTCCGTGTATTCGAGGCGCAAACTAGCTTAGCTGCTGCCTCGAATAGAAATAGGAAACAGAAAATTTTTCAGGCAAAAAATGTGCGGGAAAATGGGCAGTGTATAGCCCACAGAACTCGACACCCAAAATATTGTTATAACTTCTAACCACACATCTCGAGCCCGATATCCTTTTTCCGTGTATTCGAGGAGCACACTAGCTTAGCTGCTGCCTCGAAATGGAAATAGGAAACCGAAAATTTTTCAGGCAAAAAATGTGTGAGAAAATGGGCAGTGTATAGCCCACAGAGCTAGACACCCAAAATAGTGTTATATCTTCAAATCACACATCTCGAGCCAGATATCCTTTTTAGGTGTATTCGAGGCGCAAACTAGCTTAGCTGCTGCCTCGAAGTGGAAATAGGAAACAGAAAATTTTTCAGGCAAAAAATGTGTGAGAAAATGGGCAGTGTATAGCCCACAGAGCTAGACAACCAAAATATTGTTATAACTTCTGATCACACATCTCGAGCCAGATATCCTTTTTCCGTGTATTCGAGGCGCAAACTAGCTTAGCTGCTGCCTCGAAGTGGAAATAGGAAACAGAAAATTTTTCAGGCAAAAAATGTGTGAGAAAATGGGCAGTGTATAGCCCACAGAGCTAGACAACCAAAATATTGTTATAACTTCTGATCACACATCTCGAGCCAGATATCCTTTTTCCGTGTATTCGAGGCGCAAACTAGCTTAGCTGCTGCCTCGAAGTGGAAATAGGAAACAGAAAATTTTTCAGGCAAAAAATGTGTGAGAAAATGGGCAGTGTATAGCCCACAGAGCTAGACAACCAAAATATTGTTATAACTTCTGATCACACATCTCGAGCCAGATATCCTTTTTCCGTGTATTCGAGGCGCAAACTAGCTTAGCTGCTGCCTCGAAGTGGAAATAGGAAACAGAAAATTTTTCAGGCAAAAAATGTGTGAGAAAATGGGCAGTGTATAGCCCACAGAGCTAGACAACCAAAATATTGTTATAACTTCTGATCACACATCTCGAGCCAGATATCCTTTTTCCGTGTATTCGAGGCGCAAACTAGCTTAGCTGCTGCCTCGAAATAGAAATAGGAAACAGAAAATTTTTCAGGCAAAAAATGTGTGGGAAAATGGGCAGTGTATAGCCCACAGAACTCGACACCCAAAATATTGTTATAACTTCTAACCACACATCTCGAGCCCGATATCCTTTTTCCGTGTATTCGAGGCGCAAACTAGCTTAGCTGCTGCCTCGAAGTGGAAATAGGAAACAGAAAATTTTTCAGGCAAAAAATGTGTGAGAAAATGGGCAGTGTATAGCCCACAGAACTAGACAACCAAAATATTGTTATAACTTCTAACCACACATCTCAAGCCCGATATCCTTTTTCCGTGTATTCGAGGCGCAAACTAGCTTAGCTGCTGCCTCGAAGTGCAAATAGGAAACAGAAAATTTTTCAGGCAAAAAATGTGTGAGAAAATGGGCAGTGTATAGCCCACAGAGCTAGACAACCAAAATATTGTTATAACTTCTGATCACACATCTCGAGCCAGATATCCTTTTTCCGTGTATTCGAGGCGCAAACTAGCTTAGCTGCTGCCTCGAAATAGAAATAGGAAACAGAAAATTTTTCAGGCAAAAAATGTGTGGGAAAATGGGCAGTGTATAGCCCACAGAACTCGACACCCATAGTCTTGCTATAACTTCTAATCGCACTTCTCGAGCCAGATATCCTTTTTCCGTGTATTCGAGGCGCAAACTAGCTTAGCTGCTGCCTCGAAGTGGAAATAGGAAACAGAAAATTTTTCAGGCAAAAAATGTGTGAGAAAATGGGCAGTGTATAGCCCACAGAGCTAGACAACCAAAATATTGTTATAACTTCTGATCACACATCTCGAGCCAGATATCCTTTTTCCGTGTATTCGAGGCGCAAACTAGCTTAGCTGCTGCCTCGAAATAGAAATAGGAAACAGAAAATTTTTCAGGCGAAAAATGTGTGAGAAAATGGGCAGTGTATAGCCCACAGAGCTAGACACCCAAAATAGTGTTATATCTTCTAACCACACATGTCGAGCTAGATATCCTTTTTCCGTGTATTCGAGGCGCACACTAGCTTAGCTGCTGCCTCGAAATGGAAATAGGAAACAGAAAATTTTTCAGGCAAAAAATGTGTGGGAAAATGGGAAGTGTATAGCCCACAGAGCTAGACACCCAAAATAGTGTTATATCTTCTAACCACACATGTCGAGCCCGATATCCTTTTTCCGTGTATTCGAGGCGCAAACTAGCTTAGCTGCTGCCTCGAAATAGAAATAGGAAACAGAAAATTTTTCAGGCAAAAAATGTGTGGGAAAATGGGCAGTATATAGCCCACAGAGCTAGACACCCAAAATAGTGTTATATCTTCAAATCACACATCTCGAGCACGATATCCTTTTTCCGTGTATTCGAGGCGCAAACTAGCTTAGCTGCTGCCTCGAAGTGGAAATAGGAAACAGAAAATTTTTCAGGCAAAAAATGTGTGAGAAAATGGGCAGTGTATAGCCCACAGAGCTAGACAACCAAAATATTGTTATAACTTCTGATCACACATCTCGAGCCAGATATCCTTTTTCCGTGTATTCGAGGCGCAAACTAGCTTAGCTGCTGCCTCGAAGTGGAAATAGGAAACAGAAAATTTTTCAGGCAAAAAATGTGTGAGAAAATGGGCAGTGTATAGCCCACAGAACTAGACACCCAAAATATTGTTATAACTTCTAACCACACATCTCGAGCCAGATATCCTTTTTCTGTGTATTCGAGGCGCAAATTAACTTAGCTGCTGCCTCGAAATGGAAATAGGAAACAGAAAATTTTTCAGGCAAAAAATGTGTGAGAAAATGGGCAGTGTATAGCCCACAGAGCTAGACAACCAAAATATTGTTATAACTTCTGATCACACATCTCGAGCCAGATATCCTTTTTCCGTGTATTCGAGGCGCAAACTAGCTTAGCTGCTGCCTCGAAGTGGAAATAGGAAACAGAAAATTTTTCAGGCAAAAAATGTGTGAGAAAATGGGCAGTGTATAGCCCACAGAGCTAGACAACCAAAATATTGTTATAACTTCTGATCACACATCTCGAGCCAGATATCCTTTTTCCGTGTATTCGAGGCGCAAACTAGCTTAGCTGCTGCCTCGAAGTGGAAATAGGAAACAGAAAATTTTTCAGGCAAAAAATGTGTGAGAAAATGGGCAGTGTATAGCCCACAGAGCTAGACAACCAAAATATTGTTATAACTTCTGATCACACATCTCGAGCCAGATATCCTTTTTCCGTGTATTCGAGGCGCAAACTAGCTTAGCTGCTGCCTCGAAATAGAAATAGGAAACAGAAAATTTTTCAGGCAAAAAATGTGTGGGAAAATGGGCAGTGTATAGCCCACAGAACTCGACACCCAAAATATTGTTATAACTTCTAACCACACATCTCGAGCCCGATATCCTTTTTCCGTGTATTCGAGGCGCAAACTAGCTTAGCTGCTGCCTCGAAGTGGAAATAGGAAACAGAAACATTTTCAGGCGAAAAATGTGTGAGAAAATGGGCAGTGTATAGCCCACAGAGCTAGACACCCAAAATAGTGTTATATCTTCTAACCACACATGTCGAGCTAGATATCCTTTTTCCGTGTATTCGAGGCGCACACTAGCTTAGCTGCTGCCTCGAAATGGAAATAGGAAACAGAAAATTTTTCAGGCAAAAAATGTGTGGGAAAATGGGAAGTGTATAGCCCACAGAGCTAGACACCCAAAATAGTGTTATATCTTCTAACCACACATGTCGAGCTAGATATCATTTTTCTGTGTATTCGAGGCGCAAACTAGCTTAGCTGCTGCCTCGAAATGGAAATAGGAAACAGAAAATTTTTCAGGCAAAAAATGTGTGGGAAAATGGGAAGTGTATAGCCCACAGAGCTAGACACCCAAAATAGTGTTATATCTTCTAACCACACATGTCGAGCTAGATATCCTTTTTCCGTGTATTCGAGGCGCAAACTAGCTTAGCTGCTACCTCGAAATGGAAATAGGAAACAGAAAATTTTTCAGGCAAAAAATGTGTGTGAAAATGGGCAGTGTATAGCCCACAGAGCTAGACACCCAAAATAGTGTTATATCTTCAAATCACACATCTCGAGCCAGATATCCTTTTTCTGTGTATTCGGGGCGCAAACTAGCTTAGCTGCTGCCTCGAAATAGAAATAGGAAACAGAAAATTTTTCAGGCAAAAAATGTGTGGGAAAATGGGCAGTGTATAGCCCACAGAACTCGACACCCAAAATATTGTTATAACTTCTAACCACACATCTCGAGCCCGATATCCTTTTTCCGTGTATTCGAGGCGCAAACTAGCTTAGCTGCTGCCTCGAAATGGAAATAGGAAACAGAAAATTTTTCAGGCAAAAAATGTGTGAGAAAGTGGGCAGTGTATAGTTCACAGAACTAGACACCCATAATCTTGCTATATCTTCAAATCACACATCTCGAGCCAGATATCCTTTTTCTGTGTATTCGGGGCGCAAACTAGCTTAGCTGCTGCCTCGAAATGGAAATAGGAAACAGAAAATTTTTCAGGCAAAAAATGTGTGGGAAAATGGGCAGTGTATAGCCCACAGAGCTAGACACCCAAAATAGTGTTATATCTTCAAATCACACATCTCGAGCCAGATATCCTTTTTCTGTGTATTCGGGGCGCAAACTAGCTTAGCTGCTGCCTCGAAGTGGAAATAGGAAACAGAAAATTTTTCAGGCAAAAAATGTGTGAGAAAATGGGCAGTGTATAGCCCACAGAGCTAGACAACCAAAATATTGTTATAACTTCTAACCACACATCTCGAGCCCGATATCCTTTTTCCGTGTATTCGAGGCGCAAACTAGCTTAGCTGCTGCCTCGAAATGGAAATAGGAAACAGAAAATTTTTCAGGCAAAAAATGTGTGAGAAAGTGGGCAGTGTATAGTTCACAGAACTAGACACCCATAATCTTGCTATATCTTCAAATCACACATCTCGAGCCAGATATCCTTTTTCCGTGTATTCGAGGCGCACACTAGCTTAGCTGCTGCCTCGAAGTGGAAATAGGAAACAGAAAATTTTTCAGGCAAAAAATGTGTGAGAAAGTGGGCAGTGTATAGTTCACAGAACTAGACACCCATAATCTTGCTATATCTTCAAATCACACATCTCGAGCCAGATATCCTTTTTCTGTGTATTCGGGGCGCAAACTAGCTTAGCTGCTGCCTCGAAATAGAAATAGGAAACAGAAAATTTTTCAGGCAAAAAATGTGTGAGAAAATGGGCAGTGTATAGCCCACAGAGCTAGACAACCAAAATATTGTTATAACTTCTAACCACACATCTCGAGCCCGATATCCTTTTTCCGTGTATTCGAGGCGCAAACTAGCTTAGCTGCTGCCTCGAAATGGAAATAGGAAACAGAAAATTTTTCAGGCAAAAAATGTGTGAGAAAGTGGGCAGTGTATAGTTCACAGAACTAGACACCCATAATCTTGCTATATCTTCAAATCACACATCTCGAGCCAGATATCCTTTTTCTGTGTATTCGGGGCGCAAACTAGCTTAGCTGCTGCCTCGAAATGGAAATAGGAAACAGAAAATTTTTCAGGCAAAAAATGTGTGAGAAAGTGGGCAGTGTATAGTTCACAGAACTAGACACCCATAATCTTGCTATATCTTCAAATCACACATCTCGAGCCAGATATCCTTTTTCTGTGTATTCGGGGCGCAAACTAGCTTAGCTGCTGCCTCGAAATAGAAATAGGAAACAGAAAATTTTTCAGGCAAAAAATGTGCGGGAAAATGGGCAGTGTATAGCCCACAGAGCTAGACAACCAAAATATTGTTATAACTTCTAACCACACATCTCGAGCCCGATATCCTTTTTCCGTGTATTCGAGGCGCAAACTAGCTTAGCTGCTGCCTCGAAGTGGAAATAGGAAACAGAAAATTTTTCAGGCAAAAAATGTGTGAGAAAATGGGCAGTGTATAGCCCACAGAGCTAGACAACCAAAATATTGTTATAACTTCTAACCACACATCTCGAGCCCGATATCCTTTTTCCGTGTATTCGAGGCGCAAACTAGCTTAGCTGCTGCCTCGAAGTGGAAATAGGAAACAGAAAATTTTTCAGGCAAAAAATGTGTGAGAAAATGGGCAGTGTATAGCCCACAGAGCTAGACAACCAAAATATTGTTATAACTTCTAACCACACATCTCGAGCCCGATATCCTTTTTCCGTGTATTCGAGGCGCAAACTAGCTTAGCTGCTGCCTCGAAGTGGAAATAGGAAACAGAAAATTTTTCAGGCAAAAAATGTGTGAGAAAATGGGCAGTGTATAGCCCACAGAGCTAGACAACCAAAATATTGTTATAACTTCTAACCACACATCTCGAGCCCGATATCCTTTTTCCGTGTATTCGAGGCGCAAACTAGCTTAGCTGCTGCCTCGAAGTGGAAATAGGAAACAGAAAATTTTTCAGGCAAAAAATGGGCAGTGTATAGCCCACAGAGCTAGACACCCAAAATAGTGTTATATCTTCAAATCACACATCTCGAGCCAGATATCCTTTTTCTGTGTATTCGGGGCGCAAACTAGCTTAGCTGCTGCCTCGAAATGGAAATAGGAAACAGAAAATTTTTCAGGCAAGAAATGTGTGAGAAAATGGGCAGTGTATAGCCCACAGAGCTAGACAACCAAAATATTGTTATAACTTCTAACCACACATCTCGAGCCCGATATCCTTTTTCCGTGTATTCGAGGCGCAAACTAGCTTAGCTGCTGCCTCGAAATGGAAATAGGAAACAGAAAATTTTTCAGGCAAAAAATGTGTGAGAAAATGGGCAGTGTATAGCCCACAGAGCTAGACACCCAAAATAGTGTTATATCTTCAAATCACACATCTCGAGCCAGATATCCTTTTTCTGTGTATTCGGGGCGCAAACTAGCTTAGCTGCTGCCTCGAAATGGAAATAGGAAACAGAAAATTTTTCAGGCAAAAAATGTGTGAGAAAATGGGCAGTGTATAGCCCACAGAGCTAGACAACCAAAATATTGTTATAACTTCTAACCACACATCTCGAGCCCGATATCCTTTTTCCGTGTATTCGAGGCGCAAACTAGCTTAGCTGCTGCCTCGAAATAGAAATAGGAAACAGAAAATTTTTCAGGCAAAAAATGTGTGGGAAAATGGGCAGTGTATAGCCCACAGAACTCGACACCCAAAATATTGTTATAACTTCTAACCACACATCTCGAGCCCGATATCCTTTTTCCGTGTATTCGAGGCGCAAACTAGCTTAGCTGCTGCCTCGAAGTGGAAATAGGAAACAGAAAATTTTTCAGGCAAAAAATGTGTGGGAAAATGGGCAGTGTATAGCCCACAGAGCTAGACACCCAAAATAGTGTTATATCTTCAAATCACACATCTCGAGCACGATATCCTTTTTCCGTGTATTCGAGGCGCAAACTAGCTTAGCTGCTGCCTCGAAATAGAAATAGGAAACAGAAAATTTTTCAGGCAAAAAATGTGTGGGAAAATGGGCAGTGTATAGCCCACAGAACTCGACACCCAAAATATTGTTATAACTTCTAACCACACATCTCGAGCCCGATATCCTTTTTCCGTGTATTCGAGGCGCAAACTAGCTTAGCTGCTGCCTCGAAGTGGAAATAGGAAACAGAAAATTTTTCAGGCAAAAAATGTGTGAGAAAATGGGCAGTGTATAGCCCACAGAGCTAGACAACCAAAATATTGTTATAACTTCTAACCACACATCTCGAGCACGATATCCTTTTTCCGTGTATTCGAGGCGCAAACTAGCTTAGCTGCTGCCTCGAAATGGAAATAGGAAACAGAAAATTTTTCAGGCAAAAAATGTGTGAGAAAATGGGCAGTGTATAGCCCACAGAGCTAGACAACCAAAATATTGTTATAACTTCTAACCACACATCTCGAGCCCGATATCCTTTTTCCGTGTATTCGAAGCGCAAACTAGCTTAGCTGCTGCCTCGAAGTGGAAATAGGAAACAGAAAATTTTTCAGGCAAAAAATGTGTGGGAAAATGGGCAGTGTATAGCCCACAGAGCTAGACACCCAAAATAGTGTTATATCTTCAAATCACACATCTCGAGCACGATATCCTTTTTCCGTGTATTCGAGGCGCAAACTAGCTTAGCTGCTGCCTCGAAATAGAAATAGGAAACAGAAAATTTTTCAGGCAAAAAATGTGTGGGAAAATGGGCAGTGTATAGCCCACAGAACTCGACACCCAAAATATTGTTATAACTTCTAACCACACATCTCGAGCCCGATATCCTTTTTCCGTGTATTCGAGGCGCAAACTAGCTTAGCTGCTGCCTCGAAATGGAAATAGGAAACAGAAAATTTTTCAGGCAAAAAATGTGTGAGAAAATGGGCAGTGTATAGCCCACAGAGCTAGACAACCAAAATATTGTTATAACTTCTAACCACACATCTCGAGCCCGATATCCTTTTTCCGTGTATTCGAGGCGCAAACTAGCTTAGCTGCTGCCTCGAAATAGAAATAGGAAACAGAAAATTTTTCAGGCAAAAAATGTGTGGGAAAATGGGCAGTGTATAGCCCACAGAACTCGACACCCAAAATATTGTTATAACTTCTAACCACACATCTCGAGCCCGATATCCTTTTTCCGTGTATTCGAGGCGCAAACTAGCTTAGCTGCTGCCTCGAAGTGGAAATAGGAAACAGAAAATTTTTCAGGCAAAAAATGTGTGGGAAAATGGGCAGTGTATAGCCCACAGAGCTAGACACCCAAAATAGTGTTGTATCTTCAAATCACACATCTCGAGCACGATATCCTTTTTCCGTGTATTCGAGGCGCAAACTAGCTTAGCTGCTGCCTCGAAATAGAAATAGGAAACAGAAAATTTTTCAGGCAAAAAATGTGTGGGAAAATGGGCAGTGTATAGCCCACAGAACTCGACACCCAAAATATTGTTATAACTTCTAACCACACATCTCGAGCCCGATATCCTTTTTCCGTGTATTCGAGGCGCAAACTAGCTTAGCTGCTGCCTCGAAGTGGAAATAGGAAACAGAAAATTTTTCAGGCAAAAAATGTGTGAGAAAATGGGCAGTGTATAGCCCACAGAGCTAGACAACCAAAATATTGTTATAACTTCTAACCACACATCTCGAGCACGATATCCTTTTTCCGTGTATTCGAGGCGCAAACTAGCTTAGCTGCTGCCTCGAAATGAAAATAGGAAACAGAAAATTTTTCAGGCAAAAAATGTGTGAGAAAATGGGCAGTGTATAGCCCACAGAGCTAGACAACCAAAATATTGTTATATCTTCAAATCACACATCTCGAGCACGATATCCTTTTTCCGTGTATTCGAGGCGCAAACTAGCTTAGCTGCTGCCTCGAAATAGAAATAGGAAACAGAAAATTTTTCAGGCAAAAAATGTGTGGGAAAATGGGCAGTGTATAGCCCACAGAACTCGACACCCAAAATATTGTTATAACTTCTAACCACACATCTCGAGCCCGATATCCTTTTTCCGTGTATTCGAGGCGCAAACTAGCTTAGCTGCTGCCTCGAAGTGGAAATAGGAAACAGAAAATTTTTCAGGCAAAAAATGTGTGAGAAAATGGGCAGTGTATAGCCCACAGAGCTAGACAACCAAAATATTGTTATAACTTCTAACCACACATCTCGAGCACGATATCCTTTTTCCGTGTATTCGAGGCGCAAACTAGCTTAGCTGCTGCCTCGAAATGGAAATAGGAAACAGAAAATTTTTCAGGCAAAAAATGTGTGCGAAAATGGGCAGTGTATAGCCCACAGAGCTAGACAACCAAAATATTGTTATAACTTCTAACCACACATCTCGAGCCCGATATCCTTTTTCCGTGTATTCGAGGCGCAAACTAGCTTAGCTGCTGCCTCGAAGTGGAAATAGGAAACAGAAAATTTTTCAGGCAAAAAATGTGTGAGAAAATGGGCAGTGTATAGCCCACAGAGCTAGACAACCAAAATATTGTTATAACTTCTAACCACACATCTCGAGCCCGATATCCTTTTTCCGTGTATTCGAGGCGCAAACTAGCTTAGCTGCTGCCTCGAAGTGGAAATAGGAAACAGAAAATTTTTCAGGCAAAAAATGTGTGAGAAAATGGGCAGTGTATAGCCCACAGAGCTAGACAACCAAAATATTGTTATAACTTCTAACCACACATCTCGAGCCCGATATCCTTTTTCCGTGTATTCGAGGCGCAAACTAGCTTAGCTGCTGCCTCGAAGTGGAAATAGGAAACAGAAAATTTTTCAGGCAAAAAATGTGTGAGAAAATGGGCAGTGTATAGCCCACAGAGCTAGACAACCAAAATATTGTTATAACTTCTAACCACACATCTCGAGCACGATATCCTTTTTCCGTGTATTCGAGGCGCAAACTAGCTTAGCTGCTGCCTCGAAATGGAAATAGGAAACAGAAAATTTTTCAGGCAAAAAATGTGTGAGAAAATGGGCAGTGTATAGCCCACAGAGCTAGACAACCAAAATATTGTTATATCTTCAAATCACACATCTCGAGCACGATATCCTTTTTCCGTGTATTCGAGGCGCAAACTAGCTTAGCTGCTGCCTCGAAATAGAAATAGGAAACAGAAAATTTTTCAGGCAAAAAATGTGTGGGAAAATGGGCAGTGTATAGCCCACAGAACTCGACACCCAAAATATTGTTATATCTTCAAATCACACATCTCGAGCACGATATCCTTTTTCCGTGTATTCGAGGCGCAAACTAGCTTAGCTGCTGCCTCGAAATAGAAATAGGAAACAGAAAATTTTTCAGGCAAAAAATGTGTGGGAAAATGGGCAGTGTATAGCCCACAGAACTCGACACCCAAAATATTGTTATAACTTCTAACCACACATCTCGAGCCCGATATCCTTTTTCCGTGTATTCGAGGCGCAAACTAGCTTAGCTGCTGCCTCGAAGTGGAAATAGGAAACAGAAAATTTTTCAGGCAAAAAATGTGTGAGAAAATGGGCAGTGTATAGCCCACAGAGCTAGACAACCAAAATATTGTTATAACTTCTAACCACACATCTCGAGCACGATATCCTTTTTCCGTGTATTCGAGGCGCAAACTAGCTTAGCTGCTGCCTCGAAATGGAAATAGGAAACAGAAAATTTTTCAGGCAAAAAATGTGTGAGAAAATGGGCAGTGTATAGCCCACAGAGCTAGACAACCAAAATATTGTTATAACTTCTAACCACACATCTCGAGCCCGATATCCTTTTTCCGTGTATTCGAGGCGCAAACTAGCTTAGCTGCTGCCTCGAAGTGGAAATAGGAAACAGAAAATTTTTCAGGCAAAAAATGTGTGGGAAAATGGGCAGTGTATAGCCCACAGAACTCGACACCCAAAATATTGTTATAACTTCTAACCACACATCTCGAGCCCGATATCCTTTTTCCGTGTATTCGAGGCGCAAACTAGCTTAGCTGCTGCCTCGAAGTGGAAATAGGAAACAGAAAATTTTTCAGGCAAAAAATGTGTGAGAAAATGGGCAGTGTATAGCCCACAGAGCTAGACAACCAAAATATTGTTATAACTTCTAACCACACATCTCGAGCCCGATATCCTTTTTCCGTGTATTCGAGGCGCAAACTAGCTTAGCTGCTGCCTCGAAGTGGAAATAGGAAACAGAAAATTTTTCAGGCAAAAAATGTGTGAGAAAATGGGCAGTGTATAGCCCACAGAGCTAGACACCCAAAATAGTGTTATATCTTCAAATCACACATCTCGAGCCAGATATCCTTTTTCTGTGTATTCGGGGCGCAAACTAGCTTAGCTGCTGCCTCGAAATGGAAATAGGAAACAGAAAATTTTTCAGGCAAGAAATGTGTGAGAAAATGGGCAGTGTATAGCCCACAGAGCTAGACAACCAAAATATTGTTATAACTTCTAACCACACATCTCGAGCCCGATATCCTTTTTCCGTGTATTCGAGGCGCAAACTAGCTTAGCTGCTGCCTCGAAATGGAAATAGGAAACAGAAAATTTTTCAGGCAAAAAATGTGTGAGAAAATGGGCAGTGTATAGCCCACAGAGCTAGACAACCAAAATATTGTTATAACTTCTAACCACACATCTCGAGCCCGATATCCTTTTTCCGTGTATTCGAGGCGCAAACTAGCTTAGCTGCTGCCTCGAAATAGAAATAGGAAACAGAAAATTTTTCAGGCAAAAAATGTGTGGGAAAATGGGCAGTGTATAGCCCACAGAACTCGACACCCAAAATATTGTTATAACTTCTAACCACACATCTCGAGCCCGATATCCTTTTTCCGTGTATTCGAGGCGCAAACTAGCTTAGCTGCTGCCTCGAAATGGAAATAGGAAACAGAAAATTTTTCAGGCAAAAAATGTGTGAGAAAATGGGCAGTGTATAGCCCACAGAGCTAGACAACCAAAATATTGTTATAACTTCTAACCACACATCTCGAGCCCGATATCCTTTTTCCGTGTATTCGAGGCGCAAACTAGCTTAGCTGCTGCCTCGAAGTGGAAATAGGAAACAGAAAATTTTTCAGGCAAAAAATGTGTGAGAAAATGGGCAGTGTATAGCCCACAGAACTAGACACCCAAAATATTGTTAAATCTTCAAATCACACATCTCGAGCCAGATATCCTTTTTCCGTGTATTCGAGGCGCAAACTAGCTTAGCTGCTGCCTCGAAGTGGAAATAGGAAACAGAAAATTTTTCAGGCAAAAAATGTGTGAGAAAATGGGCAGTGTATAGCCCACAGAGCTAGACACCCAAAATAGTGTTATATCTTCAAATCACACATCTCGAGCACGATATCCTTTTTCCGTGTATTCGAGGCGCAAACTAGCTTAGCTGCTGCCTCGAAATAGAAATAGGAAACAGAAAATTTTTCAGGCAAAAAATGTGTGGGAAAATGGGCAGTGTATAGCCCACAGAACTCGACACCCAAAATATTGTTATAACTTCTAACCACACATCTCGAGCCCGATATCCTTTTTCCGTGTATTCGAGGCGCAAACGAGCTTAGCTGCTGCCTCGAAATGGAAATAGGAAACAGAAAATTTTTCAGGCAAAAAATGTGTGAGAAAATGGGCAGTGTATAGCCCACAGAGCTAGACGCCCAGAATATTGTTATACCTTCTGATCACACATCTCGAGCCAGATATCATTTTTTTGTGTATTCGGGGCGCAAACTAGCTTAGCTGCTGCCTCGAAATAGAAATAGGAAACAGAAAATTTTTCAGGCAAAAAATGTGTGGGAAAATGGGCAGTGTATAGCCCACAGAGCTAGACACCCAAAATAGTGTTATATCTTCAAATCACACATCTCGAGCACGATATCCTTTTTCCGTGTATTCGAGGCGCAAACTAGCTTAGCTGCTGCCTCGAAGTGGAAATAGGAAACAGAAAATTTTTCAGGCAAAAAATGTGTGAGAAAATGGGCAGTGTATAGCCCACAGAACTAGACACCCAAAATATTGTTAAATCTTCAAATCACACATCTCGAGCCAGATATCCTTTTTCCGTGTATTCGAGGCGCAAACTAGCTTAGCTGCTGCCTCGAAGTGGAAATAGGAAACAGAAAATTTTTCAGGCAAAAAATGTGTGAGAAAATGGGCAGTGTATAGCCCACAGAGCTAGACACCCAAAATAGTGATATATCTTCAAATCACACATCTCGAGCACGATATCCTTTTTCCGTGTATTCGAGGCGCAAACTAGCTTAGCTGCTGCCTCGAAATAGAAATAGGAAACAGAAAATTTTTCAGGCAAAAAATGTGTGGGAAAATGGGCAGTGTATAGCCCACAGAACTCGACACCCAAAATATTGTTATAACTTCTAACCACACATCTCGAGCCCGATATCCTTTTTCCGTGTATTCGAGGCGCAAACGAGCTTAGCTGCTGCCTCGAAATGGAAATAGGAAACAGAAAATTTTTCAGGCAAAAAATGTGTGAGAAAATGGGCAGTGTATAGCCCACAGAGCTAGACGCCCAGAATATTGTTATACCTTCTGATCACACATCTCGAGCCAGATATCATTTTTTTGTGTATTCGGGGCGCAAACTAGCTTAGCTGCTGCCTCGAAATAGAAATAGGAAACAGAAAATTTTTCAGGCAAAAAATGTGTGGGAAAATGGGCAGTGTATAGCCCACAGAGCTAGACGCCCAGAATATTGTTATACCTTCTGATCACACATCTCGAGCCAGATATCATTTTTTTGTGTATTCGGGGCGCAAACTAGCTTAGCTGCTGCCTCGAAATAGAAATAGGAAACAGAAAATTTTTCAGGCAAAAAATGTGTGGGAAAATGGGCAGTGTATAGCCCACAGAGCTAGACACCCAAAATAGTGTTATATCTTCAAATCACACATCTCGAGCACGATATCCTTTTTCCGTGTATTCGAGGCGCAAACTAGCTTAGCTGCTGCCTCGAAATAGAAATAGGAAACAGAAAATTTTTCAGGCAAAAAATGTGTGGGAAAATGGGCAGTGTATAGCCCACAGAACTCGACACCCAAAATATTGTTATAACTTCTAACCACACATCTCGAGCCCGATATCCTTTTTCCGTGTATTCGAGGCGCAAACTAGCTTAGCTGCTGCCTCGAAGTGGAAATAGGAAACAGAAAATTTTTCAGGCAAAAAATGTGTGAGAAAATGGGCAGTGTATAGCCCACAGAGCTAGACAACCAAAATATTGTTATAACTTCTGATCACACATCTCGAGCCAGATATCCTTTTTCCGTGTATTCGAGGCGCAAACTAGCTTAGCTGCTGCCTCGAAATAGAAATAGGAAACAGAAAATTTTTCAGGCAAAAAATGTGTGGGAAAATGGGCAGTGTATAGCCCACAGAACTCGACACCCAAAATATTGTTATAACTTCTAACCACACATCTCGAGCCCGATATCCTTTTTCCGTGTATTCGAGGCGCACACTAGCTTAGCTGCTGCCTCGAAGTGGAAATAGGAAACAGAAAATTTTTCAGGCAAAAAATGTGTGAGAAAATGGGCAGTGTATAGCCCACAGAACTAGACACCCAAAATATTGTTAAATCTTCAAATCACACATCTCGAGCCAGATATCCTTTTTCCGTGTATTCGAGGCGCAAACTAGCTTAGCTGCTGCCTCGAAGTGGAAATAGGAAACAGAAAATTTTTCAGGCAAAAAATGTGTGAGAAAATGGGCAGTGTATAGCCCACAGAGCTAGACACCCAAAATAGTGTTATATCTTCAAATCACACATCTCGAGCACGATATCCTTTTTCCGTGTATTCGAGGCGCAAACTAGCTTAGCTGCTGCCTCGAAATAGAAATAGGAAACAGAAAATTTTTCAGGCAAAAAATGTGTGGGAAAATGGGCAGTGTATAGCCCACAGAACTAGACACCCAAAATACTGTTATATCTTCAATCACACATCTCGAGCCAGATATCCTTTTTCTGTGTATTCGAGGCGCACACTAGCTTAGCTGCTGCCTCGAAATGGAAATAGGAAACAGAAAATTTTTCAGGCAAAAAATGTGTGAGAAAATGGGCAGTGTATAGCCCACAGAGCTAGACGCCCAGAATATTGTTATACCTTCTGATCACACATCTCGAGCCAGATATCATTTTTTTGTGTATTCGGGGCGCAAACTAGCTTAGCTGCTGCCTCGAAATAGAAATAGGAAACAGAAAATTTTTCAGGCAAAAAATGTGTGGGAAAATGGGCAGTGTATAGCCCACAGAGCTAGACACCCAAAATAGTGTTATATCTTCAAATCACACATCTCGAGCACGATATCCTTTTTCCGTGTATTCGAGGCGCAAACTAGCTTAGCTGCTGCCTCGAAATAGAAATAGGAAACAGAAAATTTTTCAGGCAAAAAATGTGTGGGAAAATGGGCAGTGTATAGCCCACAGAACTCGACACCCAAAATATTGTTATAACTTCTAACCACACATCTCGAGCCCGATATCCTTTTTCCGTGTATTCGAGGCGCAAACTAGCTTAGCTGCTGCCTCGAAGTGGAAATAGGAAACAGAAAATTTTTCAGGCAAAAAATGTGTGAGAAAATGGGCAGTGTATAGCCCACAGAGCTAGACAACCAAAATATTGTTATAACTTCTGATCACACATCTCGAGCCAGATATCCTTTTTCCGTGTATTCGAGGCGCAAACTAGCTTAGCTGCTGCCTCGAAATAGAAATAGGAAACAGAAAATTTTTCAGGCAAAAAATGTGTGGGAAAATGGGCAGTGTATAGCCCACAGAACTCGACACCCAAAATATTGTTATAACTTCTAACCACACATCTCGAGCCCGATATCCTTTTTCCGTGTATTCGAGGCGCACACTAGCTTAGCTGCTGCCTCGAAGTGGAAATAGGAAACAGAAAATTTTTCAGGCAAAAAATGTGTGAGAAAATGGGCAGTGTATAGCCCACAGAACTAGACACCCAAAATATTGTTAAATCTTCAAATCACACATCTCGAGCCAGATATCCTTTTTCCGTGTATTCGAGGCGCAAACTAGCTTAGCTGCTGCCTCGAAGTGGAAATAGGAAACAGAAAATTTTTCAGGCAAAAAATGTGTGAGAAAATGGGCAGTGTATAGCCCACAGAGCTAGACACCCAAAATAGTGTTATATCTTCAAATCACACATCTCGAGCACGATATCCTTTTTCCGTGTATTCGAGGCGCAAACTAGCTTAGCTGCTGCCTCGAAATAGAAATAGGAAACAGAAAATTTTTCAGGCAAAAAATGTGTGGGAAAATGGGCAGTGTATAGCCCACAGAACTCGACACCCAAAATATTGTTATAACTTCTAACCACACATCTCGAGCCCGATATCCTTTTTCCGTGTATTCGAGGCGCAAACGAGCTTAGCTGCTGCCTCGAAATGGAAATAGGAAACAGAAAATTTTTCAGGCAAAAAATGTGTGAGAAAATGGGCAGTGTATAGCCCACAGAGCTAGACGCCCAGAATATTGTTATACCTTCTGATCACACATCTCGAGCCAGATATCATTTTTTTGTGTATTCGGGGCGCAAACTAGCTTAGCTGCTGCCTCGAAATAGAAATAGGAAACAGAAAATTTTTCAGGCAAAAAATGTGTGGGAAAATGGGCAGTGTATAGCCCACAGAGCTAGACACCCAAAATAGTGTTATATCTTCTAACCACACATGTCGAGCTAGATATCCTTTTTCCGTGTATTCGAGGCGCAAACGAGCTTAGCTGCTGCCTCGAAATGGAAATAGGAAACAGAAAATTTTTCAGGCAAAAAATGTGTGAGAAAATGGGCAGTGTATAGCCCACAGAGCTAGACACCCAAAATAGTGTTATATCTTCAAATCACACATCTCGAGCCAGATATCCTTTTTCTGTGTATTCGGGGCGCAAACTAGCTTAGCTGCTGCCTCGAAATGGAAATAGGAAACAGAAAATTTTTCAGGCAAAAAATGTGTGAGAAAATGGGCAGTGTATAGCCCACAGAGCTAGACGCCCAGAATATTGTTATACCTTCTGATCACACATCTCGAGCCAGATATCATTTTTTTGTGTATTCGGGGCGCAAACTAGCTTAGCTGCTGCCTCGAAATAGAAATAGGAAACAGAAAATTTTTCAGGCAAAAAATGTGTGGGAAAATGGGCAGTGTATAGCCCACAGAGCTAGACACCCAAAATAGTGTTATATCTTCAAATCACACATCTCGAGCACGATATCCTTTTTCCGTGTATTCGAGGCGCAAACTAGCTTAGCTGCTGCCTCGAAATAGAAATAGGAAACAGAAAATTTTTCAGGCAAAAAATGTGTGGGAAAATGGGCAGTGTATAGCCCACAGAACTCGACACCCAAAATATTGTTATAACTTCTAACCACACATCTCGAGCCCGATATCCTTTTTCCGTGTATTCGAGGCGCAAACTAGCTTAGCTGCTGCCTCGAAGTGGAAATAGGAAACAGAAAATTTTTCAGGCAAAAAATGTGTGAGAAAATGGGCAGTGTATAGCCCACAGAGCTAGACAACCAAAATATTGTTATAACTTCTAACCACACATCTCGAGCACGATATCCTTTTTCCGTGTATTCGAGGCGCAAACTAGCTTAGCTGCTGCCTCGAAATGGAAATAGGAAACACAACATTTTTCAGGCAAAAAATGTGTGAGAAAATGGGCAGTGTATAGCCCACAGAGCTAGACAACCAAAATATTGTTATAACTTCTAACCACACATCTCGAGCCCGATATCCTTTTTCCGTGTATTCGAGGCGCAAACTAGCTTAGCTGCTGCCTCGAAATAGAAATAGGAAACAGAAAATTTTTCAGGCAAAAAATGTGTGGGAAAATGGGCAGTGTATAGCCCACAGAACTCGACACCCAAAATATTGTTATAACTTCTAACCACACATCTCGAGCCCGATATCCTTTTTCCGTGTATTCGAGGCGCAAACTAGCTTAGCTGCTGCCTCGAAATGGAAATAGGAAACCGAAAATTTTTCAGGCAAAAAATGTGTGAGAAAATGGGCAGTGTATAGCCCACAGAACTAGACACCCAAAATACTGTTATATCTTCAATCACACATCTCGAGCCAGATATCCTTTTTCTGTGTATTCGAGGCGCACACTAGCTTAGCTGCTGCCTCGAAATGGAAATAGGAAACAGAAAATTTTTCAGGCAAAAAATGTGTGAGAAAATGGGCAGTGTATAGCCCACAGAGCTAGACAACCAAAATATTGTTATAACTTCTAGCCACACATCTCGAGCCCGATATCCTTTTTCCGTGTATTCGAGGCGCAAACTAGCTTAGCTGCTGCCTCGAAGTGGAAATAGGAAACAGAAAATTTTTCAGGCAAAAAATGTGTGGGAAAATGGGCAGTGTATAGCCCACAGAACTCGACACCCAAAATATTGTTATAACTTCTAACCACACATCTCGAGCCCGATATCCTTTTTCCGTGTATTCGAGGCGCAAACTAGCTTAGCTGCTGCCTCGAAGTGGAAATAGGAAACAGAAAATTTTTCAGGCAAAAAATGTGTGGGAAAATGGGCAGTGTATAGCCCACAGAACTCGACACCCAAAATATTGTTATAACTTCTAACCACACATCTCGAGCCCGATATCCTTTTTCCGTGTATTCGAGGCGCAAACTAGCTTAGCTGCTGCCTCGAAGTGGAAATAGGAAACAGAAAATTTTTCAGCCAAAAAATGTGTGAGAAAGTGGGCAGTGTATAGTTCACAGAACTAGACACCCATAATCTTGCTATATCTTCAAATCACACATCTCGAGCCAGATATCCTTTTTCTGTGTATTCGGGGCGCAAACTAGCTTAGCTGCTGCCTCGAAGTGGAAATAGGAAACAGAAAATTTTTCAGGCAAAAAATGTGTGAGAAAATGGGCAGTGTATAGCCCACAGAACTAGACACCCAAAATACTGTTATATCTTCAATCACACATCTCGAGCCAGATATCCTTTTTCTGTGTATTCGAGGCGCACACTAGCTTAGCTGCTGCCTCGAAATGGAAATAGGAAACAGAAAATTTTTCAGGCAAAAAATGTGTGGGAAAATGGGCAGTGTATAGCCCACAGAGCTAGACACCCAAAATAGTGTTATATCTTCAAATCACACATCTCGAGCCAGATATCCTTTTTCTGTGTATTCGGGGCGCAAACTAGCTTAGCTGCTGCCTCGAAATGGAAATAGGAAACAGAAAATTTTTCAGGCAAAAAATGTGTGAGAAAATGGGCAGTGTATAGCCCACAGAGCTAGACGCCCAGAATATTGTTATACCTTCTGATCACACATCTCGAGCCAGATATAATTTTTTTGTGTATTCGGGGCGCAAACTAGCTTAGCTGCTGCCTCGAAATAGAAATAGGAAACAGAAAATTTTTCAGGCAAAAAATGTGTGGGAAAATGGGCAGTGTATAGCCCACAGAGCTAGACACCCAAAATAGTGTTATATCTTCTAACCACACATGTCGATCTAGATATCCTTTTTCCGTGTATTCGAGGCGCAAACGAGCTTAGCTGCTGCCTCGAAATGGAAATAGGAAACAGAAAATTTTTCAGGCAAAAAATGTGTGGGAAAATGGGCAGTGTATAGCCCACAGAACTAGACACCCAAAATAGTGTTATATCTTCAAATCACACATCTCGAGCCAGATATCCTTTTTCTGTGTATTCGGGGCGCAAACTAGCTTAGCTGCTGCCTCGAAATGGAAATAGGAAACAGAAAATTTTTCAGGCAAAAAATGTGTGGGAAAATGGGCAGTGTATAGCCCACAGAGCTAGACACCCAAAATAGTGTTATATCTTCTAACCACACATGTCGAGCTAGATATCCTTTTTCCGTGTATTCGAGGCGCACACTAGCTTAGCTGCTGCCTCGAAATGGAAATAGGAAACCGAAAATTTTTCAGGCAAAAAATGTGTGAGAAAATGGGCAGTGTATAGCCCACAGAGCTAGACACCCAAAATAGTGTTATATCTTCAAATCACACATCTCGAGCCAGATATCCTTTTTAGGTGTATTCGAGGCGCAAACTAGCTTAGCTGCTGCCTCGAAATGGAAATAGGAAACCGAAAATTTTTCAGGCAAAAAATGTGTGAGAAAATGGGCAGTGTATAGCCCACAGAACTAGACACCCAAAATACTGTTATATCTTCAATCACACATCTCGAGCCAGATATCCTTTTTCTGTGTATTCGGGGCGCAAACTAGCTTAGCTGCTGCCTCGAAATGGAAATAGGAAACAGAAAATTTTTCAGGCAAAAAATGTGTGAGAAAATGGGCAGTGTATAGCCCACAGAGCTAGACACCCAAAATAGTGTTATATCTTCTAACCACACATGTCGAGCTAGATATCCTTTTTCCGTGTATTCGAGGCGCAAACTAGCTTAGCTGCTGCCTCGAAATGGAAATAGGAAACAGAAAATTTTTCAGGCAAAAAATGTGTGGGAAAATGGGCAGTGTATAGCCCACAGAGCTAGACACCCAAAATAGTGTTATATCTTCAAATCACACACCTCGAGCCAGATATCCTTTTTCTGTGTATTCGGGGCGCAAACTAGCTTAGCTGCTGCCTCGAAATGGAATTAGGAAACAGAAATTTTTTCAGGCAAAAAATGTGTGGGAAAATGGGCAGTGTATAGCCCACAGAGCTAGACACCCAAAATAGTGTTATATCTTCTAACCACACATGTCGAGCTAGATATCCTTTTTCCGTGTATTCGAGGCGCAAACTAGCTTAGCTGCTGCCTCGAAATGGAAATAGGAAACCGAAAATTTTTCAGGCAAAAAATGTGTGAGAAAATGGGCAGTGTATAGCCCACAGAGCTAGACACCCAAAATAGTGTTATATGTTCAAATCACACATCTCGAGCCAGATATCCTTTTTCTGTGTATTCGGGGCGCAAACTAGCTTAGCTGCTGCCTCGAAATGGAAATAGGAAACAGAAAATTTTTCAGGCAAAAAATGTGTGGGAAAATGGGCAGTGTATAGCCCACAGAGCTGGACACCCAAAATAGTGTTATATCTTCTAACCACACATGTCGAGCTAGATATCCTTTTTCCGTGTATTCGAGGAGCACACTAGCTTAGCTGCTGCCTCGAAATGGAAATAGGAAACACAAAATCTTTCAGGCAAAAAATGTGTGAGAAAATGGGCAGTGTATAGCCCACAGAACTAGACACCCAAAATATTGTTATATCTCCTAACCACACATCTCGAGCCAGATATCCTTTTTCTGTGTATTCGAGGCGCAAACTAGCTTAGCTGCTGCCTCGAAATGGAAATAGGAAACAGAAAATTTTTCAGGCAAAAAATGTGTGGAAAAATGGGCAGTGTATAGCCCACAGAGCTAGACGCCCAGAATATTGTTATACCTTCTGATCACACATCTCGAGCCAGATATCATTTTTTTGTGTATTCGGGGCGCAAACTAGCTTAGCTGCTGCCTCGAAATGGAAATAGGAAACAGAAAATTTTTCAGGCAAAAAATGTGTGGGAAAATGGGCAGTGTATAGCCCACAGAGCTAGACACCCAAAATAGTGTTATATCTTCTAACCACACATGTCGAGCTAGATATCCTTTTTCCGTGTATTCGAGGCGCAAACTAGCTTAGCTGCTGCCTCGAAATGGAAATAGGAAACACAACATTTTTCAGGCAAAAAATGTGTGAGAAAATGGGCAGTGTATAGCCCACAGAACTAGACACCCAAAATATTGTTATATCTCCTAACCACACATCTCGAGCCAGATATCCTTTTTTTGTGTATTCGAGGCGCAAACTAGCTTAGCTGCTGCCTCGAAATGGAAATAGGAAACAGAAAATTTTTCAGGCAAGAAATGTGTGAGAAAATGGGCAGTGTATAGCCCACAGAACTAGACACCCAAAATACTGTTATATCTTCAATCACACATCTCGAGCCAGATATCCTTTTTCTGTGTATTCGGGGCGCAAACTAGCTTAGCTGCTGCCTCGAAATGGAAATAGGAAACAGAAAATTTTTCAGGCAAAAAATGTGTGGGAAAATGGGCAGTGTATAGCCCACAGAGCTAGACACCCAAAATAGTGTTATATCTTCTAACCACACATGTCGAGCTAGATATCCTTTTTCAGTGTATTCGAGGCGCACACTAGCTTAGCTGCTGCCTCGAAATGGAAATAGGAAACAGAAAATTTTTCAGGCAAAAAATGTGTGGGAAAATGGGCAGTGTATAGCCCACAGAGCTAGACACCCAAAATAGTGTTATATCTTCTAACCACACATGTCGAGCTAGATATCCTTTTTCCGTGTATTCGAGGCGCACACTAGCTTAGCTGCTGCCTCGAAATGGAAATAAGAAACAGAAAATTTTTCAGGCAAAAAATGTGTGAGAAAATGGGCAGTGTATAGCCCACAGAGCTAGACGCCCAAAATATTGTTATAACTTCTGATCACACATCTCGAGCCAGATATCCTTTTTCCGTGTATTCGAGGCGCAAACTAGCTTAGCTGCTGCCTCGAAGTGGAAATAGGAAACAGAAAATTTTTCAGGCAAAAAATGTGTGGGAAAATGGGCAGTGTATAGCCCACAGAGCTAGACACCCAAAATAGTGTTATATCTTCTAACCACACATGTCGAGCTAGATATCCTTTTTCCGTGTATTCGAGGCGCACACTAGCTTAGCTGCTGCCTCGAAATGGAAATAAGAAACAGAAAATTTTTCAGGCAAAAAATGTGTGAGAAAATGGGCAGTGTATAGCCCACAGAGCTAGACGCCCAAAATATTGTTATAACTTCTGATCACACATCTCGAGCCAGATATCCTTTTTCCGTGTATTCGAGGCGCACACTAGCTTAGCTGCTGCCTCGAAATGGAAATAGGAAACAGAAAATTTTTCAGGCAAAAAATGTGTGGGAAAATGGGCAGTGTATAGCCCACAGAGCTAGACACCCAAAATAGTGTTATATCTTCTAACCACACATGTCGAGCTAGATATCCTTTTTCCGTGTATTCGAGGCGCACACTAGCTTAGCTGCTGCCTCGAAATGGAAATAAGAAACAGAAAATTTTTCAGGCAAAAAATGTGTGAGAAAATGGGCAGTGTATAGCCCACAGAGCTAGACGCCCAAAATATTGTTATAACTTCTGATCACACATCTCGAGCCAGATATCCTTTTTCCGTGTATTCGAGGCGCAAACTAGCTTAGCTGCTGCCTCGAAGTGGAAATAGGAAACAGAAAATTTTTCAGGCAAAAAATGTGTGAGAAAATGGGCAGTGCATAGCCCACAGAGCTAGACGCCCAGAATATTGTTATACCTTCTGATCACACATCTCGAGCCAGATATCATTTTTTTGTGTATTCGTGGCGCAAACTAGCTTAGCTGCTGCCTCGAAATGGAAATAGGAAACAGAAAATTTTTCAGGCAAAAAATGTGTGAGAAAATGGGCAGTGTATAGCCCACAGAGCTAGACGCCCAGAATATTGTTATATCTTCAAATCACACATCTCGAGCCAGATATCCTTTTTCTGTGTATTCGGATCGCAAACTAACTTAGCTGCTGCCTCGAAATGGAAATAGGAAACAGAAAATTTTTCAGGCAAAAAATGTGTGGGAAAATGGGCAGTGTATAGCCCACAGAGCTAGACACTCAAAATAGTGTTATATCTTCTAACCACACATGTCGAGCTAGATATCCTTTTTCCGTGTATTCGAGGCGCAAACTAGCTTAGCTGCTGCCTCGAAATGGAAATAGGAAACAGAAAATTTTTCAGGCAAAAAATGTGTGAGAAAATGGGCAGTGTATAGCCCACAGAGCTAGACGCCCAAAATATTGTTATACCTTCTGATCACACATCTCGAGCCAGATATCCTTTTTTTGTGTATTCGGGGCGCAAACTAGCTTAGCTGCTGCCTCGAAATGGAAATAGGAAGCAGAAAATTTTTCAGGCAAAAAATGTGTGGGAAAATGGGCAGTGTATAGCCCACAGAACTAGACACCCAAAATAGTGTTATATCTTCAAATCACACACCTCGAGCCAGATATCCTTTTTCTGTGTATTCGGGGCGCAAACTAGCTTATCTGCTGCCTCGAAATGGAAATAGGAAACAGAAAAATTTTCAGGCAAGAAATGTGTGAGAAAATGGGCAGTGTATAGCCCACAGAGCTAGACACCCAAAATAGTGTTATATCTTCTAACCACACATATCGAGCTAGATATCCTTTTTCCGTGTATTCGAGGCGCAAACTAGCTTAGCTGCTGCCTCGAAATGGAAATAGGAAACACAAAATTTTTCAGGCAAAAAATGTGTGGGAAAATGGGCAGTGTATAGCCCACAGAGCTAGACACCCAAAATAGTGTTATATCTTCTAACCACACATGTCGAGCTAGATATCCTTTTTCCGTGTATTCGAGGCGCAAACTAGCTTAGCTGCTGCCTCGAAATGGAAATAGGAAACAGAAAATTTTTCAGGCAAAAAATGTGTGGGAAAATGGGCAGTGTATAGCCCACAGAACTAGACACCCAAAATATTGTTATATCTCCTAACCACACATCTCGAGCCAGATATCCTTTTTCTGTGTATTCGAGGCGCAAACTAGCTTAGCTGCTGCCTCGAAATGGATATAGGAAACAGAAAATTTTTCAGGCAAGAAATGTGTGAGAAAATGGGCAGTGTATAGCCCACAGAACTAGACACCCAAAATATTGCTATATCTCCTAACCACACATCTCGAGCCAGATATCCTTTTTCCGTGTATTCGAGGCGCAAACTAGCTTAGCTGCTGCCTCGAAATGGAAATAGGAAACAGAAGATTTTTCAGTCCAAAAATGTGGGAATAATTTCATCCAAAACTCATCGTCAACAATGAAACTCATTTTTGGCTGAGTGGGTTTGTCAATAAGCAAAATATGTTGCTCTGTTCTTATATTCATAAAAAATACGAAGAAATAAACCAAATAATGCATTTTTCGCTTCACCTTGTTAGTAATAACTTAAGAGCCACTTACCCGAACTAAGCAGCATTTGATTGTTCAAGTTCTCATCATGCATTAGGACGGCACTCAAGGTTGTCTCCCTCTTCAGTTCTGGATACTTGTCGATCTCTGCGACGCACTTCAGCTGCAGACTCCTTCCAGGATTGAAGAATCTCGGTCCATTCAAGTAGAAATGCACCTGCAGAGTCTGCCTCCGCAAGTTATAATCGTGCGCAGGTATCGTGTGCTCCATTCTCGGCTGTAGTTCACCCGGAAACGCCTAAGTAACACCAAGAAACCAATTAAAATAAAATCCGCAGCTGAGGTCTTCTGAAAACAAGGACAAGGTGTTACAATACTCACCCTCTCACCATTGATGTACCACGTTAACGTGGCCGGTGGACTTGAATAATCCGACGAACAGTTTGCTGTGACGACTTCATCCAGTCGATACATTGAGTGAAAGCTGCTTATAAGTGGATTATTCTGCGGCAGAGCTGCAAATAACAAACAATTGGCACATAAGTACAAAGGACATTCTACTAGCTGTCCAGGCCCCCGATTCCAACTGAAATCCCGCCAAGTTTGAGGTGGTAATGCATTCTTTTGACTTCCATTCACAATGTTCTGTGACACGCTGTTGTTCCTTGTAAATCTGTCTGTCTGTCATACTTGACAGTGAAATATTTTCCCATTCAATGTACGGAAAAGGAAAAAGGATACGAAAGTGTAAACGAAACAACGCATAATGCATTTGACATATGATGGCATCTACTTAAAACGGTTTTTGCGCTTTCAAAGGACACCATGCACAGCTCGCTGTCGGAAATAATACACAAGTAGCAATAAAAAGGATACCACATAGTGCATTCGAAGTAATATTCAGTTCCAAGGACGAACAAATTTTCTTCTCACGGACACATGCAGGATGGGAGCACGAGGAGGACGACATAAGATTGAATGGATTCCCTCTGCGAAATGCGATTCGTTGCAGTTGAGCTGCTGCAGACACGAAGAGGTCGTAAACCATGAAAATCCTTGATTTAAACGGCCTCGTTAATCTTTTCGAAATATCGCATCCATACATACACACATTCGGGCGTCATAACGACTGCAATTGATGACATATGTATGTATGAGCTGTCAAAGTTGAACTTTTAATTATGGCCGACTTTGGCTTGAGTACGGTCCAGTGTTTCATTAGTGAATTCGTTGTCCTTTTTGCGTACCTCGCCTGTGTACTTCAAAGTTTGTGTATGAAGAACTGGACCGCGTTTTCGTCAAGGATTACTCAGACGTGAATGCCAGGTCCAATGGGAGGGATTGGCATGTGGTAACCAGGCGCGGGTGGAACTGAAACGAACTCAGAGTGATCGGCATCCATGCAATTGGGTATGCAGATGATGTGACAATTAAATGTAAAGGGTGACCAGATAGTAGTGATACTTTTTTCAATTGCTTTGTTTCATCAGCTGTCAAAGTTACCAATGACATCCAGCTGTCAAAATATTCAGCAAGTTTTACCATTCTATCATGCACCGTTGTAAGCTTGCTGAACGTGCGAAAATATAAAAAAAAATATCAAAATTCCGGCTCAATAAATACGTAACGTGAATTTCGTCCTGAGGTTGGTCTTCATCATGGCTTCAGTACGCAGGCAATTTGTAGCTCCGTGGCAAAGTTTGAGCGTGAATAGACTCTTTTGGAGCATAGGTCACCAACCAGATGGAGTGGAAATGAAGAAAACATAGTCCCCGTAGCGGCCAGTATCGAAGAACACCTAGAATTGTCGATTCGGTAACGATCACCTGATTAGGCATAGGAAGAGGGTCAACCCGGCTTATTTTCCGGTTGGATTTGGGCCTACCTCCGCATAAGATTGTGCTGATCCCAGAATTGATGCCAAATCTTCTCGGACGAGGCTCATTTATGACTCAACGGCTATGTCCACCAGAAGAATTGCCATTACTAGAGCGAACACAATCCAAAAGTGTTCGACTAAGCATCAATGCATTTAGAAAGATCGACTGTTTGGTGCGGTTTATGGCATGGCGACATCATCGGGTCTTATTTCTTTCGAAATGAGGAAGCAGACACCGTCAATGGTACCAGGTATAGAGTGATGTTAACCAACTTTCCGTGGCCAGAGCTCGACGACGCGATCATGCGGCGCGACACCACACGATTATTTTCTCAGGGGCTAGGTCGAGTCCTTAGTCTAGGTACGCTAACAAGCCAAGCAGTCGAGGGAAACGTACGAGACGCTATTACCAGAATAACGCCGCACATATTGGGCCGAGTCATCGAAAATTGAACTGACTGTTTGCCAGCGAGTCTTCGAATCCAGTAAAGGCACCTCAGGGACCGTAACCTACTTGGTGTGCGAAACAGGAGGCAGCTACATAGAACTCGAGTTGGCTGCAGAGGCTAGTTTGTTGAGGCATAGGTACTTTCCGGACCGTAGTCCCTAAAGTAACAAAAATAAGTAAGTAAAGTCCGTGAACATAGTGTAGACACATGAACAGCACACCAGAGACAAGGTCCATATGGGACCTAGTGTACATAGCTCTGATAGAGGCCTACTGACTGCACATGATATGATTCTGATTTATTACAATTAACTTCAAGGCAATCAGCTGGCAGCTGCCTTCAAGCCCGCAACGCAGGCTCTTCGAAAAAGTAAAGGAAACCTAGTCATCGAGGCGCAGGGTATAGTACTTAAATGTATTTAAGGAGCATTTTCAGCAGCTTATTACTTAATGGGCATCAAGCACAGAGAGTGATAGGACAAGTAGAGAACCCGCGTCCAGTCAATGAAGAAGCCATCTCCCCTGCCAGTTTTGAAGAGGTTGGCTCAGCTATCGAAGAGCTGAAGAACAACAAAGTCGCCGGCTCTGATGGCCTACCAGCAGAGCTCTTCAAATATGGTGGCGATGTTCTGGTTGGACATCAGCCAAGTATGGGTGGATGAAGCCCCATCTTCAAGAAAGGCAATCCTCTATATCTTGCAAGAACTATCGAGGCATATCCCTGCTTAATGTCGCGTATAAGTTCCTGCCCAACGTATTGTGTAAACGTCTGTAAGTTTGCACTAATCGGCGCGTACCAGTGGGGCTACTGGACTGGCAGATCACCGATCGACCAAATGTCCACACTAAGACAAATCCTGAAAAAGACCAACGATTTTCAAGACGAGACTCACCATCTCTTTATCGACTTCAAGGCCGCAAGGTGATGGCTGAATTCGGGATCCCTGCACAATTGATCCAGCTGCGCCGCGTGACTGCAATTTCGGAACAGTTTCTCTGAGCTATTGCAAACATGCACCGACTTTCGCCAAAGAGATGCGCTATCGTGTGACTGTAACAGGAGGGTATTGTCAACAAATCTGTCAAGCTACAAGGATACGTAGACAACATCGACATCATCGGTCCCTTCCAGCCGGCGAAACGAGTTGGAGTCGAAGTAAATGAGGACCAAACCAAGTACCTGTTGTCAACAATCAAAGAAGCATCTGTCCACTTCCTAGGACAAAACATCAGCAGTAACTTCCAAGTTACAAGCTTACCCTAGCGAAGTGCTGCTTCTTTGGATTGGCGAAACAAATGGGTCTACGAACCATTGGTCCTACCAGTTCTACTATATGAAACCGAGTGCTGGATGATAAGCAGAAGCCAGATCAGATTTTGAACATTTTCGAGATAAAAATTCTTCGTCGTTGGGAAGGGCGAATGATGGACATGATACAACCGCGAACTCTATGAGTTCTACCAAGACGTGGATGTACTCCATAACTAAAACACGTCCACTACACTGACTCGGCCACTTCGAGGGACAATGGACAATAATGCTCCAGCAAAGAGGATCGTTTTCCAGCTTCGAGACGACAAGGAAACCGAATCTCCGTTTTAAGGATCAAGCTATGGCGAATGCAGTCTGGACAACTGAAAGCATGGTGCCTTGGATCGAAGGGCTGTCGTGTATCTCACCCAGAGACTATTCACGAATCGGGAGCCCGTGAAGTAAGTAAGTAAGAACTCGTCGACTTAGTGAAGGCGAGTGCCTAGCTGCCTCTTGGCAGCTTTACAAGGATTGTCTAACAATTTATAAGAAATCAATTCAGGCTTAGAAAGAGGAGCAAATTGACTGCTATCAGTGGTCTAACTACATTTATAGATGTGGACTAGTGTGTGGGGTAACATTAGCGTTCCCTTCTAGAGAACTGTCCCCTCTACCTACCTAAAAGAAGTAAAATTTTGGCAAAAAATTGATAGTTCACCTGGATCTCGCATGACCACGCTGTGTAGAATGAGAACTTAATTTACTTCAAGTTGTGAGTGTGGAAAATCGCCACTATATCGTCCTGTTTTTTCTGAAACACATTTCTATCTAATGGATGTTCGCACTGCACTTACCAGCAACTGTCATGTTGGAAGCTTTTGTTGTTAGCTTAAAATGTGGAGCATCCCCGGACACCTCACACCTGTACACGCCCGATGACTTTTTACCCTGCAAACTGAGTTCAATTCGACATGTCAGCTCGTTGCAAACGTTTTTATCATCGCTGACCTGAACACCGTCAACTGGGAATTTCATATACACCGGATGCATCATAGGAGAGTATCTGCAAAAAAAAAGAAAACACATATCAACCATTATTACAAAGGACACTCTGATGGTTGTACTACCGTCAAATGTCAATAATACTCTGCCAGGCATAAACAATTCACAAGGACATCCTCAGGACCCACTACCCACGCACCCAATCCAGAGATATGATTTTCTAATGACAACCCTGGGGTTATGAGTCAAAAGCTGACATTGAACGAGTTGAAAACGTACAATTAGTTGCTAAAACCCAAAGTACAGAGCTATGTAGCCTCCGAGCGGCAATCCAGCCTCCACCTACGCCCACCCATCGCGCGGTGACATTAACAAGCGCCTAAGCATGTTAAAGATCCGAGAGCACACTCACATATTGTGATTCCATCATATGCTCTATATATCGCATCATGTATCTCCAGCCATCAAACAGCCATAATTACCACGTTAATAACAAACAGAGGAACAACTCCTCACATCATTTTAATTACGCATCCTTGTTTCCACAAGAGATCCATCCAACTCAGCCACCCACCAGGCGAATGGGTGTTTGCTAATAGAAGAAACCGCTTCGTTGTCGAGGTCCTTCTCGTCTTCGCCTGCCTTCTCGTCATCTTTAGCGGATTACAAGTGGGGAAACGGAGCGCGAGGAAAAAGAAAACATATTTCGTCCATGTCGAGAAGATACATATCGGGGTTGGAGCGGTTGGAGTACCTTCGTATACTGATGCCTTCACCCTGTGCCCGCCCGAGGCTATGATTATAGAAGGAACGATGATAATTTGAATTAACCATCCCGTGAGCGTTGGCAATCCTTCAACCCCCAACGCTTCTCGTTTAGTTAAAGGACTCTTGTCTTAATTAAAAATTTTTAAAGTGTTTCCATGGAAATGAGTGGGGCATATGCGCACGTCCCACTCGACAAGTCAGATCGGATTAAGAAAATTTCCCAAGAACACCCAAAATTAGAGATACATTTTCGGCACAGCAGAGGCCCCATGTAGCTACTACGAGTAGTCCTTGAATGATAATTGCAAAATTTTACACACAAGTGTTGGGTTAACCACGGATAAGGTGGGGTTGGGTGAATTATACTTATGCGTCAAGGCGCCCCGCCACAACCCTTACCGCATGCGTTTTTATTTGCTTTGTACACATCCATCCCCCTTCGCAATGATGACATTCCTCATGACCTCATCCTTAAAAAGGTGTGTCAACGTATCAAGATTTCGGAAAGCGAGGAAGGGCGACTGCCTGTCGTCAGGCACTTACTTGCATGCACAGAGGAGGCACAGAAAACAGCAACCTTTTGACTTGGATTTCCTTCGAATGAAGGATCTGCTTACATACCTATGGCATTGGGACGTCGGGAAAGATGATTGTATAATTTGAACACGTGGCGTGGCCAATTAAAAACTTAATTGGAATGATTCCTTGAAAATCTGAACATAATGATGGGACGAAGGGTGTGCGTTTTTGCCTTTGGAATGGTAGAGCTAGAAACCTAACCTTTCTTAAGTGCCTCGGGAAGATAGGGCTACAACGATTGATTGTGTAACGCGGAAACTATGCTGGGAGAAGATGTGGTGGAACTACCTGGAAACAGAGCTGAAAGTATCATCTAATGGAGTTCCGCTTAAACAGATTGGAGTCTACTGTTGCCCCAAAGCTCTCTGTCACGCTACCTACAGAGGTGAAAACAGAACTGAAAGGATCGTCTAATGAAGTCCCGAAAGAGAGAAAGGAAACATGGAAAATCCCGACTGCTTTCCTAAGCCTCTCTTGAAAAAAAAAGATTATTTAAACGTTCAGGCGTTTAGACGGTCAGCCTTGCTACAGAGGTGAAAGGATCTTCTAATGGAGTCCTGAAAGAGTCGAAGGGGTGCATGGAATGGCCCTACTGGTTCCCCAAGTCTCTCTTGAGGAGAAGGCTATTTCAACGTTCAGACATTTAGACAGTCTCCGTAGGTGTGATCACCTCGCATATGCCCATCAAGCGGAGGTATTTCTGGCTTGTACTAGGAGCTTGTACGAACTTTAACCTTCTACAGGCTAGCCATCCGCTGAATTGTGTAGAGCACTGATGGTGGGAATGTCGCCCGCTGACTGCTACTTTTATTAAAATTTCGTTTGGTGTGTCAATAGTAGAGGAGCTAGAGTCCTTAGACTCGCTGCATGTACTTTGCTGTCACCTAATCTTGAGTTAATGTGTCTCATGTAGAACATGCTTATAACCTAGGAAACCTTAAGCTCAATGCTAGGTTTATGGAACCAGATTTCAAGTTGTAAAGTAAGGCGATCCCTTGCATTGCGCCAATTGCAGAGGCTTCAGTCTCAAGATTGCAACAAGATGTCAAAACTCTGATTGCCCCAATCAGTGTGGTTTTAGATCAGGAAAGTCCACAGATCCTGGAAAAAGCCCAACAAATCCATATCGATGCCCACCACCTATGCATCGATTTCAAGGAGGCAGTATCTATAAAGACGAGCTATAGACTAGTTTTGACTACCCTGTCAAACACGTTTTCCTATTCAGCACGACAATGGGGAACGCTCGCTGCTCCATCAAGGTCGGTAACGAACTTAACGAGACGTTTTAAGGGCTGTCATGTGATTTTTCATCATCGTATTTGAAAGGATTGTCCGAAACTCACGTATGCCGAGGATAATGACATTATTAAGAGGACACAGCTGGCTGTCACTGGGAAAATTAGGGTAAAATCAAGTATATGCTGTCAAAAAGAAGGAATACACAACCAACTCTTGCGTACAGCTCCAGCAGCAGGATCACCTCGATGAGTCCATTAATCGGTCATCATTGTAAGCTCAACGTTTTGAGTTGGAAGCGCTGCTGGCGCTAGTTTTGGTATGACTTTCACTGCATTAGACGAATGTGATCGTCAGGCACTGTCATGTGAATGAAGACTTACAATCGGAGATGTTGCATCATTGCCCCAGCTCTGCACTCTTGAAATGATCTGTTTAGGAGGTCCATTCAGTTTCTAGATCACAAGAGCTCGATGACAAAGCTACGCAGTCGCAGAGTTAAGGATTGTCCTACAAAATTATAGCACTCAAGGGCAGGCTACTGCTATGTCCTAAACTTAAATGGGATCGTGGTCTCTTGGATTTGCTCCTCCGTACAAAGAGAGGTAAGTCTTGCCTCGGCATCATGGTCCCGAGTTAAACACAACCTTATAATCGACAGATATAGCTTGGAGGTTGTAATCGACTTTATCTACCTCGGTTCTGGTGTAAAGTGACATCTGACAGTCATATTTTGAAAAACTAACGAGATTCTGTATAAAACTTTGATCATCCCAGCCCTGCTCTATGTCGTAGAAGCATGAACTTTATTGAGAGTGAATGACGATTCCCAGAACGAAGGGACACTAGATCTCCCGCAGAGTCCTCGGATCTAATCCGAAAGAATAACGTAGTACAATCGACTCGTACTCCTCAACTGGAAGCGGTTAGCAAAGGATCAGGCTAATTGGAGAGGATTATTGGTTGAAGCCCATGTGCGCCACCTAAGTAAGTAAGTAAGCATGTTGGCCTGAGGGCATGGGTATCCCTAGGACTTAGTTCAAAGAGAATGTGTAAATCTATTATATTTCCCAATGTCTTGAGTAGAAACGACATGAAGCTTATAAAGTGTTTAGGGCTCGCTTGTCCACTTTGGAAATGCACGAAGTGTATACGAGGAACTAAGGGACTTGTACTTGCTTGTGTAGGAAAGCACTGTCAGTCCTGGGTCTCATGCACTGCTGTAGTACTAGTCTCTAAAATATTGCACTGTGTCACTGAAAGGAGTTACAGGGTGTATCCAGGGTCCAGTGTCCGTCAGGTTTTTCCATAAAGTCTGTAACTGTAGGCTCCTTTCACAGAATCCTCTGGAGGATAGTTGGAACCTTGTGGAGTCTATTTTCCTGCAGAACTTGGTCCACAAGCCTCCTTGTATAACGATCTGAATCAGCAATTTTTTTACACTTGTTCGCATTGCATAGTCGAAAGCTCTGTTGATCACCATATACCATTTGCCCTTGACAATACGACTGAACTTTACAAAGGCTATACGGAGGTATGTTCATAAGCTCTTGCAAGGATTACATTCCGTTCTCTTAATTTTGATGTAGGTAGGTCAGCTAAGGTAAAACAGATTATCCCTGCGGTAATTGGTGATCCCCGGAGATTCATAAGGTGCCTCAACCACTGCCGGATAGGCTTAAATAGTTCACAGATCAACTTGTTCGAAAAAGAGCTTGAAAAAGTGAACTAAGTGAACTAGTTCCCCACATCATTTCAACGTAGTTCAGTAGTTCAACAACCACAGGTATACTCTGCATACATGTAGTTCAGTAAGAATAACTGAACTAAATTGAACGCTCCTTGCTTTGTTTATGGGCATTGTACAGCTCTGATAAGTGATTAGCACGGTAGCACATCCTTGCGTTGGTCTATATAAAGCAAGTCTTCAAATGTATGTTCCCGGAGCGGACAAAACCGAACTTCCTGAATAGGCAACCAAACTGAACTAAAAGAACTGGATGAAAGAACTAGTTCAGCAACAGAACTGAGTGCTCTCCGAACTGTAGAAGCCTTCTGCTGTTGTTGTTTGGCTGCTCCAAAGGATTGTCAAATGTTCACTGGTTCTTGGAGTACTTTTACTCACTTTGAACCTGCACTGAACTGGAAGGAGTAATGCGTTCAATAGGATAGTGCGACTAGAAGTCCGTTTTGTTGTTTGGAAGTATGTATCTCTGAGGATTATTTGCAAAGACTTACGATATGACTCACATACTCAGAAGGAAGTTGCGGCAAAGTTTGGCAAAACAGCATGGTCAGGACAATACATTCCACAGTGAGTCCTACGCAATAGAATACACAGTAGGCAACCCCTTCTTAGGGAATACCATCGTCCCTTTGCAATTCTTCACCTTACTCCAAGCCCACTTAAGCTGTAAACACATTTTTAAATAATTTATTGACTTAACTATGATTAAGATGTTCCCCATAAGCCACCATTTGTCAACATAAAATATCTAAATGCTAAACTCACAAATACACTAAGTATATGGCAAAATAATTTATCCGTCTCAAAGGACACGCATAAAGCTTCTCCATAAAAAGCCAAACTAAACGCTATGTATCTGTAAAATGAAAAAAGATGTACGACTAGGTTAGGTAGGTATCTTCAGTTAACATTCATCTGCTGCTACTGTTACTACTCCTCCAACCCAAACCCGATGTTGTAGTATTATGACAAAATAAGGAAAAAATAAATAATTCTAATGTGGTTCTCATGTTCGAGCATTAATGTAATGTGTACACACACACACACACAGGGAGCGGGAAGAAGGAGGAGGAGGAGAGGCAGATCCTGCGTGTGTGTATCCCTCTGGGCATCCTTTTTCGCTTGCCCTCATAAACGAACGGGTAAATAAATGGCGTGTTGTGTGTTGTTGCTTGTATCACCGACCCGACGACGAGTCCCCTGACATCTAAATAAGCGACTACACACAGTGTGTCAGTGTGCTGTACTGTGCTGTGTAGTGTGTATCCAAGGACAACGGAAATTATACTCGTTCACCACACAGTAAAGGCACAGAAAGCATTATTACCATTACGACCAACGGAAAGAAAGAAAAAAGAACGAAACACAACAAATGCCAGGAAAGATACACACACACACACATCCACCCAGATCCTGTGCGATACAATTTGTCAGGAGAAGGCATTTACTCACCTGAAAAATTCCATTTCATCTTTGTACCATTTGACAGAGTTTAATGTGTGGCCACTCATATCGTAGCTGCACGACAATATCACATTATCCCGAAAGTCAACAATTTCTGGAACATTGATGTCAGTCACATAAAGTCCATACACGCCGCCGCCACCGTGGCAATCTGTAAGAAGATACAAAAAAAAAGGGAGATGTGAATGTTCCGCATATCATGAATATGAAGCAGCTAGGGATTCGGTAACATTATTTGCATAAATCTAACTGACATGTTACACTGACAGCGTTTTGTCACATCGAAGGGGAATACATACACCACTCGTAGCGTCACTTCATTTGTCTTGACAGCCTGTTTGGCAGTGCCAGCCTGCCAGCCTGGCAGCCCTGCGGGGGCTTAAAGGGGCTTTCGGAGCACAGCAGCGACGCGTTCTTTTTTTTTTTTTTGTAACCATTGAGTGGATAAGGAAAAGGCCTGGTAAAGGCACAAACGTACATAATTGCGAGTGTGGGACTGGCAGTACAACAGGGCGACACTGTGGATTATTTGCTTCACAAGCACTTGTGTAAGTCTTGAGAGGAGGTATTTACTTCTGACAGTTATCATAATTCAATTGTTGACAACACATTGACTTTTCTTTGATTTTTATTTGCTTTACTAACAGATGGCGCTGATGTTCGAATGTCAAACGGCGTGATTGTTCTTGGTTTGGTTTGTAACGAGGAACTTGTCATCATCATTGTAGCTTTGACAGAAGGTCTACTGAGGCAACAAAAAAAAAGGAGCAGGATATGACTCAGTGATGGTAGTTCTTGATTCTGGTGACAGATGTTGGTTATGGATGAGACCACTTCTTTCTTTTTTCCGGACAACCAGCTTAAGCTTCGTATTTAAACCAAAAGTCTGTCAAAATGGACCATTTTTGCAGTGCTGGTGCTGGGAAGCGACGGAAGGACCGAAAGGAAAAATCGCACTCCAGCTCTATGCAGAGAGGCCTGAATCCGGCAATTTATCTCAATGTACTCTCAGAAGATTGTCAGACGTTTGCGCCCAGCTGCAGCCAGGATAGACAGAGGTATGGCATTTAATAAATTTTAGTCTTCCACGATTCTAATCTTCTAAATCTAAATAAACCTAAAGCCTCCACAAAGACCGGCTTGGGTTTATAAGGTAGAGAGTGTCAAACTAAGCAAAGCTGTCATTAGATGAACAAATAGCTCACATGTGTCTTCTGACAGGAGCAACGTTTCTTAACAGTTAACAGAATCTGGGCGATGATAGACTTTGGGAGCTTCAGGTTACACTGAAGGTGGAAACAATAATCGGGCAGTTGGAGGTTTCAGTAGGAATGCTAGGATTTAAGAAAAGATTTCATGTATAACAGAAGCAGTAGTATAAGAATTTCAAACTCAGACCTTGAACAGAAGAGAAGAAAGTTACAATTTTAGAGATGGGTTTGGCACACTGGCTTATGGTATATTTACCAGCTGTACTTAGTGCTTTGTATTACACACTAAGGGGTTCTAGGTTCAATCCCTAGATAACACCTAATATTTCTTAAACAACCTCACCTCTGTAATATGAGAAAGGTTTTCATAACAAATGTGTCCTTTAAGTACAACAGGTCTAAGGGACACAGGCATATGTTGTTATGTTCTGTATCCCCTTGTGGGTCCTAGAGGCTCGACAATGCATACGCGCCATCGTGTGTGATTTCTGGAAATGTGCCTCAGTTCTCCCCAACTTTTTCCCAGTTGTCGTGCTTCCTTCTCAACCCCGCGTATCCTGCCATCCTGAGTAAGAGGGTTCTATTGCATCGCGTGGTTAGCTATGGACCTGTCACCCTTTCGGAGAGTACATATGTCCAATCCACTGCCGCTTTCGTTGTCGTATAGTTCATGGCCCATTCTCTGATAAAGTAGTTGTGAATGCTACCATGTCTCAGGCAGGGACTCTTTACGGGTCGGGAGCCAGTTAACCAACTGAATCTGTGCAGATATGTACGATGATTAGAAGTGCAATCAGCAATGGTTCTTTCACCAGACTTTTTCCATAGACTTTTCCTGGGTTTTTCAATGTCCACTGTGGGTGTATAGATACATACTCAGAAGACGCAGGCCAGACCTTCGATGAATCAGCGAGTGGAGATTTCTCAAGGAAAAAGCGGGAATCATTAGTTAAAACTGATTAAAGTCTCACACTCTCACAAAAAGTGGGATTTTCAGCATTCATTCCCAACTATCTTGCGAAATGCAATTAAAATTTCACACAGAGAGAGCGCGCTCCTAATATTCGCCAGACACGAAAATCTAATCCCGTCACGAATGGTAGAAACATGAAGATTGACCAACTATCAGCGGAGGAATAAATTGCATTAGACGAACCAGACAGGATGAAATTTGTATTCAACCGTTATAGGCGAATTCTATTAGATCCCATTACCAGTCTGGACACAGACTAAACGTCAGCAGTATTCACGTCAATACGGATAATGGGATTAGGATATGAATCATATGCACCTGGCAGTGAGTTCATACTTCACATTCAGGACCTTATGCATCTTAAAGCACAACTCTAACAACTTTAACAGGTTGCCCCACTAATGTAGTGTTCTTGTGGAACTAAGAAGGCGCATTAAGAGCAACTCAACATCAAAGAACTAAGGGAGACGCTTTGAGCGGTGAAAGTTAATCATTACTCCACTGAGTTCCTTAAGCACCAATGCCGACCACAAAGACCAATGCTGGCGCAACAAATGCACTCGATGTGCAACCATTTATTATGAATGAAAAGGATCTCAAAGGAAGAAAATGTTTAGCTTTTTTCTAACTTGAACCATGCATTGGGTGAAATATATATAAAAAAAAAAGTTGCAACACGTCTCTGAAGGATCGTGCTCTATCGCATGTCCTTTTTGTTGGTCTTTTCATTTGCTGGCAGTCATCATCCCTACTGTGTCTCATGGTAATTAATGAAATACTCCTTATTCTGGGTATATAGCGATGTGAAAGAAGCTTCTAATGGAGTCTGCTCTAATGATGGTTTCGGTGATGGACTTTATGGTAGCCTCAAGAAGCACCGCGACCGCATAGAGATCTTTTGTGCTATCCCCTTACAGGAGCTGAGTGCTAGCTGAAATCAAGGTCATGAAAGAAGCTTAGGATTGTTTAAGCTGAGGGGAAGTTGATAACAGAAGGTAAAGCCTTCGTAAAAGTGATTGAGCCTAGCCTGAGCGATGGCGGGACTTTCACAAAAAATATGTTCGGCGGTTTCAGTGTCCTAGAAGATAGAAGTAAAGTGTCCTAACGAGGCAGACTGTTTGTAGCTGAGACCAAATTCCGATAAATCAGTTAAGGGATATCAGGATTATCCCAATAACTGCGGTTCGCATTGACAACTTTAAAGGGACAAACAAGATTGATTCTTGTCGGCATGAAGTTCACAGTGGAAAGGATAGCAGCGAGACTCTGTCAAGGATCTTCGTATGTCCAGCTAAATTATCTCAGCAGTCCTTCATAACACTTATTTTTATGTAAAGGTGAAAGGTCTAGAAGAGTCCTACAGAAGCCTACAGACTTTGCACTTTTGTAGGCCGGAGCGAGAGGAGGCTTAAATGGCTTTTTACCACCATAAGAGCGATACATAGGTTATTATTGTGGTAATGATGGTGAGGTTAGTCCAGTAAATTGTTTTTGGTTTTAGTCCCTAATTTTCCCGTAAAGCCTAGAACAGGTCCAGAGGGCTTAAGTCGCATTTTCAGTGGCAGTTTAGAGTTACCCAGATATTTTGTTTCTTTTGAAATCGAGTAGATGTTCCGGGGTTAATTTTAATAAACAAAAACTCAGCTGGAAACTAAAAATCCATGATCTGGCTAAGAAGGTTTTCATTGCTCTTTATTCATGCAAGAAGACTGAAGGTCAGAAATGGGGTCTCAAGTCCCAGAATATCCACTGGATATACTCGGCAGTCGTCTAAGTACTGAGTACTAGTCTGTTCAAAGACTATCCTGCGTTTGGAAACTGTATTCCACCTTCTTTCAGTTGATACCTACCTTTGGAAAGTGTATGGTGGGTGTAGCAATCTTACAGATTAGCAAAACTTTGCGACTGGCTTTTAGAAATATGAGCCTTGGAAGCAGCCGTATCGGACATATCAGACTCTGTTTAGACTTCAACGTCAAGTATAAAACCATGATTCCTAACACGAGTCCTTGAAAATCAGAAGAAATTTTAAACAAATGTGAGACAAAAATCTAGTAAGACCGAGTCTAGTCTAGTCTTTGACTTTAAAGGAAAAACGCACATAGTGCCGAGTGCTGTTTGAAGAGTTTGCAATAGTACAGACTCTGGTGAAAGGCATCCTCAACCTATCAGATAGTGTGAGCAGATCTGGCCCAAGCTGGATCAGAAACGCTCCAACAGTTTAATTAGACAGAAAAGAACTCTCATAGCAGTTGTAATAGGCCTCATTACAGGTGGGGATGGCACTCGCCTGGGCCTCTCGCTAATGACTTCTGTAGAAGCTGCATGGACGAAGAAGAGGATGGAACCATTCTTCACCTCTTTTGTACAGGAGAACTGCGATATTCTGCTTTACTAGTGTTACTAGTGTTATGATCTGTTTTTCGAATATTGACACTAGGTCCACAATAGATCTCGAAACAGCTATAGCAACATCATCCGCATAAGCAATTATATCACATCTTTCATCTCCCAAAATTAGAAGCAGCTCATTCACCGTCTGGTTCCAAGAAAGACGAGAACAGACGAGAACACTTCATCTTGAGGAGTGCCCCTATTTGTGGTCCTTCGAGCTAGGGTGTCGCCCAAACTTTAGTTAATAAGTTGGTGAATCAAGGGCGACAATTTGCGTAGCAACCTAAGGGTTCCAAGGTGTTACCACAATAGCCCTAGATTCAACGATGTCAAAAGCTCTTTCGATCTCAAGAAATGTTACTGAATTTATCCTTTGCAAGCTAAACCAAACCATTTCTACTGATTTCCGTTTCATTTCCATTCCATTTCTAGAACTTGCACCGTGCCATTGCATCGGTTAGAGAAATGAGAATCCATTAGGAATTCAATACAAGAAGTGGCTGATGAGTCAATCGTTCTTTTCAGATAACTAAGGAATTTTCGGAAGGACACTAAGGCCTTTCTGAGGCGTGATGGCTCAGGACTCTTTATTTTTCACAAAAGCTCCTCCAAGACTTACGTTGGACCTTTCTTACATTGGTTTTGTATGCTTTGAGGGCTTTTTTATAAAATGTCCAAAATTGAGACTTCGTCTGCACTCAGAGGTCTAAGTCTGGGCTTCCCTCCAGGATTGCTTTTGAGCAGGAGATTACCATCAACTCCTTTACGAGTGGTCTATTCGTTAAGGGCGCAATGTTATCAGTAACTCCTTACCACCTCTAACCTGTTGCAGTGCATAAATTCGTCTACTCTACGCACTGTATGTAAAATGAAGTCCTCTTCAGTCTTTTGCATCTTCTCTGATCTGTCAAAAATGTATCCTTTAACTACGGGTTGGCATACCTACAAATATGAATACCGTCTTGAGAGCCTTATTTGGAATGGCTTCAGGTTCAATTGGTTCTTGTTCTCGCATTGATTGTGGCAACTTCCTAGTCGATTGTGAACATAAGTCAATACTATAAATATGTTGGCCAGAGACCGACCATCTTTTGACATTTTCCGACCATCTTTCGACATTTTTCATGAGTTTTTGGCAAACGCTTTCTGTGAACTGCTTTCGTAATATCCTCCAACACTCTTGAAGTCCGCTCGAAGGGATCCTTGCTCTACAGAGCACGTGAAACTATTATATTTCAGTGAACAGCTTATAGTGGGTTATCCATGGCATCACATACTCTGTCTAACTGCCCCCTGGTCACGTCAGTACGTACCGTCAGAGAGCAAAACAAAACCGCCAGACTATCTCTTCATCAAGAATCCTTTACCCTGAGTAGTACGTAACTCTGTTACACGACTCTGACTAGATGAAGCTATCACCGGCTCCATCTATTGTCTGCTCCAAGTGTTTACTCCAATTGTTGAAATTGTATTTCAAGTTTTTTTTGCCAGTTCACCCAGAGGCCAGAGCCCAGAGCCCCTTGCCAAACACAAACATAGAAAAAACAGAAAACAAAAAAAAAAAGTGAAAAAAACCACAACGTAAACGTTAAAATCATAACTCAAGTCCTTAACCATTAAATGGGGTTCGGTCCAGAGTTCATAGTTTTTTACCAAAGGTCCCTTCCACATCGACGCGTCCTACCAAAGCTTAGTCGTGTGAATTTTATGGTCAGGATACTACTAAACGTGTTGTTTAAGTTTTTATTCGATTCTCGCCCTATTTACTTTATTTCGCTCAGCACTGCTTGTTAATGTTTTTTTTCTTTTTGTGTTTTGTTTTTGTAGTTTTTAATTTAATTTAAACATACACATGCGAATGGCTTTGTTGCCTTGTTATTCCGCCACTCCAGCAGGACGACCGACGATGGCGCACTATAAAACCGGTACACACACATAAAACCTAAAACAAAAAAACTTTCAAACAGGGACAAGGACACGTGGTTCATAGAGAAACAGGATCTAAATAAAGAAAGGGAACACAAGGGGGGGGGGGGGGGGGGCAAAAAAATAAGAATACCAAACCAAGATTCTGGAATTGTGTCCCCCACATCCGTGTGCAGAGAGGAACAAGGGCAAGGAGCAGCAATTTAAATAAATGGAAACGGGGGCTGGGTTAGCATTACTATCATGCGCTATAAACTTGTTATTTCGTTTCGAGATTTGTTGTTCTCCGGCTTCTCTGCATGTCGAAGTCGAAGTGACTACTACTCAACTCTTGTTGCGATGAGGACGAGCAAGGGTCCTTGTCTTGTGTGTGGTGTCGCTCTGCAACGCGCTCTCGGCAATAAATGTGTGCTCCTAAACGGTCCTTTTGTGATTTTTCTCATATGTCCTTGTCAGAGTTTTATTCATTCACGTTTTGTGTTATGTTATCCTACCCTTCTCTGATGATGGTCCTGATGAGAGATGGTGTGAAATTCAGGACGAGTTTCCTTTATATAGTATTTTCCTTGGCATCAAAGTGTCATTTATATAAGTGTGGTGTCCTGATGGATATGGAGATGGGCACCTCGGCTGGGTCGAGGGGTAAGTGATGCTTTTACAACAGACACACTATCTTCATATATTTTATTTCGGGTCATATAATCATTCATAGACGTACATACATATATTTTTGGATGACGTACTTCTGCAAAATGTTTTATTGGTGCAGGGGGCAATTTTCATTTTCATTTTCATTTTTATGCTCGAAGGCAATTTGAAAGAAAGGATTGGTTGTGTGTCTCTTTGGCAGGATTATGATCAGATTGAGTGAGTCGTGAGTCGTTGTCTTGTGTCTATTTTGACAAAGTGGGGGGTGGAATGGCATTGAAGGCCGATCATTATATCCTTTTTACGGTTTTATTTGGGTAGGCATTGACGAGCGGAAGAGCGTGATTTGCGTGACCTCGAGTGACATTCAATGGAAGAATGATGACTTCCGCTGTATGTGATTGGTATTACGATTGGGTTGCTGCACTGGAAGGGGACACGGCTTTATAGGAAAATGATTTGAGCTTCCTGCTTAAGCGATGAATATCACTACAGACATACGATGCCTTTCATAACCTTATTCTATACAAACCGTGGATTAGTACATTGGTTTCCTTGATGTGAAAGCTAGTGTGCGTGGGAGAAGCTTAAGTTCTTGAGTTAATTTGGACTTGTAAGGGTGTACGCTGACCGGGCTAATTGGGGATACTGGAGAGGCTAAATGGTTGAGGCCCAGGTTCAACCCAAACTGTAGGGTATAGGCCAAGATCTTGGCTTATTTTGGACTGAAGCCCTTACGGCTGAGATGTTTTCAGTACTTCGATCGGTGTGTTGCTTCACTGGAGCAGGAACATTCAATCAATGTTGATTCGAATATATCGCCATGTAGCACGTACCTGCAGCCTGTCTGGTGGGACGATTATTTTGACTAAAAATTGGAGAAAGCGCTCTTAAAGTTGCGACTACCGGCTTAGAATTTCGGTAATAGTTTCTGATTATTTTCAAACGTGGTGCATGTTCGTGAACTTCACTGAGTTTTCTGACATTTTGACATTGACAGATCATAATAAAAGTTTAAGACTGTGTTCACTGTCGAGCGACGCGATCGCATTCGCTACTAGCGACCAATTACACAAGTACGTATGGAGGTGTTCATGACATAGCGATTTGGCGAAACCAGAATCGAGCTTCAAATGACTGCGAGCAACGAGAACAACTGTCAAAATACGAATAAAACTAGGCGAAACCGCTCAGTTAAATCCGCTCAATCGTTTGAAATCGCGCAAAAACCATGGTGTTGCGGGACTCGAACTCGCTTTATGGTGAACACAGCCCAAGGATGCGTTCGAATTAAGATACAAACTTGTTATGTTTTTGCTGAAAAAAACGACGTTTCTTTTTCTGTACTGCATCGGATCCAGAAAACGAAGACACAGAGAACGAAAGATAACCTAATAAACCATACAGTGAAAGTCGCCTATAAGGTCGATGAAAGAACCGAGGAAATAAGGTTGCTATAACTGGTGGTGGTTATATCTGACAGCCTTATTTCTGACAGAACAAAAGCCACAAATATAATGAAATCAACCAAATGAGAGGAAAGTGGATGTTATAAGCGACTGGTCGTAACAAGCGAAGTCGTTATAAGCGATTTCTGCTGTGCATAGATACAAGTTAAGGTTAAGGTTAGGAAGGGTATCTGTACTAATATATAATCACATTCGTATTTGGGACTAATAGAACTAGCTGGAGTTTCTTATGAAGCCAGGAATGCTCATGACGTTTAAGGATGTCAGACAGGGGAAAGGACGTTGTATTTCCTCCACAACTCCTTCAGAAGTAATTTAAGCATGTTGGAGCTTGAAATAGTGTCTCGTGATGATTTAGCAAAACCAATCTGCTAATGAACTTCTCATCGAGCTTTTATTATAGATCTGACCTGATTTTAAAACAAGTTTAGACAGAATCCGTATTGTCTGGTATCTAGGAAAGATGGACCGTGGCTCTGGAAAGCATTGCTGAGATTGAGCTTCTTTTTTAGAGAAAACAATGCAGTCACCTGTGCTGGGGAAGGTACCATCGTTGTTCTATTCACTGCTTGCCCATTCGAAAGATACAGTCAAATCTCAGTTTCGATGGTGCATAGTTAATATTTTCATGGATGTATCTTAATAGAATGAGAATCAACAAGTGGTAAGCATAGTCTCAGTTGTATGTAAATGCTTATATACAGCTGCCATTGGTTAACTGTGAAGGAAACCTTCCCTTTTCTTGAGCACTATTCGAGTTTTTCAGGGCTTACCTCCAGTTTTCATTTAGAGGATCATCTGATGAGAAGAGGAAGAGCAAATTGAAGGAATTCCCTAAGAATGTCTGGGTGTTGGAGACACTTTGAGTTTTGTCCTTCTTAGGTCTACCAGTAGCTTATATTGACTATCAGATTCCAGAGAAGAGGCCACAAGCTGTGATATCATAGTTGGATTGATTGTCTGGTCTGGCAGATGGATACCAGCTATGGTTTCCGATGATTTCAATCTCAGTCCACATAATGGCTTTAGGTCGCTGGTTTCACCAGGAATGGTACCATTCAGCGAGGTTTAGAAACAGGCTTAGAGAAACGTGGGTACATAAAAAAGCTTCGTTACATACCAGGGGCATAGAGGGAAATGGGAGTGAAATTGATTACTAAAGCAGGTCAATCAGAGTGCAGACCCAAAATTCGGCCATTAGTTGTACTCAAGCCACTTCAAAGTGTCACTGATATCCACAGTATGTGTTGTAATGGTACTTTATAGAAAGATCAACAGCTTTACAACAGCCTTCATTAGAGGTGAGATGTCCTTTCAATAACATAAATGAGGGTCCCCAAGCCTGCCCTGGCTCAATGTTGATTACAGCATCACCAATGGGAAAAGATTAACTGGGCTGTAGGCCCCTTCAAACCATTCAAAGCCTCCCGCAAGCATTACATCCTTGTCAGTAATACTGAAATGTTTTCAAGGGTAAGGACAAGGAAGATCGAGCCAACGTTATAGGAAAAAAGATGTTTGCTCTGACAAACTGGTAGTAGTATGTGCACGGGAACGAAATGATATGGAAGGTCGAAGTCTCAGATATAGACACTGTACAAGTCGCCAAACCGATAAGCCTGTAAGTATGTTGGGTTCACTGGTCAACTGGTCAACAGACCATAGGAAGGTCTATTGCGATACCACTATGAGACATAATAGGATTACCGGTACCAGAGACCTACATAAAGACTCTCCACCTAGGATAGGGGCAGGGCAAACCATTTTCGGTATGAACCCATGCCAAAGACGTATGTTTCCTAGTTTAGGCATTAAACCAGTTTGACCCGGCGACTAAGGTCTTTATTCTGCTTAAGTCAAGTCTACCCATCACAGGGATACATCACACACGTCTCGTTCAAAGATCTGCGGCATTGCTTTACCAACGTGTTAATAACGATTGCAAGGCTTTTATCACAGCTTGGCTGTATTAGTCGAAAGCCAGATCGCTGCTTCATAGATTGCTCCGACTACTGCTTGAAAGCGCTCTGGAGTAAATTCTCGCACCTATTCCAGGCGTTGTCTTTGGCTCATCTGTCGCCGATTCGTTTAGAAATTCACCCGATTCCCAAGCACTTCTTCAAGAAGTTCCTGGCCTCATACTTGACGTTAAAGTCCAGATAGGGGACAATATAGTAAGAATTACTAGAAATAGTTAAGGCGGACTGTGTGGCCCATATTACCACCAGCCAGTTACAAGAATTTCCTAAGTCGTAATTCTGCTTTAGCCGCCCTCAACCGCCCAAGGTATCAGGAAAATGGAGGAAAGTTCCTAGGCCAGCTATAGGAGTGGTTCTAAGGGTGCCCGTTATACAGACGCAGGATAGCCTTTGAACCTTCTCGAGTATAGGAACGTTGCTTTCTTGTTCAGTGCATTCAACCAGACTAGGCAGGTCTACCAACTGCCGTGAATATCCGGTGGACACTTCAGACTCCAATTTTGGGCAATCAAGGCCTTGAATATTCAGCTGGTCTTAAATATTCAGCTTACAGCTGAGTTTCTTGTCGCGAATAACCCTTGAGTGCGTAAGTAAGTGATGAATCAGACTAGAGGATCAAAAATTGACCCCCAAGACTATAAGAGAATGCACACGAGCCACAATCATTTGAATAGGTTCCCTCAGGACAGTCTTCTCGCATTAAGGACTTAGATCTGTCATCTCAGATGAACTTCAAGCTTCAGACGTCACACGGAATACCCCAAAACTAAGACTTAAAGTACAACTTACACCATAATTCAATACAATAATCTCTATATCCCCAAGATACACTTTAAGACACAAAATATTAAATATTTAAACGGCTCGAGGCGTAGCGCCTTCAAGCTATCCAAACCGAAAGACGTCTCCTCCACGCTAAGACACCCTCTTCCCCGTTAAGGAAGCACACTTCCAGCGAATTTATATTTCGCACAAGAACGGCATTTTCACAAAGTCAAAAAGTTAAGTAATTAAAAATAATTTCCCTGCCAGACACACATCTTACCAAGGAGCAGCGCCACCAGCAACACCAACAGCACCGACATCGCCACCCAGTAATCCATTGTGAAACTTTATTCCCAAAAAATTAAGAAAGTTATTAAACTTTAATTGCAACGCACATTAAACGTAATCACAAAACATTATAAATTCATTCATTCATTCCCATTAATTCACTTACGGTTGCCGCGCGTAGGGGGCGGGGGGCGTGGTCGGGCCACTCGTTTCACGTCAAGGTGCTGCCGCACATTCACTTTAATTGGATTATTATAAACCGACCGAAGGACCAAGTGACCGACTTGACGAGGACGACTGTCAAACTTATTTCCTTTCCCACAAATCCCACAAAAAAAAAAAATAAAAAATTAAAAACAGAGAACGATTTCGGCAAGGATAAGGATCCTGTGACGTCAGATTGATTTCATTTCAATTAGCAGGGAAATGTAGAATTTTTTTTGCTGTACTTGTCTCCCACGCAAGGACGAATGTATATCGTTTCCATGGGAAGCAATTGTAATCCTCTATCCACACGCTGTCACGTGTATACGTGTGTGGAAGCCTAAGAATAATTCGCCTAAGGACAATTAGGGAACTATTAACCAGGATTACGGTCCTTTAAGTATTCATAGCAGAGGACTATACACACACACACACACAGAGAGGGAAAGTCACATTTATCGCGGTAATAAACAGCTCTTTAATAAATTGCAACTTTATCTTTCATCCCTTGATGTCCTTGTTTTTGTGTAACATTTTTCGGGGGCCGACGACGACAACGACGACGATGAGGACGACACAAGGGTGGACCAAATTATAAGCCACCCACAATCAATTACCACACGACACGGGACAGACAACGAGAAAGAGAGCCTTACGCGCCAGCTATACTGATTGAACCTTCCAGTCTGACTGAAGTGCCATGGAACGTAAGTATCATCTCAGAGTCCTCAATTTACGTTCGTCGTCTTCGTTGGCGTTGTCGTTGCCGATGCTCCATGTCCTGGCCATGTTGTGCACACAGGAGGACAATGTATTCTGTACCAAAGTTCCAGCGACCCAAACGAAAATAAAGTTTTTTTTTGCTTTTTGCTTGCGCTCTCTATATCATGGTGGACGACACAGGATGCGTCCATGGCATAAGTGGTGTTGTGTGGATGCTATCTAGGATTTGAGTTTTTTTTTGGGACTTGTTACATGGCGAAGCTTTGCTCTCTGAATTCGGAGTAGATTCATCCTGGCGCACGCAGGTTTCTTTCGATGCTGAATAGGGAGAGAGACACTAAGAGAGAGAGAGAGAGAGTGAGCAGAGCTTTGGAGGAAGTTATCCTTTCTTTCCATGATTTGCATCGTTTTTCGGGAATCCAGAGCTAGGGCGCGCCCTGTGTAACAACAGTTCATTGGTAGTATCTTTCCGATTTCTTTTGGTTCTTTGTTTATATAATGCTGCGATGGTGGGTAGATTTTGGTAAGTTTTATTGATGTGGGATTAGTTTTTGGTTTTGAGGTGAATTATCCTTCTAAAGACACAAGAAGTTGTCCATTCGGGACAGTATGGGGGTCCTTTGGAGTTGGGGAAAGCTCTGACCTTTGTTGTGCCGCCTCATGAGTCTCACATCAGATGGGTACCTTCTTGAAGGGTTATCAGCTTAAATCGGGAAGTTGGTGTCATATACTATAGATACTTGGCATATCCTTACAAGATCCTTAACGTCGGAGGCGTTGTGAATTTTGTAACATAACTTGCGTCTTGAGGGGACACAATTAACTATTCTAGTGGTTTGATACTCGGGTGCTGTTAGGTTTGAGGTTTATGTCCGGACTATAAGAGCAGATTTTGTAGAGAATTTTGAATTCTTTCACCCTGGGCGGAGGATTTTTCGGCGGGAGAGACATACGTACCATCAATACTCTGCTCTATGGTTTCGGACGTTTGCCTTACCGTACTCTGAGGTCGTTGGCTCTTAATGTGACCATGGAAGACAAGTAAAGCTCTGGAGGAGTTTTGATAGATCAAGTTGGTCATTGCTGTCCGCTTGATCTTGTGGAAAGTAAACTTGATGGACTTGTGTATAACTATGAGCTTCTGGGTAGGTCTTCCACAATGACTATGATTTGAATGAACTGGTATTATGGTGTGTGACGCATAGCTTCTAGGAATCCATGTTTTCACTGATCAGGAGAACACCAATGGCTCCGTTTAGCTAGAGAGACGGTGTCAGTGATAATGGAGGTAAATACCTTCAAAATACCGGAATATAGTAGACAAAACGATAATGAGTTGAGGTCCAGTGAAATGGAGGTTTTCCAAGGAAGAGGAAAAGACGCTGGACTGCTTACAAAGGGTGGAATGTAGAATTAAAACTCCTTGAGTTTGAACGGTGTTTTCTTCGACGCAAGTCGCGAATTTGTCTATGCAGGTCGATTTCCACGTCCTTTCTGGAAGTTCAAGATTGGAATTGAGACACCATTAACAACAATATATTTGTGGGCACTGACTGATCCTCAGAGTTGAGTTCTTCTGACTTATCCAACACCAAAGTATCTAAAAGAAAACTTTTCTTTGGTTTAGCGGTTGTCGCTAAGCCCAAGCCCGTAAGGACAGACTTTGAAGCGTCAATGTTGGAAAAAAAATTGGATGTTTTCTAGCTCCCCCTACCGTCCTCTTTTGTACAATTTTGTTTGTGTGAATGGTGCGGGTACATTCTGGGTGTGCAGAGCATGATTGGCGATGATCAACTTCGATACTCAAGAGGAGTATCTTCCTAAATTTTCATCCGAAATCTCACAGTGCCTTTTTGTTTGAACAGAATATCCAGAACACATCATTTGGAGCTTATCTGTCAGTAAGCTGCTCTATGCAGACTCAAAAGATTCAAGGCTTGCATTTCTAGCTAAAAATTGATCAGAATTGGTGTTACGTCGGGACTGACTTGACTGATTGATTTTATAAAAATCAGAAATGAACGCCCTCTAGCCTAAGCCAACCCGTTTGTGCAAATGTAAGACATCGTCAAGCTGATCTTTTATAAGAAGGTGGACAGCTTCTTGAACATGATATCGAAAGCCTAATGCAAGGCCAAACCGGTTCATTTGCACAAACATTTCTGCAGCTTGTTGGAAAGGGCCCTAGCTTCCCATCCCTTCTTCTTTAGTGGCCATAGAAACTTTGTGGTGAATGTAGAGTCAGCGTTCCGCGGTTCATAACGAGGATGGAAAAGAAGTACACACTGATTCGGAACCCGGACCGGGGATCCAGTGTCAAACTAGACCACTTAATACCGCAGCTCATCTAGAATAATTAGTGACTGTCTTCTAGGATGAGCTTTTTATTTTACATACTAGTCGCCGGATCAACTCCATCAATATCAGCTCGGACATCGGACAGTCAAGCAGGCCAGCACAAGGCAATGTAATGAAGGAATGCAAGGAACAACTTATTATTTTGACAACTTGGTCACTGGAATGAAGCGGTTGGAAGTGGGACGAATATATACTGGCATACCCGAACGCCCTTACCGCTGTCCAGCGAAGCGAAACTAACACGGATATAGACTGGAACTAGTGACTAGAATGCGAGGAAGAAGAAAAAAGCTCTAAGACACATAAACTTGGGAAGACACATCCTGTTCCGACTGTGCTTTCTTCGACGTTACAGTTTCGAAAAAATCGTAGAGCTTTTTATAGGTATCAGTGCTCCTAGTTTGCCAGATGAGAAAGAACACAATCTTGGATCTCTGTTTATCTTTTTTCCACGATCCATCTTATCTCGAGATGGTCTCTTGGGTTTTCCACAGTTTCTCTTTGGCATCTGTTTAACAACATTCTGGTAGACCAGTTTAAGTTGCTATCCAGTGGCTCTGCAAGACCTTTCGTTTTTTGCTAACTTGTGCCAGATATACCAAATCTTGTTTTTTTACGACATTCAGGTGCAGGATTTTTCTTTAACCATAGATAGTACTGGGCTGTTGCCAGTTGGCATCCCAGTTGGCCTTCTTCATAAATAAGTCGAGCGGCAGTCCATTGTCCTTCATATCATGCATCGGCGATCCCGAAATATGTCATCCTAATCTAACTAGCTGGAAGGCCTTTTGCCATCCTCCAACTGATGTGACAATCAGTCTAACTATCTAACTATCATCGTCTACATTCCCACCTTTGTCCACATACCCATTTGTGCTGATGAAGCAACTTTTCCGACTTTCTGGTCTTCTCCTCCACATGAAACTTCCAGTCTAACATATAGGTATAGACTTAGTTACCTAGCTCCTTTCCAAAAAGTGACAAAAGCTGAAATTCTAGGTCTTCCCCTTCCTTTTCCAGACTCCACTTATCTGCAGGCATTCATATCCTTTAAGCCCAGTAATGCAGGACCTTTGATTATTTCTATTTCTCCCTCCAAGGTGGTTCCAAACCGATTGACCGCTTAGCCTCATGATAGGCCTTTTTGCAGTTCGAATGCTCTATGGAGTTAGTAAGCTAATAGTCCCTTCTCTCACTGTTTTGTACAAGGACGAGTTTTGGTGGATGACTTCGCCATCAGCCTTAGACTGTTTCCTTGGATTTTACATCCAAAACCAGCACAAGTAGTCCTGTCTTCCATGCCAGAGGGACGGAACAGAACTAAATTCGCATAACGACTGAGAATACGGTCCTCATCGGCCCTCCCAATCCAAAGCATCATCCAACAGGACACCCTGGGGCATGAAGACGGTGACTTCTGTAAGCAAAAAGAAGGAAAAAAAAATCTCTTAACCTCATTCTAGCAAATTTAATTCACCTCTTCTCGAGCCATCAGACTAATTTCTAATCCATCAAACAACAGAAGCAAGACATCTCTCACATCCACATACCAAGGATATTCCCCTTCAGGGACATTTAAGTGGACTCCATAGCCATGATTTATTGTCCTTTTAGCAAATAAAAAAGTCAGATTGTTAACTTTTTCGCTGTTCTTCAGTCTCCTGCACTGGACGACGACGACGACTACACAGTGTGTGTATGGGTATTTACTCTGTGTACACACACATAATTCTCAGGACATCATCCAGCCACACCTACATAATATTTCATTGCGAACACTAAATTTATAGTTTATCCTTTTTCTTCTACTTGGTGTTTGTACTCTTTGTTGCTGTGGCCTTTGTTTTACTGTTGATTGTTTTTTTTTTTTGTGTTGTTTTGTTCTCGTCCTTGTTTGATTCATAGTCTCGCGTTATAGTTTCATACTTTATTTCTCCCTTGAGATAATAATTCCCACATATCCTGTCGCCCCCCAGGCCAACCGACACACGACTAAATTCGGAAGAGACGAAACGAAGAAACGGAAAAAAAGAGTTCTTTTCTCAGATAGTCTGTCCTGTCCCGAACAAAAAGGATATGTGCAAAATTAATACACTTACTCGTACATATTGCTGGTAGTAGAGGAGTGGATATGATTTTTCCTTTTTTTCTTCCTCAGTATATCCTGATATTTGGCGGCCTACGATAAATTTTGTTTTATGATATGAGATAGGCGGGTAATTTCGTCCTGACATTCTGTAATTACGTACAGAACGAAAATGTATGTTTGATTATTCTGTTTTGTATTCCGTTGTGGCGCGTTACTCTCTCTCTCTGGTACTGGTACTGGTACTGCTGAACGGTGATCCACATCCAATGGAGAGTAAGAAGCAAAAAGGACATGGACAACAACAAGACGAAAAAAAAAAAAAAAAAACAATGACAGGAGAATGTCGACAGTGTGACAAGGACGTGACTGTAATGAAATTAGAATTTATGTCGTTTTAACTATTTTCTATTTCTTCCTGTTTCGGTTATTTCTTCTTTTTTTTGTTTGGTTTTTTTTTGTCGTTTTTGTTTAGCAAATTGGATTTCGCCGTATCCTTTGGATTTCATTTATTGTTTTAGTCTCCTTTTGAAAGATTATAATTAATTTCATTTTTTTGTTTGTTTGTTGTTGTTCCTGTTTGGTTCTTTATTCCACTTGTGGTTTGCGAGATTTTAATTAACAAATAGTGAGCGGGAGAGCTATGACATCCGATGGCCAAGGATTTGTCTATGGTCGCCCAATGGGATTAGGTATATTGTGTTTATTTTGTCGTCTGGAAGAAATAAATTATAATGCTAACTGGGGGGCATTTTGTTTTAAGGATCTTAAACCGTCTGAGCTGGGAGTTGCCTGTGTGTCTAATTAGAAATGAGGCAATGGTTTGGTTTGGAGGTGTTGGCTGTGGTGGGAGAGGATAAGTCGAGTTGTAATGACACCGCGTCATCTATCTTAAATGTCAGTTTTTCAATCAGTGTTCTGGAATAGTAGAGATTTGGGTTAAGAGAGAGTGATTGGTTTGTGGTATGGTGAGGCAGTTCGATTTGGAGAAAAACGGCTCGCGGAAGGAGGGAGTCCTCAAAATTCTTAGAAAAGAAGTCTTTTAGCAAAGGAAGGGATTATACCCCCACCTTCAAGGCTTAGGCCTCAACCCAACAAGTTGCTCATTTGATGCAAAATCGAATTGAAATGATGAATCATTGGAATGAGCCCAAAAAGCTGGTTTTAAAGGGATCCCACGATCCTTCTTATGCCGAGAGACTCTCTGGGTTTCTCCACAGTTCCTTTCTGACTTCGATTGCTAGTATCTGTATAACAAAAATCTGGTTCATCCTTTGCGTTTCTACCCAGTGAGCCTTCAAGACCCCCCTTCTTTTGCTAGTTAGTGCCGGACATTGACACAATTTGTTCAATAAGGACATAACAACTCTGTACTTAAGTGAAACACAGGATAATTGAGTTACTGGACTGAAATTCATTCCTGAAATAGTATACATGGTAAACTTAAGTACGGAACTCGATCTTGTTCATACAGCTACCTCGAGTACTTTTGCAGGGATTGGTTTTTTGGAGCCAATTTTTCATCATATTTCTTCACATATCGGAAGGAACGTTGGTCCCTAGTGTTGTTAACTTGTTGTTGGCATAAGCCAACGACTTAACGTCGTCACATAAAAGGAAACCCAACGAGGCGGGCATTTGGTTAAACCCTTTCCCTTCAATGTTTAAACAGCTGTGTGGCATGTGGCATCATCTTGTTGGAATCACATATCATTCTGTGTGTTCTATGATATATCCGAAGGACAGTTTATTTATTTCAGAACCTTTTTCAGGACAGTTGTACTCTTGGATGTTTGTCAGGTGCACAGGAGAGTTGGGTGTTGCGTAGAAATTGAATCTGTAGTCTAACATACTAACCACTTGAGTCTTGGCGCCAGTTAATGTCTTATCCATCCAATTCTGTTCAGAAATGATCCTTCAACATGGCATTATAGCGATCGTTTTAATCACACTTTCGCCATAGAATCCACACCTTGTGGCCATAATAAACTTTTGAAGCCCGTGTGGGTTGACAAAGCCATTCAGTAGAAAAATTTTCGATGAAATTTAGGATTTTTTTCAAACTTTTGCAGAGTCCAATCGAAGAAGTTCCGGCGCTTGAAATGATGAAGAGGCCTCAGTTCTTGAGTTAATTTGATCTTGAAAGGGTGTAGGCCAAGTACTTTGGGACTAACAATAGTCCACTAGCAACAATGTGGACTAAGGGATTCCCAATTCCTGTGAACAGACTACAATCGACTGATTTGGCTCATTTTGAACAGAAGAATGGCTGCGATATTTTCGGTACTTCAAGCGGTGTGTTGTCCTACTGAGACGGGAACATTCCATGTTGACTATGTTGACTAGAATTTATTCAGTACAGCATGCCCAGCCTGTCTGGTGGGACGATTGTTACGAGCAAAAATTGGAGTAACCGCTTCTAGAATTACAGTCAGAATTTTGGTACTAATTTTAATGACTTCTAAACTTTGCTCGTCCATGAACTTCACCACTAAATTACAAGTTCCGAGTAATCTCCTGACACTGACAAATTATAAAAAAAGTTTAAGGATCCGTTTTCATTAGACTAGAAAGTTGTTATGTCGCTATTGAAAAACTGTTATAAAAAAAGGACATTAGCATACTCCTCTCAGAAATGCCATCGGTTGACGGCTGTTGATGACGTTCAAGTTGCTTTTAATAACTTTGGTAGACTGTTAGGACTAGTTCAATGGTTAAATGACAAGTACGGCTCTTGATGTCTTCAAGCCCAAATACGGTTTAGGTTGTACCAATGATTTAAGTGTATGTTTTCCTTTAGCAGAATTAGCTCTTGATGATGACCAGGAGTACGCATCAACATACTGGTAGAAGATGTCCTAGATGTAGTCTCAAGGCGACTGTACTGGAATCCTTGGGAAGGACTAATTTGTTCCGTCAGTTGAAACTATCTTCCAGTACAGTAGACCGTAGATCGGCACCCATTTCTTTATTATTGGTTCCCCAGCTAAGAGCTTGGATGATTGGCACAAAAGTGATGATCTGCCACACAATTTTGGGAGATAGAAACTCAAGCTATTAGATAGGTCTTGGAGAGTCGCTGGAAAGAGAGAGGCGCGATGCTGTGGTATCTCTAATAAAGTTAACAGATTTGGAACACAATTTAGCTGGCCTTGGAAGACCATTCTCCAAGCGACAAGCGATGCATTTGTTGTGTCAACGTCTCACAAGGAGCTTAACTTTTTGGCAACAAGAATACGTACTTAGTTGCTTTAACTTACCGAAGATGCTCTTCACTGTATTGTGAAGAAGTTAGACGGAACTTTTCGTTCCAAGGAATGGCTAGCGCTGTTGTAGCTAGACTACAAGTATAAACCTTGTGGAACACCCTCAAATGCTTGACCAAATTGCAAAAAGAAATATTCGACATCATGGTCAGGGAGTACTGTGTCGGTAGGATATTTGAGAGAAAACTATTTGACCATAGAATTTGGTGTCCCATCAGTGGACTCTCTATACATTTGGTCTGGTTTGCAGACGAATCGTAGTTGGAATCTCAAATTGGAGCTGATATCTAGAGTGAGAAGGTGTCCCGCGGTCTCCCAGGTTGGACTACATTCCACGTAGTTCTGTGCTAAGTAAAATCTCAGTAAAAGGATCAAGGACTCTAGAATTTTTATCTTTTCAGATAGCCAGGTAGCCCTGGAAGAGCTGTCGTCTAATTCAATGGATTCTACACCAGTTATGTAGGGCTACGATGCCCCCAGTCTCTTGTCGTATCAAGGGCTGACTCAGAATTTGCGTTCATAAGACCTGAATCCTACTGCGGTGTCCTAATGATTGGAAACAAAAACATTGTTGTGTTGTGGCCGGAGGCATCCCAATCTGAGCTCAGATACGGAGTGGAAGTACTTCTGGGAAGATGACGAATCACCCAAGCACATCCTCTGTCCATTATAGTGGCTAAGGAGGCGTATCTTCCATAAGAAAGTATGCTCGTCAGAAGCTCTGCAGTTAAGGATGTACTTTCCTTCATTAGGTGAAAGGTGGTGGAAGATGCCACGAGCCTTGGACTAAGCAAACCCTTAAAAAAAAACCCTTCAGGCTATAACTGCCAATAGTAATGTTTTGTCCTTAGCGGTGGAGAGCGAGCATTTGGTTTTATTCTCGTCGAGGATTTGCCTAGAATCTCAAGAAAATCCTACTAAATGGAGTCTTTAGCTTCTTCAGATGCGCTGTAGGCACATAAGTCAGAATCTTTAAGCCTTTCTTTGAGAGCCTGCTCCTCGGCATACCTTTTGGGAATACGAACTCAAAACCACATCAGTGTCTATGGAAAAACTGGTTCAGCATATTCCTACCTAACGTGTAAAATCTGTTTTCTGTTATTTCATGAACTTATTGGTAGATCTGCAGGGCCATCTCCTCCTTTTTAGGAAGGTCCTGCGCCTGACTGGGTACTGGGTAACGAACAGAGGAATGCCTTCTTACTTCCAAACAAATTGACTACACTGTCCCTACTTATTAAAATAGGTTCACACATACATACATGTACATGCAAGGATATGTTCACTTTTACAATTTTAACTACACATATGGTCGGTCGTTTAATTTTTACATTTCCTATCTCCGCAACGAGATTCAGTCCGACTTTACAAAATCATTTCATTTAATACTTTGTATTTCGGGAAATGCATTAATATCCTGCAAGGAGTTGAAGGAAAAAAAAAAAGAGCAGAAAGGAAAAAAATTCCATCTTAAGCCAATAAAGGGATAAACTACACGTCTACACTACACCCAGAGGAGCAACAAAAAGTAGCACACTATCGTAAAAACCATTCATGGCAGTCGACTAGCATCGTTGGCTCGTTCGTCATAAAACCCAGCGCTATACACTCGAAAGGATATACAAATAAGTGCAGTGCACTGAACCGGTTAGCAGGGCATTGAGAACGCTTTATGGCTTTTCTTAATCCAGAAAGTAAATTGAAAAGGATTCAACGGGAATGATGAAGTACATTGGCTTGTACACTCATCTATGGCATAGTTACGGGAGATAAAGACTTTGCCATTACTGTTTACAAAATCTAAACAAAAAGAAAAAAAAAGGATAATAATAATAAAAATCCTTGATTTACGATGTCTGCTGTTGTTATGCAAATCTAAATCACAACTTTCAATTTGCAAGCACAAAGGCAAGGCAATGAGAGGATTTAGATGCAGAAGATGACAAGATGTGAGGTTTGGACCCCGATTGGAAGGGATTTTTGTTCACCGACTCATGTGGGAGCGGAGTGGACATTTCCCCGTTTGACAACTCGTTTGTGTAGCTATGGACGATAAGATAGTCTCACTCGATGTACAGCCTTCAACCTTCGGACAGTAGAACGTATTACGTAGCCAGTAGGCCAGCTTGAAAATGGAAAGGTTGCTCATGAAGTGAAGCTGCAAGGACGCTTTAGATTCAAAATAGCTATGGATTTTGCTCTGCATCCGGATAGGCCATATCAGAAGATGAAGTTCATCATAAAAACTAGAGACGAATTCATTTCCTTAATCTGTACACCTCGTCCAGAACATAGGTCAGAGCAAGTCCCTCAGACTCCTCAGCACCTAAGTTCAATGTTCAACGCCTGATCTGAATCAAGCAGATGCGTTTTTGATTCTCATGAGTGTGTCCAGTTCCGCAAGGAAAGAGCTCCCAAGAGCTGAGTAGTCACACAGCAAGTGACGAACAGACTTAATATTCTCTTCGTCCATGCAGTGTCTGCAGAAGTGGTTGTGGAGTAGTCTTATCCATGCTGCATGATAGCCTATCACGTATGTAGTGTCTTGTCAGACCACCAACAGGTCTCCGGATATCCCATTATGATTGCCCTTCTGACTTTTCTTCTTGTGTTGATTGTTAGTTCTCCTCCTTGGGGATGTTTCAGTTGTGAGCTCCTCAGACGCTGTGGAATTTTCGGTTTCCGCCAGGGCGGATGAATTCTGTCATCTGGTGCATCTGACGGTACAAGCCCTTCTAAACGATCCTTGGATCTTGGGATTTCGTCAGGTGGGAGCCTCCAGTCCCTTGCTGAATCTTTTCCAGCTACCTCCACACAGGTTTTGATAGCTTTCTTGTCAGGGGTACCTGAGTCCAGGTCAAAAAATATTCAGTAGGGATGACGCGCCCAAAGTTTTCTTGAAATCCGGCATGAGACTTCCGAGTTTAATCCACATTTGGTTGCATTGAAGGCCCGAAGTGATTTGGGAAGACTGATGGGCCGGGGGACCTGTCGGCAGGTCGTTTAGTTATGAGCCTTTTCATTGCCTAGGAAGTCCATATGTCCTGGATTCCAGAAGAGTATTGTACTGTGCCTCGCACGGAGAGATTCAGTTCCTCTTTTTACCTCTTGACCAGTCTTGAATTGGTTATGATGGCAGTGATGACTTTTTGGCTACTTGGCTGTCTATGTAGTTGTCTCCATGATGTTTGCTGTTCAGAGTGGAACACACTTGCTTTGTTGGCGGTCGGGCGGTTGGTTAACTCTCTGAGAATATTCCTGGGTCAGTATTTTCGTACATTTTTGACCCATTCCTGTAGATGGATATAGAGTCGGGGTTAATGACTTCACCATTTGTCCAGCTTCCTCTAGACTCTAGGGATATTTGGACTCGCAGCTGATTGTTCTGTGTCCAGGTTTGTTGCAGACGAAGGACGCTTTTTGCTGCTACTTTTTGTTTGAGTGAATAGGCCTAGTAGGCAGAGGTCCAATATGGCGACTACAGGTGTTGATCTAGTAGGAGCTGGATTCTTGTGAGGGTGTTCAGGGTTTTGCAGCGGCAGACCATTAGAACAGACCAGATGTGAAGATGACAGTGTATGTACTTACGTCCAATAATGGCTGGTTTTGGCCGAATATTCTGCTGCGTGCGTGTAAGGCTATAGAGCCTTTTTTTAGTTCAATTTTCGGACTAGCTATATTGGCTTTAACTGTAGACTAGGTGCCTCGAAATCAGGTTTTCTAAAGACTAAGACTGCAGCGTTTGTCTTAGTTATTCAGGGAGTTCAACGCTGCTTGTAGGAAACCTGCGATTGTAGGCAGGAACTTGCCTGTCACTAATATGACGACTTCACCCTTACTTCGTTGACTCGTATAATGACCTCGTTAATCAGTAGGTTCTAGTAGGTTCTAGAGTAATGGGGATAAGTCTCCAATTAGGCCTTAGGATGTGCTTGACTACTGTCAATTTCAGATCGGATAGTTCGTGCATTGAGCATCTAGTCCAAGTTTACATTGTTGCGGGCCAGGAGTGCTACCATTGGAAACACCTTTACGTTCCTGCAACGATTAAGGCATCAAGAACCTGCAACTGATCCAATTACAAACGTAAAGATTATCAATCAATTAATGATAGCTACAAATAAACCACTGGGCTTATCCCACGAAGGTGTCGCTTCCCCTGAGATATATCCCATCCATATTTAATGAACACGATAACGATAAGGTTGATGAAATTACACCGAGCCTACCGAGCTCGCTGCATCGATTGTTACTTCACAGATTAAAGCGCTGCACTGTCGGGGAATTAATTCCGTTTATCGTTGACATATCAACGGGTGGACGCTTTAGGAATCCAATCCGGCGAAGCACGAGCACCCATCGCCCCACCCCCTGGCCCAATCATATGTTAATTAATTTGATTTCCTAATCTTGTCGAGCATTTGTGATGGCAACCCTACATGCATGACATTGGGTATTAATGATTGAATTGTCGAATCCATGGCGATGATCCCTCCATGCGTTCCCTATTCCTGAAATAGATTACTTCATCCAGACGTACATAGAAAGAGAAAGAGAGAGGGAAGCCGAAAATCCATGCCGTGCCGTGTCAACCCTTTCCTTTGCCGAGGAACAAACTATTTAATATGCATGACTTTATGCAGGGCAAAAGGACGAGAGAACGATTCATGGAATTCTTTGCCTCAGCCAACCCAACCCAGCCCTCTCCTGATTCCTTTAATTACTATGCAAATTAGTTCGGTTAGTTCTCTCTGTCTCGCACTCTCGATGTGAGTTTCTGTCGCCTGTCGCTTTGACATTTTTTTTTGCACAATCTCCGTCTCTGTCTGCTTCCTTGGGGGGAAAAAACGGGGGAAAATGGGGAAAAAGGGGGAACATTTGAAATTTTAATTTTATGAATGAAAGTTTCGGTTTCTATGGTAGCTGTGCGAGTAGGGATTGTTTCGCAGAACATCCCCAAATGACAGGTGGAGACGAGGCAGATGTGCCGGAATTACATATTCACATATATAACTTCATTAAGTATGGTGTAGTGTGCGGTATGTCCTTATTTTTTATGAACAATCATGGGTGTTGGTGTTATGTTGGGTGGTGGTTGGTTTAGTGGTTGGTTGACGGTGAAGTAGAGTTGGTTCACACCTACTAGCTTAGCTTCTGGGTCTGGGGTATTATCCAGATGTTTTACTTCTCCATTACTGGATGAAATTTAGGACCGGGATTTGGTAGGTTAAGCAGTGAACGGGAAGAAGACGATAAATTGGGGGTTTCTACCGGAACTAGGCATGGACTCATGACAGATAGGCTGGTGCAGGCAGGGTGGGACTTTAGGTTTTGTTCCAAGGAGTAATCATTCCGACTGTAAGCTCTTGGATTCATGGGGAAGTACCTTGAAGGGGGATCCAGGTAATAGCCGCGTAGACTTATGTGTTCCTTTCCGATAGTAACTATCTACATTTAGAGGTTAAGGAAACAACAATCAGGTCAGGTACCGGCCAAACCATCTCTACCATCAAGTCGAGAATCCTCATCTTCAGACGAATAATTGGAAGATTTTCAGGCAGCGAATGGAGACTGCAGGAGCGCAAGTAACAAGAAGTCTGGCTTAAACTGATACCCAAATCAACTGTGCCTTCAGAGGCACTACCCTAAAAGTGTATAAAAGGACAAGAAATGCGTCCAATCCTATGACAGATATATAAGCAAAGGTCCAACGAGATATGGATTCAGAGAGACTGGCTCTGTCAGAACTAGTTCTCTTCAAGTCTAGCCTATATGTGACTATGCCGTGCCTGGAATCGTACACGGTGGAAGCGGACGTCAATGTGGTGATTGCTATGCTATTCTTTCAGACTAACCTCCATCATTCCACTCTGGCTTCAGCCAGCCTTCTTGCGCTTCTCTATAAACCTGATGTTGGGGTTCAAGATTCCTTGCTACAAACTACTCTAACTACAGAGAGTAATACTGTATCTGTAAGACTTAAAGTTGAGCCCCAGAGGTACAGGTACGGGCTTCTCTATGCAATTCTTTTGAGGGATAGAGCTGCAATCATTCTGAGTTTCGATGCCTATGTGTGAATCAGGACAATGTGGCATCAGAAGTTGTCATGATGGATATCTGGAGGAATATGAGGGAGCATTTCCTTGGGAAATCCAAAGACGAGACATTCCAAACTGACAATGCATATGGAGAGGAAAAGAAAAACAAGGGTCTCCCCATAGATATGTAGGGATCTAGGTTATACAAGAAAGCTCCTCCCATGAAGCGGAGCATACTGCAGCAGAAAGGCAATCCCTCACTCTCCGTCAAGAAGAAAAGCAAAGCAATGATATCAATGAGAAAGATCCCTTGACGAGACCGGACGCAATGAAGAAGGAGGGCAAGGATCCGTCGTCACTAAGACGAATGAGAGCAAAAAGGTGGCCAAACCTACTGCACAGGTCCCCAGCACATCCGGCACCGAAGGCAATAAGACGGGTGGTAATGTTACCATAAAATGAAACGTTGGTAGAAGGCAGAGCCACACCGAAGGTCTAATCGTCTAAGGTGGACCTTGGGAAAAAAACCTACCGACTGCATGCATCTGAAACTACATGGATAAAGCATGTCAAGTCAAAGACATCGAAGGAGCTCTCAGTTTTCTGCCAATCAAAGGTGTTTTTGGCAAGACATGTGGCTTATCACCTAAAAAGGTCCTTCGGATCGATACAGCCTTTTCTAGCTTATGTGTCGGTTGTTTGGTCGAGAGAGTTTTCGGGTAAGTGGGTGACTGCCTTTTGCACTATACTTCTCGAGTAAGTTAGGGTCTTGTTGATTTACTTATCTCTGATACATGAACTACCGAAGGAATCTACCGTCTTAAAATGTAGGCTTTTGGTATCATTCACACTGGAGTTTCAATGACCTTGCACCACATTTATCCAACGACCCCAGTTGCATTGGTATGTCCTCTGATGCAATGACACCGGAACTACTGCTGCTGTGCAAATTTAGCGTCGACTTTTCCTGCATTTAGAGCTGGCTGCGGCTAGAGTCTGAGCCTGGTAGTTGAATATTCCTTTAAGCCGACAATACTAGATACTAGATATCCTACTCCTTGGGCAAGGATATCTTATCTTTTCAAGCGGAGATCTATGTTACCCTAGCGGCTACCGACTAGACATACTGTTAAGAATATATGGAGGGCTCGGAGTATTAGCATCTGTTACGACAGTCAGGTTGCACTTAAAACCTTATTTAACCCTGTTACCCGTTCCAAAATAGTTCGAAAGTCAAAGAACTCCTTGAATTTGGTCCCAAGGCTGAAATCTTTGACTTTTATCTCTGTCCCAGGGTAGACTAGTAGTGCGGGAAAAGTCGTCTCCGATGAGATTGCTATGCAAAGCTCAGAGGATGATTTCTCAAGACCTGAGCCTGAGTTTGGTTTCCCCGCGTACTCAGTCAGGGCCTCCATTGACAATTGGGTCCTTCGGTTCCTCACCAGAAGAGGTCGAAGAGAATTTTTTGCGGTTCTTATGAACCCTCATCGCTGAGTTGCATTCTCGGGTTTCTCCAGGAAGCATGGATCTCAGTAAACTTTTTAGATCTGTACATGCATCTGGGTGGTTAAGTTCAGCCATCGGAGATTAGACTTTGGTTTTCAGGATTTTCAGGGGACTCTCAGTCGGTCTAAGAGAGCCGTTGACAATTTCCGTCAACAAGGGCAACCATATACTTAACCAAACCTTACCTACTGCTACAACCCGATACTGTTATACGCGGTTGATTGATGCGCCATCAGATGGCCGAAAACTAAAGCCGTTTTCGAAATATAGATTGGGTGAGTCCTTTTTTTGTCGAAAGGATACCAAAATCCCGCGCCTTAAAGCCAAAATCCCTTTAATGAGGATTACCTCTTCACCTCTCCATCCTGATTTCCAGTTGCAAAGGACAACTTTTCCTTTTTTATTCCCTAAAACCCACTCTTCTGCATTCCACCACGTATGCATCTGAACATAAAGTATGAATGCCGCATCAAGGATTCATAGTACACCCGCATGTCCGTAGATTTCACAAGCAAATCTCAGATCAAACATGTATTAGCACACACACCCCCAGACATGATGTCCTCTTACCAGCTCCCATTCGATGTCGATGGAATTTTAATGAAATACCCGTCGGACGTATATCCATATCCTGTTCATTTATTAACTGATCCGTGGCTAGTACTCCGCGAGTACTGCAATTTTTTTTTTTTTTGGATTTCTCCAGACTTTTTGATTTTATTTTCAAAAAACAAAAACTAGACACTTTTATGGGTATTTTGGTGTTGAACTTAGTTTGTTTAACACATTCGAACGCAATGACCTCTCGTGTCCTGGCAGTGAACAGCATGAAACACTGAGTCCACGAATGTGTCATGCCGTTGGAGTTTCCAGTCATCGCTTTGGACATGTCAGGGATAAATATCAACGGTGATTGGTGAAATGTTGAAAATTGATAAACAACACCTATCAGCAGAGTGTCCAATTTTTCGATTGATGGATATTCAATTAAGGCGCATGTCACATGCACAGAACACTGGAGCGGAAGGGGGATTGGCGGACATGTCCGAGCTACGGGATTTCGCTGACATTTTCGAGTTAGAGTTGGTATTACAGTTTTTTGTTTTTCTATGATGAATGATTGGTTGTGTAAATTAGTTGGTAGTTCGTTGGTATTATCAGCGATGGTCAGGGATTTAAATTGGTGCTCTGATGGGTGGACATTAGCTTGAGGGTTCGCATGGCAGGTGCGAGAGATGAGCTATGGAAGGGACTTTGGAGGTGAAATTGGACATCAGACGCAGCTGTTTGTAATGGGACTCTTATGAGCCCTCCTTACCTTTGAAATGTTCTCTTACAAATGTTCTAAGCAGGGTACAACACGGAGGACGGTTTCAGTGCCAGAGTCTTTTCAGAAGACCTGGACATCCACATCTCCTTTTCAATCTCCCACACTATTGCAGGTTTTTTTTTAAACCGAAGCCAATGCCATTCATATTCTGTTTCCTATTTCCATTTCGAGGCAGCAGCTAAGCTAGTTTGCGCCCCGAATACACAAAAAAATGATATCTGGCTCGAGATGTGTGATCAGAAGGTATAACAATATTCTGGGCGTCTAGCTCTGTGGGCTATACACTGCCCATTTTCTCACACATTTTTTGCCTGAAAAATTTTCGGTTTCCTATTTCCATTTCGAGGCAGCAGCTAAGCTAGTTTGCGCCTCGAATGCACGGAAAAAGGATATCTAGCTCGAGATGTTTGATATGAAGATTTAGCAAGATTATGGGTGTCTAGTTCTGTCGGCTATACACTGCCCATTTTCTCAGACATTTTTTGCCTGAAAATTTTTCTGTTTCCTATTTCCATTTCGAGGCAGCAGCTAAGCCAGTTTGCGCCTCGAATACACGGAAAAAGGATATCTGGCTCGAGATGTGTGATTTGAAAATAAAACAATATTTTGGGTGTCTAGTTCTGTGGGCTATACACTGCCCATTTTCTCACACATTTTTTGCCTGAAAAATTTTCGGTTTCCTATTTCCATTTCGAGGCAGCAGCTAAGCTAGTTTGCGCCTCGAATGCACGGAAAAAGGATATCTAGCTCGAGATGTTTGATATGAAGATTTAGCAAGATTATGGGTGTCTAGTTCTGTCGGCTATACACTGCCCATTTTCTCAGACATTTTTTGCCTGAAAAATTTTCTGTTTCCTATTTCCATTTCGAGGCAGCAGCTAAGCCAGTTTGCGCCTCGAATACACGGAAAAGGGATATCTGGCTCGAGAAGTGCGATTAGAAGGTATAACAAGATTTTGGGTGTCTAGTTCTGTGGGCTATACACTGCCCATTTTCTCACACATTTTTTGCCTGAGAATTTTTCTGTTTCCTATTTCCATTTCGAGGCAGCAGCTAAGCTAGTTTGCGCCTCGAATACACGGAAAAAGGATATCTGGCTCGAGATGTGTGATTAGAAGGAATAACAAGATTTTGGGTGTCTAGTTCTGTGGGCTATACACTGCGCATTTTCTTACACATTTTTTGCCTGAAAAATTTTCTGTTTCCTATTTCCATTTCGAGGCAGCAGCTAAGCCAGTTTGCGCCTCGAATACACGGAAAAAGGATATCTGGCTCGAGATGTGTGATTTGAAAATAAAACAATATTTTGGGTGTCTAGTTCTGTGGGCTATACACTGCCCATTTTCTCACACATTTTTTGCCTGAAAAATTTTCTGTTTCCTATTTCCATTTCGAGGCAGCAGCTAAGCCAGTTTGCGCCTCGAATACACGGAAAAGGGATATCTGGCTCGAGAAGTGCGATTAGAAGGTATAACAAGATTTTGGGTGTCTAGTTCTGTGGGCTATACACTGCCCATTTTCTCACACATTTTTTGCCTGAGAATTTTTCTGTTTCCTATTTCCATTTCGAGGCAGCAGCTAAGCTAGTTTGCGCCTCGAATACACGGAAAAAGGATATCTGGCTCGAGATGTGTGATTAGAAGGAATAACAAGATTTTGGGTGTCTAGTTCTGTGGGCTATACACTGCCCATTTTCTCACACATTTTTTGCCTGAAAAATTTTCTGTTTCCTATTTCCATTTCGAGGCAGCAGCTAAGCTAGTTTGCGCCTCGAATACACGGAAAAAGGATATCTGGCTCGAGATGTGTGATTAGAAGGAATAACAAGATTTTGGGTGTCTAGTTCTGTGGGCTATACACTGCCCATTTTCTCACACATTTTTTGCCTGAAAAATTTTCTGTTTCCTATTTCCATTTCGAGGCAGCAGCTAAGCCAGTTTGCGCCTCGAATACACGGAAAAGGGATATCTGGCTCGAGAAGTGCGATTAGAAGGTATAACAAGATTTTGGGTGTCTAGTTCTGTGGGCTATACACTGCCCACTTTCTCACACATTTTTTGCCTGAAAAATTTTCTGTTTCCTATTTCCATTTCGAGGCAGCAGCTAAGCTAGTTTGCGCCTCGAATACGCAGAAACAGAATATCTGGCTCGAGATGTGTGGTTTGGAGATATAACAAGATTATGGGTGTCTAGTTCTGTGGGCTATACACTGCCCATTTTCTCACACATTTTTTGCCTGAAAAATTTTCTGTTTCCTATTTCCATTTCGAGGCAGCAGCTAAGCTAGTTTGCGCCTCGAATACGCAGAAACAGAATATCTGGCTCGAGATGTGTGGTATGGAGATATAACAAGATTATGGGTGTCTAGTTCTGTGGGCTATACAGTGCCCATTTTCTCACACATTTTTTGCCTGAAAAATTTTCTGTTTCCTATTTCCATTTCGAGGCAGCAGCTAAGCCAGTTTGCGCCTCGAATACACGGAAAAGGATATCTGGCTCGAGATGTGTGGTATGGAGATATAACAATATTTTGGGTGTCTAGTTCTGTGGGCTATACACTGCCCATTTTCTCACACATTTTTTGCCTGAAAAATTTTCTGTTTCCTATTTCCATTTCGAGGCAGCAGCTAAGCCAGTTTGCGCCTCGAATACACGGAAAAGGATATCTGGCTCGAGATGTGTGATTAGAAGGAATAACAAGATTTTGGGTGTCTAGTTCTGTGGGCTATACACTGCCCATTTTCTCACACATTTTTTGCCTGAAAAATTTTCTGTTTCCTATTTCCATTTCGAGGCAGCAGCTAAGCCAGTTTGCGCCTCGAATACACGGAAAAAGGATATCTGGCTCGAGACGTGTGATTTGAAGATATAACAATATTTTGGGTGTCTAGTTCTGTGGGCTATACAGTGCCCATTTTCTTACACATTTTTTGCCTGAAAAATTTTCTGTTTCCTATTTCCATTTCGAGGCAGCAGCTAAGCTAGTTTGCGCCTCGAATACGCAGAAACAGAATATCTGGCTCGAGATGTGTGGTATGGAGATATAACAATATTTTGGGTGTCTAGTTCTGTGGGCTATACACTGCCCATTTTCTCACACATTTTTTGCCTGAAAAATTTTCTGTTTCCTATTTCCATTTCGAGGCAGCAGCTAAGCCAGTTTGCGCCTCGAATACACGGAAAAGGATATCTGGCTCGAGATGTGTGATTAGAAGGAATAACAAGATTTTGGGTGTCTAGTTCTGTGGGCTATACACTGCCCATTTTCTCACACATTTTTTGCCTGAAAAATTTTCTGTTTCCTATTTCCATTTCGAGGCAGCAGCTAAGCCAGTTTGCGCCTCGAATACACGGAAAAAGGATATCTGGCTCGAGACGTGTGATTTGAAGATATAACAATATTTTGGGTGTCTAGTTCTGTGGGCTATACAGTGCCCATTTTCTTACACATTTTTTGCCTGAAAAATTTTCTGTTTCCTATTTCCATTTCGAGGCAGCAGCTAAGCTAGTTTGCGCCTCGAATACGCAGAAACAGAATATCTGGCTCGAGATGTGTGGTATGGAGATATAACAATATTTTGGGTGTCTAGTTCTGTGGGCTATACACTGCCCATTTTCTCACACATTTTTTGCCTGAAAAATTTTCTGTTTCCTATTTCCATTTCGAGGCAGCAGCTAAGCCAGTTTGCGCCTCGAATACACGGAAAAGGATATCTGGCTCGAGATGTGTGATTAGAAGGCATAACAAGATTTTGGGTGCCTAGTTCTGTGGGCTATACACTGCCCATTTTCTCAGACATTTTTTGCCTGAAAATTTTTCTGTTTCCTATTTCCACTTCCAGGCAGCAGCTTAGCTAGTTTCCGCCTCGAATACACGGAAAAGGGATATCTGGCTCGAGATGTGTGATTAGAAGGGATACCAAGATTTTGGGTGTCTAGTTCTGTGGGCTATACACTGCCCATTTTCTCACACATTTTTTGCCTGAAAAATTTTCTGTTTCCTATTTCCATTTCGAGGCAGCAGCTAAGCCAGTTTGCGCCTCGAATACACGGAAAAGGATATCTGGCTCGAGATGTGTGATTAGAAGGCATAACAATATTTTGGGTGTCTAGTTCTGTGGGCTATACACTGCCCATTTTCTTACACATTTTTTGCCTGAAAAATTTTCTGTTTCCTATTTCCATTTCGAGGCAGCAGCTAAGCCAGTTTGCGCCTCGAATACACGGAAAAAGGATATCTGGCTCGAGATGTGTGATTAGAAGGGATACCAAGATTTTGGGTGTCTAGTTCTGTGGGCTATACACTGCCCATTTTCTCACACATTTTTTGCCTGAAAAATTTTCTGTTTCCTATTTCCATTTCGAGGCAGCAGCTAAGCCAGTTTGCGCCTCGAATACACGGAAAAGGATATCTGGCTCGAGATGTGTGATTAGAAGGCATAACAAGATTTTGGGTGTCTAGTTCTGTGGGCTATACACTGCCCACTTTCTCACACATTTTTTGCCTGAAAAATTTTCTGTTTCCTATTTCCATTTCGAGGCAGCAGCTAAGCTAGTTTGCGCCTCGAATACGCAGAAACAGAATATCTGGCTCGAGATGTGTGGTATGGAGATATAACAATATTTTGGGTGTCTAGTTCTGTGGGCTATACACTGCCCATTTTCTCACACATTTTTTGCCTGAAAAATTTTCTGTTTCCTATTTCCATTTCGAGGCAGCAGCTAAACCAGTTTGCGCCTCGAATACACGGAAAAAGGATATCTGGCTCGAGATGTGTGATTAGAAGGAATAACAAGATTTTGGGTGTCTAGTTCTGTGGGCTATACACTGCCCATTTTCTTACACATTTTTTGCCTGAAAAATTTTCTGTTTCCTATTTCCATTTCGAGGCAGCAGCTAAGCTAGTTTGCGCCTCGAATACGCAGAAACAGAATATCTGGCTCGAGATGTGTGGTATGGAGATATAACAATATTTTGGGTGTCTAGTTCTGTGGGCTATACACTGCCCATTTTCTTACACATTTTTTGCCTGAAAAATTTTCTGTTTCCTATTTCCATTTCGAGGCAGCAGCTAAGCCAGTTTGCGCCTCGAATACACGGAAAAGGATATCTGGCTCGAGATGTGTGATTTGAAAATAAAACAATATTTTGGGTGTCTAGTTCTGTGGGCTATACACTGCCCATTTTCTCACACATTTTTTGCCTGAAAAATTTTCTGTTTCCTATTTCCTATTCGAGGCAGCAGCTAAGCCAGTTTGCGCCTCGAATACACGGAAAAGGATATCTGGCTCGAGATGTGTGATTAGAAGGCATAACAAGATTTTGGGTGTCTAGTTCTGTGGGCTATACACTGCGCATTTTCTCACACATTTTTTGCCTGAAAAATTTTCTGTTTCCTATTTCCATTTCGAGGCAGCAGCTAAGCTAGTTTGCGCCTCGAATACACGGAAAAAGGATATCTGGCTCGAGATGTGAGATTTGAAGATATTGCAAGATTATGGGTGTCTAGTTCTGTGGGCTATACACTGCCCAATTTCTCACACATTTTTTGCCTGAAAAATTTTCTGTTTCCTATTTCCATTTCGAGGCAGCAGCTAAGCTAGTTTGCGCCCCGAATACACAGAAAAAGGATATCTGGCTCGAGATGTGTGATCAGAAGGTATAACAATATTTTGGGTGTCTAGCTCTGTGGGCTATACACTGCCCATTTTCTCACACATTTTTTGCCTGAAAAATTTTCTGTTTCCTATTTCCATTTCGAGGCAGCAGATAAGCCAGTTTCCGCCTCGAATACACGGAAAAAGGATATCTGGCTCGAGATGTGTGATTAGAAGGGATACCAAGATTTTGGGTGTCTAGTTCTGTGGGCTATACACTGCCCATTTTCTCACACATTTTTTGCCTGAAAAATTTTCTGTTTCCTATTTCCTATTCGAGGCAGCAGCTAAGCCAGTTTGCGCCTCGAATACACGGAAAAGGATATCTGGCTCGAGATGTGTGATTAGAAGGCATAACTAGATTTTGGGTGTCTAGTTCTGTGGGCTATACACTGCGCATTTTCTCACACATTTTTTGCCTGAAAAATTTTCTGTTTCCTATTTCCATTTCGAGGCAGCAGCTAAGCTAGTTTGCGCCTCGAATACACGGAAAAAGGATATCTGGCTCGAGATGTGAGATTTGAAGATATTGCAAGATTATGGGTGTCTAGTTCTGTGGGCTATACACTGCCCAATTTCTCACACATTTTTTGCCTGAAAAATTTTCTGTTTCCTATTTCCATTTCGAGGCAGCAGCTAAGCTAGTTTGCGCCCCGAATACACAGAAAAAGGATATCTGGCTCGAGATGTGTGATCAGAAGGTATAACAATATTTTGGGTGTCTAGTTCTGTGGGCTATACACTGCCCATTTTCTCACACATTTTTTGCCTGAAAAATTTTCTGTTTCCTATTTCCATTTCGAGGCAGCAGCTAAGCCAGTTTGCGCCTCGAATACACGGAAAAGGATATCTGGCTCGAGATGTGTGATTAGAAGGCATAACAAGATTTTGGGTGTCTAGTTCTGTGGGCTATACACTGCGCATTTTCTCACACATTTTTTGCCTGAAAAATTTTCTGTTTCCTATTTCCTATTCGAGGCAGCAGCTAAGCCAGTTTGCGCCTCGAATACACGGAAAAGGATATCTGTCTCGAGATGTGTGATTTGAAAATAAAACAATATTTTGGGTGTCTAGTTCTGTGGGCTATACACTGCCCATTTTCTCACACATTTTTTGCCTGAAAAATTTTCTGTTTCCTATTTCCTATTCGAGGCAGCAGCTAAGCCAGTTTGCGCCTCGAATACACGGAAAAGGATATCTGGCTCGAGATGTGTGATTAGAAGGCATAACAAGATTTTGGGTGTCTAGTTCTGTGGGCTATACACTGCGCATTTTCTCACACATTTTTTGCCTGAAAAATTTTCTGTTTCCTATTTCCATTTCGAGGCAGCAGCTAAGCTAGTTTGCGCCTCGAATACACGGAAAAAGGATATCTGGCTCGAGATGTGAGATTTGAAGATATTGCAAGATTATGGGTGTCTAGTTCTGTGGGCTATACACTGCCCAATTTCTCACACATTTTTTGCCTGAAAAATTTTCTGTTTCCTATTTCCATTTCGAGGCAGCAGCTAAGCTAGTTTGCGCCCCGAATACGCAGAAAAAGGATATCTGGCTCGAGATGTGTGATCAGAAGGTATAACAATATTTTGGGTGTCTAGCTCTGTGGGCTATACACTGCCCATTTTCTCACACATTTTTTGCCTGAAAAATTTTCTGTTTCCTATTTCCTATTCGAGGCAGCAGCTAAGCCAGTTTGCGCCTCGAATACACGGAAAAGGATATCTGGCTCGAGATGTGTGATTAGAAGGCATAACAAGATTTTGGGTGTCTAGTTCTGTGGGCTATACACTGCGCATTTTCTCACACATTTTTTGCCTGAAAAATTTTCTGTTTCCTATTTCCATTTCGAGGCAGCAGCTAAGCTAGTTTGCGCCTCGAATACACGGAAAAAGGATATCTGGCTCGAGATGTGAGATTTGAAGATATTGCAAGATTATGGGTGTCTAGTTCTGTGGGCTATACACTGCCCAATTTCTCACACATTTTTTGCCTGAAAAATTTTCTGTTTCCTATTTCCATTTCGAGGCAGCAGCTAAGCTAGTTTGCGCCCCGAATACACAGAAAAAGGATATCTGGCTCGAGATGTGTGATCAGAAGGTATAACAATATTTTGGGTGTCTAGTTCTGTGGGCTATACACTGCCCATTTTCTCACACATTTTTTGCCTGAAAAATTTTCTGTTTCCTATTTCCATTTCGAGGCAGCAGCTAAGCCAGTTTGCGCCTCGAATACACGGAAAAGGATATCTGGCTCGAGATGTGTGATTAGAAGGCATAACAAGATTTTGGGTGTCTAGTTCTGTGGGCTATACACTGCGCATTTTCTCACACATTTTTTGCCTGAAAAATTTTCTGTTTCCTATTTCCATTTCGAGGCAGCAGCTAAGCTAGTTTGCGCCTCGAATACACGGAAAAAGGATATCTGGCTCGAGATGTGAGATTTGAAGATATTGCAAGATTATGGGTGTCTAGTTCTGTGGGCTATACACTGCCCAATTTCTCACACATTTTTTGCCTGAAAAATTTTCTGTTTCCTATTTCCATTTCGAGGCAGCAGCTAAGCTAGTTTGCGCCCCGAATACACAGAAAAAGGATATCTGGCTCGAGATGTGTGATCAGAAGGTATAACAATATTTTGGGTGTCTAGCTCTGTGGGCTATACACTGCCCAATTTCTCACACATTTTTTGCCTGAAAAATTTTCTGTTTCCTATTTCCATTTCGAGGCAGCAGCTAAGCTAGTTTGGGAGACATGCTTAAAGGATGGGCATTCATTGTTGTCCTCCACCAGATCCTCCACGTGAGTCTTTTAGCTGTATGTAGCGCTGTCTGACTCAGAGGACCTGAAAACTGGACTGTTAAACCTAATGGATACTGTAGGAGCTTGGAAACGTTTCCAAGAGAATTGTTGAATGAGAATTGAGAATCTTCCTTAGATGGGCCTCACCTCCAAGCTGATGGTATGTAGCCTAACTCTAAACATTATTAAACCTGTACCTGACCTTTGCCAGGGCTTCCTAAACGGGCGGCTTGATTGATGCGAATAACGCAAATACTTTCATGAAATGAAATTCACTACTTATTCCTCTAGTAATATCTGAGCACTCATTCTTTACAGAAACCCCTTTGTGTAGTACTTCATGGAAATTGGGTGCCAACTGCCAGCTAAGACGGTGTACTTCCTGCTGAAGGCAAGTCTTGCACCTTTTGAATGGTAATGCCTCGTTTAATCTTCTCCCTCTCTACCTGTAAATATTTTTAGGCTTTAGTCCTTATTTTTTCTTGCAGGGTCTAAAACAAGCTCTGAAGGCGTTGATGGTTTCTAGGCTATTTTCTTGTCCAAGGCGATTCAAGGATGATTAATTAAAATCTTGAAGATTGTGGCTTGAATCTATATCTTTCAGAGGTTGAATGGACAGGATCTGTTAATTGCGCAGGCCTTTACTTGAAAAATACCCACAAAAAGAGTCCACAAGACTCCGAATATTTCAACCAGGATATCATCTGAACACCACCATATTTGTCCTAGTTTCTAGGGATATTTCGGGGGTCCATTCGTGTGCCGTTTAAGGCCGTTCATGAACCGATTCACATGGATTTACTCACACTTTTCTTGCGATGAATTACCCCCTTCCAAATCTCTCTTTGTTCACAATGCTGACCTTAGCGATTCTCTTTTACAGACTATGCTGCGAAGTAAGTCCTCATTCAAAGGATATTCAATTTCATTTAAAGAAGAAACTAACAAACCTCTTTCCTTTCTCAGCACTACCAACGCCTTATTCAATTGGCATTGCAATCCTCCAATCCTTCCATGTATATCCCTGAATCCTGAAGCAATTTAATGCATCAGATGAATCAATTAATTTCATATCCACCAGCTATTCCCATTAAGTGTGTCATCCGATAGTCAGACAAAGAAAAAAAAAGAAGAAAAAATCCTTCCAAAACTTCACTCCAGGATCCAGGCTACAGTGAAACGGAACAATTACCCAAAAATCGAATCACTGTCCCTCACATAGTCACATACGACTACTGTCCCGGATGACTGTTTCCAGATGAAGTTTTCTGCACGTCGGAGTATATTTTTGTCCAGACGGAGGAACTTCCAGAAATGCATATTTTACATCACACCATCGACGAAGTCCTTCCGCATTGACTTGTGTTAAGTGCCGTCAGCGCCCTCGTCGACAACGATGAATTTGGAAATTGTTTAGTCCGGCAGAAGTTGGTCTTCCCAAAAAGGAAAGCAAAAGGAAGTCCTCTTCAGCCTGGTTTTGAACGCAGATACAGTCTAACCAATTTGACTGAACGTTGAGTGGGTCAAAGTGGAAGCAGTCTCGAAGTTGTAGCCACTGTCCCTGGTCACAAATAATAACCGTCCGAATGGAAGCCATATGGTTGGGAAGGGTGGCTTTGACTGACTGAAGTCGGGCCTACACATATCGAGTTCGTCTTCCAAAGGTGGCAAGGAATGCCTCAAAGTGTTAAAGCGATTAATCCCCCTTGTCGGAGCACCCAATCCCAGGACAGAGAAAGAGGAAATTAAAATAAATAACAAATCCACTCTCGGAAAATAATGAAGAGATACGACTCCAATCGCGGCCGTAACCAAGCCAGCCCACTCCATTTCTGGTTTAACTACTTTTTTGGCAACAGACAATATTCTTATCCGTAGTTTTAATAAGTTCGTATGACCGCAGGCTGGTTCCTGGTGGCGCTGATGGTGGTGGTGGTGGCATCATCCGCACTATACGAATCCAAGAGACATGACGACTCTCCTTAAAGCACTCCAATCTCCTCCGTTCACAATAACTTTTGGAATTGCAGAATAATGAGCACATTTCTACACAAATAGAGGTTGGGAATCAAGCCTCCATTTGGCCGGCAACCAACTATTTTTTGATGACACAGAAAGATAGGAGAGATTGTGTGCTCCTTAGTCTTCCTCTTCTGGTTCTGGTTCTGGTTCTGGTTCTCGTACAGGCCAGATACGGATTACAAGAGTAATTCTTGGCAGCGGGTTTTCTGCTTATTTGCTTCAAAATGAACGACTTGGTTTAATGGACCGACTGACTGACTTGTTATTCTTATTTTTGTTTTGTTTTTGGTGGCGAAATATAGTTTCGTCCTTTTTTTTTGTTGGTATTTGCCAGAAATATTTATGATTTCTACTTTTTATGGGGTAGTTATGGGAGAGAGTAGTATGTTGGGAACGTTTTGAAGACGCTTTGATGTAATGAAAGCTTTCATGATAAGAATTTCGGACGAAATGTGAATTGCCATCATTGGAAGGAGTTGGCATCTTTGGGTTTTGTGTCAAAGGACGAAGGGGCGGCCCATTTTGTTGGCAGTAACAAATATTCCGGCAGATAGTTACTATCAAATTCAATTTACATAACATGTAGATTTACGTCCTTACCGCAGTGCTGGGATGATGGATTGGGCATGGAAGGTGGGAGCACACGAGCAATCTTTTATGGTAAACAGGAAAACGTTTACTGCAGACAATTCAGTTTGTTTCTAGTTAGGCTTAGTTAAGTCCTTATAATGTTTGCTATAGTTAATTGCAATCTGATCTGATCTGAAGGCAGTCTCGGGAAAGTAATAGTTGCGTCGATCATAATAACACATGCTATTAGCGTCCTTATCGTTTTACACAGTCGAAGTGGCTCTGATTTATCTTGGACCAGATCTGTTCGGCTTTGCGGCACGTAGACCTGCTTCTGTTGTTCATCCATCCGTGATGAGTACCAGCGAACTGACAGTTTGTTTGGTTCGATAGTGTGACGAATATCGACTGACATGCGAGCTGTTACCTGTCTTTGGTATGAAAACCCCGTCCAGGGAAGGATACTCGCCAATCGGTTAGAGGGTTAGAGAGTTTGAATGGCTGGAACTTGTCTTATGCAGGAATTTCTACAGGACACAGCATGCCATCACAGCAGCGAGAAAAATAGAATAGCAATTTACTAGATAGGCAGACGGAGTGGCTGCACATTCAGCCAGTACTTGGTTTACCAATGAATCCATTTGGAACACCTGTCGTACGAGTATGTGATCTGATTACCAGGATGGTTAATGGTAGCTTTCCTGATAGGTACTGCCCTTCGTACACGGCCTCTTCCATTTGTGTAAAGAATATGACAAGTGCACCATTGATGGTTGTGAGAAGCTACGCCTTGGGTCCCATCGACCTGTTGCGCCAAATATATTGTCGTCCAGGTCATCGAAATAGTATTCGTCTTTCTAGTTCTGCTTAGGTTTGGGCATTCCAACAGGAAGTGACATTTAGTGTCTTCTGCGTCCGTTTCTTCACAGCTTTGCCAGAGGTCATCAGTTTGTAATGCCATTCTTCTATGGTGGGCCGCCTTGAGGTTGTGTCCAGTAATAAATCTGTGTAGAGTCCTAAGTAGGGTCTGTTATGCGCCAGGATCAGTTTAGTGTTGGCATTATGGTGTTTTGTTTAGATTTTTCTGGAGACGCGACAAGGTGAGAGAGCTCTCAATTTTTTATTAGTTGGAGCTGACAAGTTGACAAGAGCTAGGGGTGGTAGAACACAGACGATGACCATTGACAGGTCCTGTTTGGACCCCTTTCTTGCTAATTCGTCCGCCAGTTCGTTTCCTTAAATGCTGCTGTGTCCCGGAACCCAAAAAAGTGTGACGTCGTGGTTTGTAGTTCTGCTGGAATGATTTCGCTGGTAGTCCCTATACAAGCCAATCTTTGTTTCCTGGTCAGTACTCTGAGGTACTGCGCACCCATTGGATAGAATGGGTCTGAAGAGGGTTGTATACATCCAGTCGATGATGGATCCTTACAAATTCCAGTATTCTGTGATTTGACTCCTTATAGTCCTAGATTTAGCTTTAAATTTTTGAACTTCTGTGTCTCGCTAGTTTTCCTTCAAGGTCGACTGATAGGTCGCGAACTCTTAAACCATTCTTTCAGAGTATTTACCAAGTTGTCTGCGCCTTTCTCTGTTGGTCGTGTTTGTGGCTTAAGGGACTGGCTGCAGGGATAGTACATAGAAAGTCCTGATTTTACTTGAAATTCTCAAAAAGAAAGGTGTTTCTATACAAGACCACGCAAGGCAGGGCTAGAGCTATTGGCATCTATTAGAAAAAGTTTCAATGAACTACAAATCCTTTGGCCATCCTTAGCGATGTCTCCCGAGATAGGTCCTTTGTATGCCGTTTAATTGAATTTCACATACAACCACCACCCGTTGTCAGGGTGCAACCCCCACGAACAAGTCCCTCTCCGCCCCGTCTAACTAACCGAAAACTCAAAGTTAACCTAGGGGCAAAGTTTAATCGTAATTATACCCTTAATTGAGAGAAATGCATAAAGGACAATTCTAATTAGAAAATCGTAGGTGTGCGAGGGTAAACGTAAAGCACACTCCGGTTTCTACTCCACTTTACAGCGCAGCGCCCCCATCGATTTCCGACAAAACAGGATCACAACGGAAACACGTAAAGCAAGTGTAATTAACTTAAATTGCAGCCATTAAACTAAATAGGCAGGTAGCTTAAATGTTATTATTGTTGCTGGTTGTCTTTCGTCTTTCGCCTCTCGTCTCCCTCGTGTAACATTTCCCATTCGTTCGTCCTTTGGAACTTTTTGGACTACAAGTCCTTAGGTACGTACGTATGCATGGGAATCTCTTGTGCGCAGCGCGTGATACGGAGGAAGATGATTCCCCTGTGCCAGGACATAGTTGGTGAACGACTACTACGACCATACTACGAGAGCGACACGACACAATGACGATGGTTCAATAAAAATTAAAATTCACCCCGAGTACGTTCGGCGAAAATCCCCGAATGTTTGCATATTTATCAAAAATGTTTGTTAATTTATACGACAAAGGACGAAGGACTACTACGTCCCTGTCCCTGGCCCTAACCGAACAGAAACAGAATATTTAGCAATTCTACAATTTCGTCGTCGCTCGGTTTGTTTAATTTCGCCCTCGCCCGTCAGCCCACCAAATACCGAGAAGGACCTCTCGCAGCCGAACACAGCCAGCTATCATGTCCCAAATAGAAAATTTACAAAACAAATTTCAATTTATTTACTTATGTAAATGTTTGCTACAAAACACAGGGATAACACAAACATGCTTTACATACACACTTATTATGCATTGTGAATACTTTTCGTTTCGGTGGGCGGGGCAGCTGCTTGGCAGCTTCCAGACGGGGATGAAGCGGGGCTTAGGTAAGACTTTCGGGAGTCGATTTCATTGTTCATTAACAATGAGATCTTTTCGTCCTTTTTTTTCTGCTAATTGCAGACGGAATTCGGAATGAGATTGATTGGGATGTGAATGGAATTTCATATTCCTTGCACACGTGTGGGCGGGTTCACGCGCATTCGTACCGGCCATGGTTGGGATGTTGATAGAGGATACCTAGTGGTACTCACCTGGAGCACTCAGACGCAACTGGTTCACTGTACTTTTAGGAGGCAAAATCCAGTATTCACCATTTTACTGGAATCCCTTCGATTTTCGGAGAAGGCCTGGAATGCACCTCAGCGATGAGGAGCTTACAGTATCAGCACCCTGATCCGAGCAAAGGAAGGGCAATAATCACACTAAGATGCTTAGGAAGAGGAAAGTGTTCCTTACTTACGTACTTACTTAACGGGCCCCCGACTTGTGGAGAGTCCCTGCCTGAGACGCGGCAGTTTTTCATTCCCTTCGATCCCGGATACGCTGCTTCCACTTGTCCAGACCATGTGCTCTGGCATCCTCAATAGCTTGGTCCTTAAAACGAAGGTGCGGTGCTCGTAACCTCTACAAGTTGTCCACTGTCTTTTCTGATGAGAGACACCCAGAATGCCGATGATTTCTTATGGACGTTCGTTCTGCCTGCATCCTGGGTACCTATGCCACACAGAATATTTTGTTCGGACGAGACCTTATCGTCAATGGAGGCTCTGAGCCTTGCATAGCCGGCGTGACCCAGAAAGAGTCAAAAAGCTTCACTTTGCGATCGAATTCAAGAAGTTCTTAAAATCTACAGGGTGACCCGATAAGGACGAGGGAAAAAAAAGGATTTAGACTCTATTTTGAGGCTACATTCACGCCATTGTGTATAAAATGGCACATTATTCAAATGGCAGCCTGAGCTTCGTTGGCACTTCTTCAAGCAGTCGGTCGAATTATTGAATACTCGGTCCAAAATGTGGGGCGGTATTCCAGCAATGGCGTCATGAATGTTGCCGTCAAGGTGGTCCAAAGTAGTTAGCTTGTTAGGGTAGACTAAGGACTAACTCGGCTTAGGCGCCAGTCTTGTTGGAACCACAGCTCGGATATATCGATGATGTCGAGCTCTAGTCACAGAAAGTCGGCCAATGGCGCTCTATACCTGAGACCATTAACAGTAATGGTGACTCCATCCTCATTTCGAGAAAAATAAGGTCCGATGACGGCGCCATGTCATAACCCGCGTCGAACACGTGTGAACTGTGTTCGTTTCAATAAAGGAAATGTTGGCACAGCCATTGAGCCATAAATGGGACTCGTCCGAGAAGATGATTTTTTGACAAAAATGTGGATCTCCGGCCAACGTTCACAGAGTCCAATTAGCGAACTACAGTCTTCGATTGAAAAACAAAGTCATGCTTCGCTAACGAGCGGTGAAGTCTAGTATTGCCGGTCTCCACGAAGCCAGATTAGTTTTGGAGCCATCCGTGAAGATTCGACCACACTGCAGTCCACTCTTAGAATCTGGACGAAGCTAATCATGAGTACAAGGAAGCTCGACTCTAAATTTGCACAGCAGCCGGAGTTCTAGTGTCATTGCATTAGAGGGCATATTCATGTAACCAGGGTCTTAGGATAAATATCATTGAAACTCCAGTGCGATCATACTGAAATGATCATCGATGAGTTGCTGTTGAACGGATTTCTCCACGCCGGTCATTGGGTAGAATTTACTCTTCAATTCACCTTCCAAGCCGGACAAAGTGGTGGAGACCTTCTGCTCCATTATTTCCTTGTATTGGGCCTCGGTCAAGCATGGATGGAATGGATAACCTTGCAGGGACAACCACTTTTTAGATTGCTTTAATAGTACAGCCAATGGTGAAAGTATCAAAAGAGGATAAGTCTCGCAAAGCATCTAGATCAGAGCCAGGCATACTCGAGAAACCTCCCGAGGAGTCGAGACAGGTATCAAGTTTTGTGCGGAAAGCAGTCACATACTTTATACGCAAAACCCTTCTCTACCAAGCAATGGTTGCACAAGCTAAAAAAGGTCCTTTCATTGAAGTATAGATCCAAAGGACCCTTTTCGATGACAAGCCCCATGTCTTACTAAAAGTAGTTTTTCACTCCCAGAAAACTGAGAGCGGTTTGGATGTCTTCGACTTGACATGCTTTGGCCAGAAAGTTCCTTTACCAGGATCACCCCCAGACATATCGCTTGATGGGAGATCTGGATAGTGACGCCTTTTAGTACTGACTGAGTCAGACCGGACACAATCCTTCTTCTCGTAAAGAGAACTCGCCATACTTCCAAAGGATTGACCAAAATCCTATTCCAATTCAACGACCATGTTATCTGCGCGTTAGCACAAAATCACAGGGCAAGTAAGCTGATGGAACGCCAAAAGTTTTCCATTCTCCGTTCGTTTGGTAGCTTATAGCAGTAGCTACCAAATCCTGATCAAAGAATTGTCTAAACTTAGTCCTTGAAAGAGGGACATACTTAGTAATAAGTCTCTACTAAGAATGAGACACATCTGCTTCCAGATATACACATGAGAGGCAAGTGTCGCTTTAGTGACAAGTACTACCTTACCACCTTACCACCCACTCAGACTTCGGTCATAACCTTGATTCCAAGTTTCACTTAGGAGACAGGTGGACTAGTGTTGAGATCAGAAACCTAGCATCCATATCCATCCACACAAATGGGCCGCAAATGACTTAACTAAGTTTTGAAAGTATTTGCTGGTTGGTTGCCTAGTTTCAAGGATCCTTAATTGACCGTCGCATTCTGGACCAATACTATCCTATAGCCATCGACTATATTGTACAGAATAGGTTGACAGGTCGGTGTACCTACATCTGCAGTGACAGACAGACTGCGCTTAAGACATTGCCTTGAACTCGTTTTAAAATTATTTTGGAATGCAAAGAAAACCTCCTTTAAGATTGGTAGGCATGGCTCAGAGGATAACTTCTCAGGACCTAAACCTACGTCCTCGGTTAAACCTTCCATTCACCATCAGCCTTTTTGATAAGACAAATGTGTATGACGCGACTCCCGAACTCAACAGAGGACGTGGAGTCCGATACTTTGGGTGGTTTCCTCTATAATCGTCCTGATTTTCTTCAATTTAGGTCACAGATCTTCGATGCTAAAGTGGTGATACTGTAAGCTCCTCATCTCTGAACAGGCTTCTCGTCTTTATTCGAAAGTTGAGGATATACATAGGTTTCAAGTTATACACTGTCCCACCGTTACTCGAATCAGGTTCAAATACTTTTAGAACGGCTTTGGTTAACCGTCTGACAGCACTTCCTTCTTAGCTCATGAAGTTCTAGGCTGCTTGCAAAACTGAATAGGAATAGGTTTCGTATACCTAATGATTGACTATATCCTGTCAAACTTTAGAAAAACACCCCTCCGCTGATGTCTGTCCCGCGCTTCAGTTTGAAAGTCCACGTGGTATGTTCATAAACAGCGCTACACTTTCATATTAGATAATTAAACTTGCGTCAATGAGCTGCTTATTTAGTCCTTAAATTTTTAAACACCACGGAACTGTCAAAAACGTCTTATCTCGGGTAGGTAGGTACTTACAAATAGCTTAACGGTGCACACACCAACACCGCCACTGCCGTACAACACTCCAGGATAAAACATTTTATTTGTATTTACCTAGCTTTTCATTTTGCCAATGACTACAAGGACGACAAGGACGACCGACGAGGGCAAAACGAACACAAACGCGCACCAACACAGAGCCCTCCATTCGGCCGTTGATGGCGGTAATTAAACTTTTATACACTTAAACGAGTTCACATTACTTAGCCCAAGCCCAGGACCGTGCCCGTGCCCGTGCCGCCCAGAGTCCGCGTAATAAATTGCACGAGATAAGCGGCACGAATTTTGGGAATTTTTAAATATGAATGAGAACCGTATTTCGAAAGAGGCGGCCACAGCGGAGCCTGTGCCGAGTTATTTATGACATAATTGTGTTATTCCTTGGGAATTAATCTAAATATTAACTGAGTTGAATTGTGATAACAATGGAAGGGCGGCCGGCACGCCGCGCGCACAGGGGCTAGGGCTATGCAAATCATGGGAAACGGACCGGATGGAATTCGATTAATGTATTTGAAGTTTTGCCCCTCTCTCTACTCGTCGTCTTGGGCGGTGGAAACGCAAAACAATATCCCTAACCGTGGGCTTTGTTCGGAAATATTATGGATTAGGCCAGAGCGGCCCGAGGCCTGTGCTCATAATTCAAATCTGATAACCATGGCCAAGATGTATTTTGCGAAATATTTTATTTATTTGATTTGAGCTATTGGAAATTAAAATCCATTAAAAGTGATTGCCAGGAGGGAGGGAGGGAGTGGGTGGATGGGTATTATAATAAACATAACCTCTCGGGGCGGGGAACGTGTAAGGTGTTTGTAATTCCTTCGGTTCGTCCTGTATCCGGTCAATAAAGTTTTCCAAAAGCTATGTTGGCACAATAATTACGTTTTGTTGTTGAACTTCCTTGTTTGTACACGTTGGGTGTTTGCTTAGGATGTTTGAATATTAAAACGGATACGGAACGCGAACGTGAACATGTGTTCATTGGATTGATTGGAATATTAGAGCGGTTGTCCTCTCTCACAGTGGTGACTGTATAATTAGTACATCTGCTGACTGTCAACGTGTGTTTCGACCTCAAACTTGACAGTCGTAAAGTTTCTTGACAGAACTATAGCGCGTTACGCATTCTGACAGTTTAACTGGCTTTTTAAGGAAGAAGTGTCGGTAGTTCTAAGAAGTGCAGGTCGGACATTAACTGGCTGACAGGTAGTCCACAGAAGGGCTCAAATCATTGTACTTCAAGAAGATTTACGATCTTCTGTACGATAATGTCCTGGTAAGCCCTGTACATTATAAAAAGGGCGGCGACTGATGCAGTTCTTAAGGTCCTTGACAAAATCACAAAGAAAAAGGTTCAGAGGTTTCAGTTCCAGAGATACTAGCTATAGGTAAACTCACCGAATTACGATTTAAAAAACTCGATTGTTTGGCAAGCTGTGTAACATGTGGCAACCGAAGTCTTACCGAAACCATATGGGATCCTGTTGACTTTGACTGAGTTGCCGGTAATATTGGAATCAGTTGAAATACGTATTTCCTGTAAAGACACTCCGCAAGGTGGAGTTCTATTCCTTCTTCTAGAGTATAGAGTGGTTAGTGAACTATCGATAATCCTGGGAGGGGAAGTATGCACAGCGATTGTTTAAATAGGTGATATTGTCTTACCTGCCGCGGGAAGGCACCTACATACTCTGACACAAGCTTTTGGAAAACGCTTTAGTTCAGTTCAGTGTGCTTTGGATCTAAACCCACATGAAACTGAACTAGAACTCTTTTCTAGAAATACAAAGTTATGGTAGTCGAACCTCTCAATAAGGTCCGATTAGTCGTTTGTGATGAAGCAAAATATATGGCTCTTATCCTGGATGGGAAGCTAAGCTGGAACCCTAACATTATTGTCTGGAATAAGCCGTGGAAAATGCCACAAATCGCGATTATGCAGCTCTGGGAACAACTTCTAGTACTGCTCCTGATACCTACTCCTTGACATATTTAGCGAGCCAGCAAATGCAGTTGTTAATCTCGAAGAATCTGGCCACGCCTCCATTCTGAATAAACTCAATATCTCTTCCGAAAACACGGACTGCACCACCTAATGTCGAAACTTTGTTAAAAAGTTTGTCTTGGCCATTGCATCCGGATCACTCTGGAAGGAGGTTACACCTAAAAGATGAGTCGATTCACTTTGACAGAGACACATGTCGCAAAAGTCAGGGACGATGTTGGTATTGGTGTCTTCGCTACCAGTTTTAATCTTAAGCTTTCTTTTCCGTCTTCCTAGGCGGAACGTATTGCAATCAAAGAGTCTTGTGTTTCCTGAAGAACACCATGGTACCTGGTCTTCTTTTTGTATAACTAAGCAGCTATGTATCAAATCCCTGGAATGAACCTCTATTCTGTAGTAGCTCTGGACTGTCGCTCGTCTCTTACGAAGATATTTACCAGTCACCTGCATATGTCGGGTGTCGGGTCATATTGACATTCTGGGAATTAATAAGGGCAATGAACTCACCAGATTGGGAACAACTCTTCTCATTTTGCGCATTAGATGGTATCGAGAGGACAAATGCTAGGTAAATTTGACCAAAGCACGATTTTGGTCTCTCTCAACAGACTGCACATAGGATAGACATTACAATAGATGTCACCACAGGACATTGTCTTCTAGGCAAAGATATCATAAGGCTGCGCCTGGATGGAGGAAACCAGGACCAGTTTAGTTCAAATCTGTGTGCTGAACTAGTTCGTTTTTTTAGTTCATTTAGCTCAGTTTTGTTCAATGCTCAAGAAAATCGGTCGTGGGCGATTCAGGGACACACATTTGTAAAATTTCTGTCACCTGGACCGACACAACTATGTCCTTGTTCTGCTTTGTTATGACAGGTTAAGCAAAAACAACTCTGTTAAGATCTGCCCAATACCCAGACACAACCCAAAACCGCTCAATTTAGTTCAGTTTTTCTTCCGGAACTACAGTACTTGTATCTAAGGTCATTCAGGGCTAAATGACCTATTGACCTACTGAGCTAATTGACCTGAAATATAATAGCATTGTGAACTAGTTCATTTAGCTCATTTGCTAGAGCTCTTGTTTGAACTAGTTCTTTCGAGAACTACTCAAAACTAAGTCAAATGTTGCTGAACCATATACTAATCCATGTTTAAGGATCAAGTGTAGATGACTTGAAATATCAGACAAATCACAGCTAACTTCACATCTGAATCGGAAAACCTCTATTGGCAGAATAGGGTGTTTCAATTGAAAAACTCTTCACTTTGAGGATATTTAACATTTCGGAGAGATCAACTGATCCTTCACCCATCAAATGTTTCTTATTTCAAGTACTGTCTCTCAATCTTCCAACCAAGAACTGAAACCACGCCTCGATAAGGTACTAGCCATCCAGATCATCCAGGACTGTCTAAAGCAATGCATTGCTGGCTACCCACAGGTCGATAAGGCAACCCTAATTGGTGGCAACACCTTCCACAGCTGCTTGTGCAATCTGTGCATCCAGATCTCTCTTTATTTGCATTTGTTCCTGACAAAGACTACATACGGATCAGTCCTTACAAAAAAAAAGTCCATAGACCCTGTAGGCAGGCAGGCATGTAATCAAGTTCCTTCCTCCACTTGATCGATTTCCAATTTGCCTTTGCGCTGCGATTTCTGTTTCCTTTCACCTGTAGTCAACTGCAGGGACGAAACTGCAGGATGTGTGTGTCTCGATTGAATAAAATAATTCAAAAGTTCCTATTGACCTGATTTTTTTTTTATTTCCATTCCCGACCCGACTTATCCGATAAGTAGACCTGGCTGCATTGGCAAGTGATACACCCCGGTGAGTTGCAGTTTTCACAGGGATTCCTTATACAACATGTAAACACACCTGTGATAGAATAATTGATGTGTTTTAGAGTTCGATTTGAGTGCACTTTGCCTTTATTTCAGAGTCATTTCCCGGGGATCCTTTTCGATGGCACTCTCTGGGCTGTGTGTGTGTGTGTGTGTGCGAGAGTCAACTCAAAGGGATTTATTGATTTTATATTATTTTGGATTGCCACCGAAGTGTGATGCGATTCCAATTTTATACAATTGAAATTGAATTATCCCTGCCAATTGGTAGTCCTTGTCAACTGTTCGAGCATTAGTACACGTCCTCGGATGGGGGGGGGAGGAGGACATTTTTGCATACTCCTGTGTCAATATGGCATACAGAGTACACACACGAGTGCTTGAAACAATTGGCTCGGATGATTAAAACCTAATGCCATTGATATTTCACTGGTACCGTTCAATTGGATTGATGAAATTAGATTTAGGTGCCTGTTCAGTGGATAATGCTGGCGTTTTGGGTGTTAGGGCGACAAACAGGTGTGTGCTGCCGGGGTGTGTGTGGTTAAGGTGAAATGACATTTGACATTGGTGTTAACTCAGTGCACATTCGAACGTAATGCTTTGTGAAATCCAATTAACTCTTCCGTTGGTGGAGCCGGAATAACTGCGTTAAAGTTACTTTTTGGCGAGTTTTCAGGCTGAATTGGTATCCTTAAAGGGCTTAAGGACAGTTGTAGTGGGCAGTTGCTTTGGACTAGTTTACGAACTGTACTGGATACATGTGGACATCAATTTGACATAACGATCACATTGTGGTAGATTTAGGTAACGCCATCTAGCTTTTGTTAACTGAATCTTACCGATAGATTTGAACTGTCATCCTTTGGCTGTCAAACTAAAACACTGAATTATGGATTATGTTCCAGATTAGTCAAAAATTAAACTTAAAGCTCTTTGAATACAAGAATTTAGAAGCTATGGCATTCATAACAACATTCTACTTAAGTGTTTGAAAAGTTGGACAGGACTATAGAGTTTTTGACAGAGGATCAACTACTTATTTGTAAACATTTCATGACTATCTAAACATAAACTAGGCTGCAATCTACACGCATCCAGTGAGTACTGTGATGTCGTTCAACAAGCATGAAGGAATCGCTAGGGAGATCCTTTAGAAAGAAGTCAAAGAAGGCATAATGAAAGATTCATACAGATACATACAAACAGTGAAAAAATATGTCTAAATTGGTGCCGTTTCTGGACTGGACAAGATATGTATGACATTGCATTGCTTAAAAAATTGACAGAAAGCATAACTATCAAACGGATAGGAGCAGTAAAGTGACAAGCAAATGTCAGTGGTGGCTGGCTCGGATTAGATATTCGGCATCTCTGTTCAATGGCCCCACCATTTTCCAAGCAGAGGTTCGTCGGGAGATATCGCGGGCACGATTTGCAATACTTTCTGATACCTAGTCGAGATATTTAGACGGACTAACAAAGTCAATTTTTACTGAATACCAGGACAGTTGATGAACTCATAAGGAACTGATCGGAAACCACATTCTTGGCACCGAAATCTTTATGTGGATAAGCAGCGCGGAATACCAAATAAGATCTCCCAATTGGGCAAACTTAAACAACAAATGGAGTAAACCCCTTCCTAGACTTAACTAATGTGTCAAAGCTGTAGTGGAAAGTGTGCTTGCTTGTGATCCGAATTGTGCAGGTTTGAGAGCGGGTGGGAAGCAGTAAACGTGGGCCCCACACCAAGTGAAAGGAATTAATAAGATCAAAGATGTTCGGATCTACTTACGTACTTAACGGGCTCCTGACCAGGAAAGGATCTCTGCCGAAGACACGGCAGCCTTCCACTCCCTTTGATCCCGGGCACGCTGCTTCCAATTGTCCACACCAAGTGCTCTAGCCGCACTCAAGTGGCTAGTGCGTTGGACTGCGGAGCAAGGGGTTCGAGGTTTGAATCATAGCCAAGATACCTAAAAGTTTTTGCATGGGCCCACGTCTCTCGAGCGTCTGACAAACATTCCAGAGTATAACTGTCTTGAGAAACATTCTCAAATTAACAAATTGTCCTTTGGGTACGAATGGTTATGAGAAGCGCCAAAAATGTGTAAGTGCTCTAGCATCCGCGATAATTTTATTTTTCAAATGGAGATTGGATCTTTTGGTCATCTCGAACCTACATTCCGTGATTCGAAGATCCTCTTTGCTGGAGCATTGTTGTCCACTCGCTCGATGTGGTCAAACCAGTGTAGTTAACGTGTTTTAGCTCTTTGGGTTGCATCGACATCTTGATACAGCTCATAACGTTCTCAGTTATATCTTCTTCACCATTCCCCCTACTCGCCGAAAATTGGATGACAAATTTTTCTCTCAAAAATGTTTAACATTTCTACTCTCAACTTTCCAGCACCCAGCTTCATATAACAGAACTGCCATGATCAATGTTTTGTAGTGCATGCATTTCGTTTTCCGAGTTAGGAGTCGTCAACCCACTTGTTTCTCCAAACCGAAGTAGCAGCAGTTTCCTAGGGTACGCCTTTGTTGAATCTCTACTAGGATGTCATTCGTGGAATCAATATCAATATCGAAGGCAGTAATTCTTTTTATCCTTTCGTCAAAAAAATCAAAGGCTCTGCCTCCTACTCCATCCAGCTCTTGTCCATAACGATCCAAATATCACTGACTCCCAAGTGAAATTCAACTTCTTAGTAGCAATGTTCGCTGTATATTCCACCTTGCCAGGAACTTATATGCCATCACCATTACTTAATTTTCAGGTTCAAATGGGACTCCTTGTGTTGTTTTTTAAGAGGTATTCTTCAACCCTGCCTCAGCCACTAAGTAAGTTCTTTCACTTATCTTACTCTACAGGCATCTTTTCAGATCAGTGGCTAAGCAACCATCTCCAACAAGTCCCTAAAAAGACGATAAAACCTCCCTTTCAAACTACAGACCCATAGCTCTAACATAAGCGCACTCTATGGTCATGGAAAGCATGGTTAATTTCCGTCTCATGAGATATCTTGACAGAAATCGTCTTCCAAAGGACTGTCAGTACAGTTTCCGTCATCAACGAACCACAGGATACCTTATGGTGCACCTGACAGAGAAAAGGAATTGAAGTATTTCCTATTTCTTGGTGAATGCCAAGTTGTTGCCCCTGAATGTTTCTAAAGCTTTCGATATAGTGTGGCACAGTGCCCTCTTTAACCAAAATGGAAGCTTTCTACCTCTGTCCTTAGGATTGCAAGTTGTTTAGGTAATTGGTCAACACAAGTTGTATTTGACGAATCTACTTCTACCTCATTCTCAATCAATGCTGGTGTACGCCAAGGCTCGGTTCTGTCTCATCCTGTTTTTAATATTCTCTTCCTTACTCGCAATCCAATCAAATCCTTTTGTGAATGACAGTACGCTTGACTTCGCTTATTCTTTACCGACTCCGTGGTTGAGACCTTAAACTGTGAAATCTTACCGGCAGTGACTGTCTACCGAATTCAACTCCGATATTGTTGGGACCATCAGCTGGGACGCAAAAAACTCAGTTCAGTTCAATTCGTCAAAAATTCTGTACTGCCTCCTGTCTCTCAAGCGGGACACTAATGACAAAACAAAAAATGAATGGAACTGATATTGAGGTATCTAATGACTTGTCAATGCTTGGCATACAAGTTACCCCAGAAGCTGGATACCTCCGATTGGCTTGGCTACTATATTCGTCCAAAACTTGAATACAACTCACATGCTTGGGCGGGAGATCTCTCAATTTGTTTGTACCTAGCGACGGGATGGTACGACGGAAGTAGATTCATCACTGACCTGTCAATTTGCAATGAAATTCTTTCGCTAAACCATCATCCGAATTTCGGATGATTATCCATCCTGTACCGATATTTCCACCACAATTGTTCGGATGAGATCTATAGTCCGCCTGTCCGTCTTTAAAATCGTACTATGTGAACGGGCTCTTCCCCATATCCATAAATTTGAAAACCCGTCCTTGGTCCAACACTGAAATTCCGAAACTTTAGCCACTTAACATGTATGTATGTGGAACGACTTGCCCTCCTCAAAGAGTTAAAGTAAATACGCATCGGCATCTAACTATCTTTCCCTTATCACTAAGGGAGGGACGCTTATAACTTTCAAGGACTCTAATCCTAAGTAAAAAAGATCTTTTTTTTTAGTAAAAAGGAAGTGAACTGACAGCTTCGGGAGTAGTCAAATAGGTCATGACGTATACAAAGCCCCCGGCTAGATGCTAGATGATCTCTCTATATTTACTAGAGAGTAGGTCCGTAAAACTTTGGCATTAATTAACTGCTAAGCTAGAGGCTGAAAACTAGCTGACTAAGTCGAGGTTAAATACTGAAAATGTTGTCAACCTCGGATCTGAAGTAATGATTCAAAAAGGCATCCCCTCAGAGGTCACATGAGCAAAAAAGATGGCTGCCTTTCACAGTGAAAAAGAGCCTTCAATCGAATAGGTTTAAACAGTGGCTCCCTTCGGTGAGGCTATTTAACAAAAGGTCCAACCACTCCGCCCTGGTACACCTCAAAAGTTGTAAATTCGAGCTCCATATCACACATTCATTTGCCGAACAAGTAATTCCGGGTAAAAAAAAAAAACACCGAGATCCTTTTTGTCCATGCATGTCAACTCCAACACAACACACCACAAACCTACACAAAGACAACAGAAAAAAAAGGTACTATAGCCAAATTTAATTAAATGAGGAATAAAATTAAATGTTATCCTCAAAGGATTATCCGCGCAAAACACACAACTCACAAGCAGTACAAGAGCGTCGCCAAATAATTCGTTTTCAATTAATATTTCGTACATCCTGGCTGTCAATGGGCGCCCAATAGGCGCTATTAAGTTACTCACAACACAGGACATATGTTCCCACGGACCCGGTCACACTGTCCCAAAGGCAATGTTCAGGCAATGCAGGCAATTTTTTTTTTGGTCCTTTGACATCACAACTACAAAATAAATTTTTGTACAATTGTCTCGAGCAGACGTTTTAAATTATTCGATTATCGGCAATTAACAGTTGTCCTCATTTAATGAATGATTTGCATAATAACCATTCACAGGATAACCAAATTATTTATATATTTATAATTCCGGTAAAATTTCATGCGCTTTGGTGGCCATTGGCCAACCTGAACTGAACTCTGCGAAGCCTTGTTCGACACACCATTATGCAAATAACAAGGACGAATGGAGCATTCCTGACCATAATTGTACGTGAGGGAAACGCATTAATTTGAGCAAAATTATAGTAGATCGAAATCCGTTTGAATAATTATCCCAAATCAAAAGGAAACCGAATTGTTTGAACAATAAACCTGTCGAGCTAACTGAGCGCATTTGATGGAACTGATTAAATTATCAGGATCCGGTTGAATGGAGCCTGGAATACTCTTGCTCTCGCTTGCTCTCGCTCTGTCGGAGGGTGTATATCCTTGAATTTTGATACAAGGTACTACAAGTGCAGTAATTCGACTAATTGTGCTGCACTTTTAAGCGGTTTCAGGATCAGCTACGGCTGAGTTGGTACTAAGTAGTATTGAATGTGTTGACTGTTGCAAGTGTCAAGTGTAAAGTGTGCTCAAAGGATTTAAATTTGTTGCATATCTCTCTCCATATAGACTCACTTCTTTGTACATGTTCATCTGTACTAGAAAAAAATGGGAGGGAAGCTTGTAACCCTTACAGAGTGCGGTACTGAGATGGTAGACCAATAGGTCTGCGGGATAACTTCATGCTAGAGTTAGGTTAAACGAGACTTAGCGGCAAAGTCTTGATGATTCAGACTAACCAGTTAGTTAGGCCGATTGGTAGAGATGTCAACTTACCACATTGCAGAAAGATGCAATCGTTTATCGTCCTGAAAGCCTTGGAACGCCTCTGTCAGATTTGCTATATTACTGCAGCATGAGAAATCATGCGAGGCTGTGTTTTAAGAGCTCCGGTCAGGCGAACTTTGATTTTGTGTATGAGGCTCTGCGGGATGTCAAATCATGGCCTGGAGCGGTCAAATCGGGCGATGGGGCATTAGAAATTATTAAAACAAGACATTATGCCCGAAAACCGTCAAAATGCTTGAAAAAGTCCATTGTCGCGCGAGCTGTGTGTGTGGGGTTGGAATCAGTGTTTGACCAGTTGGCGTAGGACGACCGAGAAATCTGCACCAAAATTAGTGGATAACGGCCAATCCGAAAGGTGGCGTTCTATTTAAACTGCTTTGGCGAATAATATGGCATTTCACTATCATGTTCATCCAATTCTGGCCAAAAATAATCTTCGAACATAGCGAACTCGATTGACTGTAACATAGCGATCATTTTCATCGACGAAATAATACGGCCCACTTCCACTTTCGGCACGAGCGACCTACTGTACGGTCACTTTTTATGGATACAATGGGATCTCCTGAAACTCTGGCAGATGAACACCCAATAGTGAACTTGAATTGAACCACTATTGCATGCTCAGCTTGCCTGGCTTGTACGACCAAAAATTGGAGTAAGCCTACTAAACTCCATTACGACCACCAACTCCATGATAAAATATACACCTTGACTGGTGTTCTGACATTGACAGATTATAAAAAAAGTTTACCGTTGCATTTTTACTTAAACACAGAATTGTTATGTCCCTATTGAAAAAAACCTTCACAATCCATCTATCGTGACCAAACCCAAATTCATACGCACACACTCTCTTTCCGCTTTCATCTCCTTCCCTCCTTCATCGAAATTATTCAACTACACACTTACTTTTTTCTTTCCGCAGGCATCCACCCCTGAAACAAATATTATGTGGACACAACCATCCCCTTAGTGCCAACTAAACTACTATTACCATCATACTCGCACATATCTTCCCTCAGAAGTAGACGAAGAATCTTTCTCTCGAAGCGACTGAGTATCTCTTAATCCGCTTCAGGCAGAGTCCATGCTTCAGCGTCATAAAGTAGGACTGGGATGATCAGGGTCTTATAAAGAGTCTCCTTAGTTCTGCGGGATAGGACTCTGCTACTCAGTTGCCTTCTCAGCCCAAAGAAACAGTGATTGGCAAGATTTATTCGTCTTATTTCGTCTGCTAGCTGGATTTAGGATGACAGTCTTCTAATTTATCTTTTAAGAGTTTTTGGTATCTTTGTGAAGGGTAGTTTCGAAATTACTGTATAAAGACGACAAAGGTAGGTTTGATACCCCTGTTAGAGCTTACCTTGGCCAAACTCAGCTTTGTTGGAGACTTATTTGAGTCCTAAGAAACTCTTCAAACTATGTAGACATGTCCAGCGCCGGAGAAGCTAAGCTAAAATAGGACCCAATCAACAATGAAACCACCAACTTCTATTCAAGCTCTATATATTTATTTATAGTATAATGATATCAATATTAATTAATAAAGTAAAAAGCATAAAAACAAGGCTTGCGGATTAATTCATTCTCAATTAGTCGACAAGAAAGCCACAATTCCTGAAGAGGTTAACATCATACTTGGCGAACTAATTACAAACGATATGCCTGTCGCATAAGCAAATCAAAATATGTATCATTGTCAATGGAAGCACTCATGCTGGCATAGAAGTTCAAAAACTCTTCCTTGGAAATCTACAAAAAAAAATAAAAATGAATTTAAGACCAAATTTCCAGTTACGAGGTAATTTTTACATTTCCATTGTTATCTCCGGAAGGTCCTTGAAAATTCTCAAGGAACTCCTTCCAAATTTCGCTTTCTGTCATCTCACCACTCTTGTACTTGGGATGGACTTTCACGGAATAAACATTCTTCAGATCGCCAATGGAGATGACACCTTTGCCTTGTTTGTCGACTTTATCGAAGGCCCGCTCAATGACGTCTAAACGACTCCTGTGGACCGATGGCTAAAAGCATGGTTTTTTAACAATAAAAAGAGGGTAAACAGAAAATAGAATTGAAATTATTTTTGTAACGTACTCGAAGTTTTTCTATAAATTCGGACACAAGTACGACTCCGCGTCCATCAGAGTCGAAACTAGAAAGAAAAATTTTGTTAATTGCTAGAGTTTGTTCTTAAAGTTAGATACCACAGTGCTAGTCCAGCCTTTTAACCTTTTTCTTAAGCTGGACCAGTTCGAAAAAAATCGCACATAATCTATCAATATCTACCTCAGGGATACCTAAATGTCTCAGAACTTAGAAGAAATTCATCAGCAAGACCGTACTACAGACCTGGCTGATGGTAGATTAAGAAGACCCTATTCTGTTAAAAGGCCGGATGAGACTCGGGCAGACACCAGACACACCTTTCAAGATCTAAAGACGTTTACGCTGTTTTGCTGCATGCGCAACCCCACCATGGAAAGTAACAGAAGTCACACAGGATACAACGAACTACGCTCCGTACAAACCGGCAAGATGCAGAACTTGATAGATCCTCACGAAACCTCCTATAAAATAATTCACCTTGCAAGGCTGCTTAGCGCTGAAAATCTTGCCTGCAGCAAGTGGTTTTGATACCAAAGTCAGGATAAGTCTCTCTCCAAGGTATTTTTCCAAAATAAACTTGCGAAAGTTTCTAAGCTACTGTACCACTTGAGGTCAAGTAATGGGACCACTGAGTCACCTGCAGGTACCAAACTGTTTGCCATGCATAAAAGCCAACTATAGAACTTCGAAAGTAGAGTCATCTACTATGACATGTCAGAGGGACCAAAGAAGATGAGGGGAGGAGTTCCTCAAGGGTCTATCTTGAGACCAATTCTTTGGAAAGTAATGTAAGCTTGAATGGGAAAGGTATTTGGTTGGTCTTGCGCGGGAGATCCATTCCAGAAAAACGTATAGTTATTACCAAGGCTGAACGATTTTCTATATCTAGGAAGTGTGGTCTCGACTAACCGCGGTGACACCGAACTGGATATGCGCAGCAGAATTGGGAAACCTTAAGCTGTGGTTGCTCCGATCCAACGTAAAATTAGTACTGCTTTACGGGTGCAGTACTTGAAAGGTGGACATTACTACCGCACTTAAGCAGTCAGAACAGCGGAACGCCCTTCTTAAACGTGGAGTAGAACAATCGAGGAGGAATCGAGCTTTCTAGAAATGAGCTCGGGGCAGCTCAAAAGCGTTGCAGATTCGAAGGATGAACTCGCCGCACAGAATCGCATCTTTAAGGGTATGTCGCACCTCAACTGTATCAGCTGATAAGTATTATTTGGGACCCACTGGCTATTGATATACTTATATAGAACTGACGGTGTCTGTGGTAACACGGCTAAGAAAGAATAGGCGAATTGTCAAACCTGCTCCTCCGAAGAAATGGTTGCGCGAAGTCGAAAGGTTGTCCCCTAGGACAAAGCAATAGAAGGGATTTCACGTTTTAGTACGTAGATATGCAGGAACATTAAGTCGGGTATACCCTGTAGCACGCGTGCAAGTTTCCATAAAGGATTTTCACCACTACCTGCCACATAAAAATGACATAACACCATGTCTGCTAGACTTGTACAAATGCCTTTTTCGCGAAGTCGTTGAACCAGCTATGGTCCTCACCACTTAAAATAATTTTGCGATGAAAATCGGGATCATTTTTGGTTACTGTCCAATCAATCTTAGTTCAAAGCTGTCTTAAAGGGCTGAAGGCTAAAACTGCAATATTATGCGCTCTTCGACCAAGGTAGACTGCGTTCTGAGCTCAAACTGTCTCATTCTGAGTTTTCCCCAGGGAACATTATCTATTAGAGGACCATAGCGTCAAAACAGCCAGTTACCTGAATAGTAGACCGTACCATAGCACTTAGTCTCCAACCACTAGCTGTTAGACGGTTAGTAAAGCTATTTGAAAAAAAAACAGACATTTCGAGACCAGCCTCTTAAGCAAAATGAAGCTTCCAAGAGGAGAAAAATAGCAGAGTAAAGAACATCTAGTTTTTGGGTGAAATTGTTACATTTTTACCAAACAAACTGCCTGCAACTTACCTGTATCTTTGTGAAAAATTTCATTAAATACATATACCCCTAAACATTGTATCTATTGTGGCAGATATGCGAAGAGAGATACACTGAAGGACAAGCTAGGATTCCCTAGTAAATTTATGAAATTCCTGAAAAAAAAAAGATCGACAAACCTGTTAAACATCTCCCTGGCTTCTCCATCAGAAATTTCCAAGCCACTCTCAGCGATGCCAGCTTGAAAATCTCTTTCATTTAAAGCTTTGGTCCCGTCATGATCCATTTTGCGGAAAACTCTGTTCACACAAAAAAGAAAAAAAAAAAAAAAAAAGAAAAACCATTTATGTCAGCCTTATGATCCTTGAAGAGCGAATTCTAGAAAAAATATTTTAAGGAAAGGTTAACCAAAAGTACCTTGCCAATTCCAGAATTCCAGTTGAGCCTCGAGAGAAGCAAAGCAGCCTCAACTTCTCGATGGGATCCTTTTCTATCCCATCGGCCAATGCGCGTTGCGACTGATGAATGAGACTGGATTCCTTGGAGAAGAAGTCTGGGTGAGCCATCTGAAAAGTTTGAATAAATAAAAAATCGTCTTGAGTTTGAAAAAAGAGCTAAGAAAGACCCAACATATCCTTTTCTGCCTAACAGACACTCTACAACCAAAACCCCATCACAAACACGCTTAGAGCCGCATCCTCATAAAAATGATGAATAGCCAGTAGTCCACAAAAAAAGGAATACATTTTTAATAGAAATACATACATATGTACATACAATTTCACTCGAATCGAAATGAAATCAATCTGGCACATAGTGGTGCCACCAAAAAGGATACAAATCAACACATTCATTGCGAATCGAACCTCTGCACACCATATGCGCTGAATTATTGAGTTGCAACGGAGTAGTACGTTTCATCAAGAATTTATTAGTCGACGATTGATTGAATATCAAAATCTCAATCGTATTTCATTTTGACGCGCGCATAGAAATTTTGATAAATGAACTCAGAATATTCGAAAGAGGACCAAGAGCAAGTCCGAAAAACAATAGAAGGATACTGCTCTTCCTCCCTTGTGGACTGAATACAAAAACGAACTTAAACGTGTGTGTTGGTATCGATTTTCCAAGGATACAGCTCTGCGTTTCAGGGGAGTATCTGCAGAACAGTATGAATAGAAAGACTGTGTTGTATCTTTGAAGTTAAAATGACTTGTTATCGGCTCTGTAAAAAAAAGGACATCAAAAGGGCTTGGGACTGTGGATTAGGTTGATTTCGCTACCACGAAAAAATCAAGTAATTCCGAAACAAGGAAAAGCCTCGGAAAGGACGGACAATCCTGTTCGAATCTGCACGTGAAATGTTCAGGCCATGAACAGACTTCGTACAGCCCAACAACTAGCAGAAGCCCTGAGCTGCTATAAAGCAGATATCACCGCCATCCAGGAAAGGATCGGCGAAAAAAGGATGAAAAGAAGTAACGAAAAGTACGATAATTGCCACAGAGAACAGAAGTAGCGTCTATTTGGGTGCGGATTTGTTGTAAACAGCAGATTTCGACATGACGTTTTGAGCTCACGCCTTATGACATTCCGCATCAAAGCCAAATTCCCTAAAATCAGCCCAATATTAGCCCACGCTGCCTAGCAATGTTTCTATGAGCTTTTCGACAAGACATACATATAAGCAATGTCCTAAGTCCGAGTGATTTGAATGCTGAAATAGGAAAGGAGGACATTGTTGGTACTACTATTGGAAGGCATAGTCTACACTATCTTGTGTAATGGACGTAAGGTATTCCTCCAGTATTCTGGATGTCCGAACATTGTGAGTCAACAATGGAGGAACACTATGAGGAGATTTAGCGTTGAATGACTTAGCAACGAACCGACAGAATCTTTGCAAACGGGTATCCTTCTAAATCTCGAAACGACGTATGCAACCCCCCATCAAGTTCTGAAGTCGTACTAATTCGATGACCAGCCACCATGCAGCAAAACAACGGAAAAGGAACCTAGATGGTGGAAACCCAGAATTCCGTCCATCAGACAAGAATAAAGTGAGGATAGCTTAAGTCTACGAAGGCTCCTGACCAGATGGCTTTCAAGTCGAACTGTTTAAGGCAGTTAGGGATGACTTGAACTCAGTATCGTTTCTCCAATCCACAAAAAAGGATACCCTCCAAACTGGGCCAACTAATGAGGCAGTAGTCTCATAACATTGGATACATGATCCCGTCGTTATTGTATTGTGAACTACTTCTGGTACACGAGTTGAATAACCTCTATCACTCCAGTTTTAGACCAAAACTTTACACTACAGCAGATCAGTAAATGAGGGGAAAACGAAGTGTGAGGAAGAACGTCGCAATAGACTGCTATAACTTTGAAGAACATACGTCCTTAGGTGTGGCTCAGTGGTTAGTGCGTTGGACTATGGAGCAAGGGGTTCGACGTTCGAATTCCAGTCGGGGAACACCTAAAAATTTTTCACGGTCCCACCTCTCGCGAGCGTCTGGCAAACATCCGAGAGTACAACTGTCCTGAAAAAGCTTCTCAAATAACAATCTGCCCTTCGGATACGGCATTAAACAGTAGGCCCCCTCCATTCGTGTAAAGAATACAACACGAATGGTTGTGAGAAGCTAGGACCTGTTGCGCCAAGTATTTCTTTTTACGTCCCTAGCTACGTCTTCTTCCGCTCCGCTATAAATTCTAATAACTATCTGTACATAACTACCGAAGCCAAAGTTTGTTTCTTTGCCTTAAGAAGGTAATTAAGTAGCAAGGTCGTGCCAAGAAATAATAAGAAGGCTCTGATCCTCATCATTCCAGTTCTACTCTATGGCGCATGATTCATGGATGTTGACAAAGACGAATTTGTTTGAATCCTTGGTCGTTTCGAACTCTACAAGCTGAGACATCGACTTGGTCCGAAATAGTCTTCGATTCCAATCTGAAGGAACAGCACAGTAAAGGAAGATTTCACAATTGAGACTTGACAAAGACTTTACTTTTGACTTAGGTTCCTACTTTACAATGTGTAATGTGTTGGTGATACTTTGCAAGTAAATGGTTCTACCAGAGAAGCGACTCTGGCTATCCAGGAGGACAAATGCCAGAAAAGACACTAATGCGAACTCAATGAACTCTAATTGACTCTCTAAGCGAGAAGAACAAAGCTCTAAATCCCATTTTTTCCCACTAGGGGAGGATCTACTCCACCACATAAGACGCATCGTAGATATGTTGAAGAGCAGAAAAATAACAGAAGTTCGGGACAAATCTAGAAAGATTTGGGACTATATCAAAGGATAAATGGCTTTTCAATAAGGACATAACAATTTTGCGTTTTAATACAGACGGACCCTTAAACTTTTTTTTATGATCAGTGAAAGACAATATATCAGTCAAGGCATACGTTTTTCTCATGGCGAAGTTCATGAACGACAACGCTTGGAAATTCAACTAAAATTCTGAATCGGTGATGGGCTTAAGAGTGCTTACTCCAGTTTTCGGTCGTAATACTCGTCCCTCCAGACCGGCTATGATGCTATAGTGCTTAGATTTGAGTCTTCGTATTCACTATTGCATATTCCTGTGACAGTGAGATAATGCATCGGTCAAGGTACCGGAAATATCGCAGCCATAAGTGATTCAGTTCACATTATGGGAAAATATTCTGGCTCACACTCTTACAAGATCAAATTTATTGAAGAACTGAAGCCTCTTGACCATTTAAAGACCGAAACTTCCCCCATTGGGGTCTGCAAAAGTTTGGAAAAAATCTATATTTTTACCAAAAAATCATCTTCCGTTCATTTTTGGCTTAATGGCTTTCTCGATACGAAAAGTATGCGCCATTGGGTACCAACAAACCCACATGTGCTTCGAAAGACTCCATTGCATCCACAAAAAGTGACCATATGGTCTGGATTTCATCACGGATGTGCGATTTCGTCGATGAAAATGATCGCTATGTGGTTATGGTCAATGAAGCTCACTGTCTTGGCATGTTGTAGTACTATTTTTAGCCAGAATTGGATAGACATGACATAAGTGACATGTGTTTCGAACTAGACGGTACCACATACTGCATACTGCATATATGAAATGGTTCGGTCGAGTGTCCACTTCGCACCCTAGTTGGGTTTCTCTTTATGAGGTTACGGCAAGTCTTTGGTTTCTACCAATAAGCCCACAAAGTTAGAGAAGATCAGGAACAATAACGAATGCGAAATTGCCAACATTCCAGCCGATATGTGGGAAAAAGTGTCTTAAAATTGACTCCAAAGAATCGAGCACTGCAAACGCTCTCGAGGTGGTCATATGCACAAGATCGAGTGCCATACTTAAATTTAACATGTGTCCTAGACAGAGAATACATTTCAGCTTAATATCTCTATTATTCTGTGTTTTCTTTAAATTCAAAATTGTTATGTCCTTAGTGAAAAACCCTGTCAAACACGAGTATATAGCTCATATCTAGTCCCTGAAACCTCTGGCACGGGCTAGATGGATAGAAATATTTCCTGTCCTAGCCTGTCTTGAGTATTTTTTTTTTACAAACAGTTCTCAACTGATTACTCAAAACACTAGTCATCCTTCGATTGCTCATCAGTTTGTCCCCACCTCCAGCTCTCGGCTGTACCGTCAAGTAGGTATAAGGATACATGAGTGGTCTACCAAGCTCTATTTTTCCCCACATTCACAAGGTGTATCTCACACCTTCTCTCCCTGATTTCCTTAGAAAAAATTGTACAATTCAACGGTCCTACACTTGAAGACAAAAAACCACGCCTTTTACTTGAATTTTTTTTTTGTAATTTTTAAGGAGTGTTTCTATGCAATTGCACCGTACTGTGCATCCCGGACACAAAGTAAAAGGTATCAAACCTGTCGACGCCACCGAAAAAAGGACCATGTGCACTGCGTAAAACCGGTTTTCAAGTTCACAACGTGCCAGACTAACTTGAACATTCCCACCATCACCTCTCCCCTCCACCGACCAACTGCTTTGAATACACATTTCCCCTCCACGAAAAAAAAAAAAAAACAAAACAGCAACCGGTTCCCGGCACTGAGCAATATTTTTCGCTTCAGCAAACTTATCCTTAAAAATTCTGCGAAATGTCAATAATTTCGCAGAACATCCCTGTAGGACTCTTCCGCATTGAAAAGGAACAAAAAAACGAAGGAAAAAAAGACCAAAACAAGGGGAAGGAACGATGCGTCATGTATTACGCCGCAGGAAAAAAATAAAACGGCACTCCTTTTTCTACTTTTTATTGAGGTTTTCAATAGTTTAAGGCCACCTAATGCCGGAAGGACTCTAGGTACACCTCCACACACTGCAACAATGTCACCTTTAAGGCACAACCAGAGGTCATTCAACACAGGACTCTTATGCAACGACGTCACAGATGTCGCAACAGAGGGAATAAATCCATACAACCAGGACATTCGGCAAATCCTTGCAGGAAAAACTCAAAATAAAACAACAAAAACTTACATTTGATGGATTAAAACTTGTCTGGGCCTTGTGCGTGGATTAACAATTAAATATTTCACTGAGAAAAACTGAATTAAATAATTCTTAAGACCGATTCGCCGAAAGTTGTTATCCTCTGAGAAAGCACTGGGAAACTGACGGCCGGCTGCTGAACTTCTAATGACAGTTGCGGCCGTATACTAGGTACCGAAAAAAACCGAATCGTTTTCCCCAAGTGGAAAAGTATTGAACGCAAGTAACGAAACGACAGACGGTGACAGTGTGTCCGATGGCCAGAAGGTGATGTACTCGAGCACACACCTTGGAGTGGTTTCATAAAATTGAGATTGATGTGGCCGATTGCGTGCGAATCAATGAACCGTTTCGATTGAATAATAATTTACTTATTGCGTATTTATTTACTTGAATGCGTTAAGCAGTTTATTTATGGCCTCTTGACAGTCGGATGAGTGTGTCCTCTCAGGCATGGATAATGACCGAAACCGTTTTGGTTGGGGGTGTGTACCTATATATCTGTTGTGGGAGAGTTTACCTTGAGATTTTCGCCGAGTTGCCTTGACATTTGCTCGGTTTTAGTGTCAAATGTCCTGCTGGCGAGAGTCCTTTGTAATTAAACTGAAGGTCAAGTGGCAGTGGATAGTTGGCGATGGTAGTTGTTGGGGGTTTTTCCAAGAAACAAACAAATGACTTATAAATATCTCAGGATGTATCGAGTGGGGGGTGACTTTTTCAACCATGTGTTCCGTTCACATTCGGTTTTAATAGGAAGGAAGGGAGCTGATGTAATATTTATTTCGTGATTGCATTGACATTGTCACCCTGTTGTTGTTAGTTGTGGCCAAACAGTTGTCAAGTCCTTAAAGTGAACTGAAAGATGGGTTTTATTGAATTTCATACAAACAGTAGCGCAGGAAGGTAACACTACGACTGTATTGTTTATAGAAATAAAGATAGATGGCACTACAGTTCGATGGTCAACCTGGGTCTCCATTAATAAGGTTCTGCAGTTAACCCGGTTTTTAGCTAACTGCTTCCAATTTCTGATTTCAATTCAGTTGACCTCTCCTCCTATTCGTGTGCGCCAGCTAAAGCGACGCCTTGCTCTAATGCGTTGAATTCGAAGACTGTACGACATGGAACATTTGTATCCATCCGCTCTACATGTCCTAACCAGCTTAGACGACTAATTAAGTCGATATTGGTGTACATCTCGTGAAGTTAATCGTTGAATCTCTTCCTTCAAAGCCCGTCAACACAAACGAGCCTGGATAGAGTCTAGTTTTTCGATCCAACTCATAACCAATGTGGGGGACCACAGTGAAAGATGGCCAAAATCTCTCGGTCCAACCCATAAGCAATGTGAGGAACCACAGTGAAAGATGGCCACGGTCTCTCGATCCAACTCATGAGCAATGTGAGGAACCACAGTGAAAGATGGCCAAAGTCTCTCGATCCAACCCATAAGCAATGTGAGGAACCACAGTGAAAGATGGCCACAGTCTCTCGATCCAACTCATAAGCAATGTGGGAGACCACAGTGAAAGATGGCCAAAGTCTCTCGATCCAACTCATGAGCAATGTGGGGGACCACAGTGAAAGATAGCCACAGTCTCTCGATCCAACTCATGAGCAATGTGGGGGACCACAGTGAAAGATGACCACAGTCTCTCGATCCAACTCATAAGCAATGTGAGGAGCCACAGTGAAAGATGGCCACAGTCTCTCGATCCAACTCAAAAGCAGTGTGAGGAACCACAGTGAAAGATGGCCACAATCTCTCGATCCAACGCATGAGCAATGTGAGGAACCACAGTGAAAGATGGCCACAGTCTCTCGATCCAACTCATGAGCAATGTGGGGGACCACAGTGAAAGATGACCACAGTCTCTCGATCCAACTCATAAGCAATGTGAGGAGCCACAGTGAAAGATGGCCACAGTCTCTCGATCCAACTCAAAAGCAGTGTGAGGAACCACAGTGAAAGATGGCCACAATCTCTCGATCCAACGCATGAGCAATGTGGGGGACCACAGTGAAAGATGGCCAAAGTCTCTCGATCCAACTCATAAGCAATGTGGGGGACCATAGTGAAAGATGGCCACAGTCTCTCGACCCAACTCATAAGCAATGTGAGGAGCCACAGTGAAAGATGGCCACAGTCTCTCGATCCAACTCATGAGCAGTGTGAGGAACGACAGTGAAAGATGACCACAGTCTCTCGATCCAACTCATAAGCAGTGTGAGGAACCACAGTGAAAGATGGCCACAGTCTCTCGATCCAACTCATAAGCAATGTGGGGGACCATAGTGAAAGATGGCCAAAGTCTCTCGATCCAACGCATGAGCAATGTGGGGGACCACAGTGAAAGATGGCCAAAGTCTCTCGATCCAACGCATGAGCAATGTGGGGGACCACAGTGAAAGATGGCCAAAGTCTCTCGATCCAACTCATAAGCAGTGTGAGGAACGACAGTGAAAGATGGCCAAAGTCTCTCTATCCAACCCATAAGCAATGTGAGGAACCATAGTGAAAGATGGCCACAGTCTCTCGATCCAACTCATGAGCAATGTGGGGGACCACAGTGAAAGATGGCCAAAGTCTCTCGATCCAACGGATGAGCAATGTGGGGGACCATAGTGAAAGATGGCCACAGTCTCTCGATCCAACTCATGAGCAATGTGGGGGACCACAGTGAAAGATGGCCAAAGTCTCTCGATCCAACGGATGAGCAATGTGAGGAACCACAGTGAAATATGGCCACAGTCTCTCGATCCTACTCATGAGCAATGTGAGGAACCACAGTGAAAGATGGCCACAGTCTCTCGATCCAACACATAAGCAATGTGGGGGACCATAGTGAAAGATGGCCACAGTCTCTCAATCCAACTCATAAGCAATGTGAGGAGCCACAGTGAAAGATGGCCACAGTCTCTCGATCCAACTCATGAGCAGTGTGAGGAACGACAGTGAAAGATGACCACAGTCTCTCGATCCAACTCATAAGCAGTGTGAGGAACGACAATGAAAGATGGTCAAAGTCTCTCGATCCAACACATAAGCAATGTGGGGGACCACAGTGAAAGATGGCCACAGTCTCTCGATCCAACTCATAAGCAATGTGAGGAACCACAGTGAAAGATGGCCACAGTCTAACGATCCAACTCATGAGCAATGTGGGGGACCACAGTGAAAGATGGCCAAAGTCTCTCGATCCAACGGATGAGCAATGTGGGGGACCATAGTGAAAGATGGCCACAGTCTCTCGATCCAACTCATGAGCAATGTGGGGGACCACAGTGAAAGATGGCCAAAGTCTCTCGATCCAACGGATGAGCAATGTGAGGAACCACAGTGAAATATGGCCACAGTCTCTCGATCCTACTCATGAGCAATGTGAGGAACCACAGTGAAAGATGGCCACAGTCTCTCGATCCAACACATAAGCAATGTGGGGGACCATAGTGAAAGATGGCCACAGTCTCTCGATCCAACTCATAAGCAATGTGAGGAGCCACAGTGAAAGATGGCCACAGTCTCTCGATGCAACCCATAAGCAATGTGGAGGACAACAGTGATAGATGGCGAAAGTCTCTCGATCCAACTGGTCAGCTTATTGTTAGGGTTTTCCAGGAGTTCTCTTGGACAGTTTATCCGAAATGATTATACCAACATCATCAGCATAACCGATCACAGTAGCCGCATTGTAGGAACCAGCTTCCAAACTGGGTGTTTTTGTCCATCAATTTCGAGTGTTTGAGGATCCACTCTCCTCGTAGATATCGACTTCGTTCACAAAGTCAAAGATTTCAAAATCCTACTTACAGTTGAAAAGTCCGTACAAGGATATTCTTTTTGAAAAAAAAAACTTTATTTTTAAAACACAAGCATTTAGAAATCCGATGTTCGTTCTCAAAAGATTTCCTATCGACCAGGAACGACAATAGCAAAGGGGACAATACCGGTTCCAAGGTTCACAGGAACTCGTACTTCACCCCAGCACTTGCTGTGACTGTCACATAACATTTCACTTATGACTTTGATTAGAAAAGTTTCCATTGGAGCGAAAAATCTGATAAGTCCAACTTTAGGTTTAATTGTAGGTCATGACGTTAATAGGGTGCTGGTTGTTATCACTTGAGAGAAGTAAAACTTTTGACAGGATTCCTTTTTTCTCCGTTGGTCAGCTTAAAACTTACAATGGATCTGTTCACACGTGTTAGATACATATGGGTTCCGGACTGGTGCAGTGAGAAGATGTTTACATGTACATAAGGATATCCTCGTGAAGTCGTACATATTTGGACAGAGATTAGGATATACCTTCTCGCTTTCCTTCGACTAAATAAGATTAAATATGGAAATAAAGTAGTGAACCCTTTTCCTGGCTATACATGCACACATATGTATGTACATACCTTGGCCTTTTGCGGTGCCACAGGGTGACTGAGTAAATATTGAAAATTCATAAAGCGACGAAAGTTGCAGTCAAGGCGGAACTTTAACCGAAACTTTTCAACACGGAGAGGCAAAAGAAGAAAAGATGCGTCGGCAAGGACTTGTGGCATAATCCGCAGGATAATGAATGTGTGTACAGGCGAATGATAAGTTGTCGTTTGTTTTCTTTTTTTTTTTTGTGAGGACGTATTTTAGTGCTTACTTTTGGAAGTTTTTTTTCAGACAGTTTTGGGGGAATTAGGGGCTTTTCCGTTGCTCTATTTTGTGGTAAGGTTATGTCAACTAAGTAATTTATATCTTTCCGAGTCTTGTGTCTTATTTTGGGAAAACTTTCTGCTGGGTATGGTAGAGAATATAAGTTTTGTTTACTAGCGGAGATAGTTCAGACTTTGAGACTGAAAATATGGCAATATGGACAGCCTAGACGTCACTAGCAACTTTGACATTTATCAACCGATTGACTTGATTAGACAGTCAACGTCAAATAACCATGAATCGATTCACACCGAAACAACCCGTCGAACGTCGTTCGGATGTGCTAGCTCAATGTGCATCTCGTCGAAAATATCGTGACCAACAAGCGCCATCTGACAACACTATTCGTCGTTTGATGTCCAATTTCATTGAGCACGGGACAGTAGGAGATCTTCGACATGTCGTTCATCAACGCCCAAGACGTTCCCATGAACTGGTTGAAGCTGTGAGAGAGTGCTTTGCCGAGAACTCATATGTGTCGTATCGTCAGCATTTGGGCGTCAGTGGAAGGCTCATTTTTAAACATGATTTGCATTTGTTTTCGCATAAAGTGCAGTTGAGTCAAAGAATATTATCGACGTCGCTTGGAATACGGCCAAACAGTCGCTTTAATGGTTGACACTGAACTTGATTTTCGGAAGCAAATTTTGATGACCGACGAGGCCCACTTTGCACGGTTTGACGTCGCCATTGACAAGCAAAATGTCATTTGAGGAACGGAGAATCCACACGAGGTCCATGAAGCACCATTGCTTGCCTATTTGGGCCGAAACCATCATTGGGCCATGTTACTTCAGAGAAGACGAAACAGTCAATGGGAATCGATATCGGTGAATGTTGGCTCGTTATGTCTGACCACAAATGTGTGAAAATTGAGACATTGACTGGCCACCCAAATCTCCAGATTTGGCCTATCCGGAGTTCTTCTTGTGGGGTTCTTTGAAAAGCAAAGTCTACACCAGCAAGCCTCAGACGATTGACGAGCTTAATTTAGTTAGAAACTAATATATGTATCTCTTAAGACAAAACTGGGATTTTCATCCACTATACCCGTCTACCTGTCTGATCCTAGATCTCAAGAATTATCGCTAGCGCTGGAGACACATATACAGTATCATCGATTGCACACCAAGCAGTAAGAATCTCTTAAGTTTATACAGCGACCGGCGACCTAGCTACTTCAATATGTTGCATATACGATTGGTAAATCAAAACGTATGAAACGATACTCCGACGAGATTATGATCACTGAATCTCTTTTACCTGCACCAGCATTTTAAAATCCAACATTGGATCACTATGCAGATTTAGAAAAGAGGACAGCTCCCGGCCATGATATTACTACGATGGAGAAGTTACATACGTAGGCGAGACTACAGCCTGAATAGGTGGATGGCTTTGGATCAAATATATCATATCTACGGCCGGCTGGAGGATTATTTGAAATCACGAATTAAAGCCTCTTGATAACTTGAAGGAAAAGTCTGAAGAAATCCTGAATCTCATCGATAAATCATCTTCAGCGAGAAACTCTATTGCATCCACCGGGTGGTGTGGGTTTGATGCCATTCATGAGTGTCATGTAGGAAAACTATTTTTGGCCAAAATTGGATGGACCTGACATCAGTGGTATGTGGTTCCAACAAGATGGTGTCACATGCCACACAGCTTGTCAAACAATTGATCCATTGAAGGGGAAGTTCGGTAATCGTTCAATCTCGAGAAATAGTCCTGGCGCATGGCTATCTTCCACATGCGATTCAATGCAGTTGGATTTCTCGTCATGAGGCTAAGTTAAGTCGTTGGTTTATGCCAACAAGCCAAGTAGACTAAAATTGTTAACGTTCCTGCCGATCTATGCGATAGAGTGGTGGAAAATTGGCTCAAAAGAATCGATCGTTGCACAGATACTCGCAGTGGTCACATAAACAACATCACATTTTGCTCTTAAATTTCATATGTATCTGTATCTGTACCTGTATCTGTAATGAATTTTAGCTATATTTCTGTGTTCCATTTCAATGCAAAATTGTTATGTCAACAAAAAAAACGCTTTAGTAGGGAAATTCAAGGTTATCAGCTTGAAAATGTGTCCTTTGTCGAATAAACTCCTGCAAGCGGAAAGGTGATTTCTGCAATTGGTACATGCCAACTCTCCTGTCGTTTGACCTTCTCAATATATTTCCAGGAATTCATTTAAAAAACCAATTCAACAGGAGAAACTAAGACCTTGACCATGAATTCATAAAAAATGCCATCATAATCCAGTTCGCTTTAATCCTCCTCCTACGTAAGACAAGAAAAAAAGTAAATAGCAATCAATGCCTTAATTAAAAGCACAACCTATTTGTTTTTATTTGTTCTTTCAAAAATAATCCTTCCTTTCATCGGCAGGCATTCAGTCGCATATCCTTCAAAACCGAGAAGAAAAAACAACTACTTTCCCCGAAGTTCATTAACACTTTTCCCCATACATACTCGTAGATGATTCCCCACTAATAGTTGGAGAAGGGATTTATGTAGCTGAACGGCTAAATCACGTCCTTCACCGAAAGAAAAAAAAGAAAAAAAATTTTACGAATACATGTAAGAATTACAAAGGGATCGGACTCGATGAAGAAAACCAAAGAAAACCCAAAAAAAAAAGGGAATCTCTGAAAATAAGTATAGGAAAAGTAAACTTCCAGTCTCTGTCGAATCCTAGTATAATGAGTTTTTGTGCATCAAAAGTTCTTGAGATAGATTTCCGGTCGAAATCAGGCTGAGTGAAAAGTTTTTCTCATTTCGTGATAACTTCTCTGATTATTCATTCAGCAGGATGCCTGTCCTGCGTTTGCCTCTTCCATATTGCATTGGAATGGGCGAGGACACGTTTTGTTCGTACGTGTCAGAAACAGGCACTTAATTGCTTTTCAATAGCCAGTGTTTCTTTTATCTCATCGAAAAGAAGTTTCACTCACCTAAAGGGACACCTAGGAGTAATTTAAGATTGTGGTCCTTAATTTTGGTCTCTGCCAACGGAATGCAAACAGAGTAGGAAACTCTTGGAATTCGAAAAATATCATCCTAGCTAGCTGAAATAGATGGCAGGAAGAGCGTTAGCAAAAGTTTGAGAACCGTCTGTAGTGATGGAAAAATGTGTGCACCTTTTGGGAAGTTTGGAACATCTATCTCTTATGATGCGTCAAACATTGATCTGCTGCCCGAAAGCAAATACGGAAATGTCAGCATCACCATGAGCTTGAAGCTTGTCGTTTGGAGGGATCGAATTCAAAAATGCCTTGGTTTATTGTCCTGAAAGTGATGAGACCATTCTCATGAAGCTATGCCTCAACAAAAGTTGTGTTAGACAAAGTATGAATAAGTTCGTCCTAAGTTGGGCCAAATCTTGTTTTTTTCTGCCAAAGGACCAAAATTGGAAGTAGGTTCTCTTAAACATGTTATTGCGGAAACCATCGCCAGCAGTGTCTTTTACTTTTGATAGAGGCTTAGAGTTTCAGTAGATTCTTCCTAAGGCTAATAAACATGAAAACTGGAACTTATTATTCAGGCTAGAGCGGAATGCTTGATAAGCTATATGACTATCTCCAAGGATTACGACACAACCAACCAAGTTAGGTCAACCTTAAAAATGTTTAAAAAAAAATGGTTCATCGATGAAGAGGACTCCACCGAACCTCACATATATTCGTCAAAAAATATCAAAGACCAGTCAATTAAGCCTCGGCTTTAATTAAGCCTCAAAGCAGTCCATGAATAGTTTTTCGTTGGAATGGTTTCCAGGAAGGTTTTACAGACGATACAAAGGAGATGCGTTGCGACTTGAGGAGGATAATCGCAGAAAGGTTTAGGAAGTGTATTCCGTCGAGATGTATCACATATGTATGTGACATGGAAAAATGTCCATTGAAACTGCCACTATGAACATAGACTATTAGACAGTCCTTCAGTCAGGCTCCATCTATTCGTGTCAAATTTGATGAATAGGTTTTTGTAAACTGACGTCATGATCTATAGCTGGACTACAGGATTCAGAGGGATAAAGTTTTTGGAAGCAGTGGAACGTGATTAATGCCAACGTTCGACAAACTCATCTTGAAGTCACAGAGAAGTAAAAAAAGAGTGGGTCTACCAATGCTGTCTGTTCGTCTATGCATGAGGAGCCTTAATATTACCGATTCTTTGTTTAAGTCCAGTTTACGAAAAGACGATTTTCTCGAAAATGGCTTCAACGATTTTCATTACATTCTACATTCAGACTAGTCTCTCAAAGCTGCAATAGATGGGATACCACGTGCTTGGCCAAACCTGCTTCGAATGGTACTTTAACGAGAATACAAACATATGCATGTAAGGGCAAAGGTATTCAGCTATTTTAGCCTTTCACCCATGGTTTTCCGCAGAAGTTGTTTTTTTTTTCTAATTAAAAACTTGAAACAGGAGGGCGGGAAGATTAGTCGATCTATTTCTCCACCGACTCTGGTGGTTCAAAAACGAATGGTGGATGTGTTTCTTCTGATTGCCTTACCTTCTACCATCAAGGCTAAATCCAAGCATGGTATCTGCTCACAATTTCTGATCTTCACTGTTAACCAAGCGACTACGTTGTCCTTGGAATTATTTAAACTAAAAGAAAACAGGACCTCATAAGCTCAGTAGCCATCACTGGTCATTATCCTTTGGGAAAGGATACAAAAAGTAATGGCGGACAATCAGAAGCTTAAGTTGTTCAGACATTTTGTAGAAGATCCATGTGGTAGTACAGTAAGTTTGTTGGTCTGAGTTCTAAGTATGTTGGCTTTATCTGGCAGGATACCCACCTATCAGTGAAGACGAAAAGCTCAGGAGACTGTTAATGGCTTGTGTCATGGTGGACTGATTTTGCAGTATTACCCATGGAGAATCAATATTCAGTTTCAGAGCCTGGATACTACCATCCAAGTCTAGTTAGCTTATAGAAGCCATTCAAAGTGTGGGCGTAACAGAAACCACCAGGTTACACTACCTTCAAACATTATATAACAATCCTTCACTCTAGTACCAATGCTCTTGTTTCGGTAATCTTCGAGCGGCAGTCTGTTTTTTCCTTAGACCCTAGCCCATATGGCTGCTACTGGTACCTAAACAGATCTATAGCATTTTAGGGTCCATTTTACTCTAAGAGTCGTACCATCTTCCTAATGAAGGGAAACACATCCTTAGTCGCAGAGTTTTTAATATCTGCTGGGGAGCATGTTACCTTGCGGAAAATGTTTCACCCCATCTAATTCAGGGCCGGGAATTCACAGAGAATGTGCTTAGATGTTTCGTCATCTTCTGAGCAGAACCTACATTCTATGTCTGGCCACAGATTGAGTTGGGTGAGGTGATATTTCAGGGTCATTAGCTTCCTTATAGTGTCTTTGTCTAAGCTTAGCTTTTCTTTGTAGGAATAAGGCTTAATCTTTTGGACTGCCGTAACCCCGGGACATTTTCCCAATGGATTAGACGAAGTTTGTGTTCTCAAACGTTAATCAGCGCTGTGGCAGGTCCTGAACCAGCCCTGGTTAGTTCATCTGCAGATTCGTTGCCTACAATCCCCTGATGACCTGGAACCCATCCGAGTACCACACTATTGTGTCTAGAAAGAGATGGTAGTGCATCGTAATAGCATTTAACTGCTATGGAGTCCACTAAGTTGGACGACAACGCTCTAAAACTGCCTCACTATCTGAGGAGATATAGATCTTAGCGCCCTTGGTACACTTACTAAGGTTTAAATTTCAATGGCTTGAGCCTCGAGTTGAGCCTGGAAAACCGTGGCACACATTGACATAGGTATCGAGTCTTTGGTGTTGGGTCCAAGGACACCAGCACCCACTCTACAGTCTATTTCCTAGGTCAGACCCCTAGGGTCCAGTGCCGGAACGCCAGTCTGCACGATCTTATATTTTAATTTCAAACAACCTACCCTGACCATAACGTCGGGTATAGTGCAGAGCATGTCTCTTTGGGGGATTGAGTCAAAAATTTTCAAGTGTACCACACGGTCACCTGCCTTAAACTTGCATTCTAGATGCAACTTGATAGCGCATCTAGCAGCCGTCTTCCTAATGAAGATTTGGATGTGAGCCCAACTATATCTTCTACAGCTGCCGTAGGGCTGGTACGCCTGGCACCTGAAATACCCAGACAGGCTTTTCTTTGTAGCTTCTTCTGAGCGACAGTCTTAATGGATCTTAAAGAAAGCGAAAATGGATTCGGAAGTACGGAAGTGTAAGGTTAGAATCAACCTGATCTTCAGTATAAATAGGACTTTCGTCCATACAATCGCTGACACGCCCCCAACAAACTTAGAAAAAAGGACATGCATGGTCTTTGGTTTTGAGTTAACTAGTAGTTGGCTCCAATCTTCATTCCAATATTGTAATCGTTGTCTTCTTGGATCTTTGCCACGTCCGTCCGTGAGGGAAAGAGTTGCAGAAACCCCTCCAACCAATGGAACAATGAGCATCGAATCCTTTGGTCAATCTTAATATTTTATTTATGTATGTCCACCGATATCGCCTTTAAATATAAAAAAAAACCCATCAAGCCTCTCGAATCCAAATAATCTGCTGACTTTTATTCCAATAAATTTTTTTTATGCCTTCTTCCTTCTTTGACTTGTTTTTTGTCGCAATTAGGGCTGCAAAAGTCCCAAAGGATTTCAAAGTTTATATTTTCCATCAAATGTGTTCCGTTTTACAGCGCTGAGGAGAGAATATCACGCCTCCTACCATCGTCCGCCTTCCGCTTAAATAAACCGCTAAAAATTCCTTTAACCATTTCTCGTAAAGAAAACTCCTTCAAAGGATATATGTATATCCCGACAACAAAAAAAAAAAAAACAACCTCAATCCCATGTACGTATATAGCTGGAAAAGAAAACCCTATTTCCTAAAACCCATTACCGGAAGGATCTAAATTTACATCCGCATCTCGGGCAATAAAACTCCTTTCGCCACGAAATCGAAACGTATTCGAAAGGAAACGATAAAACTGAAGAGTTTCCTTTATGTGTTAAATGGATACAGGAAACAATTTTCCTCATTGTTATGTGTCCGCAGTCTTGCATACTCGTACACCGACGACCGCCTCCCGCTCCGAAGCAGGCTATATCCAGCGACAATAAATTGTAAGCCATTGTGCCCGCAAAAAGCCAGATGGAACAACTGTGGAATAGAGGATGTGGGCAGGACCAAAGTAACGTTCTAACGTTCCCCAGTTGGTTTGGGGGGCCTTACCATACATATCAAGGTAATGCCAGTAATTGACCTAAATTTCAAAAATTTCGAAAGATACAACGAAATGACACAATGCCTAGCCGGGCAAACTGAACAAAAATGGGAGAGAAATGTCCTTGGGGCTCGACAGCACCAGAGTATCTCCTCTGCTCTTAATTAACCGAGCTTCGGTTTAAAATTACATTTAACAATTTTTTAATTGCGCCGAATGTGCATCGGAAAGTTCATTCGTGTAATGCAGGGTGCCTCGAGGGCGGAATTCAGCTGTGGATGCCATTTTTGATTGTGGAAATTTTATTGTTAATTGATTTTCATTGTGAAATCGACCTCGTTGCTGATGGCAATGAATTAGCCCTAAGGATTTGACTGCGGTCATGCGGAGAGCCCACTCAGGGGGGTTTTAATTGAAACTGTGTTCTATTATTGGGTTATAGGAGCTTTTCGCTTCTTCCCCTTCTCTCTCTCTCTCTGTTCCTTCTTTTTCACCTGAACCCCGAGGGACTGGTAGGCAGGCAGTCATCATAAATTTTGTTGGAACTTGCATTGTTCGCGTAGTACTGGTCGTACAGTGAAGTCCTGCGAAGGATTTTACAAAATGCAACGAACATGAACACTGATATTAATTTTTTGATGGATAAGGTCAAGGATGTGTGAGGGTACTGATGGAGGCCTTGAGTTTCACAAAAGGTCCTTTTATTGCATACCCATTACTGCCGAAGTATTTTCAGGGTAGCAAGAATCCATTGAAGCTAATTCCATCTACCGATCTTTCAAGGAAAGAAGATACGTCTGGAAGGGATGTTATCCCATTATTTTTCCTTTGCATTAATTCTTCTTAAGTGAACTTGGCATAATGCATACAACGTTAACTTCAAACATTAGAGGATGTTGTGTACAAAATGTCATCAAAATTAATTTATAATGAAAAACGCCCTAAAAAGTGGGCGAACTTATGTACAGAACCAAGTATGAACGTACGAACGTCACATAGACTTCTATAGCTTTTAGGTAGTAAGGCACTTCGTCTATCTCGGCTCCGGCTTTCTTTTGGAAGTGAGTACCATGGCCTTGTCAAAAAATACGAAGGGAGCACTAAACAAGACCTGCCCATTTTCTCACACATTTTTTGCCAGAAAAATTTTCTGTTTCCTATATCCATTTCGAGGCAGCAGCTAAGCTATTTTGCGCCTCGAATACACGGAAAAGGGATATCTGGCTCGAGATGTGAGATTTGAAGATATTGCAAGATTATGGGTGTCTAGTTCTGTGGGCTATACACTGCCCATTTTCTCACACATTTTTTGCCAGAAAAATTTTCTGTTTCCTATTTCCATTTCGAGGCAGCAGCTAAGTTAATTGGCGCCTCGAATACACAGAAACAGAATAGCTGGCTCGAGATGTCTGATTTGAGGATATTGCAAGATTATGGGTGTCTAGTTCTGTGGGCTATACACTGCCCATTTTCTCACACATTTTTTGCCAGAAAAATTTTCTGTTTCCTATTTCCATTTCGAGGCAGCAGCTAAGTTAGTTGGCGCCTCGAATACACAGAAACAGAATAGCTGGCTCGCGATCTGTGATTTGAGGATATTGCAAGATTATGGGTGTCTAGTTCTGTGGGCTATACACTGCCCATTTTCTCACACATTTTTGCCAGAAAAATTTTCTGTTTCCTATTTCCATTTCGAGGCAGCAGCTAAGTTAGTTGGCGCCTCGAATACACAGAAACAGAATAGCTGGCTCGAGATGTGTGATTTGAGGATATTGCAAGATTATGGGTGTCTAGGTCTGTGGGCTATACACTGCCCATTTTCTCACACATTTTTTGCCAGAAAAATTTTTCTGTTTAATATTTCCATTTCGAGGCAGCAGCTAAGTTAGTTGGCGCCTCGAATACACAGAAACAGAATAGCTGGCTCGCGATCTGTGATTTGAGGATATTGCAAGATTATGGGTGTCTAGTTCTGTGGGCTATACACTGCCCATTTTCTCACACATTTTTTGCCAGAAAAATTTTCTGTTTCCTATTTCCATTTCGAGGCAGCAGCTAAGTTAGTTGGCGCCTCGAATACACAGAAACAGAATAGCTGGCTCGCGATCTGTGATTTGAGGATATTGCAAGATTATGGGTGTCTAGTTCTGTGGGCTATACACTGCCCATTTTCTCACACATTTTTGCCAGAAAAATTTTCTGTTTCCTATTTCCATTTCGAGGCAGCAGCTAAGTTAGTTGGCGCCTCGAATACACAGAAACAGAATAGCTGGCTCGAGATGTGTGATTTGAGGATATTGCAAGATTATGGGTGTCTAGGTCTGTGGGCTATACACTGCCCATTTTCTCACACATTTTTTGCCAGAAAAATTTTTCTGTTTAATATTTCCATTTCGAGGCAGCAGCTAAGTTAGTTGGCGCCTCGAATACACAGAAACAGAATAGCTGGCTCGAGATGTGTGATTTGAGGATATAGCAAGATTATGGGTGTCTAGTTCTGTGGGCTATACACTGCCCATTTTCTCACACATTTTTTGCCAGAAAAATTTTCTGTTTCCTATATCCATTTCGAGGCAGCAGCTAAGCTATTTTGCGCCTCGAATACACCGAAAAGGGATATCTGGCTCGAGATGTGAGATTTGAAGATATTGCAAGATTATGGGTGTCTAGTTCTGTGGGCCTGCCCATTTTCTCACACATTTTTGCCAGAAAAATTTTCTGTTTCCTATTTCCATTTCGAGGCAGCAGCTAAGTTAGTTGGCGCCTCGAATACACAGAAACAGAATAGCTGGCTCGAGATGTGTGATTTGAGGATATTGCAAGATTATGGGTGTCTAGGTCTGTGGGCTATACACTGCCCATTTTCTCACACATTTTTTGCCAGAAAAATTTTTCTGTTTAATATTTCCATTTCGAGGCAGCAGCTAAGTTAGTTGGCGCCTCGAATACACAGAAACAGAATAGCTGGCTCGAGATGTGTGATTTGAGGATATTGCAAGATTATGGGTGTCTAGGTCTGTGGGCTATACACTGCCCATTTTCTCACACATTTTTTGCCAGAAAAATTTTTCTGTTTAATATTTCCATTTCGAGGCAGCAGCTAAGTTAGTTGGCGCCTCGAATACACAGAAACAGAATAGCTGGCTCGAGATGTGTGATTTGAGGATATAGCAAGATTATGGGTGTCTAGTTCTGTGGGCTATACACTGCCCATTTTCTCACACATTTTTTGCCAGAAAAATTTTCTGTTTCCTATATCCATTTCGAGGCAGCAGCTAAGCTATTTTGCGCCTCGAATACACCGAAAAGGGATATCTGGCTCGAGATGTGAGATTTGAAGATATTGCAAGATTATGGGTGTCTAGTTCTGTGGGCTATACACTGCCCATTTTCTCACACATTTTTGCCAGAAAAATTTTCTGTTTCCTATTTCCATTTCGAGGCAGCAGCTAAGCTAGTTGGGGCTCGAATACACGGAAAAGGGATATCTGGCTCGAGATGTGAGATTTGAAGATATTGCAAGATTATGGGTGTCTAGTTCTGTGGGCTATACACTGCCCATTTTCTCACACATTTTTGCCAGAAAAATTTTCTGTTTCCTATTTCCATTTCGAGGCAGCAGCTAAGTTAGTTGGCGCCTCGAATACACAGAAACAGAATAGCTGGCTCGAGATGTGTGATTTGAGGATATAGCAAGATTATGGGTGTCTAGTTCTGTGGGCTATACACTGCCCATTTTCTCACACATTTTTTGCCAGAAAAATTTTCTGTTTCCTATTTCCATTTCGAGGCAGCAGCTAAGTTAGTTGGCGCCTCGAATACACAGAAACAGAATAGCTGGCTCGAGATGTGTGATTTGAGGATATTGCAAGATTATGGGTGTCTAGTTCTGTGGGCTATACACTGCCCATTTTCTCACATATTTTTGCCAGAAAAATTTTCTGTTTCCTATTTCCATTTCGAGGCAGCAGCTAAGTTAGTTGGCGCCTCGAATACACAGAAACAGAATAGCTGGCTCGAGATGTGTGATTTGAGGATATTGCAAGATTATGGGTGTCTAGTTCTGTGGGCTATACACTGCCCATTTTCTCACACATTTTTTGCTTGAAAAATTTTTTGTTTCCTATTTCCATTTCGAGGCAGTAGCTAAGTTAGTTGGCGCCTCGAATACACAGAAACAGAATAGCTGGCTCGAGATGTGAGATTTGAGGATATTGCAAGACTATGGGTGTCTAGTTGTGTGGGCTATACACTGCCCATTTTCTCACACATTTTTTGCCAGAAAAATTTTCTGTTTCCTATTTCCATTTCGAGGCAGCAGCTAAGCTAGTTGGCGCCTCGAATACACGGAAAAAGGATAGCTGGCTCGAGATGTGTGATTTGAGGATATTGCAAGATTATGGGTGTCTAGTTCTGTGGGCTATACACTGCCCATTTTCTCACACATTTTTTGCCAGAAAAATTTTCTGTTTCCTATTTCCATTTCGAGGCAGCAGCTAAGTTAGTTGGCGCCTCGAATACACAGAAACAGAATAGCTGGCTCGAGATGTGTGATTTGAGGATATTGCAAGATTATGGGTGTCTAGTTCTGTGGGCTATACACTGCCCATTTTCTCACACATTTTTGCCAGAAAAATTTTCTGTTTCCTATTTCCATTTCGAGGCAGCAGCTAAGTTAGTTGGCGCCTCGAATACACAGAAACAGAATAGCTGGCTCGAGATGTGAGATTTGAGGATATTGCAAGACTATGGGTGTCTAGTTGTGTGGGCTATACACTGCCCATTTTCTCACACATTTTTTGCCAGAAAAATTTTCTGTTTCCTATTTCCATTTCGAGGCAGCAGCTAAGCTAGTTGGCGCCTCGAATACACGGAAAAAGGATAGCTGGCTCGAGATGTGTGATTTGAGGATATTGCAAGATTATGGGTGTCTAGTTCTGTGGGCTATACACTGCCCATTTTCTCACACATTTTTTGCCAGAAAAATTTTCTGTTTCCTATTTCCATTTCGAGGCAGCAGCTAAGTTAGTTGGCGCCTCGAATACACAGAAACAGAATAGCTGGCTCGAGATGTGTGATTTGAGGATATTGCAAGATTATGGGTGTCTAGTTCTGTGGGCTATACACTGCCCATTTTCTCACACATTTTTTGCCAGAAAAATTTTCTGTTTCCTATATCCATTTCGAGGCAGCAGCTAAGCTATTTTGCGCCTCGAATACACAGAAACAGAATAGCTGGCTCGAGATGTGTGATTTGAGGATATTGCAAGATTATGGGTGTCTAGTTCTGTGGGCTATACACTGCCCATTTTCTCACACATTTTTTGCCAGAAAAATTTTCTGTTTCCTATTTCCATTTCGAGGCAGCAGCTAAGTTAGTTGGCGCCTCGAATACACAGAAACAGAATAGCTGGCTCGAGATGTGTGATTTGAGGATATAGCAAGATTATGGGTGTCTAGTTCTGTGGGCTATACACTGCCCATTTTCTCACACATTTTTTGCCAGAAAAATTTTCTGTTTCCTATTTCCATTTCGAGGCAGCAACTAAGTTAGTTGGCGCCTCGAATACACAGAAACAGAATAGCTGGCTCGAGATGTGTGATTTGAGGATATTGCAAGATTATGGGTGTCTAGTTCTGTGGGCTATACACTGCCCATTTTCTCACACATTTTTTGCCAGAAAAATTTTCTGTTTCCTATTTCCATTTCGAGGCAGCAGCTAAGTTAGTTGGCGCCTCGAATACACAGAAACAGAATAGCTGGCTCGAGATGTGTGATTTGAGGATATTGCAAGATTATGGGTGTCTAGTTCTGTGGGCTATACACTGCCCATTTTCTCACACATTTTTTGCCAGAAAAATTTTCTGTTTCCTATTTCCATTTCGAGGCAGCAGCTAAGCTATTTTGCGCCTCGAATACACGGAAAAGGGATATCTGGCTCGAGATGTGAGATTTGAAGATATAGCAAGATTATGGGTGTCTAGTTCTGTGGGCTATACACTGCCCATTTTCTCACACATTTTTTGCCAGAAAAATTTTCTGTTTCCTATTTCCATTTCGAGGCAGCAGCTAAGTTAGTTGGCGCCTCGAATACACAGAAACAGAAAAGCTGGCTCGAGATGTGTGATTTGAGGATATAGCAAGATTATGGGTGTCTAGTTCTGTGGGCTATACACTGCCCATTTTCTCACACATTTTTTGCCAGAAAAATTTTCTGTTTCCTATTTCCATTTCGAGGCAGCAGCTAAGTTAGTTGGCGCCTCGAATACACAGAAACAGAATAGCTGGCTCGAGATGTGTGATTTGAGGATATAGCAAGATTATGGGTGTCTAGTTCTGTGGGCTATACACTGCCCATTTTCTCACACATTTTTTGCCAGAAAATTTTTCTGTTTCCTATTTCCATTTCGAGGCAGCAGCTAAGTTAGTTGGCGCCTCGAATACACAGAAACAGAACAGCTGGCTCGAGATGTGTGATTTGAGGATATTGCAAGATTATGGGTGTCTAGTTCTGTGGGCTATACACTGCCCATTTTCTCACATATTTTTGCCAGAAAAATTTTCTGTTTCCTATTTCCATTTCGAGGCAGCAGCTAAGTTAGTTGGCGCCTCGAATACACAGAAACAGAATAGCTGGCTCGAGATGTGTGATTTGAGGATATAGCAAGATTATGGGTGTCTAGTTCTGTGGGCTATACACTGCCCATTTTCTCACACATTTTTTGCCAGAAAAATTTTCTGTTTCCTATTTCCATTTCGAGGCAGCAGCTAAGTTAGTTGGCGCCTCGAATACACAGAAACAGAATAGCTGGCTCGAGATGTGTGATTTGAGGATATTGCAAGATTATGGGTGTCTAGTTCTGTGGGCTATACACTGCCCATTTTCTCACATATTTTTGCCAGAAAAATTTTCTGTTTCCTATTTCCATTTCGAGGCAGCAGCTAAGTTAGTTGGCGCCTCGAATACACAGAAACAGAATAGCTGGCTCGAGATGTGTGATTTGAGGATATTGCAAGATTATGGGTGTCTAGTTCTGTGGGCTATACACTGCCCATTTTCTCACACATTTTTTGCTTGAAAAATTTTTTGTTTCCTATTTCCATTTCGAGGCAGTAGCTAAGTTAGTTGGCGCCTCGAATACACAGAAACAGAATAGCTGGCTCGAGATGTGAGATTTGAGGATATTGCAAGACTATGGGTGTCTAGTTGTGTGGGCTATACACTGCCCATTTTCTCACACATTTTTTGCCAGAAAAATTTTCTGTTTCCTATTTCCATTTCGAGGCAGCAGCTAAGCTAGTTGGCGCCTCGAATACACGGAAAAAGGATAGCTGGCTCGAGATGTGTGATTTGAGGATATTGCAAGATTATGGGTGTCTAGTTCTGTGGGCTATACACTGCCCATTTTCTCACACATTTTTTGCCAGAAAAATTTTCTGTTTCCTATTTCCATTTCGAGGCAGCAGCTAAGTTAGTTGGCGCCTCGAATACACAGAAACAGAATAGCTGGCTCGAGATGTGTGATTTGAGGATATTGCAAGATTATGGGTGTCTAGTTCTGTGGGCTATACACTGCCCATTTTCTCACACATTTTTGCCAGAAAAATTTTCTGTTTCCTATTTCCATTTCGAGGCAGCAGCTAAGTTAGTTGGCGCCTCGAATACACAGAAACAGAATAGCTGGCTCGAGATGTGAGATTTGAGGATATTGCAAGACTATGGGTGTCTAGTTGTGTGGGCTATACACTGCCCATTTTCTCACACATTTTTTGCCAGAAAAATTTTCTGTTTCCTATTTCCATTTCGAGGCAGCAGCTAAGCTAGTTGGCGCCTCGAATACACGGAAAAAGGATAGCTGGCTCGAGATGTGTGATTTGAGGATATTGCAAGATTATGGGTGTCTAGTTCTGTGGGCTATACACTGCCCATTTTCTCACACATTTTTTGCCAGAAAAATTTTCTGTTTCCTATTTCCATTTCGAGGCAGCAGCTAAGTTAGTTGGCGCCTCGAATACACAGAAACAGAATAGCTGGCTCGAGATGTGTGATTTGAGGATATTGCAAGATTATGGGTGTCTAGTTCTGTGGGCTATACACTGCCCATTTTCTCACACATTTTTTGCCAGAAAAATTTTCTGTTTCCTATATCCATTTCGAGGCAGCAGCTAAGCTATTTTGCGCCTCGAATACACAGAAACAGAATAGCTGGCTCGAGATGTGTGATTTGAGGATATTGCAAGATTATGGGTGTCTAGTTCTGTGGGCTATACACTGCCCATTTTCTCACACATTTTTTGCCAGAAAAATTTTCTGTTTCCTATTTCCATTTCGAGGCAGCAGCTAAGTTAGTTGGCGCCTCGAATACACAGAAACAGAATAGCTGGCTCGAGATGTGTGATTTGAGGATATAGCAAGATTATGGGTGTCTAGTTCTGTGGGCTATACACTGCCCATTTTCTCACACATTTTTTGCCAGAAAAATTTTCTGTTTCCTATTTCCATTTCGAGGCAGCAGCTAAGTTAGTTGGCGCCTCGAATACACAGAAACAGAATAGCTGGCTCGAGATGTGTGATTTGAGGATATTGCAAGATTATGGGTGTCTAGTTCTGTGGGCTATACACTGCCCATTTTCTCACACATTTTTTGCCAGAAAAATTTTCTGTTTCCTATTTCCATTTCGAGGCAGCAGCTAAGTTAGTTGGCGCCTCGAATACACAGAAACAGAATAGCTGGCTCGAGATGTGTGATTTGAGGATATTGCAAGATTATGGGTGTCTAGTTCTGTGGGCTATACACTGCCCATTTTCTCACACATTTTTTGCCAGAAAAATTTTCTGTTTCCTATTTCCATTTCGAGGCAGCAGCTAAGCTATTTTGCGCCTCGAATACACGGAAAAGGGATATCTGGCTCGAGATGTGAGATTTGAAGATATAGCAAGATTATGGGTGTCTAGTTCTGTGGGCTATACACTGCCCATTTTCTCACACATTTTTTGCCAGAAAAATTTTCTGTTTCCTATTTCCATTTCGAGGCAGCAGCTAAGTTAGTTGGCGCCTCGAATACACAGAAACAGAAAAGCTGGCTCGAGATGTGTGATTTGAGGATATAGCAAGATTATGGGTGTCTAGTTCTGTGGGCTATACACTGCCCATTTTCTCACACATTTTTTGCCAGAAAAATTTTCTGTTTCCTATTTCCATTTCGAGGCAGCAGCTAAGTTAGTTGGCGCCTCGAATACACAGAAACAGAATAGCTGGCTCGAGATGTGTGATTTGAGGATATTGCAAGATTATGGGTGTCTAGTTCTGTGGGCTATACACTGCCCATTTTCTCACACATTTTTTGCCAGAAAAATTTTCTGTTTCCTATTTCCATTTCGAGGCAGCAGCTAAGTTAGTTGGCGCCTCGAATACACAGAAACAGAATAGCTGGCTCGAGATGTGTGATTTGAGGATATTGCAAGATTATGGGTGTCTAGTTCTGTGGGCTATACACTGCCCATTTTCTCACACATTTTTTGCCAGAAAAATTTTCTGTTTCCTATTTCCATTTCGAGGCAGCAGCTAAGTTAGTTGGCGCCTCGAATACACAGAAACAGAATAGCTGGCTCGAGATGTGTGATTTGAGGATATTGCAAGATTATGGGTGTCTAGTTCTGTGGGCTATACACTGCCCATTTTCTCACACATTTTTTGCCAGAAAAATTTTCTGTTTCCTATATCCATTTCGAGGCAGCAGCTAAGTTAGTTGGCGCCTCGAATACACAGAAACAGAATAGCTGGCTCGAGATGTGTGATTTGAGGATATTGCAAGATTATGGGTGTCTAGTTCTGTGGGCTATACACTGCCCATTTTCTCACACATTTTTTGCCAGAAAAATTTTCTGTTTCCTATTTCCATTTCGAGGCAGCAGCTAAGCTATTTTGCGCCTCGAATACACGGAAAAGGGATATCTGGCTCGAGAAGTGAGATTTGAAGATATTGCAAGATTATGGGTGTCTAGTTCTGTGGGCTATACACTGCCCATTTTCTCACACATTTTTTGCCAGAAAAATTTTCTGTTTCCTATTTCCATTTCGAGGCAGCAGCTAAGCTAGTTGGCGCCTCGAATACACGGAAAAAGGATAGCTGGCTCGAGATGTGAGATTTGAGGATATTGCAAGATTATGGGTGTCTAGTTCTGTGGGCTATACACTGCCCATTTTCTCACACATTTTTTGCCAGAAAAATTTTCTGTTTCCTATTTCCATTTCGAGGCAGCAGCTAAGTTAGTTGGCGCCTCGAATACACAGAAACAGAATAGCTGGCTCGAGATGTGTGATTTGAGGATATTGCAAGATTATGGGTGTCTAGTTCTGTGGGCTATACACTGCCCATTTTCTCACACATTTTTTGCCAGAAAAATTTTCTGTTTCCTATTTCCATTTCGAGGCAGCAGCTAAGCTAGTTGGCGCCTCGAATACACGGAAAAAGGATAGCTGGCTCGAGATGTGTGATTTGAGGATATTGCAAGATTATGGGTGTCTAGTTCTGTGGGCTATACACTGCCCATTTTCTCACACATTTTTTGCCAGAAAAATTTTCTGTTTCCTATTTCCATTTCGAGGCAGCAGCTAAGTTAGTGGGCGCCACGAATACACGGAAAAAGGATAGCTGGCTCGAGATGTGAGATTTGAAGATATTGCAAGATTATGGGTGTCTAGTTCTGTGGGCTATACCCTGCCCATTTTCTCACACATTTTTTGCCAGAAAAATTTTTTGTTTCCTATTTCCATTTCGAGGCAGCAGCTAAGCTAATTTGCGCCATGAATACAAGGATAAAGGATATCTGGCTCGAGATGTGAGATTAGAAGATATAGCAAGACTATGGGTGTCTAGTTCTGTGGGCTATACACTGCCCATTTTCTCACACATTTTTTGATTGAAAAATTTTCTGTTTCCTATTTCCATTTCGAGGCAGCAGCTAAGTTAGTTGGCGCCTCGAATACACAGAAACAGAATAGCTGGCTCGAGATGTGTGATTTGAGGATATTGCAAGATTATGGGTGTCTAGTTCTGTGGGCTATACACTGCCCATTTTCTCACACATTTTTTGCCAGAAAAATTTTCTGTTTCCTATTTCCATTTCGAGGCAGCAGCTAAGCTAGTTGGCGCCACGAATACACGGAAAAAGGATAGCTGGCTCGAGATGTGAGATTTGAAGATATTGCAAGATTATGGGTGTCTAGTTCTGTGGGCTATACACTGCCCATTTTCTCACACATTTTTTGCCAGAAAAATTTTCTGTTTCCTATTTCCATTTCGAGGCAGCAGCTAAGCTAGTTGGCGCCACGAATACACGGAAAAAGGATAGCTGGCTCGAGATGTGTGATTTGAGGATATTGCAAGATTATGGGTGTCTAGTTCTGTGGGCTATACACTGCCCATTTTCTCACACATTTTTTGCCAGAAAAATTTTCTGTTTCCTATTTCCATTTCGAGGCAGCAGCTAAGCTAGTTGGCGCCTCGAATACACGGAAAAAGGATAGCTGGCTCGAGATGTGTGATTTGAGGATATTGCAAGATTATGGGTGTCTAGTTCTGTGGGCTATACACTGCCCATTTTCTCACACATTTTTTGCCAGAAAAATTTTCTGTTTCCTATTTCCATTTCGAGGCAGCAGCTAAGCTAGTGGGCGCCACGAATACACGGAAAAAGGATATCTGGCTCGAGATGTGAGATTAGAAGATATAGCAAGACTATGGGTGTCTAGTTGTGTGGGCTATACACTGCTCATTTTCTCACACATTTTTTGCCAGAAAAATTTTTTGTTTCCTATTTCCATTTCGAGGCAGCAGCTAAGCTAATTTGCGCCATGAATACAAGGAAAAAGGATATCTGGCTCGAGATGTGAGATTAGAAGATATAGCAAGACTATGGGTGTCTAGTTCTGTGGGCTATACACTGCCCATTTTCTCACACATTTTTTGATTGAAAAATTTTCTGTTTCCTATTTCCATTTCGAGGCAGCAGCTAAGTTAGTTGGCGCCTCGAATACACAGAAACAGAATAGCTGGCTCGAGATGTGTGATTTGAGGATATTGCAAGATTATGGGTGTCTAGTTCTGTGGGCTATACACTGCCCATTTTCTCACACATTTTTTGCCAGAAAAATTTTCTGTTTCCTATTTCCATTTCGAGGCAGCAGCTAAGTTAGTTGGCGCCTCGAATACACAGAAACAGAATAGCTGGCTCGAGATGTGTGATTTGAGGATATTGCAAGATTATGGGTGTCTAGTTCTGTGGGCTATACACTGCCCATTTTCTCACACATTTTTTGCCAGAAAAATTTTCTGTTTCCTATTTCCATTTCGAGGCAGCAGCTAAGCTATTTTGCGCCTCGAATACACGGAAAAGGGATATCTGGCTCGAGATGTGAGATTTGAAGATATTGCAAGATTATGGGTGTCTAGTTCTGTGGGCTATACACTGCCCATTTTCTCACACATTTTTTGCCAGAAAAATTTTCTGTTTCCTATTTCCATTTCGAGGCAGCAGCTAAGTTAGTTGACGCCTCGAATACACAGAAACAGAATAGCTGGCTCGAGATGTGAGATTTGAAGATATTGCAAGATTATGTGTGTCTAGTTCTGTGGGCTATACACTGCCCATTTTCTCACACATTTTTTGCCAGAAAAATTTTCTGTTTCCTATTTCCATTTCGAGGCAGCAGCTAAGCTATTTTGCGCCTCGAATACACGGAAAAGGGATATCTGGCTCGAGATGTGAGATTTGAAGATATTGCAAGATTATGGGTGTCTAGTTCTGTGGGCTATACACTGCCCATTTTCTCACACATTTTTTGCCTGAAAAATTTTCTGTTTCCTATTTCAATTTCGAGGCAGCAGCTAAGCTAGTTTGCGCCTCGAATACACGGAAAAAGGATATCTGGCTCGAGATGTTAGATTTGAAGATATTGCAAGATTATGGGTGTCTAGTTCTGTGGGCTATACACTGCCCACTTTCTCACACATTTTTTGCCAGAAAGATTTTCTGTTTCCTATTTCCATTTCGAGGCAGCAGCTAAGTTAGTTGACGCCTCGAATACACAGAAACAGAATAGCTGGCTCGAGATGTGAGATTTGAAGATATTGCAAGATTATGGGTGTCTAGTTCTGTGGGCTATACACTGCCCATTTTCTCACACATTTTTTGCCAGAAAAATTTTCTGTTTCCTATTTCCATTTCGAGGCAGCAGCTAAGCTAGTTGGCGCCACGAATACACGGAAAAAGGATAGCTGGCTCGAGATGTGAGATTTGAGGATATTGCAAGATTATGGGTGTCTAGTTCTGTGGGCTATACACTGCCCATTTTCTCACACATTTTTTGCCTGAAAAATTTTCTGTTTCCTATTTCCATTTCGAGGCAGCAAGGAATACAAGGATAAAGGATATCTGGCTCGAGATGTGAGATTAGAAGATATAGCAAGACTATGGGTGTCTAGTTCTGTGGGCTATACACTGCCCATTTTCTCACACATTTTTTGATTGAAAAATTTTCTGTTTCCTATTTCCATTTCGAGGCAGCAGCTAAGTTAGTTGGCGCCTCGAATACACAGAAACAGAATAGCTGGCTCGAGATGTGTGATTTGAGGATATTGCAAGATTATGGGTGTCTAGTTCTGTGGGCTATACACTGCCCATTTTCTCACACATTTTTTGCCAGAAAAATTTTCTGTTTCCTATTTCCATTTCGAGGCAGCAGCTAAGTTAGTTGGCGCCTCGAATACACAGAAACAGAATAGCTGGCTCGAGATGTGTGATTTGAGGATATTGCAAGATTATGGGTGTCTAGTTCTGTGGGCTATACACTGCCCATTTTCTCACACATTTTTTGCCAGAAAAATTTTCTGTTTCCTATTTCCATTTCGAGGCAGCAGCTAAGCTATTTTGCGCCTCGAATACACGGAAAAGGGATATCTGGCTCGAGATGTGAGATTTGAAGATATTGCAAGATTATGGGTGTCTAGTTCTGTGGGCTATACACTGCCCATTTTCTCACACATTTTTTGCCAGAAAAATTTTCTGTTTCCTATTTCCATTTCGAGGCAGCAGCTAAGTTAGTTGACGCCTCGAATACACAGAAACAGAATAGCTGGCTCGAGATGTGAGATTTGAAGATATTGCAAGATTATGTGTGTCTAGTTCTGTGGGCTATACACTGCCCATTTTCTCACACATTTTTTGCCAGAAAAATTTTCTGTTTCCTATTTCCATTTCGAGGCAGCAGCTAAGCTATTTTGCGCCTCGAATACACGGAAAAGGGATATCTGGCTCGAGATGTGAGATTTGAAGATATTGCAAGATTATGGGTGTCTAGTTCTGTGGGCTATACACTGCCCATTTTCTCACACATTTTTTGCCTGAAAAATTTTCTGTTTCCTATTTCAATTTCGAGGCAGCAGCTAAGCTAGTTTGCGCCTCGAATACACGGAAAAAGGATATCTGGCTCGAGATGTTAGATTTGAAGATATTGCAAGATTATGGGTGTCTAGTTCTGTGGGCTATACACTGCCCACTTTCTCACACATTTTTTGCCAGAAAGATTTTCTGTTTCCTATTTCCATTTCGAGGCAGCAGCTAAGTTAGTTGACGCCTCGAATACACAGAAACAGAATAGCTGGCTCGAGATGTGAGATTTGAAGATATTGCAAGATTATGGGTGTCTAGTTCTGTGGGCTATACACTGCCCATTTTCTCACACATTTTTTGCCAGAAAAATTTTCTGTTTCCTATTTCCATTTCGAGGCAGCAGCTAAGCTAGTTGGCGCCACGAATACACGGAAAAAGGATAGCTGGCTCGAGATGTGAGATTTGAGGATATTGCAAGATTATGGGTGTCTAGTTCTGTGGGCTATACACTGCCCACTTTCTCACACATTTTTTGCCAGAAAGATTTTCTGTTTCCTATTTCCATTTCGAGGCAGCAGCTAAGTTAGTTGACGCCTCGAATACACAGAAACAGAATAGCTGGCTCGAGATGTGAGATTTGAAGATATTGCAAGATTATGGGTGTCTAGTTCTGTGGGCTATACACTGCCCATTTTCTCACACATTTTTTGCCAGAAAAATTTTCTGTTTCCTATTTCCATTTCGAGGCAGCAGCTAAGCTAGTTGGCGCCACGAATACACGGAAAAAGGATAGCTGGCTCGAGATGTGAGATTTGAGGATATTGCAAGATTATGGGTGTCTAGTTCTGTGGGCTATACACTGCCCATTTTCTCACACATTTTTTGCCTGAAAAATTTTCTGTTTCCTATTTCCATTTCGAGGCAGCAAGGAATACAAGGATAAAGGATATCTGGCTCGAGATGTGAGATTTGAAGATATTGCAGATTATGGGTGTCTAGTTCTTTGGGCTATACACTGCCCATTTTCTCACACATTTTTTGACCGAAAAATTTTCTGTTTCCTATTTCCATTTCGAGGCAGCAGCTAAGCTAGTTTGCGCCTCGAATACACGGAAAAGGATATCTGGCTCGAGATGTGAGATTTGAAGATATTGCAAGATTATGGGTGTCTAGTTCTTTGGGCTATACACTGCCCATTTTCTCACACATTTTTTGACCGAAAAATTTTCTGTTTCCTATTTCCATTTCGAGGCAGCAGCTAAGCTAGTTGGCGCCTCGAATACACGGAAAAGGGATATCTGGCTCGAGATGTGTGATTAGAAGGTATAACAATATTTTGGGTGTCTAGTTCTAGTTTAGGAGACTGATGGCTCCAAACGCTCTACGCTGTAAGGCTTGGGGATTGCAATTGTCTCGTACTATTATCAAGACTATTTCTAGTATTTTCTAGACTCCATGGTCAGTGGTTAGTGCGTTGAACTGGTTAGTGAACTGAACATGACTTCAATTAACTCAGTATGTTTCCGCGCTATTTTGCTATCTACATATGTATTCATGGGTAGGTTTGTTATGCTGGTAATATGAAAATAGTTTCGCAATAGATCTTATTTTTGGTCTAAGTCTGTCTCTGCATTAGCAAGGGCAACTATTTCACTCAGCCCGACTCATATATCTGGCACTGTGCCGGGCACAACCGACTACTGGAGAAATTCAAAGGACCATGAAGAAGCTGAATTCATCAGTCAACTGCTGTGTGTTTAAGTCGCTCTTAGATACATTACGCCTCTTGGTGATTACTTCTTGGCTTTTCTTAAACCTCCGGAATCCAGCGGATGGACTATGTAAGCAGCATTGAAAAATATACTTTGAGAAGACAAAGCTTATACCCTATTGGAACGATCTCATCAAATATAGCACATTAAGGACTGATGTTCTTAGAAAACACGGCAAGGTGATTAGACTCACTAATTGTTATGTTCTGTTCAACTTCCTTGCACTCATTAGCCGAAATACGTTTGAAACGGCTATAAGCCTAACACGAAGCTATAAAATCCATAATTTCTCGATTTTAATTGCACAGATGTACGAATGTATCCGTAAAGGTCTGAAGTATCGCAAACCAGGTTAATTGGTAAATGTGAACATTTTCGGCTTCATTCGCGAACCCATTAACAACTACTCAAATTCGGTCCCTATGGAATGGAATATGCCATGTACCATGTACCATGTACCAGCGTGTTTCGACAGAAATTTTGCCCATGAATATGGATGAATGCCTGAACAGTTGTGTATTAGGCTCGTTCAACCATTTCGCTGAAAATATGAATAAATTAGAAATGAGCACAGAATTGTGCGGCAACGTTCGAAGGATGTTCGGAATTTTAGTCACGTCGCATCGCCTTGTGCCTTGTAAATGCCGCAAGACATATTGTAGAGAATGCATTCAACATTCCGTTCTAAAGGATTCAAACGGGTAAAAACTTTTCCAAATGAACGGCAAACGAATGCATTGACTGCGGTGGAATGAATATCTTGTGGTTTGAATTTCATCAAAGTTTTAAAGTGTTTGATTTAGAAAACGGGTGAGCCTGTACAATGGTGTGCTAAGTTTCGAAGAAAGTTGAAATGGAAGGTGATTGTCTTTGGAGGGGGGCCCAGGATACGGCAGGGTTAGGGCTTGCACAGGAAATTTGAATTCCTATTCTCTTTTGGGTGGAACTGGGAACAACATAGCATACAAGTTTTGGTATATTTTTTTAAGGGATACTTGGGATGAAGGCCTATAAAATAGCTTCAAGAGTCACCTCGAATCCATGGGAATCTTTGGTGCTATTCCCTTAAATATGTTGAGTAGTTCTATCTACTCGCTGAAATGGAAAATATGAAGTAAGCCTGGTATTCTTTGAGCTCAGAAGACTGTGACATCAAAAAGCGAGGTGAAACCTTTGTAAAAGCCTAGCTTGGCATAGTCCGAGTAATCGCGGAACATTCTTCTAAAATATGCTCGACTGTCTCAGTATCCCCCAGACATAGTCAAAGCGTGTCCGGTTGGCTAGTACCAATTTTCTTGAGGTGATACTTGAGAGAGCAACGACCAGGAAGGAAGTCCATCAAGATCTTATCGTGATATGTATAAAGTCATTGAATCTCTCCCGTTTGTTCAATTTTGCATGTCTTAAGCCAGTTTGTGAGTTCCAGTAAAAGAGCTATTCGTTGTATTCCCACTGATTCAACTTCTTTATTTGGCAGGTTTGCCAGGGTATCTATAGAGCAATGATGGATTGGCTATGCATCATGTCAGTCAAACCCATCTTCACATAAGGGGATCTTGTTTGGTTGAAGGTTTAAATAGAATACACGGGATATGCTGACCAAGGTACAAAGAACACCCCGCAGTGACAATAGTGCATGGGACACCAATTTCTCGTCACTGGCTAGTGATACCATAACGTGTTGGGCGCCAGTTATGACAAACTGGTCATGATATTATGGTCATCACTTGCGCCCTACACACTATGGTATCAGTAGCCAGTAAAACCGAGATTGTAGAACATAGCAGAATTCCCAAGGACTCGTTTCCTGAAATTTCAGATAAAGCGGATGAAAGTCTTAGGTCACATGAATTGCACATCCGTACAAAGTTATTCATCCTTATCGGCAGGATACCGATTGTGCTAAGACTAGTCCCGCCATAGGGATAGATATGGACCTACACCCGGCAGACACATGGAGTATATTCCAGCTTAAAGTTCTGGCTGTACTTAGTTCTACGGATCTACTTGAGATGGGATCAATATCCAAAAAGAATATCGGTATCTACATTGATTTAGTCAGACGCTAGACTTACATTAATCACAGAACCGTGTCCGATCATCTTGAGCACTATAATATAGAGGCCATCGACAGTGCCGACATTCAGACCAGGAGGAGGCAGAACTTCCACAAAGTGATATTAAAATAAAGAAGACATAAACCACCAGTAAGCATGTCTACCAGAATTAATGGTCAATGCGGCCGACCAAAGGTGTTAAAACTGAAAACGACCAGTGTATCAAAGGCTTTATCGCCTGATTTGGATCGAAGAAGATCTGTTGCACTTCTAAACTTACTCACTTAGGTGGGACTATAGTCCTGTTTGAACCTGTGCCTCAACAAAAAAAGGTTCTCAGGTTGTGCAAGCCAAGTTCGTTGAGGCCCTCTTCCACTTGTGCGCGAAATCTAAGACGAGATTCTCCCATACTGGTTTGTTTCTCCGAGTTGAAGCGTTGATGTCCATTCACTCTACAAGCCCTAGCCATCTTAGACGGTTAATGTACAATTGTTTCACTCGGTCGATGTAGCTGTAGAGCATGAAGAGTTGAAGAGCTGCTAAATCTCTTCTTCCAAAGCCTGTCAACGAGCCTGAAAATCATCCAAAGAATCTTGTGCTCGAAATAACCAAGGGCATAAATAGATCAGATCTAGGATATTGAGGGTCTTATTTAGAGGTCCCTTGGTATTTTTTGACATGGCCTTGGTATTCACTTCCCAAAGAAACAGCCAACTCTTCGATTGATCTCTAAAGTCATATTGTTGTCAGAGGTTAGACGATGTGTCTAACTACCTTTCTGTGTCCTGCCGATGATATCTATGTCATTCGCTTGTCCAAGTTACCAACTGAACTTTTGGTAATTGCTTGTGAGTTTCAAGAACGATGTGAAAAACATTATATGATAGTGCGTCCCTTCCCTTCCATACTTAGGATATTGGTCAAACGTCTGGTCGAGGAGCTCCTAGAAACACCTTTTGGTAGTATCATCTTTTTCCTCTGTGGGGAGTGGGCTCATACCAGTTAGTGATTTTAGCCTTGATATGGATCTTAACACCACTGTTGCTTCCATATATTGAATTCATCTTGAATTGAATCTTCAAGCTGCCACCAGGAAGCTAGTAGCTACCAACGTGGTTGTGTAGAGTGCGAGTTGTAGAGGCTTCGTAGGAACGCTTG